>PVLA01000009.1:76875-676875 GCA_004027455.1 Hydrochoerus hydrochaeris
CCATATTGCTGAATCTTTGTTGGATCTTTGAGCAGAACTGTTTGTAGTCTGACTGTTTGAATATTTACTATGTACCCTTTAACTTTGTAACTTGAACAACTACATCCAGGATGACAGTACGTAATTTATAAATTACTGATTTCTTAGTGGGGCTTTTTCTCATTCTCCTTTTTCTTTCTTTCTTTTAGAATTCTGTATTTTTGCTACCTTTTTTCTGTTTTGCTTTTTTTTCTTCTCTTTAAATAAAATTTTTAAAATGTATAATTGCTATTGTAAAAAAAGAGGAAATAGTAAGAGCTATAAAAGTTATAGATGCATGTATGTTTTGGTGTATGGGATTGATGACCATATTTGTAGGTTCTTGTTGGATAGTTGTACAGATCTGTTTGCATTCTCACTGCTTGAGTGTCTACTTTGTGTGCTTTAATTCTGTAACTTGAATAACTATTTCTAAAGTACAATATGTAATTTATGAACTAGTGATTTCTTTCTGTTTATCTTCTTTTCTTGAAATTCTGCAATATTTCTACCTTTTTCCTGTTTGTTTTTCTCTTTAAATAAAATAAAAGCTGCTGGGGAGAGAGAGAAGCTTCAAATTTCATAAGAAAATGCTTGTTATCCTTCACCAGCAGCAGATAAAGTTGAAATTTATTTGTTTTGGTGGCATGCGGCCCAAAACACCCGGCCATTTCCAAGATGCACAGATTACAGTACTTTGCAAATCACCCAATTCAGAAGAGCATGGGATTTTCGTTTGTTTGTTTGTTTTCTGGTTAGAAATCCAGAGTTCTATGTCTACCTCAAATTTTGCCACTGTATTGATGTCTCTGGAATCCACTGGAGTTTCACTAGGCAGCACTGAAAAAAAGGCCAGGGAGGCTTTGCAGGTGCTTTAGAGGAGACAGTGACAGTGATGTCATATTAGGCAAGGAATTCTAATTATGCAGCTCTTATGGCTATGCGTCATTTGCATTTGCATACACACACACACACACCCCTTGGCTACCCTTGGCAGAAAATGAGATATATTCATCCTTTCTTACTTTTCTGGGCTGGGGACAGGATAAAAAATGAGGGCAAAGCCAGAGGCAAGCACCTCATGATGACTCAAATGCCCCTGAGACAAAGTAGAAGCCACCCCTCTTTGTCTGCTTCCACTTTGGTTTCTGCAAAAAAAAAAAAAAAAGTTTTCGATCTCCTAGTCTACCAAGCCAATTTATTTAATAAGAAACTGAAATAATTAAAGTAATGTGTCCTTCTGTTCTATTGCTGTTCAAATTTACTGTAATTTCCCTTACTGTCTCAGTTCATGGCAGTCAGCTAAGTGTGTAGGAGATTATAGTTAGCATCTTTAGATTTATGCAAATGAATATACACAACATAGATAATAAACATAGAATGTCACCATTGGATAGCAAGTATAATTCTTCTCTGATGACAAAAATGGTAGAATATACTTTTTTTACCTTTCAAAGAATTGATACTCTTCATCATTAAGATTTTTCTAAATCAATTTTCTTAGTATATGTTTTTATACAGTTGAAAATATAACACAAATCATAAACCATAAAATTAGTTTAATAAGAAAGACATACTTTGCAAAATCACATCCTCTGTGAATCTATAAATGAACTCAGTGGTATGTAAATTACTTAATGGAATGGGGAAATAGCATTCTCACTAACTAAAAATGCTTTCACTAGTTACCTTTAACCTATCTGTAGGCCTATCCTTGAATTAAAAGCTAGCTGCACATCATATAAGCCAGGGGCAGAGGCATTCAGGCACTTTTCTAGTTTGAATGTGTGTATAAATCACCTTGAGATTCTTTTAAAATGTAAGTTCTGGTCAGCAGATCAGGAATGGTGCCTGGGATTCTGCATTTCCAATAAGCTCAAGATGATGCTACTAGTCTGTGGGTCCCATTTAGACAACTATGAGCCATATAAGCCTCCAATCAGGACTAAAGTTTCTGCTGGAAATTTGCACAACTGTTTAACTCACATTTTTTCAGTTGTTACAATTGACTCCCATGATTATGTGTAACACAATTAATGTATTTAAAATGTCAACTGGGATCCAGGGCGAGAACTATCAGTGTTTCCTGAGCTCTGCATCTTGTTGGAACTTGGGGCAATGGGAGAACAGGCAGCCAGCTCACCACCCTGGTAAGCAGCTGGAGGCCTCACAAGCCACCACCATTCCAGGGCAAGAACTACCTGCATTTCCTGAGCTCTACATCATGTTGGAACTTGGAGCACTGGGAGAACAGGCAGCCAGCTCACTGCCCTGGTAAGTGGCTGGGGGGCCTCACAAACCGCTGCTGCTCCAGGGTGAGAACTATTGGCATTTCCTGAGCTCTGCATCATGTTGGAACTTGGGGCACTGAGAGAACAGGCAGCCAGCTTGCCGCCCTGGTAAATGGCTGGGGTCCTCACAAGCTGCCACTGCTCCAGGGCAAGAACTATTGGCATTTCCTGAGCTCTGCATCATGTTGGAAATTGGGACACTGGGAGAACAGGCAGCCAGCTTACCACCCTGATAAGCAGCTGGGGGCCTGCTGGTGTGGGGGCTAAGAATCAGACATGGGTCCCTCCCCCTCCCTCTGTTAGCAAGTGGGAGCTGGAAGTCTGAGTATCTCTTGGGAGGATGAATGTATGCAGTGTGGCAAGTAAGGGGGATTTCCTTCTACCATCTCTTTGAAGGCAAGTATTTTTATCACTGTTTTGCTCAGTTCTGATTAATGGGACTATTCTATTCAGTATTTTGTTTTTATAAGTTTGACATTTCCTTCCATTTTAGCTGAAAGAACAGCTGATGTGAACAGAATGGGATAGACCATTTTGCCTATTGCTGTTGTCCTGGTGACCTGCTGTGAGGTTCTGTGCCAATTTTACTGCACCACCTCACATGGGTTTGTTCTGTCTTATTCTGCTGTATTTTGCTACCTTCAAAAAAAAGTAGATAACAAAGTAACAAAATAACTCCAAAAAACTCCCAACTCCACCAAAGCTGATCCATGGGGCATGGATGAGGAGAAACAAAAACAAAGCAACAGAATAATACAAGGTGATTAAAAAGTAGATAGCAACAACAAAACAGGTCAGTGAGGTACTGAGCAACCTGAAATAGGATATAACTAAACAGATAATGGACTTTAAAAAGCAAAAGGAACAAAAGAAAGTGCTCTAAAGGATATAACTGCATTTATGTTTAAGTGTGTGGGATTGATAACCATGTTGTTAAGTTTTTATTGGGTCATGGAACAGAACTGTTTGCAGCCTCACTGTTATGTCCACTTTGTGTGTTTTAATTTTGTAACTTGAACAACTCTGTCTAAGAAGACAATATGTAATTTATCAAACAGTAATTTCTTACTGTTTAATTTTTTTCTGAAATTCTGTATTGTTTCTACCCCTTTTTCTGTTTTGCTTTTTTTCTCTTTAAATAAAATTTTAAAAATAAAATAAAATGTCAACTGATGGAATTTTCCTATCAATTTACCTTATCATTCTTCTACTTTCTCTCAAATAATAATAGATTCTATGCTTCCTGACACATAAGAGGGAGAGGATATAAAATGTTCCTTTCTAGATTTGAGGGTTTCAAAGCCCTAAAACCCATTCTCTACCACCTTATCACACCATCACCCTGTATTTTCTCTCTCACTTAGGTCAGTTGTTGGTGTCTGATTATTCCTGTTACACTTTTATAAATAAATGAGAGCCAGGAAGTATTTCTGATACATACTGTCTCCACTGCACATTAAAAGTATAGTCTATTTCAAGATAGATGGAAGAGACAATATTGTTTCTTTCACAAAGTAAGTGTACCTATGTCAAAAGTATAGAACTGAAGAATCAGAACAGGTTAAAACTATCAATAATATATAATAGAGTTTCTCAACCTTGACACTATTGACATTCATGGCTAATTATTTGGGGGGAGGGCTATCCTGTGCACTATGTGATGTTTGACAGCATCACTGGCTGCTACTCACTGGATATCAGCAACAATCACCACATCCTCTCCAGCTGCAAGTTATAACAATAAAAACTGCTTCTACATGCTGCCAGATGCCCCTGAGGGACAGGGTTCTAGGTATTTCCAAGTGTTCACACCTTTCATCCTCAGTACAACCCTAAAAGGCAGGTACTATGCTATTGTTTTGACTATTGAATACATGAGGAAGCTAAAATAGAGAAAGGTTAAGTAGGCATAAGAACTGGAATTTATATCCAGTAATTTTATTTTCAGAATCTGTGCTTTCACTGCATTCTATGTGGAAAAACATTTGGTAAAATGGAAAAAAAGAGGACAATTTCAATAGGACTTATTTTTAATGTAAATGAAATTAGTAAAGCTACTATTCATATAGAGGAACAAAAATCCCAACCTAATGGATGTCTGATATGAGTTCTTATTGCCTAAAATCAAAGAATAAATTTTAGGAACAATGGAGGTTAGGAGCAGAATATATTTATTGAGAGAAAGAAAGCTTTTGTCTGAGAGAGAGACAGAAGGGGTCTGGAGTGGGTTGCCAAGGACTGTCTTTTTGGGGACTTTTATAGAGCAATATCATGAGTCAGAGGGGTCCAGGGTAGGGAAAACATGGGAACTCACAAGGTGGGCATAAGGTGCCACAGAACTATGGTCACCAATAAGATTAATTGCTCCAGTAAAATTAAATAGGGGATAAATGGAGAAGCCAGTCACAAAGCAAGGGGGCATTCTTAAAGAGCAGTGATTTCCTGTAGGAGATTGGAATGGTGACTCCTGGCTTCCTCAGAGTGATACAGACCTATTTAGAATGTCAATCCTTAGGATGTAGGTGTATTTGTTTTATCTTTTGTCTTGAGGCCTGGCTTACAGCAGGAGGTGTCTGTCTCCCCCACAGTGGCAAGGTATCTGGCCTTCTACAGAGGCTCCTTCCAAGACCTAACCCTGTCTCACCGCCTAAATATTTCTATCTGACTCAGTTGCCTGTAACACTATGAAATACAACTAAATATTAATTTAATAATCTGATACCAAATCACTTACATGTAAGAATTTTAGAAAAGAGAGGCCATGGATTTAGCTCAGCAGCATAAGCATCTGTATTGCTGACTGGCAAGCACAAGGTCATGATTTCAATCCCCAGTACAAAAAAAGAATTTTGGAAAAGAATTTGCATTAACAGTAGGCTGCTACCTTCTTGGAAATTTTCTAAATTACCCATAGATATCAGTATTGGCCCACCTAGCAATGCTGCCCAGATTTTGCACTTTGCCTAGACAAGAAAAGACTTTCAAGTGAACAGGTTCCTAGTTGCCATTTCTTCCTTCTGAGTGCTTTTTGATCTGCAATCCTACACTTTGCATGAAGTTGACAGTGCTCTGAGGCCCCAGTTGCAGGAAGATGGCATGGCAAGCATGCTTCCCCCAAGAGCCAATGTGGCATTTCACAGGATCAGTACTGACTTGATGACTTTGGAAAGATCTCACTTTTATCAGACATAAGACAAGTAGCTCAGAGCTACCAGTTATCTACCACTGACCCTTGGGCACTCCTATTTCCTATCTACAGTACCTGCGGGTGACAGATACGGACATTCATTACCCTGTATGTTCAGGGCAGTCCCCCACTAACTTTCTGCTGCAGCCTCAAACAGCCAATGCATTGGTGATACTCAAAAAAGAGGCCTTGCCTGCATTCTCAAGGGGTTTTTAGATTTTTACTCTACAACACCAACACTACATCTATGTTACCTTTTGCCTCTGTAAAATGCAGTAAGATTATGCTCTCCCAGATGAGTTTCAAACCATGTGGAGAGAAGTTGTACACTCCTTATGCAAATGGAATGGCTCTTCTTGCTCAGCACTTGGTCCCTTCACCTACCCTGCATCATTCTTCCTATTGCCGTGATATGCACACAGCAAGAGCTTAGTCAACATTTAGGAAGATTATATACTTGGAGTGCAGTAATGATAGCTTAAAGTGTTCAAGCAAGACATGGGAGACTGATGTTCTACCTTTGCTGTATAAAATTCTGGGTGGTAACTCAGGAGGCTGGAACAAGAATCACAGGGAGTTCAAGGCCAGTCTGGGATATATAGTGAATTCAAGGTCAGCCTGAACTACATAGTGAGACTTTATCTCAAAACAAACAGCAATTCTGGGTGCTAAATTCAAGATGAGTAGAAAAATACTTGCTCACACGTTCCTGTATACCCTGAGTAACACTTTGCATTATGCTATTATCAAGTGTGCCCAGTTGCAATATGTGAGAGTCATATGCATCAGGAGGGATGATGTGGTATTGGTATGTAATGATGTCACCAGTATTACATAAATGATATTAGGGAATCATGAGGACAAGAAGGTTTGTTTTTTAATACATTTTCCTATTCTGATGAGTGTCTTGCATTTTAAAATAATAAATGAATGTTAAATATTTCTTCAACTAATGATATACACCAGTCCATGTTAACCAAAGAAAAATCCCCATCTTAATTTAGCAGCAAAAATTGGATCAAAGACTTAATATTATGACCCTTCTAATGAATGACTATTTCTCAGCAATGGCATAAGCAAACATAACAATTTGTTTGTTTAATAATCTGTCTAAAAATGGATCTCTGAGAATTGAATTCATCACAGAATAATGTCTTCTACATTCTTTCATTAAAAGAAGTGAAAGCTATAGCTGGGTTAACATTCCCCACAACATGAAATTGAATCCCAAATTCCAAATATGTTTTCTTGGTCTGAACTCTAAGAAATAAGACAGCATTTCTCAAGTCATCTTCCTTAAATACTATTGAGAGTATGAATTGGGAGCTCCAGTTATTGAACATCAGGGCATTATTTATTAAAAGGGAAATAATGGCATTTATTTACTTAAAAAGACTATACAACAATCTTATCCATGTTCAAAAAGAATTATCAATTTATGAAGAGCTTCTTTACATTATGTAACCTAAATTAAATATCACAATCAGAAGCTTCAAGTTTGAATTCTACCCATATTTCACAATGTGAAGTAGAAGGAATAATGCTTCATATTTTTGCAGATGTTGAGGTATCTTTTTTCTACTTCTAAATAAAAGAAAGCAAATAATTAACTATACAGGCATTCTAATATTTCATTTTGCATTTCCTCATTCACAAGGGTAAAATATAATCCTCATTAGTATATCTGTGTTTAGTGTCTTATCTCATATTTAAGTTAAATCAAATAATTTTTTATTTATTTTCTGGCAATTGGTTATCCATCCACCTCCCTTGCTTAACAGATACCTCTTCTTGGTCTATAGATGCACTTGAATTTATGACTCATACCATAAATATTAAAATTAAACAAATGGTGGTTGAATTGAATGTACTGAAAACACACTATGGTCTATTCATTGAACATTCTTTTGATATCTGTGATACTTCTATCTAGTATAGTAGAAACAATGGAGCAGAGGAATTCATGTCTTTTACCCATTTAATTCTAAACAGTACTGCTAAGGGGCCTTCTTCCTTTCATTATCTTAAAAGAGGTAAAGAATCCCATAACCCAAACCACATAAAAATCTGATGCTCTAGGAAAGAGCACATGCATGTTGGATCTCCTAACCTTGACTTCATTCACCTCCACCCTACTCCAACCTTATTAAAGGTTAATGAATAAGCACCATACCTGATTTAAGATCAGAGTAAATTTCAGGATAGGCATGCATGTTGAGAGCACCTGAGATGACAGAGCACCTTGTCAATCATTGATGTCAATCATACCTAGAGATTCACAGTAGGAAGACCCTGGGCAGAGGTACATGCTCTTTAAATTCCAAAAGCCTTACTTATGTTGCAACCTCTGCTGTGTGCTGTGTACTGCATTCTGTGTACAGTGCTTTTGCTTTCCTGTCATCACCAATACCACTTCTCAGTACATGCCATGTCTTTTGTCTGCACAGACTTGCCCTGAGCACAATTTCCCATGATTTTCAATAAATGTAGTTGCTTACCATTTTCCACCAGGTGTATGCTTTATAATTCTTTGCCTGTACGCAAGAGCTTGGATTATACTTGTTAAATTCATGGTGAGGTAATAAATCCATAAATAGAATAGCAAGACATTAGGCAGGAAGCAATCACTCAATGAAGATGTACAATAGAATGTCAAATGTTAGCACAGAAAAATAAAATAATATTGGATCTAGGAGTAGCACTCAAAATATTCAGACTGCTAATTCTCAGAAAGCTAATAAAAATGTTGTCAATTTATCCATATATGCTGGGCTTGGTGGCACATGTCTATAACCCCAGCACTTGAGAGACTGAAGCAGGAGGATCATTGTGAGTTCGAGACCAGCCTGGGCTACAAAGTAAGCTTGCAGCCTGCCTGAACTGCATAGCAAGACCCTGTCTCAAAAAGACAAAAAAAAAAGATCCACATAATAATAACTAAATTCATCCTTCACCCTTCAAGATATTGTTATCCAAATAACAATAACTAAAAATCCATTGAAATTCTCCATACTTCTCAGACAGGTTTTAAATCAGTCTATTCCAAATCATAACACAATCTAGAAAAGCATAGAGAGATATAATCTATCATTGTCTCTCTCCTAAGATCAAAACACCCAAGTAGCACTTTTGTGATCCCCCTCTCAAAATTCCTATTACAAGCTTCTCATTTTTTACCTTTTAATGTAAATATATGAGATAATATTTACCTCACTTTTTAAACCTTAGTTTTTCTTTACTTAATTTGCTAATTTTATCCTATCATGTGTATACTCCTCTGAAAATCCTTGTCCAAAAAGAGATACAATGTAAACATACACATTCTTTCCTACGATTTTTCAGGTAAGAAAAAGCACATGCTATACCATGACCTTCATCAATTTAACTGAGATTAGCATAGTCATATGTGAGCAATTTCTATAAGGTTTTATTTTGGAAATACATTTCTACTGAAAATTTTTAAATTACCTTCAGGTTTTCACTTTGGTACTTAAAAAAACACAAAGCTATCATCTAGTCTGAGTTTAGTATAAAGAAGCACAAATAAAACCAAACAAACACACAAACTAAAAAACACCCCAATTACCAATTAAATAGAGTCTGAAACTCAAATCTAGTATTTTCGGGAAGTTAAATGGATACATTAATTGGGTGTGAAAATCAAATTCCTAATAGTTGAGGTACATCCTCCAGTGTAGGGGGGGACTTCTTTGGAAGAAAAACAAAAGAAAAGAATCCATATTGTCCTCAGAATGGAATGAAAAGAAGAATTAGAAGAGTGAATAAAAAGCATGCAAGTGAATTCAACCATTCATTTAGCAAATATATTGAAGCAACACTGTGTTTCTCAAAGTACTGGGAAGACAAAGGAATATCCAAATCCTTATCTTCACAGAGCCCGTATACTGGCAAATGAAACTAAAACAAATATAATAACAAGGTTGAGTCTATCCATAATGTAAAGAAAGTAATAGAGGTTAAAGAAATTGAGTTGTTGAGAAGAGAATACCATGTCAGAGAGGGTGGTCAGGTAATCCTCAATAGGAAGGGAACATTTGAGCACAGACCTGAATGAAGTGAAGGAAAAGCATTCAAGACAGAGAATGCAACAATAGTAAAAACAAGTGTTCTGGTATGGCTCAAGCAAAGCAAACAACGCAGAAAGAAGCTGGAGATGAGGCCAGGGACATCATAGAAGCTGATTCATGCTGGTATGTGTCAGGTTTTCTTGATAATCACAAATTGCTTGACACTCTTGCCTTCAAGAAGTGGGGTTTGCTGGGTGTAGTGGCGCTCGTAATCCCAGCATTTAGGTGGCTGAGGCAAGAGGATTGCTGTGAGTTTGAGTCCACCCTGGGCTATACAGTGAATTCAAGACCAGCCTGATCTACATAGTAAGACCCTAACTTAAAAAAAAAAGATGTGGGTTTTAAGTTCCCTCTCCTTAGAGTACTGTGAAGTAACAATAGATGCATTTAGAATCATAATCATAAAAAGCCCATGCACCTTTCACCTGGTTTCTTGGGTGCTCGCTCTGAGAGAAGCCACATGCCACATAAGAAGTCCAACTGTCTTGAGACTGTTATGCTGGAGAAGCTGAATATAAGCATTCTAGTCAGGAGTTCCAGCTGGCCACAGCCTTCCAGCTACCAGCCAAGGAACAAGACATGCCAATGAAATTGTCTTGGAGCCTTCAGATCAGTCAGCAGAATCCCACTGCATGATCTCAGCTGACTCCATAATGAAAAGGAGCAACAAACAGTCAAGGCCTTCCGGCATTCCTAAAGCATCTTAAAATGGTTATTTGAAGCCACAAAGCTTTGAAGTAATACACTACACAGTAATAGTAACTGGACCTTGGGCCCTGGAGCTTCAGTAAGAATGTGTTTTCCAATCTAACTATGATGGTAAGCCACTGAAGAGTTTTCAGCAAGAAAATAATGTGATTTGATTCAAGGCTTTTAATACTCATTCTAGCTGATGTGTAGAAAATCAACTATAAGATTGAAGGTGTGTATAGAGACACACCATTATGAAGCTCTTGTATAATTCTGGGAAGAGAAGATGGGAGCTTAAATTAGGGAGGAGGAAGCAGTGTGAGAAGTGGTTAAATTTAAATTATATCTGAGAAATAAAGCCCACAGGATTTGCTAGTAGAATAAGAGTAACATGTGATCTGGGAGCCTAGGAAATGGGGAAATGGTGGTAGCATTTTCTGTAATAAGAAAGACTGGAGGAGGAGCAGGTTTGAGATAAGGAAGAGGTTCTTAAGCTGAATTTTGAGCACATTAAGAGATTTAATGTCCAAATTCACAGTGTAGAATTAAATTTATGAGTCTAGTATTCTAGAGGAGAAATAATGTAGAACTTGGATAAGTGAATCTGGAGTTCAAAGAGACAGATCAAAGCTACATTTATAATACTGGAATCATCAGCATATACATGCTTTTAAAGCCATGAGACTGGATAAGGTCACTGAGAGAGGTTATGTTGGTACCGAAAAGTGGACCATGGGCTGGGGATTTAGCTCAGTGGCACAAGTGCCTGGCTGGCAAGCACAAAGTTGTGAGTTTGAGTCCCAGTTACAAAAGAAAGAAAGAAAGAAAGAAAGAAAGAAAGAAAGAAAGAAGGAAAGAAAGAAAGATGGACCAGAGAACATGCTGAGACACATTCCATTACTTAAAAAGTCAGGAAGATGCCAGGAAAACTAAATATGCACAGGTAAGAGAATAAACTTGGGCTCTTAGCTTACACTATATACAGCAATTAGTTAAAAGTGGATCAAAATATAGGCCTAAAATGCAAATCAATAAAATTCTTAGGGCAAAAATGGGGTTAAATCTTCAGAGCATTGGATTTGGAAATGATTTCTTAAATAGAACACCAAAACCACAAGCAGCAAAGTAAAAAGAGATAAACTGGACGTCATAAAAGCTTTTTAAAAAGTTCTGTGCATCAAAAAACACTATCAAGACAGCGAAAAGACAACTCACAGAACTGAAGAAAATATTTCCAAATTACATATCTGATAGCTTGAAATTTAGAACATTAGGATGAATTTCTGGTTAAAAAACCTCTTTGCTATTGCTTGAAAAACCAGACAGGTTCTATTTAGCATTGTTCTAGAATTTCTTATCAATGCAATAAGACTAAAATAAAAAAAAGACAATTGGCAAACAGAAAAAAAACTCTATTATTTGCAGACATTAAGATTGCATATCTACTTAAGGCAAGAAAATCAATTGGAAAATTATTCAAATTAATAAGCACATTTAGTAAATTGGCTAGATGCAGGATAATTATCAAGTAATCAATACTTTAAGTAACAAGAAGTTAGAAATATAATAAAACAGAAATAGTTTTCCTTAAAAATAACCTCGAAATAACTTATAGCAAGAAATGTTTGAGAGATATACATAGTCCTTTACTAAGTGAAATAAAAGACTACTTGAATCCTATGTTCCTGATTGGGCAGACTTAACCTCGTAAAAATCTCTAGTCTTCCCATATTAGAGATAATACAATCTCGATCATAATCTCATGAGATGAATCTTAATTTAATGATACATTTCTGAAGTTCAACTGAAAGAATAAACAGGCAAACAATAACCCAGAAAACCAATGAAGAGAAATGAAAGTGGGCTTTCTCTGCCAGATATTAAAACTATTTCTAAATCTCAAATAATTAAAATAGTAAGACATTGGCAAAAAAATTTTAAAGAGTGCAATAAAGCAGAACAAGTGAGAGAGGAATAAACTTTCAAGAACATAAATATTTACCATATGATTGAGTACATACAACAATTGACAAAGGATGGATTTTTTTCATAGAGCATCTAAGGAGCAATGGAAATAAATTATATTGAATTATCACTATACCATTTGAAAATTTTTCTAATAGATTAAAATATTAGTCAACCATCTACAAATTAGGCTAGGCATCTGATTTTTAATTAAAGAAAAGTTTCTCAAATTTAAAAGCAATTTTTAAAATGACAAAGAAAAAGTTACCTATAGCATATAAATTGAAAAAATGAGAAAAAATTGTAACTAATACGATAAAGCTAATATCTACAACATGCATTGAGTTCATAAAAATTGCTAAAATAAACCTAAGGCATAACAGTAAAATAATCAAAAGACAATCCACAGAAGAAGAAATGCAAATGCAAAGAAAATAGCCTCACTTCTAACTGAAAAAAATCAAATTCAAGAACAAGTGTGGCAAACAGCAATAATAATGGTTTCCAATGGAAGTTGCTGAGCAAAATAGCTGCTGAGTAAGACCTTCCAGTTACAGATTTCCACAGACGTTTCAGGTTGAACAGGGATTCACACACCAAAGTATCAAAATAGAGCCAACGAAATCTGATGAAAGACCACACTGTATAGTACAGTATACCTTGTAACAAAATGAAACATTGCTAGAACAAAAAGGAAATACACTGAAGAAGACAGGAAGGAATGAGTATCATTCACCCACCCGGAACTCCAAGCAGTATAGCTCAGGTACCTTCTACTTGGGGGAGGGAGTGATAATTAAGTTCAAGTCATAGATGAGTTGAACTTCAGTCCTGGGAAAAGCCCCAGAGATCCTATTGACAGGTAGCAGAGTGAGGATAAGGACTCCACACCCTGGGAAGCAAGGCATGAAAGCTAGCACTGGGCCAAGTGCCAGGCCCACTGCAGGGAGGGCTAGCACACAACAGAAAATAAAGATCCAATACACAGACCAGAGCTCAGACACAGAGATGCTAGGTCTCCTCAAACATCTGGGAGAAACCTTTCCAGCTGCAGGAGACACCTGAGTTTCAGTGCCATCAGTTCTAGCCTTAGAGTGAGAGTAGGGAATAATCACCCTCCTTCTGTGACTGTGGCCCAAAAGTTATGAGATACAGGTACACTTCAGCTTAGCACCAGCCTTAGTGGGCAAGGGAATGTCTCCATGACTTGCCTCTGACATTGAGCAACACAGCTATCCCAGGCCAGTGCTTGCAGATGGGACTATAGAACTGCTCAGCACCAGGCATAAACCTGTGTCACAGCAAGGTAGACTTTCGTTTAGGCCTGTATCATCATATCACCATTAGCTGCATTGTGGGTCTCCATGTACACCTGACACTGTGAAGGCCCCTGATGCTGTTAGACTCAGGTACAATCCAGTTCAGCATCAACTCAGTTGTCCAAAGGTCTGCCTTCCCCAACACCACCTCAACCTCAGACCGCAGAGCATAATGCAAGACCATATTTACTGGGAATAGATCAGTGTGGTAAGCACAAAACTTTGCCCTGGAATTTAGTGCTGGACTAGTGAAATCTAATGCTAGGGAGATACTAACTGTACCTATCCTGAGCCTGCTTATGGACAGAGCCTCCAGCAAAGCTCAAGTGCTGGGGACAGCAAGGCTCCAATGCAGAACACTTCTATTCCAGTTAGTATTACCTGTGACTGATAACCACATTCATTGGCCTCTATTGACTAAGTGCCATTACTCAGCCTCTGCCTCCACCACAGTATTTCATTTTCCATCATGGTCCCTTGCCTGCAGAAAACCATTAACACTGTGCTTTTCAAGGATGCTAATCCACTTTATTGCCATTTTGAAGGAAACGTCTTCTAAGATATCTCAGGGGATGTACTATGTGTTGGACAAGCCAATGGGATAATCCACCATTACCATTTCCCTAAGAACTGAATTCCTTCTTTTACATCAGATTGAGATATTTTTGACATCCTAACTACACTTCGTGTAAGCCACTGTTGAGTACAGATTTTAGCCCAACAACTGACCAAACAAAACCAGCAGCTTTAACACATAATATATGGCAAGGACCATCTTGTTCATTAATTCATCCCAACTTAAAAAATTATTTTGATCACTCTTTTTTGTTGTTGCTGTTTTTGTTTCTCATTTTGTTGCTGCTGTTAGTTCTATTCACTGAAACATTGAGACATACTAAAGATTTTTCTAAGTATAATCACTTTATTAAACATGTCAGAGATTACAAAAGAGACCTTGGGCCTACTACACAACCTCCAACTAACCTCCAGTCCTTCCTTTAATGGTTGAAGTATTTATCAAAAGCCTAATTTGATAACTTATATCCCCAGAAAAACACAAACTACAGAAAAAGACTCAAAAATAAGTAGAAAATACAGACATGTATTATGAAAGAGATTTAATTAGTAATCAGACTAAAGCCTGTATTCCACATAAAAAGTGGAACACAAATTTTCATATCAGCACTATTTATAATATCCAAAAGGTACAAACAAGCCAAGGCCCATGGGCTGATAAAATGTAGTATATATATGTAATACAATATAATTTATTATATTGTATTATATTTGTTATATTATATCTATATAATTAAATGAGAATGCCATACTAATAAATGCTTTAACATAGATGAACTTTGAAAATGTGCTACAGGAAAAAATCTACCCACAAAATATCACACATTATATGACTGTATTTACACGAAATGTCCAGAATAGTCAAATCTATACAGTAATTGTGTAGAGGTGAAGGAACTTGGGGGAAATGTGAACTGGCTGCTAAAGGTACAGATAATTTATATGGAGTGATAAAAATGTTCTAAAATTAATTGTATTCTTGTAAGTTGTATTGGCTAAATTGTATAGACTTTACAACTATGTGTGTATACAAATAGCCAAAGAAAATGCTAAATTTGTGTAAAACACAAGACTTTCTTGACATACTGTTTTAAAAATTAAATCAGGCTTGGGAAGACCTTAATTTGTGAAATACCAGAAACTTTTCATTATTACAGATATAAGAACACAGCAATTAAAAGTTTTAGTTGGATGGATGAGCAAAACTGACTGAAGTCTCACTGTTTGGATGTCCACTTTGTGGACATTAGTTTTGTAACTTGAACAACTGCATCTAAGAGGAAAGTGTGTAATTATCAACTAGTGATTTTTACTGGTTAACTATTTTTGGTGTTCTGTTTCATTTTGTTTTTGAGATTTTGTATTGTTTCTACCCTCTTTCTGTTTCAAAATTTTTTTCTTTAAATAAGACAACTTTAAAAAATGCAAGAGGAGGAAAAGAAAGTGCTCTAAAAGAGATAACTGTATGTATACTTAAGTGTGTAGGATTGATAACCATGTTACTAAGTTTTTGTTGGATCGGTGGACAGAACTGTTTGCAGCCTCACTGTTTGAATGTCCACTTTGTATGCTTTAATTGTGTAACTGGAACAACTATATCCAAGAAGACAATATGTAATGTATCAAATAGTGATTTCTTACTGTTTTTTTTTGAAATTCTGTATTGTTTCTACCCTTTTTTCTGCTTTGCTGCCCCCCTCTTTAAATAAAATTTTTAAAAAAGAACTCAGCAATTAAAAAATATAAACTAAATTTTGACTTTTAAATTTTTTCATTCAAGTCATATAACTTCATTGTAAACTAAGTAAATAATACAGCTAAGCTAAAAGAAAATATTTTTTAATCACACGTTAGCAATGCCACCCAGAAGTAACACTTGTATCATTTTATCACTTTTTCTATTCTGGGTATATACATGGGAATGCAGAACACCTATATGTTTGTGAGTTATGTCTTCTAGTCACAATTATATAAAGAAAAAATTCATATTAATAAATTTATACCTTCATCATTAAGTTTTTAAGGTTGTAATGCATAAATGATTTATGATAAAATTCTGAGAACAAATTGTAAAAGCCTCTAAATTATTGTTATTCAAAAGTAATGATGGGGAAATGTCATGAAAAAGATAAACATGGAATCCATAAAATACCCTCTGACAGACTGTGAGGGAAATGGTAGCAGTGTGGTTGGAACAGCAATAGCAGTAATAAAACCTAGAGGCCACCTGACCTTTCTGTAGGAGAGCTGTCCACAGCAGATCTCAGCACCTTTATAGGCTATCTAGAGAATTTTTTCCCTTGTTTTTCATTTTTTTATTATTAATCTTAATTACTATATAGCATTCATCTTAGTCTGATCTGTATTATTTAAACTATTTCATATTTAGATTATTCTCCTTTGATTTTACATAAACAGCATAAAATAAATATTCTTGTTTAAATATCTTTACACATATAATGAACTACTGCTTTGGAATAAGTGATTAGAAGTGGAATTTTTGAGCTCACTAATACATACACGAATATGATATACACTTCCATATTTCTCAGAATAGTTCATCAGTAACAGCCAGCAGTATATTCAAAAATAACCTGTTCCCTATATAAAAATGGAAACGAAGTGCCGCCAATGTTTTTAATCCTCGCCATTCTCAATAAAGATATATTATCATTTTAATGTGCATTTGTTTCATGCTCTAATGTTTCACATGTTTCTTCATTAGTAAAATCAATATTTATAGCCTTAATCCATTTTTATAAGTTTTTTTTATTTTTCTTATTGTATAAATGCCAAGGATTTTAGTCTCTTCTTGGTCATGAATGCTACAAGTATATATTTTGCAGTTTTACAAATATTATGTTTTTGCCATTTGGAACCTCAAGTCTTTATGATCAAATGTTTTAATCCTTTCTTTATGATTTTTGCTGCTGGAATAAATGCTTAGAAAGCTTTTCATAGCCTAAGACATATACCTATAGCTTCTCCAACTACCATTTTGACTTCAAGTATTCAAATGTTTAATCCATGTGGATTTAAATAGAGCTCAAAATTTTAATTTTTTGCTACATTATTAACCAAGTATCTTGACACCATTGTTAGATTACTTCTTCTAATATGAGATACTATTTTTGTCAGATTTTAATTTTTACTCTATGCGAAGGTCTATTTCCCAACTCTTTATCTATCCTCCCTGGTCTTTCTGAGTCTATCTACAACAAAACCCTTTCATTTACTGATCTGATCATCCATTACCACTGGGCCCTTCATCCAGTCTTGCTGAGCAGTCTCACTAATGGCTGAAGTCACCGCTAACATTTCCAATCTTTCTCGAGTTATGACAAGAATGACTTCTTTACCTCTGGTTTGCACTTTGTTAGATGACACCCACAGATGGGTTACCTGAACCTTAGCAAACTGTATAATTTAATTGCTAGTTTTATTCAATAGTTGTAATCCTGACATTCTCACCATTTCTTGAAAATTCTGGTATAGCAGCTATATACTTCTTGAAAATATTTGAACCAGTCATTTACTTCTCATGTACTTTTCCTCTTTTAGGTATTCACATGGATAAGATGTTTACTTCCTTCATGTTTTTGCTGAAATGTCACTTCATCAAGAATGTCTACACAAACCACTTGTTGGAATTGAATTGTGGCTCCAATTCATATATTGAAACCCCAACTCCCAAGGTATTTGCATTTGAACATGGGAGATATAAGGAGGCAAACATTATTTAGTAAAGTTTTAAGAGTGGGGCTTTAATCTAATAGGACTATTGCTCTTATAAGAAGAGGAAAAGACATGAGAATTCTCTTACCAGAGGAAACGGAAAAGGCAGCTGTATACAAGCCGGGAAGAAAATGTCCACCAGGAACCGAGTAAGAAAACAAAGGTGTGTTGTTCAAGCCTAAGCAGACTAATATGCCACTCTTTAGTAAGGTAGTACTATGCCTCTCTCTGCTTGTATGCTAACCTTCCATAATTTATTCTGCCCTAATCCTCAATCTACTTTTTTAACTTAAAAGTTCTTATTTTAATTTTGTATTGTCTGGCTTCCTCCACTAGAATATAAGCTCCATGAGTACAGAGTTTCTATTCACGGATATAGCATATAGAACTGTAACCTAGAATAAATCAAATTCCCTCATAATTATCCACTAAAAAATGAATGAATCATAGTCAGCTCTTTCTTCATTTAGGTGAGTTCTGTCTCAGAGCTGTATTCCCTACCTCAGTTCATCAGGCATTATTCTGATAAGTTCATCCCACTTTGCGGGCACTACCTGAGTGCTTTGCTTAGGGACCTCAGTTTTCATAACAATCAGCACAAAGCAATAGATAACAAAGTGGAAATGAGGAGATCCTTCCTCTGAGCATATCTAAATTTTAAGTCTACCTCAGTCAGAACATCGGTTATTGTAATTTGGGGCTCTGTCCAAGCAGATTCAGGTGACTCATTTGTGACGCGATGGTCAGGGGTCAGGTGTGAAGGAGCAGACAGTAAGGCAGGAAAGGAAAAAATCAAGGAAGTGATTACCGCTGTGAGAAACTAGAAAATATTCCTGTTGAGGATTCCTGGAAACATGGACCAGAATGTGTCACAGAAAACATCCTCTCTGTCCTCCTTTGTTTCAAGGTTGCAACCAGACAGAGGCATCAACTCCAATGCCTTACTCCCCACCATATTCCCAGGTTTTTGCTTGTTCCCTCAGGAACTTGGGTGAATCCTTCAGCATCCACAGGAAATGGTCACCACAGCTATGAATAAAATCACAAGAAAGTAAAATGAATGTGGCCTATGGAACAAAAAGCACTAGTTATATTTGGTTACAATAAATCACATTTTATGAACCACTTTAGAGTCTCATGATCAAATTATTTCCACATCCTATTCCTAAGTTTTCATTTTTTTCACTTACAAAAATGAATTTTGCTAGGATATGATCCATAACATAGCATGCTGAACCCTTAAACTGAAAACAACCCAACAACCCTATGTACACAAAGCTAGCTGGCAAATACTTAAACTTTACTTTTATCAGTGAGGTCACTTGTTGGATTATGAGAATTCTCCCTTTTCCACTGTAGCTGTCCCTCTCAATAATTTCACTGTGTAGGTAAATGTATTGCCCAATATCTCTGCTCTTCTTGGGGTAAGATGTGTATGATATTTCAGCAGGAACTGCTGTCTGTCATATCAGCCTCTCCTGAAAGCCTCCCCAGGAGGCTCATACTTCTCACTGATTAATTAAAACTGTCACACCAAGTCAGCTAAATGGTACAGTACCAAGGAACCACAATGATTTGCTCAGAGAAAAACATCTCAAAATGAGAACTTCATCTAAGCACAAAGTGCTCATCTTTCTCCAGGAAATCAGAAGTAAATCAATCCCCATATTTTTAAGGATGTAAGAATCTTAATAGATGTAAGAATAGAAAAAAATAAAATACATTCAAAACATGCAGAGAAACGAAGAGCTGGAGCTATCCAGAGATTTTCAAAGGTTCAGTTCTGTGTGCTATTTATGGCTCATGAAATGAGAATGAACTCAGAAAACACTTGGGTCAATAACCATCTGAAACATCATGTCTGGTAGGTTTTGGATGCATGTCTAAGTTTTGAAATAGAAATGTCCTTGGCTAGAAAGATGTGTCTGGCATATATCATTAATAGCTGTGTACTGCTTTCCATTTAATCCCAGATTCTGCACCTGAGAAAATAATCCCCATATAGGTTAATTATTACCCCAAAAAATATTCCTCAGATTTAGGCTCAAGCAATAGTAAGCACTGACTATGTTTTGAACAATGTTCTACATCTTCAATGTAAGTTTATTTCATACAGTTCTCACTCAAATCCCATGAGATGGGCACCCCCTATTTAGTAGATGACCAAAAGTATATCTCAGTGAACTTGATTCTATTGTCTGAGGTGCTTTGGCTTAAAAAAAAAAAACAGTCCAAATTCCAAGTGTTGTTTATTTGTTTGTTTAAAGACTTCAAATTATTTGAAATTCCTCCATCAAGAAGGGGCTGCCCTATAATTCCTCTCCTTGAATCTAGGTCAAGTTCTAGCTTCTTCTACTACTAGAAAAAGGTAGAAATGGAATTTCTGAGGCTACATCATAAGAAACCATGCAGTACTTCAGCTTAGCCACACAAAGCCTTCTTAGCCCTTCTGATCTATCCTAGAACCACTAAAAATATTGTTTATTCTTTTTTTTTTTTTGGTACCAGGGATTGAACTCACGACCTCGCACTTTCCAGGCAGGTGCTTAAGCCACTGAGCTAAATCCCCAGCCCTTTTTTTTTTTTTTTTTTTTTTTTGGTATCGGTGATGGAACTCACAATCTTGTGCTTGCCAGGCAAGCACTTGCTACTGAGCTTAAATCCCAGCAGTGCTAAATTCCCAGGTGGCCTAGTGGTTAAAATTTAGCACCTTTGGTCTTCACATTTTCACCTCTGATCAAGGAAAGCAAGATAAAACTCTGGTTCATCTTGCTCTCAGTTTCTAGATTTCGTCAGCATCTTCTTTTTTTCAAAGTTGGCTTCATAACAGCCCTGTTTGGACCCATTGTCTTTTCTTATCTGTCTTTCTTTCTTGTTGTTTGTTTGTTTGTCTGTTTACTTCTTTTGACTTTTATTAGTACGTGCTTGCAGTAAAAAATGTTTGCATTCACTATAGGGAATTGGTATATGTACATAACAAATTTCAATTCCCTACTTTTCCCCCTGCCCTCGAGAATCAGGTTCATTTATTTATAAGACCTTATGAAGTTACTTACTTATATTCAGATTGAAAACCAAACAAATAGACCAAAGAATGTATAAAACATGTAAGAAAATTGTACTAAGTCAAGGTACCCTCTTTCAATTACAGTTACTTTTTTCTGCAGATATCTAAACTCACTCACCTTAGGGGTCTGATTCCAATTCTTTCAACACTTAACATGAGACCTGGAAGGCAATCATCCTTCTCTCTTCTGTGCTCCTCTCTCCCAGAGAAAATATTAGTGCCAGATAAAGGGTCTGTCCAGATCAAAAAAAAAGAAAGAAAAAGAAAGAAAAGCACAGCATCCTTAATAAAAACTGAAGTTTTATAAGAATTTGATTTTGCTAAGCCCTTACTTTGAATAAATGTCATACTCTAAAAGTGGAACGTGTGTGGACTGCATTAGAATCTCAGTCAGATAAAAATAATTAACTAATACAAACCCCACCAATTAACAAAACCGTTCTAATACCTTCTCAAGATAAAATCATGTATTTGTAAAGATCTTTCTACTTTGGAGACTCTAATTATGAACATTACATTCCAAAGCAGAGCAGAACACACCTGTGGCTGAAATGAGACCTAAGTCCCACACTGTAGTATCTGTGGTTTCTTACCTAAGCAGGTTCCAAAATATATCCGGAAAAAACAGACAGATATTCTGCATACTGAGAGCTGATAGGCAATAAGAGAGTTTCATCCCTAGACACAAAGGCTAAATACACAGTATCTAAGACCTGAAATTCTATTCAATGTCTATTCCTTTGTTTAAGTCTTTGTTCACATTTACAGTGAGATCTTGTCAGTTACAACTTAGTGATAGTCATAGATCGTGCTAACTGGCTGCCTGAAATACACCTTCCCCTTTCTTTCTGGTTATAGAAACCTATTTTCAGTAAGAATAGAAACATTCCAAGATTCTCTTTCATCTAAGAGTGATTATATGACCCAGTGCTGGCTTAAGTGGAAATCATTGGGAGGTACTGCCCTAGAATCTTGTTGAAAGGGCAGATCTAAAACAATGACCCTTCTCCATATTCCTTTGTGGAAAGAGAGAAAAAAAGAAATACCTAACAGTTGCAGTATTGCAAAGGGTTGGGGAATCATCAAGGAAGTTTTGAAATGAGCAAGAGGGTACAAAGAAGTCACAGGCTCTAAATCCTGTACTGAAAAAAGGGGGTTCATGAAAGAAAAAATCACAGAATTGAAAGGTATGGAGACTTGAATATCAGCTTATCATAAACAACTTCTCTTAAATTTTAGCTTTAATCTACTAAATAAATAGAGAAAGAACTCTATGACCTCTCTTAAATTGGAGAAGAGGAAATATTTTTTACAACACCTTTATGAAATAGTAATTTGAATGCTCAACATGTTGATTGTTAAAGATTATTTTTCTGGAACAAATCTAGGTTGATCACAATTCTAGTCAAGATGCTTTCATAAACAACATAGAAAGCCAAAGTTTCCTCTGAATAATGGCTCCACAGGAACTTTGTGAGGGGTATGAGTGCACTGATTAAAATGAATACTGAATTGCTGTTTTTATTTTCCTGAAGTGCAGTTGTCAGTTGTTGGTCATCAGCAGTGCATAAGCTGATACAAACATTATCTAAGATCTCTTCAATTTTTTTACCCAGAGTTTTATATTTAAGACCTGAGATGTTAAATCAGTCCAAAGAGAAAAATATCATCCAATTTTTAACTTTAAATCTAAAATATTCATCAAAGTCTCAGTTTCTTTCGTGAAGAGATCATGCATAAAACCAAGCACAGGGCAAGGCTCAAAATTGTGCAGAGTTTCTTTTAACTTGGAAGGATCTGACTTTTTCCCACCTCTCTTTGAAGAAGATGCTTCCATAAGTTATAGCATATTTTGTAAAATCTCACCAGCTGACAACTACGTGGGAATCAGGTAAGCCACAATGTTTTACTTAAATCCCACAGAGAAAAATTTGGCTATAGCACAGGGTTAGATCAACACTTCTCAAACTTTAATATGCAATATGAATCATCCAAGGATCTTGTTAAAATACAGGCCCTGATTTAGCAGGTGACACGTGAAATCATGCATTTCTAATAAGCTCCTGGATGAAGATAATGGAGATGGTCTATGAACCATACTTTGAGTAGCTAGAGAGTAGACCACAGGCCAACTGGGCTGCTCATCAGGATCATTTAGGGCTCTTTAAAAAAAAAAGTATTGAGTTGTGTCCCAGCACTGCAGAATCAGAATCTCCAGGAATGATGGGCAGGAGTTTGTATTAAGAACCATCTCCCCAGGCAATTCCTATTCAGCCATGAGATGCACCTGTCTGCAATGACTAGCGCAGCGCGTCTCAGAGTGTAGGTGTTACACCCCCTGACTCAGATTCGCTTGAGGAGCCTGATGACCATGCAGATACATACCTCTCTGCAGATACCTCCCTTCTACTGTCTGTGTAGTAGGCAGAGGAGTGGAGGGAGTAGAAAAGCCAAGGAGACAGTATAAAATGGGAGACTGATGTCACTTCATCTACCGCCTGGCAGGAGTAGAGAGGGCCAATTCTTCTGGAAGTGACAGCATGGAGCATGCCTCCCATTGCCTGACCACCTGCCCCTTCTTCCTTCTTTTCCTCTCCCTGGCAAATCTGGCAGCCAATTTTTCTGCTCAGGGATTTCTGGAGGCCCTAGTTTAAGAGAAATAAGGAAAAGAAATTGAAGAAGGATGAGAAAAATTAAGTGAAACTATGGGAATTACAAACAGCCATAGGCTTCTGTTTATATTGCAACTCAATCTGATGGGAAGTAAATAAATGTCTACTTTAATATATGTATTTGCTGAAACAAGAATACATAATTCAGCCTAAAGAATATGTTCCAACTGGATAAAATTGCATCCATGTGCAGAAAAGCATCTAGAAGTCTGTGCATCGTATTAATCCCCAAGTGGCAGAAATTAGGATAATGGTTTCCTCACTTTAGTACAGTAATCTATATTGTTTGAAAGTTTCACACTAGGCATGGATTATTTTTATAATCAGAAATAAATAATAAAGCTACTTTTATTTGGAAAAAAACAAGTGGTCACAGTGCTAAAATACTATAGGTAGCAGATCTGGAAGGATACAGCCCCTTCCTTCCAGAAACTCACAAACTCAGTTGTCCGAATCATAGATGCTTTCTGAGTTGCAGAGATGCAGATAAGTGATCCCACAACAGATGTCCAGGCTCGGTTCACCTGCAGGGAGTGGCATTTGGCCCAAAAATCCAAGGATGTATTACAAATAAATGCTACTGATTGCATCTCTGAAAAAGAGTTTAGTAAAGCAGGAAAATATATCATGGTTAAATAATATGAATAAAATTGATTGGGAGAGAGATGTATGTAGCAGAAGGATCTAGGAAAAGCAATTGTAATGATACAGGAACACAGCATGTTACAACAATGATATGAGCCCACAGCTCAGTGGAACATTGAAAAAGTTAAGTTGAGATCTTGTCAAAGGTGAAGCCATTCCTCGTAGCCCTGGTGTCATCAACTAGCTGGGGCATTTACATTAGTAAAAACTTTAGTAAAACTGAAGCACAAATTTACAGGAAAAAAATCTTTCTTTGGAAAGTTAGAGGGAAGATGAAAAAGGGCTTCAGCTCAGGATTATATGGTCCAGGGACTGGTTTCCAAATTCTGTGTGTGAAAAACAGAATTGGATGTACTATATGATTGCAAGAAAACATCTGCAACATTTGTTAAGAAAAAAGTACACTTGGAGTGAGTGAGGTCACACTACCAAAAGAAAAATTGCACAAGCGCCCAGGGCATAAAATGCAGATGGATTATTTAAATTCCCCTCCTGCTTTACAGTGCTGCCCACTGGAGTCCTTCAGATTATGACTGACAGGGTGCTGAGCCAGGTCCACTGTGTATGTCCTTGCCCACAATTCACTATTATTTTTATGTGTATAATTTCAGTCCACATGCATAAACGTTCAATGAACTCTGGGGGAAAAAAGATTACTCTAGGTCATACAGAGGGAAAGGGAGGTCTAGTGCATCTGTGTCTTGGTTTGGGATTTTCCTGTGTGGGTTTGGGGGATCCTTGTTTCCCTTATTTACCATGTGGTAAGCCCTGGGACAGGATTGAGTGTTGGCCCTTGAGTGTTTCCCAGGTTCAAGTGATTGGAGGGGAGTGGTCCCACAACAAGTGGAGGGGAGCCATATTATAAACCCCAGTTGCACTATCTATACTATTCCTCCCTGAGAGACGTGCTGTTTGAAAATCTATAAGGCATTCGGGGAGGGGGTATCTTCTATATCTGCTTCCTGGTAAGTAGGATGCTGACCCTGCCTACATGGATACCATGAAACTCTTACCCTGCCTAATCTAGTGAATTAATGGAACTGTACTTCATGTCCAGGGATCCACTGGTGAGTTCTAGATATGAGGGAAGGTTTTGGTCCTTGGCTTGAATCATCATCTGTAGTTTCATGGCTATTAAATGAGAAGCAACAAGTAACTATGAGATTAAGTCTGAACAGCCCAAATAATTTGGACTATGAGAAGCATTAGTAATGGCCCCACCAAGAGAAGTAACCAGAATACCCAATTCCAGATCTGACCATAATCCCCATGACTCAGATAATTCCTGGTGAATCTTACAAGCACAGTTGGATAGCTTTGAGACTGCATCTCTCACTGTTTCAGATTGATTGACATAAAAATAATACTCACTGTTTATCATCTTCTTTAGATGCAATCCTTTAGCTACCAAAGAGATTCCCAGGCCAATGAACAAGAACCGGCTGAAAGAAGACACTCTGTAACTTGTGGCAAGAATCTCAAAAAGTGACACCAGTGTTAGTTGTGGCAAGCAAGAGAATAGCAAAAATAGCCAAACAGGACAAGTGAGGACAAACCCCATTCCCAGAATGGCTACTAATTTTCCTTTCTCATCTAGAATAAATAAATCAGTTTATTTATCTAACTTAGCAGGTTGTTGGTTGTTTTGCTTTTCTGAAAAGAAACTTGAAGCCATCCACTTGCTCACAGGTGTATGAGGTTTGTGGTCTCTTTTCTTTGTTTTTGAATAGTTTGGGTTTTAGCCCAGAGAGGTGAATCCAATTATATATCCCCTGCCCCTTGATGGCAGAAGGTGTGGTTAAGAGGGTTGTTCAAGGGCCTTTCCATTTGGGAGTGAGTTGGTTCTGAGGTGTCCTTCCAGGTATTGATTAGAACTGGTTGTTGGGGCAGACTTTGGGCAAAATAATTGTTTTTAGTACCTAGGTGTGAAAGAATCATGGCCAATATTCCAGAGGGCCTATTGGAAGGTATCTAGGTAACATGTTGGAAGAAGTAAGAAATTTCTGTGTCAGTAAGCAGGTTAAATAGCAGGAAGGGTTTCCTATAGGACACCTTAAATGGGCTGAGATTAATTTTGGATTTAGGGGCTGTTCAGAGCCTCATTAAGGCAATTCAGAGGCGGTTCAGCCACTTAAGGTAGATTTCCTGGCACTGCTGGGTTAAGGTCCACTTGAGGATTTGATTTGTTTGCTTGACCTGAGGAACGGAATCTCCAGGAAAAATGGAGATGGTATTCAATTCCCAGAGCCTTGACAAATCTCTGTGTACTTTAGCTCTCTATGGTCTCCAGCCATAGCCTGTGAAAACAGATGGATGATACCACTAAACCCCTGAGTCAGGACAATTCAAGTATATGTTGGTGAAGACCAATTTGGAGACTATCTCATTCAAAGGCAAATATGTATTGTGAGCTAGGGTTCACAGGGATAGAAAAGAAGGCATCCTCAAGATCAAAAACAGAAAAGAGGTTCATATTTCCTGGGACCAGTTCAAGGAGGGTGTATAGGTATACCACCAGTAGATAAATAGTCACCACCTCCTCCTCACTGATAATTCTGAGATATTTTACTAGGCAATATTCTCCTGATGATTTCACTAATAGTAAAATCGGTACACTTCATGGGACTGGCATGGTACTAACAACCCTGCAGCCAAAATTTATCAATAATGGCTTTTAGACCCAGACTAGACCCGCTTTGGAGAAGGCATTTTCTTTTGTGAGGACATAATTTAGGATCCTTGAGTTGAATGATCATCTAAGTGGCCTTGACAGCCCAAACCAAGGTGCTATTTTACCATGCTAGTGGATAAACTAATGGCAAATATATTGGCCTCAATAGAGCCAAGTTGGTTGGCTGCCTGGCAACTAGGACACAAGTTTCCAGAAGCTTGAGTGACAGAATGACCCTGAGCAGGATGATTATACCTCTTCTAATCATTGGTGTGGGGCATTTTTGTCTTTAACATGAAGGCAGCCTGGAAATAAAATCTCCCAACCAGCAGTTCAGTTAGCTGACCAGTCAATTCCTTCAACACTCACAACCTAAGAAAGAGATGATAATTTGCCTCATGAAAGGTTAGGACCTAGGAAAGATCCCTGTATCCAAAAATAAAAATGCTTACCTGTAACATCCACAGTTACCTGAGGCTTTTTCAATGTGACAGGGATGTCCTTGTATGAGGATCACACAGGCTGCTTCAGGCACCTTAAATCAGTCTTGAAGCATTCTTCCCTGGTCACCATGATGGTGGGTGACCTCATCCATTCTAGAAATGAAGGAAGTTTCTCCTCCAGTGCTAAGAGTTCTCACCTGTATCCAGATAAGTTTGGCAAGGATTTGTTGGCTTTCAAGGGCACTCTTTTGCCTAGTACCCCAGTTATTTACACTTGAAGCACCCAGACTTGCTTCCAATGGCCTTTGGGTTAGCCCCATTTCCCTTAGTGCCATGAGCTTTGTTGTAGCCTTGGTCCATCCATGAGAGCCAGAATAACTTTAGGTTTCCTTTTCTACTTAATACAGGTTTCTTCTTTTCTGGATCATGGCTGCTAAAGATCATGAAAGCCAAATCAAACAATTGACTCATCCTCATTTGTGGGCCCTATTGGAATTTTTTTAAAATTTTATTTAAACAGAGGGGAAAAATAAAGCAAAACAGGAAAAAAAAGGGTAGAAACAATACAGAATTTCAAAAAAATGAACAGTAAGAAATCACTAGTTGATACATTACATATTGTCTTCTTGGATGTAGTTGTTCAAGTTACAAAATTAAAGCATACAAAGTGGACATTCAAACAGTGAGACTGCAGACAGTTCTGTTCTCTGATCCAACAAAAACTTAGCAACATAACTATCAATCCTACACCCTTAAATATACATGCAGTTATATCCTTTAGACCACTTGCCTTTCCTCCTTTTGCTTTTTAAGTCCATTATCTGCTTAGTTATATCATGTTTCAGGTTGCTCAGTACCTTACTGATCTGTTTTTTTGTTGTTATTGACTTTTTTTTTACTTTTTCTAATTTATTATTATTTTTAATTTTATTTGTTTATTTTATTTTGAGGGTAGTAAAATACAGCAGAACAAGACAGGACATAGGCAACTGAGGCAGTGTAGTGAAATTGGTACAGAACCTCACAGCAGGTTACCCGGATAACAGTAATAGGTACAATAGTATATCTGGTTTTCTTCACAATAGTTGTTCCTTCAATCAGGTAGAGCAATATTGAAGGAAATACCAAAATTATAAAAACAGAATATTGAATAGAGCAATACCATCGATCAGAACAGAGCAAATCAGAGATAAAAATATTTGCCTTCAAAGAGATGGCAGAAGAAAATCCCCCTTATTTTCTATATTACCTATAGTCAAACTCGCAAGACATGCTCAGATCTCTGACTCTCACTTGCTAGCGGGAGCGGGGAAGATGGATGTTTGATTCTTAGCCCAAGCCCCGGTAGGCTCACAGCCGCCCACCAAAGGGGTGAACTGGCTGCCCGTTTTCCCAGCACCCCAAGGTCCAACATAGCATGTCGCGAATCTCAGGAAACGCAGATATGGTTCTCGCTGTGCGGGGCCGCAGCTTGCCAGGCCACAGCCACTTAGCAGAGCAGCATGCTGGGGGCTACCTGTTTTCCCAGCACCCCAAGGTCCAACATGGCGCATAGCGGATCTCAGGAAATGCTGACATGGTTCTCGCCCTGGGGCTGCCATGGCTTGCCAGG
Organism: Hydrochoerus hydrochaeris; assembly: GCA_004027455.1. Classification (NCBI taxonomy): domain Eukaryota; kingdom Metazoa; phylum Chordata; class Mammalia; order Rodentia; family Hydrochaeridae; genus Hydrochoerus; species Hydrochoerus hydrochaeris. The sequence continues at coordinate 105,855 of PVLA01000009.1, forward strand.
CCACAGCCACTTACCAGAGCGGCATGCTGGCAGCTGCCTGTTTTCCCAGCATGCCAAGGTCCAACATGGCTCTATTGGAATTTTTAAAGCTTCCTCTTAAATTCCTGGAGTTGACTATCTAGTAGAATACTGATTCAGACCATTTGACCCTCTATATATTCCAGAGATAAATTAGTATATCTGCATAGGGTCTCTTTGACTCGTTGTTGGAAACCCAGTGGATTTTCATCAGAGCTCTGACTGATAGTCAAGAGCTTGTCATAATTTATGCACTTGAACATGTCCTTATGTATACCCACTAAGATGGTCTAGAGATACAATTTCCATTTGCATTCTCCAGCCCATATTATAGTTCCATATGAACACTTCTTGAGACTCACATAGCACCTTGGTTGGCTCGTTACCACTGAGTGTGACCACAAAGGCCTCATCATTGGCATGTCTTGCAGCTTTTGTATCTTCTCTCTGTCTAGTGCTGTGAAACAAGAAACCAGGATAACACAGGCATCTTTCCAAACCAGATTGAAAGCCATCAACAGGGCATGCAACCCTTTAGCGAACTCTCAGGGTCCTCAGAGAATTTCTTATTTCTCTACATTGTTGGATATCTATGACTGAAACAGGGTCCTAAACTTTAAAGTATCATCTGCATCAGCCACTTCTCAAAAGGCTAGGATGGTGGTGGGCTTAGGTGTTAGAGTCAAGTTTCCTGAGTCAAGAACTTTATTGATCTAGTATGGAGTGGGCTCAGGAGGTTCTCTCTCTCTCCTGGGAGTGCTGACAGTGTGAGTTGGTAAGGAGGTAGCCTTTTAGGGGGAGATGCTAACAAGAGGAGGTCCTCAGCAGCACCAGTTCCTGAGGAAGGGTGAGCCTGAAAGCAGGGCTGACAAAGATCAAGCTTTTGATACAGGGCTATGAAGGCATGGACATCGGGTACCCCCAATCACTCAGAGGAAAAATCCAAGTGGGGAGCTAGGTGGAATGGATAAAATCTTCCCCATGAAGGGTCTGTGGGCAGGAGAAGTAAGAATTATGTTGTAGAAAGCTTACAGATTGTCCTCTGGGTTGGTCTCTGTCCTGTTCAGCCCCAGAGTGTCCCCCAGTAGTGCTCAACTCCTTGGGATTCTAGTGTCAGAGATATCTGGCTTTATATGGCACCAGTACCACTTCTTTTGCACTTCTGGGTTTCCTCCTTGAGCCACAGACTATTTCCCAGACAGGCGTCTGGGGCCAGGGTCACAAAACTAGATGCCTTAGAGGCCCTTAGCCAATAATAAAATTGCTTAAATAGTGATATGCCTATCCTAAGGATGGATAATAAAAAAATGAGTTAGCTACAAATGCTGAAAAGGAAATTGGTGCTTTCACTCTGAGAGACCACAACAAAAGCTCAATAAATTTTCTCTTCACCCCATTCAGCTTAAAATAATTCCCTGTGTAGGTGCCCTTTAGGGGCCCTGGTTCCAACAGAAGAGAGCAATTTAACAAATGATCCTTAATTTTGACCTACTATCCAGAGACTCTGAGTTTCAATAAGCTTGAGCTCTAGTAATGGCAATAAGAGTAAGTGGGATTTGCTCACCTGCAGATAGGTAATGTCTTATGAGTGAGGAACCTGTAAAATGGCTGCTTAAAAGCTGACAGTAAGATGAGCCCCTGAAGGAAGAGAGGCCAGATGAGCTATTTAAACAGAATGATGCAGCTACCGGCCTGGGGAAGGCAGAATCCGGATCCTACTGCCACCAGTAGCCTGGATGGAACCTGACTTTAAAACTTGAGCTCCTGTACACTCCCCTCACACTTACCTAGTTCCTCCTCCTGACCCCAAACTCTTTTGCACTCCAGCTAACCAACATCACAAAAAATTGTAGAAGATATGAGTTTCCTGACAGATTAAAAACTTCCCCAGAGAAAGAACAAATGGAAGTTTTAAGAGGGAAAAAGGATCATACCCATTGGTTTTTGTGAGTGAGGGATGGGGAGAACAAGACAGGAGCAGTTTGGAGGATCTCCCTCAGTCTGAAGTATTTAGGACCCATAAGTGTGTGTGCTTTTGGAGATAGCTTTCTAAAGTATGATCCAGAGACTGGGTCACTGTGTCTTAAGATTAGGTCTCCCACACCTTGCATATGTGAGAAACTGCTCAAGACATGAAATGAGACTCCATCCTTATTTGAGTCTCCTTAGCTAAACAAAATTTTCAGAGTCCCATCTAACCCAGAGACAGGGTGTCATGCTGATCTAAAGAAGTATCTAGTGAGGCTACTACACCTTTTGGAGAGTACCTCCTGTCACATCTTCCCATTCTGGCTAGAGGGAGCAAGTACCTCTTCATTTTCAATGTAAGCACTTATTTTTCTAGGGGCTCAGGAAACTCTAAATGCTGAAAACAATTCCCCAAGCTGTAGCAGTTAATGGGAACAGAAGATATTTGCACAAACATATAACATAGACCTGAAGAATGCATGGGAATTGTTTTGCTCCCATCAGATCCTAGAAATGCTATGTCCCATAAATGGGTAATCCTATCCCAGAAGTCTTCAAGCAGTAGACTCCCTAGCAACTCTTAACTGTCTGATCTATGCCCACAATGAGTGACCAAAAACATGAAAGAGAGAAAAAGAAATAAAATCTCCCCCCAAAGAGTCTTATCTCCTGTCTGGGTTTGCCAAGATGTTACTATATATCAGAGTCCAGAGACAGGTTTCCAGAATTGGACAAGCACACAATGGAAGAAAACAGAGACAAAGTTTATTAAACCAAATATTCTTGGGATGAGTAGGCTTGCACCAGCAAAAGGAAAATGGCCAGAGTGCTAAGGATGTAGGGTGTAAAGGTTTAAATACTCCACCTGGTTTAAGGCACCTCCCATGGGAGGCATGTCCTCCAGAACATGATTGACAGCATGACTGACGGTGCTATGTCATGTCTATTGTGTCTATGGCACAAGCCCCTGTCCTATATTGTACCCTATTATAACTGTATGTATAACATGGAGTCCATATTCATGAATTTTCAGTAAGCTTCAGAAAAAGAAAGGTTACTTTCCATCATGCAGGGAGATCCAGGGAAGTCCAGTGTATCTGCCTCTTGGTTTGGAATTTTCCTGTGTGGGCTTGGGGTCTTTGTTTCTCATATCTCAACCACCATGTGTTAATCTCTGGGGTGGGGTCAGGAGTGGCCCTGGGATGTTGCTCAAGGTAGGCAAGTGAATGGAAGACAATGGTCTCATAGGCCAGAATGGTTCTGTCTTTCTTAGCTGGAGGGGACACACTCAAGGGACTATGACTGGCTACTCACAAGTAAGACAGGCCAGCTTTTAAAGATTAGCTGCTGGACTGGGATCTGGTTGATTATCATGTCAGTTCTGGTGTCATGGTTCTGGCATCTTAATGGATGGGGGATGGTTTCATTCCCAGGAAAGGATTGTCTTTGTCTGTGACAGTGGTAGTCATATAAGGCTCTGCCTTTTCTGGAACCCAGATGATCACACTTTGGGGACAATGGATGGAGGATTTTGGGTATAGTTAAATGTTCCTGTAAACCTCTTATCTTGGTTTTCTCAGTCTAAAAAGGGAACAAAATCCTGTAAATTCAGGGAAAATCAACTCTTCCTGGCCAGCTCCTAAATACTCCCTAAATGTTCAACATATCCTTATGAAGAGTTGGGAAGAGGTTTGACCCAAGATTTACAGTAACATGGGTACAAAATGAATGTCAACCTTGGTTCTGCTTTTAGTTACCAATATTGGGCATCTCTAAGCCAACCGAAGAGAGATGGCTCATAGCAAAAATGGCTTTTAAATCCCTAACTGTTCCAGCAGAAAACACAAATAATGGTTTTAATGAGTATTAGGTAAAGGCCCATGATTCTGCCTGTTCCCTATAACAGTGGCTGTGTGCTTCATGACTGCTGCGTGGTATACTTCATGACTGTTACCACTGGGACTACCCCATCACGGCACTGAGATTACAAAAGAATTGCTGTATGGGAATTAAATGGTAACTAAGTATGGAAAAATGATTGCTGTAGAAGATTTGGAGGGCTTTGTAGAGCAGAAGAAAGAGAAATTCAGGAGGAGAAAAAATTCTGGGGTTAATGAAAACTGCTTAATTGGTAATGTTTTGGCCTTTGGTATTTCTGCAGGGCTTTGGTATTTCCCACTGACCTAATGTGGTCATGCAAAATAACAAGCTAAATGTGACTTCATCTTGCCTTGATCACCTGCTGAAAGCATAGGATGAGAGAAAGAAGAAAGAAACCCAGATAAAGCCACCTGGAGAGAAGCAGGAAAGTTGAGGAATGTAAATAATTCTAAGATTTTGAAAGCCAGGTAAGCAAAATTTCCTTAAATTCCAGATTTGTACTTCTATGTACCACCCATAATCTAAAGAAATTTTTAACACTAATTCATATATATATATATATATTAATTTAAAACACAAATTCTTCAACTCTTATGAGGGCCCTTTTTAACAGTGATGGATAAAAAGCAGGAAAAAAAAGGAGCTTGCACTTTGGTGCTTGACAATGCACTTTTGCCTCCTGGCTGTCTCAAACAGTTTGGGACTAGGGGAAAGAAAGCCTAACTTAACATCAAGCTTTCATTTAGTTCATTCCCAGCCACTGTGCTATCTTCTGAGAAAAAAATTTAAAAGTGAAATATGTCTGGGAGATAGGAATGTGACTGGGAAAGGTGGAGGAGATGGGGTAGATTAAGTGGAGGCAAGTGAGTATAACATCATGTCATGACAAGTGGGCCTGTGGCCAGCTCTGGGTCATATTGTCATTGCCTTTACCTGGATAGTCAATAGGTAGCGAGTTGCCAGGGCAGTTACCATGCCTAAGGCTAATTTTACCACTAGAAAAAGATAGAATTTACTAGGATCTCGGTAATAACTTTGAAAATATGTTTGATAAAGCATCAATAACTGAAATCAAAAGAAGCACCTCAAGGGAGGAGATGACTGATCAAAAATAGGAGATGAAAAGAATAATGACTTATTTATCATCAATGTTAATTACATATGAGTGTTATTTTGGTTTTAAAGAATGTTGCATTTATGGAACTTTGACTGGTACTAATTTTTTCTGTGTCTCTCAGGATCTCAGATATGAAACACCAGAATACCTCCCCTGTTGAAGCTGTCAGTTTAGCACTAACTCTGCAGACCACATCAACCTAAAATACTGCTACAGACAGAAATTAGTCTGGATTAAGACTCTGAACATTCTCATTTTCAAACATCTCACATGATATCTCTGAAAAGATGCACACACAAACACACACAAAACTGATAATTGAGTCTTACCAGTTTAAGGGTCCAAATGTTTACCAGAAGCTTTCCATATATATGCTTGTGGAAAATACTAGGGCTTCTACCCAATCTCCATTACCCAATTGTTGTTCATTAACTATGGCTGGGATGTGTGGCATCAAGGGACCTATTGAAGTCATTTTTGTGGGGTTCTATTCTTAGTAGAAAACAGGATAAGAAGGGAAATGTTCAACAGGGCTGTGAATATTAACCCATAAAATGTAAATATTCCACTTAAAATGGAAAACAGGAACAAAAACTGTTCAGAAAAGTTATTATACCCTGTACTAAGATCCAAAGGCAAGTGCTACCAGAAGAGCTGCTCTAGCCATGAAGTTTGATATTTCAGTGCAACCAACCAAGAACACTACATCCTTCCCATTTGTGTTTCAGTCTTTCTCTAAAATGCCACATGGTTCTTTTGGCAGAATTAGCGCTCAGATTTGCAGTGGGAATTAGACAAGAACATCTTCTCCTTCCTTTCCTTTGAGATGCAAGGATGGGGGCTGGAGCAGGCAGCAGGGAGCAATTAGAGGCCAGGAGTAAGCAAAACAAATGAGAATAGAGGTGCCAAGATATGAATGCCAGAGTGAACATAAGGCCACAAAATTGCAAGAGGGGGGAAGTGGGTGATGCCCTGCCAGGTTCCTGGTACCAGAGAGACACAAAACAGTAGGGTCTTTCAAAATGTATTTTTAATTGACAAATAAAAATTGTACATATTTATGATATAAAATACAATGTTTTGAAATAGGTACACATTGTGGCATGGCTACATCAAGTCAGTTGATGCATGCCCTTATATTCTTATCATTTTTTGTTGAGAATACTTGAAATCAACTCCTGAGAATTATCTCTATTTGCAGTAAAAATATTTAAGATCAACTCCCTTGGAAATTTTCAAATATATAAAAATATTATAATTACCAATAGTCACCAGTGATGTATAAAGAGCTTTTGATGGTTGATTGTGTCAACTTGAGTAAAAGAAACTCAACTAAACTGGTTCAGCAATTCCACACCATAAGGTATGGAAGACCCACCATTGGGCAGCTTGCCCCCCAAAGGGTATAAAGGAGAAATGAAGAAAGATGGATTGAATGTGCTTCCATTTCATCAGAGGAATTCCAATCTTTGCCTTCACCTTGGACATCATCTCCTGGCTTTCCACACAGACTCTTCAGCTTCTGGTGCAGATCTTTCAGCCTTCTACCGCAAACCCATTGATCTAATAATGAACTTGAATGGAACACCTCAGCAAGCTCCAGACCTTCGACTAGATCTTTCTGTCTCCAGTGTGCAGACAGACTGTGCAGTCTTCCACATTTGACTCTGTGGGTGGCCATTGGAAGCCAATCTTGTAAATTCTTACATATTTGTATATCTTGTATTATGTCTGCTTCTCTAGTAAACACTGATACAGAGCTCTTAAACTTAGTCTCTCATCTAATAGAAATTTTATATTCTTTGACCAGTCTCCTCTGCAGCCTCTGGCAACCACCATTCTACTCACTGCTATGATTTAGATTCCATATACAAGTAATATCTTGCAGTATTTGTCTTTCTGTGCTTGTCTCAAAATAATATCTTCCAAGCTCATCCATGTTGTTTCAAATGACAATTATCTTGCTCTTTTTAAAAGACTGAACAGTATTCCATTGTGTGTGTGTACTGAATTTTCTTTATTCATCATCAATGGAAAATTATGTTACTACCATATCTCAGCGATTATGAATAGGTAAAAGGAATATGGGGGTGCAGGTGTCTCTTTAACATAGTGATTTCATGCCCTTTGTGCATATAGCCAGTAGTGGGATTTCTATACCATGTGGTAGTTCTAATTTTAAATTTTTGTGGAGCCTCCATACTGTTTTTCATAATGGCTGTTCCAGCAGTGGAATCTAAGGTCAAGACTAAGTAATTATCTTGAGATGGAGTGGACGGCCTTTGTAGATTAAATTTGCTATTTTTGTTTTTTAGCAGCCAGTGTCTGGTAGGTAGGTCCAGCTCACAAACCAGAGACATTCAATAGATTCAATATGGGAGTGAAATGATGAAAGGAGTTGAAAGTTGTATGGAGAAAAATTAGTCAAATATCTAGATAGTGTAATAGATCTTAAAAACTAAAAATGGATGCTATCTTGAAAGCATAATCCTGAGTGGGATGTTATATATAGGACCAAACCTCATCTAAACAGTGAGAGAGATATGTTTCTGCCAATATCCTACCCTGCATCTTGCCTTTTTTATTCTTCCTAGCTCTTCCTCCAAACCATATTCAAACTCCCAGTTCAACATCGTTCAACCCATTCCTTTAGACATATGGATAGCAACCAAGGAGTATGTCACTCTCTGTTAATAAGATCAAATTTAATTTTACACTTTTTAAAAATTGAACTATCTCCCAGACTCAAAATAATAATGACCCTGAAACCACTCAAAACCATGTCAACAAACATCTAATCTATCAACCCCAAAGCCAGGCTTGTATACATGACATTCTGAAGATATTAAAAGAAAGAGGACCTTCATTACTAAGTAGAGGGGTAAAAATGTAAATGACTTCAAATTTTCTCATCTGAGTTCTTAAGATATTGATAAAACCACTAAAAGACTGAAGGGAAGGGAGACAATTTTTAATTGAGTTATTTTAATAAAATTATTTAATGAGACTGTAATTTATCTTAGAATTGATCTCAAGTTTCTCTTTCATATTTTTAATCTTTTCTTGTAGAATTTCCCCCCAGTAATTATCACACCTACTTTTGTTCTTCTTGGATTTCATGCCACTCAGATGCTTATCCATTATCCCATTAGTCCAAGTGCCTTGCATTCCAAGATAATGGAACTGGCAAGAAACAAATGCCCTGACATGCTACTAATACTCAATGGTAGAGGGTGAATGGTTTTTGCCACTGCTTATTAGAATTTGCTTTTCTTTGTGGATCATGTAGTTTAACCAATGGTATTGAACCATTAATTTAAGGGGGAAGGAGGAAGAAACACTGCTCTCTCACTGTTTTCCTAATATCTGTCATCTTCATAAGGTTTGTTTGGCACACACAGATGATCCTGGTGGCAGTGCAAAACTGAGCTCTTCAGCATGCATTGCCAAATGTTATAGCTCCCATTTACTGTTCACCCTCCACATTACTTGTCAAATTAGAGATGCTAGTAATATCCGTATTTACATGTTGTAAGCAGGGGAGCTGCAGTGTGAAGTCTACTTAGATGCTAATCAGACTTCAGGAAAATCCCTAGGAACAATGCATTCAAGCCTCCTCTCACCTCTGGCTTGGAGGCCAGGCATAGGTTCTTTTGTCATGCCAACATTTTACCCATAATTTATAAATATTCCTGATAATTTAGAGTGCTTTTTAAAAGGAAAAATAGCAGAAAGTTAATTCCCAAGGGGCCTGAAGAACTGTTTCCCAGTTTTACCATGCTTATATTGTGTTAATGTTATCTTTGCAGACCACACCAAACATAAAAGCTTAAGATCTGGGTTGTACTCAAAGACTCATGTGCCTCAGGATCCCATCCAGTCTTTCTGAGTCTCTGCCCCACCCATACTCCTTCCCCAACTCCAGCTACATCCATGTGTGCTGCCACCATTCCATCCTACTTTATGCATTCCATCAGCACACATGTATTGAACACTTATGGTAAATCTACCGCTATACTGCAGATAGATGATTCCTATCCTCACAGCAGTCACAGTAAGGTGGAGGATGCTGATACATGGAGAAATCATTCGAAATCATGGGGTAAATTGCAATGAGGGAGATATAACCAGCATATCAGAGGAATACCAAGGAGAAAAACCCAAACCAGGCTGTGAAGTGTATGAATGCATGCCTGTCCATGCACATGCAAGTTTTCAAGAGAAAAGTATATGACAGGCATTGTTAGTGCCCTATCCTAATCTCCTTGAATCCCTCTGCATTTTCATGCACATCAGTTTCAGGATACCTTCACTTCCAGGGTCAAAACTGAGTTCCTTTGTTGGAGGACAGGTCTCAGGCTGTGGAGTCTGCTTGAACTGTACATAAACACAGAGTTGCAAGTGTCTGGGAATTTGCTTCCTTCCCTAGGCACAGCTCTTATGACTGACAAGTGTTCAGCCCTCTTTCCCCTCGTCTAGACAATTCTGATATGTAATCTACACTGTCTCCAAAAGTCATCTATGAAATGGAAGCAAAGTTATTCTGCATGGTAATAACCAAATCGTTTCTTGGGCTCCTTCCCCTCCAATGTTTCTTCTCTACTCTCCTATTGATTTTTCCTGAGAACACCTACTACTAGTAAATTACTTGCACATGATTCCTCATTGTAAGGCAGCTCCTGTGTACCCAAATGAAGACAGAGAGAGTAAAGCAGAGAAATCTTCCTTGAGGGTATTTCTAAGTCAGATCCTGAGATGATGAAAGGATCTAACAACATGAAGGAGATAAGAATTTCACCCCAAAGGGAGAAGTGAAAAGGGAGTAATCTTGACAAACATTCAGACAGCTTGAACAAAAACATGTCAGTGATAAGCAGCCTGGAGCATATAAGGCACTATAATCACACACATTCTAGAGAATAAAATCTGGGGAAAAGATTGCCTACTGATAAGAGATGTAGGCAGATACCACCTCATCAAGCATTTGATGTACTTGGTGCACTAGAACCAGCTAGCAGCTGATTTTAAATTACTCAGAAATTATGTGAGCTTATTGTTAAATTGTAGTAACTTGCAGTTGGCCACAGTGGGTTTATTTACAAGATGGAAATTTAAAAACACAAAATTAAGGCTCTTTTTTGGAGAACCATTCAGATAAGTACACTTTTTACCCCACAAGCAATAGTAGAAGGCCACTGACTATTTTTAGCAGTGGAGATATGTAGCAAGATTTGCATTTTATATCCAACAACTCGATAGCTTTTTGAAGAAAGATAAGGGCCTGAACCCAGGCAGTTCTAGGGGACATGGGTGCAGGGTAGAAAAACAAAGAATTTGAGTAGATGTGAGGAACAATGAACAGGTTAACTAGATAGATGACTGGGTTAGCCACCAAAAAAGCTGAAGAATAGAGAAGAAAAAGTCAATTTGAGTTGGTTTTTATACTTGTCCCTGGAAATATTGAACCTCAAAGTTTTGAAGAAGTTGCATATACAAATGGAAATCACCACAGTTCCAGTTACTTAAGAGAAAAAACAGTGTGAGTCCTGGCCAGGTACTGTTAAAATCTATCTCCTCATTGGCATAGTAATTTGTGTTATGGGCCAGCTATTCTGTCCATTTCTACCTGTGCTCATAATTATTTAGGCCTCCTCTGAAGGGAAGGCTACTCTGGTCAGCCTTGGCAAGCCCAGACCTTAAGTATTTCTATCTCTTCTGGAATTACAATTCTCTCTGAAGTATTTAAGGCAAGAATCCCAGAATATCACCAACAATGCTCTTCATGTCGCCCTGCCTTAAAGAGCCTCCTTTTCAAACATGAACTTAGTCACAAAGTTGGACATCTATTCTTTAATTTTTCCCTCCCTCAGGTGATTTCCTGGCTTTCCTGAACAAATGGCCAAAGGTAGAAGGCAAATTTCACTTCCTTCCTTTAATTAGGAAGGTGAAAATCTCAAGGTCTAGGATTGTCTTCAACTTTGCAAAATCCCAATTTCCTTCCCAAGATCTAAGGAATCCAAGAGAAATGGTACTCTTACAAACTGACCATGTCGTGAACTTGAAAGTTCACAAAGAAAGCCTGACTCTCCCTGCATTTCTTGACTTCACAACATAAATAGCCTTTGCTTGGAGATATACTTTTGAGCCAAATTCTATAGGTAATTCTAAGCAACGTTTAAACAAAGCAAGATAGTAGACTTGCTTGGTTCCTACAGCTTTCTCACCTCCAGGCTCCTCCTTTGGCAGAATTAGAAATAACAAACCAAATACAGACACTGTGAAAATGAATTTTAAGGTAAATTTTAATGCCTTGCTAGTGTAAATATTGCCATCAAAGAAACAGCAAAGAAGGGTTGGGAGTTTAGCGCAGCAGCACAAGTGCCTACCTGGCAAGTATGAGGTCATGCGTTTGATCCTTGGTACCAAAAATAAAAAGCAAAGTAATGCACGTTGCTGTATTTAAAATTGAAATCATTTTTTTCTAAAGTAATAGGTCTGGGTATATTATTTGTTAGACATAATAAAAGACATGAATTTGGGAACTTGGAAAAGGTGGCGGATCGATAAGCAGCAGGATACAGAGCCTCTCTGAAAGAGACAACTCATGCCTTAATAAAACATCCTGGAGAGGTCTGGACAGAGGGAGATGGATCCTCTCGACCCAGGAAGAAACTAAAGGCAAACATGCAGTCCTGGGGCTACCACTGGAGAAACTAAGATTAGGAGCTACAGCGCTCTGGCCAGAGCACCTGAATTCGTGCCGCCGTGAATGGCCAGAGCAGCCCAAACTCGCGCAGCCTTGACCTGCTGAAGCCACCCAAAATCAAGCTGCTGCAACTAGCAGGTTGTGCTGAAGACAGAGGCTGGTGAGCCAAACAGAGAACAGAGCCAGCAAGGGACGTGCATTAACCCACAGTGAGGGCTGGGAATAAGACCCCCCCCATGGGAAAGGGGCAACCAAATGAATGACATGTTGGAATCGGCAGGAAGGGCCTGAACTAGGAATGACAGTGACTTCATTTGGTTGCTTCCCTCCCAGAGAAGATTGGTAGGATCTCCTTGGCCTGGGTCATGCCAAACCAATTCCCTACACGCAGCACACACTAACACGGTGAAGGCCCTGGAAGGTTGACTGGCTCAGTGGGGAGGGGCCAGCGTATGCAGCCCCTGCTTGCACCTCAGTGACCAAGAGCAAACGAGAGAGCAGAAAGCCTTAGCCAGTGCGCTCCAGAAGAACCATAACCAACAAGGAAAGGGGCTGGGACCTCCACTATACAACTGTATGGAAGAAACCAAAAACATGACAAGAGAAAGAAACAAGAAAAAGCCCCCAACCCTGAGAACATTGATCCAGGAGAGGTAAATAAAAAAGAGATTGAGGGCAGCAAACATACAACATCAGACATGGCATCAATGGACATAAAGAGATATTCTGGATGTTTTAGACAAGCTCAAAACTGAAATATTAAATCAAGTAAAGCAAGATATAAGTAGATTAATAAAAGAAATGCCAAGCACCTCTCAAGAAGACACAGACGGAAGAAGGAACACAAAAAAAGGAGATAAATGTTCAATAAAAAAATATAAAGAAAACCTAGAATATATGAAGCAGATTACCAGGAAATTAAAACTCCATTGAAAGCTGGTAAAACTGCTTGAAAGAAACTAAGGATAGACTATCAAAACTTGAAGACAGGTTTGCAATGTGTGATCATGAAAGGAAAGATCCCTTAAAAATAACAAGGAAACAGGCAGTAACAATACAAAGGCTTGAAGATGACAAGAGAATCTATAACTCAAGAATTAGAAATGTGAGTGAAGAAGCAGGAGAAATACAAAGGAAATTAAAAGGCTATTCACAGAAATAATTAAGGAAAACTTCCCAAGCCTGGGAAAAGAAAATGATATTCAGATGTATGAGGCATACAGAACTCCAGCCACCTACAACCAAAACAGAAATATAATAATCAAGATACCAGAAATTCAACATAAGAACAGAATATTAAAAGCCATCAGAGAAAAGAAACATCAGCTATAAAGGAAAGCCCATCAAAATCACGGCAGACTTCTTGACACAGGCCATCAGATCAGCAAGAGCTTGGAGCAAAGAATTCCAAGCCCTGAAAGAAAATAACCTCCAGCCCAGATTGATGTACCCTGCAAAACTGTCTCTAGAAATTAATGGAGAAACAAGATGCTTCCATGACAAAGAGAAACTGGGGGAATTTGTGGCCACCAATCCAACCCTACAGAGAATACTGAAGGATGAGAGAGAGAGAGAGAGAGAGAGAGAGAGAGAGAGAGAGAGAGAGAAATACCAGGATTTCAGGAACAGTGGCAGAAAGGCCTCAATGAATGGGGCAGACAGTAGAATGAAGGAGCAAAATAGACAACCAATGGCAGAAAAATAGCATAGCAGAAATGAGGCAGAGAAGGTTGGCTATAATCTCTAACATAGATGGCCTTGATACACTAAAAAAAAAAAAGAAATAGAGAAACACAGGCAGAGTAGATCAAGAGGTAGGGTCCAACAAGATGCTCTGTATAGGAAATATAATCAACCTGAAAGAGGGTTTATGGACCAAAAATCAAATATAAGAAAACAATGTTTTATGTGACAGGGAGCCAGAGAGAAATAGGGGAAACTCAACCAGCACCTGCAGATAGATTGAAAAGACAGCATACTTATGTGCAGTAGAAAACTACTCAGCTATAATGAAGGAAAACCTTGAGGCTTTTGTAGTTAAAGGAATAAAACTTGAGATCAAGTCCAGGAGTGAGAAGGTTTGGAACCACTTAGGCAAAAAGCAGGTTGGCCCCCAATCTAAAAACTGAGGGAGCTGGTGGGACTCCAAATGTGCAGCACCCTGTGGGAGTGAAAGGGGAGGAATAATCTAAAAAAAAAGAAGGCAGAGGATATTGTTAATAGTGTATCAGGATTTAAAACCCACATTACTCACACTGCTCTGTTTAGATGGATTATATTCTGTTTCAGTTTGTCCATTTGTACTAGATTTGAGGGCACATACAGTTATCCCGAAAATAGCAGGATATAGTATGGTAATCATCCTTAATTTCCAATTAATTTAATCTGAAGCCCTGTATAACTTACACTGTTTTATACTATGACTGATCTTAATTAAATCTGGTTTGTTATATTGCTGTTTTGTATTGAGAGATTTTATTGAATGCTGTTATGATTGATAGTATCAAGCCTGAGAGTATAGGAAACTACACTGAAGATGACAATATTCACTAGGATACCCACTCTGGTTTGATTATTACCTGCTTTTGAAGTTTTACACTGTCTACAATATTTTGTTTTTATTGTTATGTACTCCTATATTCAATTATACCACTATATTTAGTTTTGCCTGGTGATATGGACAATTCTATTGACGATAACAAGAAACCCAGTGCTCATTCCTTAGCATCATGATGTGAAATCCAGCAATACTATTATTCTTTTTTCAGAGTGATTTTAGCCTGTTTTGTTTTGTTTTGTTTTGTTTAATTACAATATACATGAAGGTATGGACAGCTATTTTGAAGAGAATGAGAGACACTATGACAGCCATTGTTGACTTCACTATTGTCTGGTCTTGAAGACCTAAGGCACCTTCATCATCCTGTTTAGATCAGTTCTATACTATGTTATTTCATGTGAATTCTCTGTATATGAAGATAAGGACAACTATTTGGAAGAAAACAAGAGACAATATGATAGATAGTGAAGATCTCTGATGGTCTTGCTTTGAAATTTATGTCACTTACATTGCTTTTTTTGTGTTGTTTTGTTCTGCTTTGTTGTGTTTAATTTTACCCTCTTTAAAATTAGAAAAAGACATGAACTCGCAAAAGTTTACAGGTGACCAACAGATAACTTCCTCAATGACATAACTGTTGAGTTTAAATTTTATCTTTAATGATCCCTTTCAATGCATCACTGACATTTAGCCAGCCTAAGAAAAGCATGGGGGAAAAACACTTCAAGAAGTGCTTTCTAAATAAGAAGGGATTTTATTTAAAACTTCAAAATCCCTACACTAACCATATTTATGTAAAGAATTTTTCCATTTGAATTTCTACATTGTTTTTAAACATCTTGGAAAAATGTTTAAAGAAAAAATTTCGACACCTACCTAGCTTTCAAACAGTAGACATTCTTTCTTTACTTTCATCTTTATACGTAGCTCAAAAATAACTGAATTTGTTTTTGCCAAAATTTCTCAATACTTTCACACAGAAGTTAATATAAATCATGGACGATTTAATATCAAAGGGTTCCTTTGGAGTTTGGGAGTGTAGATGAGTATTATTTATGAACCATTAGCAACATAAATGCAGATTGCTCAGAGGACATAATCATCCACTTTAAATAAATAGAATATGGCTACATAGTAATAAAAATACAAGATTCACTTAAACATGAAAACTTCAATATATTTGTAATTTTTCTACTTTAATATGCATCATATTAATTTTAGACCTTTTAAATATAACTTGGATTGGGATGAGTCTCAAAAATAGTAGTTGAATATTTGAATTTTAATTAGGGGAACTTATTGATCAACTACACTGTCTTTGTCATTAGCTTATGAAATTTAGATTAAAGAATAAATTGTTATTTTATAACATGATAAAGACATAAACTTTCTTGTATTCAAAAATAAAATGAAACAATACAAACCAATTCAGTACCTATGATGATCAATTCAGGCTCGGTGCTGTATTTTCTTTCTTCAAACATAAAGAATATTTGAAGAAACCATTAGCTATAGCAGAATGAAAATATCATGTATTTCAGAGCAAACACAGCTGGGCTTAAGAGCTGATAATTCATTTTCAAATAAATGGGGAAATTTATATTGGTGTTTAATTTTGAACGAGTTTCTTAAATTCTCTATTTTTTTCTTATACATAAAATCACAAAAATACATTAAAAATTAAAATTTATGTTAATATATTTAAATTCTCTGGCATAATGCCTAAAATATAATATATGCCAAAAAATAGTTACTACCTTGATGGAAAGTCCAAAGAGTCTCAATTACCCTCTGATTACTTAATGTAGCTCTATAGATAGTTTATGACCTGGTGTCACTTGCTTTTGATGGCTTCATTTTATAATGTATCCTTCTCATTCTCTTCACTGGTGGACTCCAAAATGAGGCACATGGACATCAAGGTGGGTACATGAGACCCTTTTTGTTCCCTGTCTATATCCTCTAGGCCTTATCATTTCAGTATGCACCCTCAGTTCTACATGACAGCATCGACACCACCTGGGGGGCTTTTTCCAAAGTTGTAGAAGGTCATTCAGACTATTCATATAGAAAGCTAGAAAAGTTGAAGATTAACCTGCTGGAAGTAGCCTTCAACTAATGACTGGGTTTGTTAAATTGTCTAGCTTTATCATCCCTTGAGAGGGATAAGTCTGAGACATCTGTCCAGGACTCCGAAAGATCTGAGAATTTAGCTAGCATGCAAGCTAGCAGGTTAGTCTGCCACAGTTTCATAGAATGCTAACAGAAGATATGGGATGCCTGAGTCAGAGATAAAGGACTACCAGACATCATGGACTTCAAGTTTTCACTGGTTACTTTGACATCCATATCTGCTAATGGTGATGCAAACAAAGAATACTAGTAGGACTGACATAGTGAGTCTGTTTCATAACCAAAGGACTCCAAATTTAGAATTCTTCAGACTTATAAGGGCTTCTAGCAAATCTCCCAAACCTTTCTCTGGTAGAAAGACATTACTATCTTGGTCAGAAAATGAATCTACTCTCTGTTCCTGGATGGAATATTCCAATGCTGTTTGCGAAACAAATATCATTGAAAATACAGGGCCTGAGGATTTAGCTCAGTGGCTTAAGTGCCTGCCTGGCAAGCGCGAGGTCCTGAGTTTGATCCTGGGTACTGCAAAAAAAAATACAAATGAGGACAACAATTATCACAGGATGTATAGAAACAGCATAGAGAATTGTCTCGCAACAGCTTGCCCTGAATCATCACATTTCCTCAGCAGAACTGAGCTCCAATAGCCAACACTAGTAACTTCTTTGATATTGTATCTCTTATTTTTCCCATTATCTTCTCTGGCTCCTTTCTCCACCCTCTAACAGTAATCCACTAAATTCACTTGGCAAATAAATGACTTGCAGTTGTCTGAACAAAACTAGGGTGCAGAGAAGAGAAAGAAGGCAGAGAAGAGAAAATGGATGGCAGATCCATCAAATACAGAATCTACTATGTGTTACATTTTCCCTGCAGGAGTTAGGAAGCATTCACTTTAAGAATTACAGTTCAACTAGCCTAAGAAAGTAAATAGGGTTATGTGTCTTGCATTAATTCAAGGTACAGTTTTAATTGAAATGCAATTTGCAGTGTTACCTCCTTGACATAAGCTACTAAGAAACTGATCGGTCCCAATGACTGCTTAGTAGATGGCCCTTTCATGGAAATAATGGACTGTGTGATACCTTCTGATAGATTTGTTCAAAATTTTGTAACCTTGTTTATACTTAGAAGAAAGCAAGATTTCCTCTCCAAAGAGTAGATTTTTTTTATTTTTAAATCACAATGGTGAGGATTCACTTTAATTGAACGAATATGAAATCCAGAAAGGCCATGTTTTTAGTGGATATCTATAGTTCTAGCCCTAAACAAAAATAAATATGCTTTCAGTTTGTTTCCCCAGATAGATTCTAGCTTTTTCAGCTTCCAATTTTCATCCCTCTAACAGTCTTCAGTTTGGGTCCTGATGTTCTAAATGGCAAGTCTGTTCTAGAAAAAGCTGTGATACTGTTTGTAAAACTGCTTAGGGACAATGCTCTAATCAATTCTTCCTCAAAATGTGATGTCTGGACAAGCAACATCAACATCACTTGAGAACTAATTAAAAGTGAGAATTCCTGGCCCCTCCCCAGAACTACTGAATCAGAAATTGTGAAGGTGAAGCTCAACCTCTCTTTAACAAGTCTTCCACATTACTCTTAAACTTAAAAGTACAAACTACCCCTAGGATTCTAACCCAAAGACTTGATTCAGGTAAAGAATTCCTGGTGGCTTCTAAGTCAGAGAAACCAGCTAACCTACAACATAATGGCACAATATGAAGTAGCTTCACAAATAGATTTGATTACATTGATGGTGAGTTATCTCAGAGATAATATCCTAAAGTCTATGAAGTAGAACATGGGTCATTGCATCATTTAGTTTTTACCACTTCATTTAGTAAACACTCTGAATGGGTTAGGGTGTCTATAGCCATACCAACCTGAATGCACCTGATATGGTCTGCATGGGTTTGGGTTTAGGCTGTGACTTGCCCCTTCAGTGACATTATCCTTATTTCATAAAGTGACATTCACATCTTCAAAAATGTCTTTTCTGATTAACCCTATCTTCCTCTGATGTGGCATTTTACTCTGTGAATTGGTGTCTTAGCATTTGCATATTCATTTTGCATGACATTAATCTGCATTCAAGCCACATGCTTTTGAAAATATTCTGAGTAGGTTACATTCAAGCCACATGCTTTTGAAAATATTCTGAGTAGGTTACATCCATCTGTCAGACTGAAGCTCAGAACAGACCATGATTTTTCTTACCTCCTTGAATCTATTTTGCCTCTATGCCTATGTAGGTCAATGCTATGCCAACCAAACAGTGATATACATATGTGTGTGTGTGTCCATCAGTTGGGGGATCTTGTTACCACATATATTTTCTTGAAAAAAAGTAAAAACAAGAAAAACTATTCAAATTGCCTTTAAGTCATGCATTCGGGATCAGGTTTCTAGATATACCCCACCCCATGCCATATTCACAATACCTGACCCTTCTCAACAATAATGAGTGAAATCAACCTAAGAAGTCAGTAAGGCACACTTTTTTTAACTAATCAGCCAAAAAACAAGCTTGTACCTCTGTTGTGGCCATACATTGAAATCTGGGTCACTGCTACAGAGGAGAGGAAAGGCTAGTGTGACTAACTGTCCCAATTTGTCTGGGACTGAGGAGTCACCTAGGATGCCAGACTTTCAGTGCTAAAACCACTACAGGTGAGGGCACAGTTGAGATGTTTTTCACCTTCGCTGAAGCATTTAATTCAGAAAACAATGAAGGAGACTTAGCAAGCTCAGCTTTCATATTGCATCCTACCCACTACTGAAAGCAACCAGCCAACAAGAACAGCCATGATCAGTCCTACCCAAATGTTATTACTGGCTACTCTTCAGAGAAGTTGGAGGCAAGGTTGTACAGTGTGCAAAATGGTGGGCTCCCTCATTTTCCCCACTGACAGCTTTGCATCTCTGCCCTTCCTATAGTCTCCAGTTTCCTGAGCTTTCATTTCTTGCCTCTCCCACTGATCCCATCAAAGCTTGCTCAGAGAAAATTTCATCCACAGGAAGTTAAGAAGATCAATCTATGGAGCAGTGTTTCTTAAACTTGGCCACATGTTAAAAACATGCAGGCTGCTTTTTTCAAGTATGAATGCTTGGCTAAGATTCAGATTTCAATGATCTTTAGTAGAACCAGAGTTGATTTTTTTTGAAGCTCCATAGACTCAGTTTATGATTCTAATTGGCAGCTACAGGCAAGAGTCGGTGGAGTACCTATTCACAAATGTGGACACACATTTGAATCAACTGGAAAACTTTAAAAACTACTTGTGTTCTATCCACAAGAGAATGTCATGTAGTTGGTCAGCGGTACACTCTGTCCTTCAGCACTGGTTAAAAAACAAAAACCTCGTTAGGAGACTCTAATATGCAGCCATTTTGAAAAACACTGATGTTTCAAAGTACTGCTCAAAGAACACTCTGCTCACTAGTGATTTTAGCACCACTCTATAAGCTTGTTAGAACTGCAGACTTTTGTGCTTTACCTGAAAAGTACTAAAGCCAAACTGGCAATTTAATATGATACCCCTGCCCCATAGTTCATATGAACATCAAAGATTGGGAAGCTCTAGTTTACAGTGTTACTCCCTTCCAGTGAATGTAACAAGAACTAGAACCTTAACCAAAAGAATGTTCACTTGGAGAGTTTTAGGCATCAGACAGAAGGTAGGAAGCGCTATGGTAAAGGAGGGTTTCCCCAGTCCTCTGAGTCATGTACCCAGAAGCAGTCACCTACTCCTCCTACTCATAAGAACATTCTGGTGTTATTAAATGTCAGCTTCAGATATACATCTGGCTATGAATCAGCCAAGGAGAAAACAGACACTGTGAACTGGGTTGCTGCTGGTGTTTGTGCTTCCTGGAAATGGCTGGCAGAGTTCAGGGACTAGAACTGCTATCCAAGTTATCTGGGAGATTTGTTATTTTTAAAAAGAAAGAAGTGAGCAAAATGGGACTTGTCTCACATAGAAAGCTAGGAGGGTGACACAAAGGAGTAGGATTATAGAAATTGAAATAGCCCAAATTAGAAATTATGTATGTATATCAGGGGAAAGATTAGTAAATGTTTCTAGCTAACTTATTGAATCCCCTAAAAGATACAAAAATGACAGCCTCAGCAGAAAGCAATAATGAATTTCACTTAGTTTAATAAAGAGTAAATATTATTTAATTCTTGTTTTATTCTTAGCAGAGAGTTAAAGAACTCCTCGATGCCTGTCCTTCACTTCCACCGTAATGCAGTACCATTCACTTCATCCTTCTACTTAGAGGCATGCCAAATCATACGCCATTATCCAAATGCACTGGTGAGGGATGACAATGATAAGCTTTGAATCACCCACCAGCTTTATTCTAAAAGGTCTCTTAAAGGAACAAGAGGCACAAAATTTTTCCATGGAACCACAGCACAGAAAGAGACATCTCTGAAACTGAAAATGTCAACCAATTCCCTCTTCCAGAGAGAGCTCCTGGGTCAAGTATCAAATTCTTGTGATATAGATAGACTCTAATCTGAGAATAATTAACATAATTCATTCAAGGATCATCAGTATCTTAATGATAGCCAAGAGAAAAAATCAACCCCAGGCCAATTAGCAATCGCTATGAAATTGTAGCAAAAAATGCTCCCCCCACCCCAGCCAGCATACTTCAGCTGCCCAGGTGACAGTCCTTGAAATTCCAGTTGCTTCTGTCTCTTAGAAAAGGCTGGTCACAGTGATGCATAGCTGGTCACTATGATGTATATTGTAAGAACCAACCAAAGACACCCAAATACTCCACTTCTGTACCTCCACCTGTAGCAACCTATAAAAAAACCTCTCTCCCTGCGCCTTTGAGTCCTGACATTTTGAGGAACAATTTATTCCCTGTCAGTGCCCATCCCATGTTAAATAAATTTGCCTCCAAATCCTGCGTGTCATTTCAGTGTTTCTGTTGCCGTAGCAAAATCAGTCTATATTCAAGCAACAACATAATGCAAACATTCTGTGTTAACATAGGCATCTGGGGAGTTTGTTAGAAATTCAGAAACAGTGTTTCTGTTTGCTGTTGCCTCTGGTGCAATAGCCAGGAAGACTGACCATGCTGGCCTCTTTGGTCACCAGTTGTGGCCCTCACAATTGGAGCAAGGACTTCTCCAGGTCCCAGTGGGAAGGCACACCCTAGAGAGTTCTCAAGTCTCCTTGGAGGTCTGGAAGAGGGTTCTTAGCTTCCCATTACAGTGGTTCCACATTAGACCCAAAAAGGAGGAGGTCTAGTCTGGTCTAGTCATCAGATAAGGTAAGTCCCCTGGAAGCACCCCAGTTAGTTTGTCTGTTAGTCCTGCTCAGCTTGCACAAGAAAATTTGATCACTTCTTATTAGTTAAGACCACCCTCAAATGAAGGGTGTTGGAATGTTTAACCTCTGAGTGCCCATGTGTGTGAGTGGAACAGATAGCATAAGCAACAGATTGCTCCATCTGAGCACCAAGGCTGGAAAGCACTGGTCACAGTGGCTGATTGGGCTCTCACCTGTGGTTCCATGGCAATTGACATATGGCATAATGAAGGCTGTAAGCCCTTTTTAGCTAAGATGTGCCTAAGTCCCTGCAAGGAGCATGGCCAGGTGGACATCTAAACGGTTTCTCTCTGGAGGGCACCCACTCTTTGTTGCACCATTTTTCAAGGGTACACAACACACATATAGGGAGTCAGAGATGGGAACTAATTAGTCAAAACCCATAGTCTCTAGCTGCAAGAAAAAGGGCTTTTCTGAGATTATGGAGTTAAAAATGAAACCAAACTACTTAAAGAAAAAAAAAGGCTCATTCTTCCTGAGAATTCTGTCTTGGCACTCTCGTTGGCTGTCACATTAGCTGCCAACAGCTATAGCTTCACTCCCTGCACCCAATTTGTCTACTTGTAGCCAATTGAACCAGTTCCAACTATACATTGCCTGCATTTGACCACAGAAGCTCTCATTCCAGAGCCTTCTACTTCCTATCCTGGTCAGATGATATCTAATATCCACCTAAGATGACTGTCAGTAATTCCGTCTGAGTTCCACATTTTGAGGAAAAATTGGACGGTCAGCCTTGACAAATGGGTTTCCATGGCCTTTCCCAAAAGTCTCCTCACCTAATCAAAGCAACCCAGTTGAGGGCTTCTCAAAAACATCAAAGAGGGGGGCAAAAATACATCAACTACTGTTACCCAGAAACCTGATCTCATAGACAACCATACCCTCTGGCTAAAGATAAGGGTTATGGATACTAAAAAATAAATATGCCTTTAGATTAAAAGACTATTCAAAAGCTTCAACCTGTATCAGATGACAACCCCATCATGGCAACTGACCTAAGAAGGCTCCTCAGACCTCACAGCCTAAGACTGATGGCAGACCTATGCCTTAGGAGCCAGCCACTGTGCTCATTGCAAACAGTTTGTGTACTGGAAAAACCAATGCTCCCTCTGTCTGCAAGACACAAAAGGCATGAATATGCAGGCCCACCTCAATCTGAACCTCTCCTCACCCTGTCAGGCCTGGATGGATAAGACAGACCAGGATCTATCAAACTGGGCCTCCGAGATCCCATGGTCATTGCAAAAATTGGGAACAAACTTATGAATTTCCTGGTAGACAATGGAATAGAACTCTCTGTCTTTAAAAGTTCCCTCTATCAAAAAGTAACCATCATCAGGGCACTTGGGGATCTTGTATCTCACCCTTTCTGTCAGGCACAAACTTGCAGCCTGGGAGGACATCTCATCAAACACCAAGCTACCAATACATTTACTCCAAGAGAGACACCTCTCCTGCCTGTAAAATCAGTTCTGAAAACTCTCCTCCAAGAGGTATGGGCCACTGATTCCCCTTCAGACCTGGCCTTCAAACATGCCACCTCACTGTGAAAAGATCATTCTCTTATGAGTTGCTCCCATAAACCCCTTCAATTGGGAAGATCTTGAGACAAGACACAACTCACTTAGAGTCAGTTGCCGCAAGGGGTTAAAAGGTCTCCTACTGTTTTAGGGGAGGCCCTAGGAACAGATTTGGCCAAATTCCCATCACCTCCTCTCTGGGACAGCCTGTTTCTCTGCCCCATTGAGAGCAACCCTCACCTGCATTATAGACCGTGACATTACTGAAACACACCTCTCCTGCCTGTTAAAAAAAAAAAAACAGTGGAGCAGAGGTAAAGAGGGCAGATTAATAGACAGCAGGATACAGAGCCTCCCCTGAAAGAGACAACTCATGCCATAATAAGACATCCTGGAGAGGTCTGGACAGAGGGAGATGGATCCTCTCAACCTAGGAAAAAACTAAAGGCAAAAGAGCTGGTCAAGCACTCAGTCTTATGGCTACCATTGGCAGCCACAGCACCCTGCAGCCACCTGAATTTGCACTGCTGCCATGACAGTCTGGAGCAGCCCAAGCTCCTCCAGAGTGGTCAAGCTTGCTAAGAATGGCTGGAGCGGCCCAAACCCGCTGGAGCAAAACTACACTGCTGCAACTAACCAGTCTCACTGAAGATGGAGGTTGGCAAGCCCAACACAGAACAGAGGTGGCAAGGGACCTCCATCAAAAAGCTGTGAGTGATGGGAAGGGGGTGACCAAATGGACAACATATTGGAATCCGGCAAGAGGAGCCTGAACTAGGAATAACAGTGACTTCAGTTGGTTGCTCCCTTCCCAGAGCAGATTGGTGGGATCTGCTTGACCTGGGTCACGCCCCTGTCCAGGACCCAGTAAGCTGTCCCAAACCGAATCCCTATGTGTAGCACATACTAACCCAGTGAAGGTCCCCAAAGGTTGACTGGCTTGGTGGGGAGGGCCAGCATATGCAGCCCCTGCCTACACCTCAATGACCAAGAGCAAACAGGAGAGGGCAGAAATCATTCACCAGCATGCTTCAGAAGAACCATAACTACAAAGGCAAGGGGCTGGGACCTCCACTATACACCTGTATGGAAGAAACCAAAAACATGACAAGAGAAAGAAACAGGAGGAAGTCCCCAGCACAAAACCCTGAGAGCACTGATCCGGGAGAGGGAAATATAAAAGAGTCTGAGGTCGGCAAACATGCAACATCAGACATGGCTTCAATGGACATTAAGCGATATCTTTGGGACCTTGTAAACGAGCTCAAAACTGAAATATTAAATCAGGTAAAGCAAGATATAAATAGATTAATAAAAAGAAATGCTAAGCATCTCTCAGGAAGACACAGATGAAAGAAGGGAGGAACACAAAAAAGGAGAGAAACATTTGATAAAGAATATAAAGAAAATATAGAATACATGAAGCAGATTCAAAAGAGATTACCAGGAAATTAAAAACTCCATTGAAAGCTGGCAAAATGCCTTAAAAGAAACTGAAGATAGACTATCAAAACTTGGAAACAAGTTTGCAATGTGTGATTATAAAAGGAAAGATCTTTTAAAAATAATAAGGAAATAGGCAGTAACAATACAAGGGCTAGAAGACAAGAGAATCTATAATTTAAGAATAAGAAATGTGAACAAAGAAGCAGGAATACAAACAGGTGAATTATAAAGGCTATTCACGGAAATAACTAAGGAAAACTTCCCAAGCATGGGAATAGAAAATGATATTCAGATGTATGAGGCATACAGAACTCCAGCCACCTACAATCAAAACAGAGCTACGCCCAGGCTATAATAATAAAGATATCAGAAATTCAGTATAAGAACAGAATATTAAAAGTCATCAGAGAAAAGAAACAGATCACCTATAAAGGAAAGCCCATCAAAATCATGGCAGACTTCTCGACACAGGCCATCAGATCAGGAAGAGCTTGGAGCAAAGAATTCCAAGCCCTGAAAGAAAATAACCTCCAGCCCAGATTGATGTACCCTGCAAAACTGTCTCTAGAAATTAGTGGAGAAACAAGATGCTTCCATGACAAAGAGGAACTGGGGGAATTTGTGGCCACCAATCCAACCCTACAGAGAATACTGAAGGATGAGAGAGAGAGAGAGAGAGAGAGAGAGAGAGAGAGAAATACCAGGATTTCAGGAACAGTGGCAGAAAGGCCTCAATGAACAGGGAAGACAGTAGAATGAAGGAGCAAAATAGACAACCAATGGCAGAAAAATAGCATAGCAGAAATGAGACAGAGAAGGTTGGCTATAATCTCTAACATAGATGACCTTGATACACAGAAATAAAGAAAGAAGAAAGAAAGAAAGAAAGAAAGAAAGAAAGAAAGAAAGAAAGAAAGACAGGCAGAGTAGATCAGGAGGTAGGGTCCACCAAGATGCTCTGTATAGGAAACATAATCAACCTGAAAGAGGGTTTATAGACTGAAAATCAAATATGACAAAATAATGCTTTATGTGACAGGGAGCCAGAGAGAAATAGGGGCAACTTGACCAGCACCTTCAGATAGGTTGGAAAACAAGATACTTATGTGCAGTAGAGAACTACCAGCTATAAAAATGGAAAACCTTGAGGCTTTTGTAGGTAAAGGAATACAACTTGAGATCAAGTCTAGGAGTGAGAAAGTTTGGAACCACTTAGGTATATAGCAGGTTGCCTCCTGAATCTAAAAACTGAGTGAGTTGGTGGGACCCAAAATGCGCAGCACCCTGTGGGAGTGAAAGGGGAGGAATAGTCTAAAAAAAAAAGAAGGCAGAGGATATTGTTAATAATGTATCAGGATTTACAACCCATATTACTCACACCACTCTGTTTAGATGGATTATATTCTGTTCCAGTTTGTCTACTTGTACTAGATTTGAGGGCACAGACAGTTGTCCCGAAAATAGCAGAATATAGTATGGTAATCATCCTTAATTTCCTATTAACTTAATCTGAAGCTCTGTATAACTTACACTGTTTCACCATGACTGATCTTAATTGAATCTGGTTTGTTAGATTGCTATTTTGTATTGACAGATTTTATTGAAAGTTGTTATGATTGATAATATCAAATCTGAGAGTATAGGCAACTACACTGAAGATGACAAGATTCACTAGGATACCCACTCTGGTTTGATTATTACCTGCTTTTGAAGTTTTATACTGTCTACAATGTTTTGTTTTTACTAATATTGTTATGTACTGCTATATTCAATTATAGAGCTATATTCAATTATGCCTGATGATATAGACAATTGTATTGAAGATAACACGAGACAATGCAGTAACCAGTGTAGATCACCTTGTACTGTGGTTTTATATGACTTTTTGTTTTCATGTTTTTATAGAAATTTGTTTTGTTTTGCCTTGCTATGTTTTGTTTTTCCCTCTAATGCAGAAAGGATAGAAATACATGTAGAGACTCATGCATGCATAGCTGTTTACAGTCTCACTGTTTGAATGTCTATTTTGTATGCTTTAATTTTGTAACTTGAACAACTATTTCTAAGAGGACAATATATAATTTATCAACTAGTGATTTCTTACTGTTTATCTTTTTTTAAATTCTGTATTATTTCTACCCTTTTCTTTTTTTTTTTTCTCTTTAAATAAAAAAATATCCCAGTGGAGAATATTCCCCAGTTCAAGATCTCTGAGATGTCAATTCCACCTCAGTCTTCTGCCACTTAAAGCCTGCTGGAACATCTGCCTGGACCTAAATAATGCCTTTTTCTGCCTTCAATTGTCTCCTGTCGGCTAGGCCCTCTTCATCCTTAAATGAAAAGACCTCAGTTCTGGACTCAAAAGTCAACTGACCTGGACTCAACCTCCCAGAAGTTCAAAAACTTGTTTACCCTCTCTGGAGAAGCCCTCATAGCTGACCTCACTAGTTTTCCAGCACAAAATATCACTACACTACTGATTAATGACACCCAAGCTGCCTACTGGAAAGGAACAAAAACTCTGCTGCAATATCGGGTAGAAAGTGTTTATGAGAAAGAAACTCCACAAATTTCTTGGAACTGTTGGCTTCTATAGAATATTAACCCTTGAGTTCATAAAAATAATGATATTTACTCACACTGTCAGCCCCTGGGGGTGCCCAGTGGCCTACCAGCAGACACAAGTGAAGCTTAGATTTGGTCACTAATGGCTGCCTCCCCACTTTGCCTTTGCACTCTAATAGCCATTGTCCTGCTGATCAAGGAAACTGACAAGTTCACCTTAGGCCAAGACCTAACTCTCCAGGTGTCACATGCTGTATTGGACCTCCTAAATAGCTGTGGACCACTCAATCCTGGCACATACCTGCCCACTAACCTGACTTCACCAGACCATGACTGAAAAATGAGCTCCCTGACAGATGCTAAATACACCCTATTTACAGATGGAAGTAGCTATGAAGTTCAACAGGCTAGATATCCTGTGGCTATCCTTGGAAAAGGTTTTTGGGCCAAAGCTCTCCTGCTACTATTTCCTGCTCCTGTTTGGAAACCTGCCACCAATGCAAAATAATTTGATCCAGAGGCCTAATCTCCCTCTGAGGATCTGATTGACTAAAATATCAACTCCCAAAACTGTACCTGGTAGTCTTGAAAGATCAGAGTCAGACCTCCTCCCAGCCTATATTCTGCAAGCTTAAGCCACAGAACTGGCACCTCTATACCTGCAGCCACCTTAGGCTTCAGCATCTA
Organism: Hydrochoerus hydrochaeris; assembly: GCA_004027455.1. Taxonomy (NCBI): domain Eukaryota; kingdom Metazoa; phylum Chordata; class Mammalia; order Rodentia; family Hydrochaeridae; genus Hydrochoerus; species Hydrochoerus hydrochaeris. The sequence continues at coordinate 133,812 of PVLA01000009.1, forward strand.
TGTCATTGGTCCTGGCCTCATGTAGGATAGTGGACTCGCCCCATTTAAAAATATATAGGTAGATTACACAGAAATAAAAACCTTACCAGGGTTACAAATATTTGTTATTGCTTATCTGCACCTACTCAAGCTGTTCCAAGACATTCCCTACTCACACTGAAAGGACAATAAGAGCTTATAGGGTCCTGCTACCAGCTGTACCTGACACTCCTTATACATACATATAATCCAGGTACATACTAACTGCCTCTACAAGTTTCAGAAATCCAGCCTTAGATCTTCTGGAGAATTTCCCTGGACAGTTCCTCTAGGCTCACTCTGAAGAGACAAAACACTCAAAGTCCTGCTCTAGTCACTCCAAACCCTGACCAGTCCATGCACAGTTGAAGCTTGAGGACATCATTCACAGGGTTGTTCCATACCTATTCCCCTTGATTTCTGTACTGCTCGCCCCATCCTTGCTTCCCTGAATCCTTGGTAGCTGTGGTTTTTGCCTTGAACTCTATGCACAGTTGCCCCAAGAAAATACATCAACCAAATGCTTGCCTCACTACCTTGCCAGAGTAATGTTACAAAACAGACAAGCCTAAATTATGTCTCTTCCTAAAAGCAACTTACGGAAAAACTCTATAATAAGACAATCTTGGGCTAGGACCCATCCTAGGATCACTGACAACCCTAGTGTTACTGCTTCTAGTTAGTTATTGTCTCAAAAGATCATGTGTGACATTCCCAGTGAAGATTTTCTTGGAAACTAAAAGAGGGGGAATATGTAGCAGAAAATGCCCCCCATCATTACACTTCGCTTGCTCAGGTGACAGTTGAAGTTCCAGTTGCTTGTCTCTTAGAAATGACTGTTCTCTGTGATGCATAGCTGGTCACTATGATGTATATTGGACCCAAGAGAGTCCAATCAAAGACAGCCAAGAACTCTATCTCTGTATCTTCCACCCTTTGCAACCCATAAAAACCTCCCTCCTTGAGCCTTCGAGGCCTGACATTTTGAGGAACAATTGATTTGTTGTCAGTGCATGTACGACGTTAAATAAATCTGCCTCCAAATCCTGGGTATCATTTCAGTGTTTCTGTTGTTGTAGCAAAATCAAACTACATTCAAGCAACAACATAATGCGATCATCCCATATTACTAAAGGCATCCAGAGAGCTTGTTAGCAATACAGGCTCTAGGCCCCCACCCCAGACCTGGCTGTGTCAGAATCTCCATTTTAACAAATTACTCAGATGAATCATATTTTTGTGGAAGTTTAAATAACACTGATCTGGAACAGTAATTCTCAATGCTAGCTGGACATTTGAATTACCTGGGGAGGTTTTCGACCTTGTGGATCTCCAATCCCCTCCCCAAACTAATTAAACCAAGCTTTGGCAGTAAGACTGAGGCATCCTTAGGTTTTGAAAGCCCCTCAGGTATTTCTGAATCCAGTTTTGAAAGCTACAAATTTAGTGTACATATGTACAATAAGGAGAAAGTTTGCTTTATTAGGGTATCATTCTCTGTCTCTCTCTCTGTCTCTCTTCTCTCTGTCATGGTCTTTCTCTATCTCTCTCTGAAATACAAGCATCATAAATATGTTAATTGAATTCATATTTAAAAATTAAGTTGCTTTTTTACATGAGTACAACATGACTGTGTTCCTTCACATTATTGCTTCATGCCTTCTCAGTAGAGTAAAAAAAACTATATCATATTGGTTCTAACCAGAATTCTCCACATGACCTTGAATAAGTCAACCTCTCTGGGCTTTTATTTTGTCTTCTCTCAAATAAATATTATATTCATTTCCTGCTTCAAAGTAATTAATTGCATGACAAAATTAAATAAAGTGACCAGCTTTTCCAATTTTAGGGCTCGAAGCCCCGCATCCCAGGACAGCTCTAGTCACAGACAAAACAAGACAGCTGATAACTCTAGGAGTAACCAATACTAATTGCTAAGATATATCTAGAAGGCTTTCATAATGTCAGATGGTTCCTGGTTCCCAAGGAACCCCCCAATGGCAAGCCAATCTGAGATCGAAAGTACAAGTGATGAATCTATCAACTGTTCCTGAACAAGGAGATCCCCTTGGAAATAGAAAAATGTGTTAGGGAATCTTATTAGCTATATTAGTTTTTACAGACTTGAACCCAGCCTAGGAGGCAAAAACTGGGTCTTAAGAGACATAAGTTCTTATCAGGTAAAAAAAAAAAAGTTAAGAATGCAAAGCATCCTTTGCAGCCTGAAGCACCATAAGCAGGAAATTATAAAATATAAAAATTGTGTAGAAATTTTCCAGTTTTGCAGAAAAAAGTCATAGTTTCACATTTTTAAGGTATGCCTCCAAGCTGTAATAAGACCATGATCACAAAAACACTACTTGCTCCCTGAGTTCTCAAGTAGGAGATGGGATGTGTGTACAGATAGCAGAAGTAATTTTCAACTATAAAGAAAAGATATTTAGGTGGATGATTAGTACAAAGAAGCACCTTGTGGATTTCCAGTAAGACCTGTGGGAAAAAATATCTCTCTAAATCAGCTCTGCAAAAGCTCTCATGAGCCAATGAATTGAGCACAATTTTTCATTGCATCCCAGAAACCAAACCATGCCCTATATTTTAAAACAAAACTCATAACCTACTTGGACTATTGCAGTAGCCTACAAAGTGGACTCCTGCACCCATTTCTAACTCCCTTTTATTTATTGTCTTCTCTGGAGGTCCAAGTGAAGCACCATCACATTTGTGCCAAAAACCATTCAGTGGCCACCCATTACCTTGGCAATAAAAACCAAAACCCTGGACAAGATCTATAGGACTTGTGTAATTTAATGCCTCCTTTCCTCCTCAGACTTATCCCTTGCCTCTCTCACCATAACTGGCCAAATAAATACAAGAGGTTTCGTCACTTTTCCTCATACCTCTTTCTCTTGATCTGCCAGCAAGCACTTGAATGCATGCTATTCCTTCTGCCTGAAAAATCTCCTCTTCCTGGCTAAAAGTACATCTTCCCGTAAGCTACCACACCCCCTTCACTTACTCCCTACATTGTAATCAGTCACTTATGTACATTTTGGAGTGTTTGGGGAAATTTCTCCCTCTTCCGTCTCTTATCAAGACCAAGCTTCTCGTACATATTCCTATAACACCTTGTTCCTTCCCCTCTAGGAACTTCACAGTCTATAATTACACATCTGTATATGAATATTTTATTAATGTATCTCTTTCCACAAACTGCAAACTACATTAGCACAGAAGTGATACCTTCTTTCTTTTTTGTACCGCCAGCACTTACCACAACAGCGTGCAGTAGACAATAAGTTTTTGAGGAATAAAAAGGAAGGAAGGAAGGGAGGGAGGAAAGAAAAAAGGGAAGGAAGAAAGAAGAAGGAACAGAAGTAAAAAGTTAGATATATTTATATTTTTTATATTTTTAATGGGAAAAATATGCTTCAGGGACAAATTAAGTATTTTATAGAGTAGGTTCTGACAAGTTGTTTCTCTAAGGGACAAACAGTAAATATTTCATTTTCTCAAGGCTGTATGGTCTGTAGCAATTATTCCATTCTGTAGTTACAGTACAAAGCAGGCATAAATGACCTGCAAATGAATGGGCTGTGTTCTAATAAAACTTTATTTATGGACATTGAAATTTGAATTTCATATAAGTTTCACATATCACAAAATATTCTTTTTTGTTTTTTTCAAGCATTTAGAAAGGTAAAATCGTTTTGATCACCTTTGTAATCATTTCTGCCCATCTTCCCTGTCCCTCTGCTCCCAGCATCTCCATGTAAGCACTGATTTGCCTTTTGTCACTGTAGATTAGTTTATAATTTCTCAGTATTTTATATAAATGTAATTAAATAACAATAACTCTTTTTTGCATGGCTATGTTGACTAAAAATAATCACTGTAAGATTTATCCATGTTGTTATACTCATCAAAGGTTTATTTTCATCACTGAATGACATTCCATGGTTTACCACACTTCATTTACCCAGTCATCTGTTAATGGACATTTGAGTTGTTTCCAAATTCTGGCTAGGAACATATGGGCATACAGCTATGTATGTAGAAGGCATATATTTGACATTTTAGGAAAAAGTCAACTGGTTTTCAAAGTAGTTCAACCATTTTATAGTATCATCAGCAATGTAAGAGTTCTGGTTCTTCTACATCCTTGCCTACACATGGTATTTAGCTATTCTTCCAGGGCAGTAGGGATACATCAAGGTGTTTTTAATTTGTATTTTCCCAAAGTCTAATGATTTTAGATGTCTTTTCATGTGCTTGTTTACTATCCATGTATCTTCTTGGTGTATCTGTTCCAAGTTTTGCCCATTTTGGTTGTGTTTATTTCTGAGTTTTTCTTTATATATTCTGGATACAAGTCCCTTATGAGAGAGGTTTTCAAATATTTTCCCATCTCTGAGTTTTCATTCTCTAAAAGTATTTTTCAAAGACCAGAAGCTTTTTATTTTTGTGACAATGAAGGCTTCTTATAAAGCTACATTAAGACAATATATATCAATGTAAGTATAGATAAACAGATCAATAAAACAAAATAAGGAATTCAAAATTAGATCTACACAAATAACTGATTTTGACAAATATGCACAAACTATTCCTAAAATGATATACATACAAATGCAAAAGCAATGACTTTCAATCCATGATATGTTCCATATACAAAAATCAACTCAATAGATAATAGATCTAAATGTAAAACCTAATACATTTTTTTCTAAAAGAAAATCTTTGTGTCCTTGAACATGGCAGATTTCTTAGACACAACACCAAAGCTATAACCACAAAAGAAAAAAATGGATTTCCCATCCTTTATATTAAGAAAAAATGCTGCAGTGCTTAACCCGGAGTATACATCATTCTACATGTGTGCAACTATATCTAAAAGATGAATTGCTAGAATTCCAACCAAGTTTAGGCAAGTCCTAAACAATAGTAACCGTGAGACTTTTCTCCCAGATAAATTCTAGGCATTAATACATATCCCAAATTGTAGTTAGGTTTAATGTACTGTGCTTTAACAATTAATCGAGCAGATAGTATAGACTCACAACATTCATGAAAAAATTGATGTGTGCAAAGAGAGGGCAATGCAGATCATCCAAAGGCAGGGACTAACATTCTTCTTGAGAAATAATTTTTAGTCACCGTAACTCAGAGAGAAGAGACAAAGGGACAATAAATTAATGCTAAAAAATTAAAGCATGTAACCATACCCTAGACTGGTTTTAACAAAAGTCCCAAACCATTTAGGATGGAGAGTCTTAAACTGAGCAACACTATGTCCTACCATTACCTTCAAGATACACTGGTTTTGAAATTCTTAGGTATCTGAAGGAGTTGATTTACCGATAGTTTTGTTACCCATAAATCAGTTAAATATTGGTATAAATATAAATAATTTGGTTTTGAAGAGTTATGTGTTGCTTGTTGACTTGTTAGTAATTAGAAGGGCCAAGAGTTTATCAAGATTCTTTATTATCCTATATCCACTGGGATTTTTTTTTCTTTGTAATAATATATTATGGTTTAAAATAAGAAAAAAATGTTTCTTTTTCTTTTTAAAAAAAGTTTATTGTGGAGCTTTTGGGTTTTAACTGTAGAAACTTTTATAATAGGTATAATTTAAAAATTAAAAAGGAAAAACCTACTTATAGCCCTAACCCCCTCAAAAAAATTTGTCCTGATTCCCAAATTAATCATATTACTACTAACAAAATTTAAATATATTACTAAACTTTTATTTTGCCTGTAAAATTGAGTGAATTTTCACAGCAATGGATTTTAAAATCAAATGGATGTTCACCCTGTATAAACATTGGAATCACGTGAGGAATTTTAAAGGTACTCATGCCTGGGTTAAATATGTAGTCTGATGTATTTGGTCTATGGAGCAATCTGGGAATTGTGATTTTTAAATCTCCCCAATAGGTTATAATGTACAATTAGGATTGAGGACCACGGGGCCAATAGGAAAGGAAAGAAATCTGTTATAGGAATTTGATCCCCTGCCCAAAATTAGTATGTAAAAGTCCTAATTGTTGGTACTACAGACTGTGACCTTATTTGTAAGCAATATTGTAGATAATTAAGATGAGGTCAAAAGTAATCCAGTATAACTGGTGGACTTTGATCACAGATATGCAGACAGGGAAAATGCCATATAAAGATTGGAACTGCCACACGTCAAGTAACTACCAGAAGCTATGAAGGAAACTTAGAACATATTTTTTCTCTAGAGCCTTCATAGAGAGCATGGCCCTGTTGATAACCTGATCTTGAACTTGTAATTTCTAGAACTGTGAGATGAAACATTTCTGTTGTTTAGGCTACTCAGCTTATAGTACTTTCTTACGGAGCCCTATAAAATGATTGCATATAATCACTTGCAGCGGCCTCATTCCTCACAACCATGTTACATTAACTTCCTTGTATGACTAAATAAACGCCAAGAATAGAATCACAAGAGCTACTCAACCTGGAAACATTCTGTTTCATGTCCACACAGGGATTGCAGGATTCTATTTCTGGTAAATTATTACCTTCCAAAAGGCTGAAACTTCCTGGTTTGACCACCATCTATGCACAGTATTGACTATCCTCTAAGTTTTCAATAAATGCTTACTGGCTACCTGCCATAGCCATGCCTACACCAATTTTGAAAGACTGAAAACACCCAACTCAGCACAGGAAGCCATATGAGAATGATTCAAGGCCCAAGCTGCTGTCAAGTAGAAGTCTGAATAGAGCCATAGTAAAATAATAGCCACACATTTCCCCACCTTTTGGTGTTAAGTCATTTTTGAAGACATTTTGTTACAGTCTTACAAAGATTTCAGGTGGAGCCAGCCCCATGGAATTCAGTTGAAACTACTCCATGATGAATTAAGCTCCCTGTAGATTTATTTGTGGCATGTCAAAACAATACAATTTTATAGCCATTTATTCCTACCTTTCAGAATCCATTCTTTTATGTGATTTAAACATAAGTTTAAACTCTTTTTAAGACTATTTCAGCCACATATTTTAAATGACATCTGGCTAGCAGTCCTGTCTGGAGACTGCATCCTCCAGATTCCCATGAAAATATCTATGGAGACACACACACACACACACACACACACACACAGAAACACACATCATAGAAATCTAAAATTGGCAGAACCTTTACTGCTGCAGCTAAGTTCCAAACAGATGGATTGTGGGGGAAAAAAGAAGTAAAGCAAATGAAGCCATATTCATATTTTTCTTATAAAATAAAACAATCTCACCTGCCAGAAAGATCAAAATAGACTCGTATCCCTTTCTCCATAGTCTGATCCACTCTGTCCAGGATGTAATATTGTCTGTGATTAACTTGGCTAAAGAATGGGAGTTGAAATAGTTTCCAGGGCTCTATACAGATTAGGGACCCAATGCAAAAGTTTCCAACTGCCAGGAATGTCCACACCAGTCATACTTTTGCATAGGTCTATGGTTCCAAAGGACCAATCAAAAGCCACACACAAATCAACACTCTCTTTATTACCTGGATTCTTACTAACATGCAGAAGCTATGGTTACATTTGTGCCCCAAAGGGTATCAGTGTCAACTAGGACCCTGTATCCAACAACCTTGAGGATATTGGAATATTCCCCTAGCCTCCATCCATGGTTACTCCAGGAAATGTCACTGAATTCTCGTAGAGAAAAACTAGGGGGAATTACGACTCTAGTCACACCATAATGTGATATGGGCTTTCCTCATGGGGAATCAGTCTTCAGTCAATTCATCAATTCAACTAGATCTAAGAACTAGTTTGGATCTTAGAACTGAAATGAATCATAGGATGTGACTTTCCATTCAGCTGCTGATGTCAGCCTTGTGATGATCCATTCTTGATCTCTCTTGATTATATAGTAAGAAATATCCAGATTGATTACCTCTATTGTATATAAAAGCACCATGTTTTGTGCCAGGGATTTAGCTCAGCAGTATAAGCACCTTCCTGGCAAGTGCAACGTTGTGAGTTTGATCTCCAGTACCAAAAAAAAATCCTGAAAAAAAGCACCATGTTTTATTAATCATCTCCATAGATTTAAGTTAAAATCCCTGGCTTCTGAACTTGCTGACCATTGTGGTCCTTACTCAATTTTTTTATTGGTCAATCATTGCCCTTTGGTCTCTGCTATTCTAGGATCTCTTCATCCCCATTGCTGCTATGGAGCTGATTACATAATAGCATTTTTACTATCTGCGTGGGCCTAGAGAAGAGCCAAATTGTTCAATGTTATTGATACTCCCTTACCAGGGCATTGTTTATTACATTGGTAAATAATTGTCTCCCAAAGAACACTGGCAATTGCTTGTTTTTTCTTGTCTTACATAATAAATTCTAAAATGCCCCATTCTGGAGCAGTTTTACCTCTTTTTCGGAAGTCTGTCATGGCAATCCTGGCAGCTCTATTTCATTTACTATAGACCATCACCTTTTCTCAAGTTTTCAATAACTATCCCAGGAGCAAGTAAAAAACAAGTTGTACAGGGACTACACCAGGGTAACAGTAGATGTATCACTAGAAAGTGCTTCAATATTGATGAATTGAGAAGAATTCTAAGATGAACCTGAGGTCCTTTGTTCTCTAATGTACTTGTCTTGTAAAATCTCTATACCTGAATGAAGGCAAGACATGAATGTAATGGGATCTTGCTCCCGTGATTAAGTTATGTTACATGACAAATGTGAAAAACTTTTCCAGATGTAATTAAAGTCTTTATTCAGTTGATTTTTAAGTAATTGGAAGTAAGATTGTCATGGGCAGGCTTCACAACATCACGTAAGTCATTTAAGAGAGGTAAGTCATAATGAAAACCAACAGACACTTTCTTGTCGGTCTTAAAAAAGCAAACTTCCATTTTGTAGAGAATATGACATTGGGGATGCCTCACAGAACTGAGGGCCTCACCCTATAGTTCTAAGGAACTGAATTCTACAAACAACCAGTAATTTTAGAAGAAGGCCCTAAATCTCAGATGGGACTACAGCTTCAGATGATACCTTGAGTTCAGTCTTGTGGGATACCACAGGACCTAGTTGAGCCACTCTTGGGGCTCTAACAAAGAAGATGATAAATGGGAGGACAGGTACTATTTTATGTTTTTAGGTTTTTTGATATTTTTACACAGCAATAAAAAGCTGACACAACTGGCAGATTTTCCTTAATATCTTTAGGTCCTGCCCTTTTTGGGATCACTTCCAGGCATGTTTTCTCAGTAATTTCTGGTACAGGTAAGATACCAGCAATTACTGGTACCCTCCTCCCTGAGTACACTCAAATCTATCCTTTAGGTGATGCTGAAATTTGCACCTAGTTATATCATGAATCAAAAGAAGAAAATGCTTTTATTTTAAGGTACTTGCTTCATTTGAGGCCTCTTCATATTCTTTAAGCAAGGAGGAGCTCTATCATCCAGCAGGAGCATCTTCTGCAGTCTACAAACATTCAGGTTACTCATGCCTATCCAAGTATCATGGTCCTACCCTTCCTTATAAAAGTCTCATGTTGATATGAGACTTGTCTAGGTGGATTTTGGCCCTCTTTGAGGTTCTGTCACACAATTATGTCCTATTCCTGATTTTTATGGCTTCCTCCAGCTATAGGTATGAGAGTCTCCTTAATGCAGCCGGGGAAACCCCATAACTCTCACACTTTACCTTAAATTTCTCATTAATAGTACACGAGTTTGTGCTGTTCTCTCTTCAGAGCATCAGTGGTGCTTAGCAACTCCACAAATTTTTGTAGTTTCTATTTTCCTCTGCCCTTCAAGTTCCAGATACATTTCACAAGCAAGGTGAACCCCTCTACTATGTACTATCCCAGCTCATTTAAGGTTAAAGGCTTAGCAAGCACATCACTCCAACATGCCAGGAACTATCAATACTCAGCCTTCCACAAGTGATGAGCTCCTCGTCATTGAGACAGTGGGGTGATCCAGTGCAAGAATCTCATGTTTAGAGTGTATTTCTGACACCACTTTTTGGATCAACTTTCTTAAGTAGATGTTTCTAGAAATAGAAATAGTGACAAAGACCACTGTTCCCTAAATTTACTGAAAAAAGTAACTCTCAAGAGAAATGAAATGAGGGAAACATACTAGGATGGAGAAAAACAACTACACAAGGATATAATCTGAGTTGGAACCTTGATCCCCCACAGTGCTACCTACCCTAAGAAGTACCACATAGTAAGTCTACCTTAAAGTAAGGGGCCAGCTCTTTGTACTCATGTGTCAGTGAGTCACTGATTGTGGATTGCCCTCAACAGACGATGAGAATAACCTCCTTAAAAATGTTGCGCCCACTCAGTCAATTTCAACTTACCTCAGAAAGTAGCAACTCTGAGCTGTTATCAGCAACAGTCCATGCAGCTAGGAAACAGGTGTATCCCCTGACAAAGGAAATCTGTGTGGGGTCCCCACAGCATCCCTTCTACAACCCCTGCATAACCACAGTTTTGAACATCCTACTCTGACAACCACTTATGTGATTTTTCTCCCCATCAGCCCCTCACTTCTGAGCATCTCGAATTACCCTGCTCCCCTGTGGCTACACTGATCCTCTTGTCCTTCTTCACACCTTCATACAGTTCCACATTGCCACACCCCCAAGGCTTTCAGCTCACTGCTCCCTTTGGTGATTGACTTCCTCACATTACCGTCTTGGTAAAGCCTCTCCTGGCCATCTATTTAAATAATGAACCATTCCAAGCACTCCCCATCTCATTTATTTTTCTCTATAGCCCTTCTTACCATGATGTATAATTAAAGTATATATTCTATATAACTAAAATATGTCATTTTAGCCTTGTGGTCATTAACAGACTTCTTGTCATCACCACTAAAGCGTTAGATCTATAAGGTGAAGTACTCATGCTGCCTTGTTGCTGCTATATGTCTTAGAGCAACGCTTGCTGTTACAGACACTTAGCAAATGTCTGTTATGTGAATTAACTGACTAGTCAATTAATACTTTTATTAATTCAAAGTTCCCTTGTTGATTTTCCATTCAGGACTTAGTGAAAATATTTTGAGGCATGTGCAAAATGAAAGGAACTAGAAGGATAATTAGCATGAAATTCCAGTTTTTCTGTAGGTTGAATATGAGGTGGCTTGTTTTAAAGCAGCCCAAAAGAAGGTCACCCAGTGTTATACAGGCTGTCTTCCTGGAAAGATAAAAGAGAACACTTTGTTACTCTAAAATTTGTGTAGTTCTCAAATGTATGCCTGCATTGGAATCACTGGGAAGACTTGTGAAATCACTAATCGCTGAGTCTCTCCCCCAGTTTCTGATTCTGTAAGTCATGGATAAAGCCCTAAAATTGCATTTTTAACATGCTTCTAGGTGATGTCCAAGGACCAAACTGACAATCACTAGTGTAAGATATGAATGAAATACATAACGTATAAAGACCAAAGAATTGCTACAAATTTCTCTCAACTTACACAGTTCCCAGGTGGGAATAATTAGCAAAAGCATTTTTCCAGAATATTTCTTAGGAAGACCATAAACATATTTTAAAGGGCCTTCAAATTATTCACATATGGTTTATAGTAATTGGATCAAAAGATGATTAAAAATCTTCACTCCAAGTTATATGACAGAATACTTTAAAAATCACTAAATCTTTTACAAAGTTTTTAAATAATATTAAAATTACTTATGTTTCCATGTTGAACAGAACAATAAAAAATTTACTATAGACCAAATTTAAACACAACTATATCAAATAAGCATAGAAAAACATAAAAACTACATCTTCGATAACTCTGATATACTCTTTAGGGTAATGGAATTATTATAAAATGTTGTTTTCTTTTTGTTTGACCTTTAAATTTTTCCATAGCAAGCCTATAGTACTTTAATTACCAGAAAGATAAAAAATATGATTTTATTTTGAAAGTTAATATTTATCATTCTAGGAAGACAAGACAGAGGCAAATATTGAAATCAAAAAGATAGATACAAAACTAACACCAAAACAAAAGTAACAAGTGTTATTTAGGCCCAAACTGTTAAAATAAAGATATTCATAAGTCTCCAAAAGACTCATAACTCATGTTTAATTTTATCAACTGAATTAATATTAAATAACAGTTCATCCCACCCCAAAGTAGTTTTTAATGCTATTAATTCACTTCTGTTTTCACAATTCCAAAACAAAAAATCTACGGATAGAGTTGCTAAAAATAACACTCAAGCACATTAATTAGGCTCACATTTTCAAAGTTCCCTTGTTGATTTTCCATTCAGGACTTAGTGAAAATATTTTGAGGCATGTGCAAAATGAAAGGAACTAGAAGGCTAATTAGCATGAAATTCCAGTTTTTCTGTAGGTTGAATATGAGGTGGCTTGTTTTAAAGCAGCCCAAAAGAAGGTCACCCAGTGTTATACAGGCTGTCTTCCTGGGATTATTTTGTTTCAGAAAAATGTTTTATGAAATAATCATAAAGTGTGGTATCTAAGGAAAATGTTGCATCTGTTTTCAAAAATCAAAATGAGCAAACCAATTTCAATTTGTTTGGAAAACAAATGAATTATATCTGTGTAAGTTTAACATTAGAATTATATAAATATTCTGTACACAAAATTAAATTTAACAATTCTTAAAACACTCAAAAGTAAAATGACACAAAGGCACCTAACTGTGCATACAATTGGTGTTCTAACTGGACAAAGAGAAATCATTTCAAGTGACTTTAAAACATAATGATTTAATTCTACATCCCTTATGATAAATAGCTTGTTATGGTTTGCATCTATACTGTCCCCCAAAAGTCTCATGTATTCAGAGGTAGGACTTTCGAAAGGTGATTGGATCATGGAGGTACTATGCTCATCAGTGGGTTAATGTGCTGAATGTAGTTAGGAGATGGAGCCTGCTTGGAGGTTATGGGTCACTGAAAGCATGACCTGCAAGGATACATTCTTTTTTCCTGACTCCTTTTTCTCTCTCATTTCTGGCTGTGATAGGTTGAACAGATTTCCTCTGACAAGCTCTTCTACCAAATTGTTTCTTCCTTAGAGCCAGCTAACCAAGGACTGAATCCTCTGAAACTGTGACCCAAAATAATTCTTTTCCTTTCAGTTGTTTGTCAAGTACTCTGTCTCAGCAATGAAAAGGTGAATAATACATCGCCTACAGGCAAAAAAAAAGCCCAGCTAAATGTGAGTTTCATATAAACAACAAATCATTTTTAGTATAATCATGTCAAAAATTGGATTTGACATATTTATACTATAAAAGTATCCAACATTTATCTGGATTTCCTGTTTTACAGGTGTTCTGTTTTTTACCTAACAACTCTACATTAGGGAAAACTGGGTAAAGGAAACAAACAGCTTCTCTGTATCATGTCTTGCAACTTTCCATGAGTCTATAATCTTTTTAAGATAGTTTTTAAGCAAAAAAATAGTTTCAAAAGCATTTGGCTCATGAAACTGCAGTCCAAATCCTTTCAAACTATCTATAGTTAAGGAAGAAAATAGAACCTGACATTTTAAAAATTAAGAAATGCAAAGAGGCAGTAGTCCTGAGTTAAAACACGGCATGAAGTTATTTAGTATAAGAACAAGGTGCATTTTTGAGTTAACAAACTATTCTTTATAGGTGAGATGCATTACTGTTAGCCCACTAAGGAAACAGGAGGAGAGAGGGACTAGAGGCCATTTCTCTGTGCATGGCACTGCAGTGACAACAGAGATTTTATTTAAATCCAATACAAATATATTTTCATTTAAGTTACACCTTGAACTATTGATATAGACAATGATTTAGCCCTTTTTTAAGAATGTGGTGCAAATTTGAAGTTGCATGAAAAGCAGTAACAGCAAAATTTAGAAGTGAAAGTTGTAAATATAAGAAAACTTCTCGCAGAAAACAAACATTGTTCCTTATCATTGATATAATTTTTTCTTCAATTGAAACATTGTTTTTACAGAATATCAAGCTGTTTACTGAGTCATTGCAACATGAACTTGAAGTGAGGAAGAAAAAAATAGCAGTGCCCTCCTTCCTAAGCTCAATCACAGTTTCAATTTGGGGGGAAAATTAAAGAATCGACTTTCTTTTTCCTGGGTTTGGGGGAGGGAAATAAGGTAAGGAGGAGCGAGTACTATGTGAGTGAACAAAAATATCACAGCAACCAGAACACATGGTGAGTGGGTAGAGTGGGAGAACACTACAGAAATGGATATGTATGACCTCACCATGAGCATTCCAAAAATATCCTGTAAAGATGGAAGAATTAACAGCTTATTCAACACTGTGTGTACAGATGCATAGAGCTGACCAACAGCTCACTAATCATCCTTTGCCTGTCAGCTTCATTGAAAACTGACACTTAAAATTCAAGATCATTTTGCTCAGAGAACTAAGTATGTTTTCGTAGTATATTTTAACTTACCAACATGCCTGAGACACATTTCTTTTCTTAAAACCAACTTAGTCATACCCCCATGCATTACATAGTTACTGCTTTGCAGAAAACCACCAGATAAGAGAAAGTGTTGAAGTCTTTCATGTGGAAATTTTAAACCATAACAGATTATCAAGTACTTGCTCCTTACAAAGCACTAGAACTAGTCGCTAGAGAGTTACAAAGATGAAATAAGGCATATCTCACTTTCAGCAAGCTTATATTTAATTTGAAAAACAAAGTTGACAACTTCATTTAACGTGGAAGATTTGAAAATTGACATCTTCATAAACATGTGCTCCTCGCTTTCAAGTTTCCCAGCGTTACCACATATTTTACCATTTGATCCACACTATACCCCTATGAAGTAAGGGGTTTAGCTAAGGAATTCAGTTTTGGAAAAGAAAACAAAAAAAATCCTCAGTCATACTTCAAAAAGTATAAACTTATTTGATCTGCTGAGTTTTAGGATATGGAAATTAATTCACATCCTGGTCATATATTCGTATTTCCAACAATATATTGCCCAAACTTTGTCCACACTAGATGCTTACCAAATGATGCAAATTGCATTAATGTTTTAATAAAAGTTACAGAAGAAGTCACTAGTAGAGTATATTAGCTAGCCCTGTGTTTGACACAGTCAAGAGTTCAATATACAGACCTGAAGTAAACTAGCAAGGAACAAATGATAACAATAGAATGCTTGATACATACCCTCCACCAATATTTTCTCATGTGAACCTCATAACAACTTTATGAGGTATGAGCTGTGATTGTGCCCATTTTTTAATGTAAGCTGGGCCTCAGGAAGATTTACCTAAAGTAAGTCAGGTAGTAAGAACTTATGACCTTTTCATTATTTCCCAGCAAACCATAAAGCTAATAGTCTCTTTAGAAATTTAGAGGGAGAGGTTGCCTCAGGATAGCACACTCAGAAAATATTTTCTGCTAGAAAAAAAAAAGCAGTTCAGCAAGTAGCTGTCAAATATGAAAAAAAAAATGGGAAGAGGGAACTCCAGGACAGTGTGGAGGAATGACCCAATGCACAGAGAAAAAGCACACAAGGAATGTTTATTAGTTAGGGTCAGTAACACCAACAACTATGACAAACAGACCTCAAAGTCTCAATGGCTTAGTAAGTCAATTTCTTGTTCATATGAAGTCCAAAGAGTCCTTCCCTGGGTATAGGTTTGCCATCATGTGTCCAGATGTCTTCAATCTTGAAACTTTGCCAGTTTCCACATGTCAAGGTGTACTGCTGGATGCTCTGCAAATTTCTGGAAGACAATGGAAGAAAAAAGATAGGGAAGCATTCCTGAAATTTTTGTAGGTCAAATGTGGAAATTTTTCACTTCACATCTGCCCTTTATCTACTTACCTTAATTCAACACCATGGCTACATACAACTGCAGAGGATGATTGGAAATGTAATCCAACAATATGCCCGAAGAAATTACACAATTACAGCCACAATTACAGCATGCAGAATGAAACTGCTTTCAGAGGCCATAAAAAGCTCTTACTCTCCTTTTGAAGTTTACTCTCAAGATATTATTTATCACTGACCATGATAGTGAATGTTAACTGAAAAGTTAGTAATCAAACATAATATTCACCCTAGTGTTAGCAACCTCCTACAGTCTGTTCCCTGAATGCCAACCTTCCTCTAGCATTGTATTCTCATTTGGGAAAATGTGACTTCTGCAATATAATGAGCATACAAAAATTACCTAGCCAAGAGGACTCTGCACAAAACCTAAAGGGAAAAATATCAGAAAAAGGAAGGATAATAGGCACATGGAAGGTTAACCACAAGAAAGGCCATTCCACTTAGGTTAATGAAATGAGGCAAAATAGAAGACCTAAAAGTTGATTTAAAGTGTTTATAGTAAGTATAGAGCACAGAAGATTGAACATACCAAAGATAGGTTCTCTTGCAGTGCTGAGGATGGAACCCAGAGCCTCCTGGAAGAAATCTCTCACTGAGCTACATCCTCAGTCTCACAAATACTTTATTTAAGAGATGAGTTAGGAAAGAAGGAGACACAGAAAACTAAAAGCAATCACTCTAAAATTAAGACAAACATGAAGTCCTAATACATGTATGGCTGACAAGGACATCTGATTTAGTGTTTATGAATAATTATTGCTCAGATAGGGAATATAAAAACTTCCTTCACTTCTGCACTATCACCCATCTCCAAAGAATGCTGTAAAATATTCCAATAATCTTGAAAAGGATAACAGCAATAAAACTTGGAAGCCCAACACTGGCATCTATATCTGTTGACCTCATTTCTTTCCTTCTTATTCACTGTTCCATAATGCAACTTTTCATCCCACCACACCACTGAAACCACTCTGGTTAGGATCAACAACTTCTATCTTCACAAATCCAGTGGTCACCTTTCTGTCCTCAAACTTAGTGTCCTTTCATCTGCACACAATACAGTTAATCATTATCACCCACTTAATTTCCTCTCTTGGTCTCAGTGGCATCACTTTCCCTAGCAGGTTCTTCCTACTTCTAAATGCAAGAGTATTTTTCTCTGTTTTATCTTGATGCAGTCCTTGTTTTAAATACAACCGATATTTTATGTAGATGAGTATGTGTGTATCACTATAATACGACATCTTTAACTCTTTCAGGAAAATATGCAGGGAAGGTACAGCTTCCAAACTATATCTTTTGCTGATACCTCCTGTTGGTAGTCCACTATATAAAGGTCTTACATATTACTGATATAGATGGAAAAAACTGTATTTCTCATACTCCACAAGACTTATTTCTCCACCTGTCTTTTTCATCTTAGTAGATGACACCATTCGTCACTCAGTCAGTAAAGACAAACCCTAGGATCACTCAAGTTTCTTTTCTCTCCATCACCCCACAAACTATCTGAAAGCAATTCCTTCCCAACTCTTTCTCAAAAACATCTGGAAATTGGGTCAATGTCTCTGCTGATTTTACCTTGCCCACAACATCATCGCCTCGCACCACCAATATCTCTTAGCAGATTTCTTTCGTCTTTACCCTTTCCAATGTATTTTTCACTCAGAAGGTCTTTAGATCATAAGTTAGGTAATGTTGTTACCTCACTTAATCTCATGACCTTCATTGTACTTAAAATAACCTAGAATCTTAAACATCACAGAAAAGTGCTTAAGTTCCTAAGCTAATTTCTCAGAATCCTATCCTGCTTCAACATGCTCTAGTCACACCACTCTTTTTATCTATTTTACAACCAAGCCAAGTCTTCACCTCTTCCAAACTAGCTTCTATTACATTCTATCTCATTTCTCTCCTTATTTTACTCCTTAGCACTTAGAGAAACCTTAATTATCCCATTCACATATTAGTTTCTTTATTTGTTACTTACCTTTTTTTTTTACTAGACTTCAAGTTACACCAGGGAAGAAGCTGTACCTATGGTGGACACTGTTGAATCTTTAATATTAGGCACTAACACTTATTGACATGATCCTCAATAAACATTTGTCAAGTGAATGGTTTAGTAAAGTACCAATTTGTAGAAATAAGAACTGAGGAAATGGGTCTCTTCTGACACTCAAATCTTTCTCTAATATGTCTTCTGGTCAGGGTTGGAAATCTGAGATCTCATGGGATAAAACAAGACAACAAAATGATGAACTGTTATCAGGCAGTGGAAGTCCAAATAAAAAATCTAAATACAGCTATTTTGGTGTAGAGGAGGGGGAATCAGGAGAAAGTGGGAAAAACATAGAAAATTGTTGATACATGCATTAGAGCTGAGGGGATGAGAGATGAAATTCACAAAGTAAAAGTTTCAGAGCCACCACACTTGGCTCTCACTTCCTAGCCCACAATAACCATCAAAGTGCAGTCATTCTATTTCCAGGGTTCTATTTCTAGGCTGTAAGAATGGAGCAAATTTTAGAGTATTATAGACTTTACCAGGAAAAAGAAAGATTACCTAAAAATATTTTCACCTTTGCCAAGAACTGCTTCCAAACATCAACCCTAGCTTGTCACACCTGCCCCATTTCCCCCTTTTTCCCTTCTCTGCTACTACCTACCCCCTCATTACACCAGCTACATCTGGTACCATGAGAATTAGCTAGCATGTCCCAAGTAATTTGCACTCTTCAAACAGAAATTTTTCCAGAAATAAAAATAAGGTGCTAAATAGTTACAAGTCGTTTCTACCAGAATTATTGTTGAGATTTTCTGTTTTTCTATTTTTAAGTTTTCACCCTTATGTTTTGCAGAAGATAATGCCAAAGCATGTGATATTTCACCATATGAATAGTTCTCAAATAAAGGACACAAAGCTAGTATTATCAGAGCCACAATTTCTGTTTTCTCATGAAAGTATGCACCAACCCATAGGAAGAATAAAAGCATTTTTGTCTCTATCCAGAGTCTGAAAAGCTAAATTCTAACTTTCCACAGTATACAAGCTTTAGGTATTAGATTTAAATTCTCATTTAACTAACATTTACTGAATACCTACTTTATGCTAGGTATAGGGGCACACATTTTCACACTTACTTTATTTAACCTTTATAACTATCCTTTGAGCAGATCATTATTATACAATTTTAGAAATGAAAATTTTGAAAATTAGAATTTAAGTAAGTTGTCCATGTTTGATAAAGGCCATGGTCATTTTTCTGTATTTATGGTATATGCTAGGCAGAATAATGCCCTAGCCAAAATGTCCACATATTAATCCCTAGAACCTATGAATGTGGTACCTTAATGGCAAAAATGACTTTGCAGATATGTGATTAATCCAAGAGTATCCTAGATTATCCAAGTAACCCAAATGTAATTTAAAAGTCCTTCCATGAAAAGTAGGCAGGAGAGTCAGAGATGTGATAGCAGAAGTAAAAGTTGGAGCAATAAAATGCCAAGGGAGTGTAGGAAGTTTCTGCAAGCTAGAAAAGGCAGAGACAGATTGTCCCCTAGAGTCTCCAGAGGAATGTAGCCCTAATGATTGCTTTATTTTAGATCATTAGGAGCCATTTTAATTTCTTCTGCTCAAAACTATACAATGTAAATTTGTATTGCTTGAACCCACCAAGTTCGTGGTAATTTTTTTTGCAACATTGATAATAAGCCACTAAACTGCACATCTTTTTAAATGTCTACATCTGTTTTGTTTAACCCTAAGACCATAGCTTCCAAGGGTCCTGTTCACCTCCACATCTTCAGTATCTATCACAGTGCCAGCTGCCTGGTTGTGATGATAGTTGTAAATATAACTTGAACTCTAGAGAAATTACAACAGCAATCTAAACCGTATCTGACATCATTCTCTTTCATGACAAGAGAAGGAAATTAATTTATTATTGAGTCAAATCAGTTTCTTTCTTTAATCACTTACATAAATATTTTACCACCTTTTTCCAATACTGGAGATGTATAACATCTTTAACTTTTAAAAAAACAACACAGGAAACTAGGACTTTTGGAGATGGGAAAGGGAATCAGAGAAGGAAGAAGGAAAGAGAGAAAGTAAAAGGATAAAAAAATCACGATATTTTAGATACATGTACCAATTTAACAAAATGAAACTCACCATTATGTATTACCAACATGTACTAATAATACAAATATTTTTTTGAAAATCAGATGATTTTTTTGCGGTTAGAAATTGATAGGTTGAGAGATGTTAATAGACCTTCCCCAAAATTCTTTGGTTCCATCCTTGGGTTAAGCCAAGTCATCAGAAACCTACATGCTTTGCCTACCTTCCCCTCACACTTGAACTATCTTCATAGAGTAATACTTTAACACTGAACACTGATTTTCAATGTGTGTTGATAAAAAAAATCACAAAATCTTAGCGTTTTTACAGCGTGTGTAAACAAACTTTTCTACACTTACCAAAACGCTTAACATAAGAGTAATAAGTTTCTGGTAATAAGTTTCTCTCACATCTAACCACAAAGATATTGCTAGTTCCTCTGGATAAACTGAAGGGCTTTAACTATAAATTATACAGTCTACTGAGTTCTTTTTTTTTTCTCTAGCCTCTACGAGGTACAGGACTAAATCTGATGTGTAAAATCTATAACTTCTTATACAAGGGAGTTCTTGCTAGAGTTCTTCTCCTTTCATTAGTTTGAAAATTAATTTTAGCAATTTTTTGTATTGCTTAACCTCTCTCAAACCATTTATGAAGAGTGAAAGAATATACATGAATCAATACATAATACATTGAACAACATTTGAACTTTAATATTTATTGCTATCACAAAGAACACCCAAGTTTTTCAAGAGCAATTTTGCTCATATGCCATGAGATAATGAAATAGCAAATCCTCCAGGCAGTTTCAGGCTAGAGACGTGAAGAGGGCACACATTTAAAAACAAGATCCTGAGGACAGGCACAGAGAAAATGACATCTGCACAGAAGGAAAGACTTTTTCAGCTAATACTCACCCTAGAAGATGTCCATTTCCCACTGAAAACCAGGATGGTCTAAAAATATTTGTTAAGAATTGTAGAGATCTAATAAGAACAAATGGCTTGAAACATAGAAGTAAAATTATGGGCTTTATACTTTTAAAGTTTGAACTTTGAACAACTCAAATGGTGGTTGAGAGGTTACTCAATTTAGCACTAGTTCTAGGGATTGACACCTGTGATATCATTAGACATAAAAGAATAGTAATCAACAAATACTAAAAGAAGACAACAAACAGACAAAAAGGAAGCCTGAGACATTTCCATTAGATCCTTAGGCAAAGTTTTCACCAACTCCTGAAATAGGACAGCCTGAGAGGTAACCTCAAAACCAAACCATGCTTGTTGTCATACATGTTGTTTTTAAAATTTTTATTAGTATATGTTTGCATTCTAAAATTATTGCATACTTTGTGGAAAATTGGTATAACCGATCTCAATTCTTTTTTTTTCATCTCTTCCTCTCCCTTATCTCCTTTGCCCCATGTCTTAATACCTTTCCCATTTAAAAAAAAATCTATCACTCAGGATTTAGCTCAGTGGCATAAGCACCTGCCTGGTAAGTGCAAAGTCATGAGTTCAATCCTTGGTACAAAAAAAATTCTATCTCTCTAATCTACCTTTATTTTACTCCTTATTTATATTTGGGTTTCTCATAGAAAAGAAGGCATTTAAATAATTGTGTCTGAGTTATTTCAATTAATGTGGTTTTAAGGTGCCTCCATTTTCCTACAAATGACCTAAGATTTTCCTTATTTATGGCAAAAAATACTTTATTGTATAAAAATACCACATTTTATTTATCCATCCATCTGTTGACAGACATATAGGCTGTTTCCAATATATAGCTACCATGAATTATGCTGCTATAAACACGGATATGCATGGACCACTGTAATATGATGTCTCTAATTCTCTGAAGAAGATACCTAGAAGAAAAATAGCTGGGAACTTCCAGTTTTAGTTTTTTGAGGAATCTCCACACTGATTTCCACACTGATTGTACTAGTTTACATTCTCACCAGCAATGTCGAAGAGACTCCTACCCCTAGAAGCCACAAGAGCATGCTATTATTTTATTTCTTAATCATAACCAGTCTTTCTGGAGTAAGGTAGAATTTCAGTGTTGTTTTAATTTGCATTTTTCTAATGGGTCAGTGATATTGAACTTTTTTTCATATATTTATTGGCCATTTTTACTTTTTCTTCTGGGAAGTCTACTCATTTCAGTTGCTCATGTATGGATTGAGTATTTTATTTAGAGGATCTAATTTTGGGGGTTCTTTATATACTCTAGATGTTAGTCCTCTGTCCAAGGAATAGCTGGAAAAAGTGTTTTCTCATTTTGTAGGTTGTCTTTTCTCTTTGTTTGTTGTTTCCTTTGTTGTGCAGAAGCTTTTTAATTTTATATGATCTCATTTGTTGATTTTTGGTGTTGTCTCTAGAGCAATTGGGTTCAGAAAGTCTTTGCCTACCTTTTGTCTATTGTATTTTCCATAAGACTAAATGTTTCTGTCTTAACATTTAGAGCTTTGATCCATTTTTATTTTAGTTTAGTATGTGGTAAGAGATATGGGTCTAGACAGTCTTCTGCATGAGGGTAGCTTTTTGGGAGCTCAGTTCAATTCAGATTGAAAAAAAGTTACTCATTACTTATTTCTTGTTAAATACTGCCTCACTCATCTGAAAATAAAATGGTGAGTAATATGTAATCTAAACAACAAAAGAGTTTCCGTTCTCGTGAGGAAAACAGACATTTAAACAAATAATTATAAGACTGTACGAGACTTGAAATTAGAATAATATGAGGCCAAGACAATAGAGGAGTCTAAGGAAAGAAATAAAATGTGATTTATGAAAAAGATAATTTGTGTCAGAATAGCAACAGAAGAAAATTTCCAGTGGAGGAAAAAATATAATACATGCTATAGAAGCATAAAGTTTTATGTGTGATTCATATAAAAACGGATAAACCAGGGCTGGTGGCACACACCTATCATTGCGGCACTCTGAGGAACTGAGGCAGGAGGATCACAGGAGGAACTAAAAACTTATTGAGATCTTGTTTCAAAATTTAAAAAAAATTCAAAGATTAAGGATGTAGCTCAGTGTGAAGGTCCTGGGCTCAATCCCCAATACCACCTACACACACACACACACACACACACACACACACGCACGCACACAATTAAGGTACGAGAGGGTAGTGGGTAAAAACTAGGACATATTAGAGGTTTCTGAGGAGAAGAATGTTATGATAAGGTTTTCACTCTTCAAAGTTCCCTCTGGGGCAATAAATGACTAAGTTGTTTCAGACCAATAATCCTGATGAGAACAGTTAACAAAAGCTGGAAGAAAAATTTTTTTAAAAAATACCAAAACACAAACCAAAAAAATTTTTTTAAAAAAAACTTAATTCGAATGAATCACAGAACTACCAAGGCAGTGAGAATTTGCTGAGTCAAGATCCAGAACAAGATGAAGCCAAGAGACTAGGAAAGATATTTGGACATGCTTGTACCATCAAGGCAATTGCCAATTACAAAAGTGAAGGGAGAAGTTGATAGACTATAAAGCCAAGTATAATAGAACATAAGGGGACAAAAATGTGGCATTTAGACTGCCAGGCAAAAGGGGCCCTGATAAATTCCCAAAGTGAAAGTCACGACCACTAAGGAATTCATTGTAGTAGGAAGGATGATCTAGAAATAAAACAGCCCTTAAAATTATTAAAGCCTACCTTTGGGTCATCTCAATTCTTGATTCAATAAAGGTGATTATTTTCATGCTTAGTTGTCTAACAAATGCAAAAATAAATCCTCTGTGGAGAAAATTTACATTGCATTGAGCATCAAAATGTCAATAAAAATTTTAGTCCCACTATCTGGTATATTATGGGATAAGATATGAAATTTAGTGTCTGATAAGAGCTGCTTTCTGTTTTCAAGATGGCACCATCTTGCTGTATCCTCAGGTCACAAAAAAGCAAAAAGATCAAAAATTGCTCCCTCAAGCTCATTGATTAGGGCAATAATTTATGAAGGCGAAGGACTCATGACTTAAACACTTCCCCAAAAGCCCTACCTCTCAATACTATCATATTGAAGATTAGATTCCAACCTTGGTGTGACTTATATATTCCAACCAAATCACTCAAGAAGTACTTTTTAAAGAGAAAATTTATAGGCTAAATCTCTTTCTATAAATAAATGCAACAATCATAAATAAAATTATAACAAAACAAATCAAGCAAGATGTCAAAAGCATATATGATGAAAAGTTGTCTTTACAAAGGAATACAAAATTGTGTTAATATTTTAAAAACCCTTCTATGTCATTTACCACATTAACATGATAAAGAAGCATATGTGATACACACAAAAAACACTTAATAAAGTGTAAACTTCTACATGATTTAAAAGACAAAACAAATCTTATCAAACAAGAAATAGAACAGACTTTGATAAATCTTATCAATGAGCCTACAAAAGTGTTTCAAAAATATTACTCTTCATCATGCAATATTCAAAGTTTCCCACAAGATCAGGAACACAATAAAGTTCCCTGCTGTTATACTGATATTTACTGTACTTTTATATTTGAGATACTAGACCGTGAAAAAAGGCAAGGAAAAAAAAATAAAAGAAAAATTGGAAAAGAAATGACAAAACTGCACTTAATTCTAAGCAACATGACCCTGTGTCTAAAGTAATTCAAAAATATCTTCAAGTAAAAATATTAGATTTAATAACTGCATTTAAAAATTCATTACACAATAAGTATTATTATTTTTAACCAACATTAAGCAATGATAAAATAAAATTAAAATATTATTCACAAAATCATCAAATGGATAGAAATAAATGTGATAGACTTAACAAGCTTCTACATAGAAAATCAGAAAAATTTCCCTAGAAAACATAAAGGAAATATAAATAGGTAGAGAAATAAATTATATTCAAGAATTGGAAAATTCAGTATTATAAAGCTATTCATATTCCCCAAAATTGGAATAAAAGCTCAATGAAATACTAAATTGGTGGGCAAATTGTAAAATTTTATAGAAATCAAAAGACTCAGAATAGCCAAGACAAAGTTGCAGGAAAAGAAAAAGGAAACCATATGCTAAGGTATTTCAAGATGCATAATATATAATAAAGTTATAGTAATTATAACTATGCGATTGGCATAAACATTGCCCAAAAATCAATGGATGTACTAGACCTACACCAGTTCATTTACGATAATGTCATATGCAGAGCAGGAGGCATAGGACAGTCTTTGCATAAATGGTTCTGGGTCAATGAACTATCCAAATTAAGAAAGAAAGGAGGGAGGGAGGAAATGATGGAAGAAAACAAGAAGATAATGAAGGGAGTGAGATGGGAAAGGAAGAACTTGATCCTTACTGAAAAATAGCTAAAGGAGTACATTTCAAATGCTTCAGCATAAAACATAAAACCAATTGTCCTCATTCATTCTCTGTCATTGCTAAAATAAAGTACCTGAAGCTGGATGATTTCTAAAGAATTGAGGTTTATTTTGGCTTAAGCTTCTGAAGAATGGAAGTTCAAGATAGAATAGGTATGTCAAATGAGGTCCCTATGCTGTGGCATAACATGTTAGGAAAAAGGAGGACAAATGATGCATGCAGAAGAGACAAAACACAAGAGATAGTCTCTCTTTATAAAAAATAAGTACTGCAAGTTCAGGAACTTGCTCATTCCCACAAGAACTGAGTCAGTTTTGGAAGAGCAGTTTATGACACAAAGTCCTCTTAAAGACCCCATCTCCTAATGCCACCATGATGGCAGCAAATTTCAATACCAGTGTAAGAGGGCACACTATATTCACACTATAGCACTAGCACTATAGCACAAGGTATAATTTTAATAACTAAAGGTAAAACAATTAACCATCCAGGCAATAGTACAGAAAAATATCTTCATGAGATTAGAATAAACAACCATTTCTTAAACAGAAGCAAAGTACTAAGCAGAAATTGGGATACATTAATGTTAACAACTTCTATATCATTAAAAGAACAAAAAATAATTCCCACAATATGAGAAACTATTTTTCAACTCATTTAAATGGCAAAGATTAATGTACAAAGTATATTTTTAAAAGAAGAAGCAAAACAGGGAAAAGAGTAACAAAATGGAACTTCTACAGATTCATAAGAAACAGCAATACAATGAAAAAGTGAGCTAAAAGTCTTGAATAAGAATTTCAAAAAAGTAGATATAATAATACATCTACTATAATATCTATAATATAATATAATACCTATAATAATATAATATTGTTATATAATAATATCCAAATAATAAAAATGAAAATGTATGCAATTGTATTCAGAACCAGAAAAATGCAGTTTTAAACCACAACGAAATAAAATTACACACCTAATAAAAGTACTAACATTTAAGAGATAAACAATATCAAAAACTGACAAGAATGTGAACCAACTGAAACTCAGATACTGCTGGCAGGATATAAATTCTTACAGTCACTTTGGAAAACTAGTTGGTGTTTATTGAAGCTGAATATGTGCATTTTTGTAACTCAGAAATATCACTGTTAGGTACATAACCAAGAGAAATGAGCACATATGTGTACCAAAAGACATATGGAAGATATTTATAAAGTCAAACTCATAGAAGAAGAGCCTTACTAGAGTGGTTACTAAAAGCCAGGAGTAGTGTAAGGTAAGGGAGAGACTAGAGAGTTACTGATCAAAGGGTATGAAGTTTCAGTTAACAGAACTGTTTTGAGATCTACTGTGTAGGAGAGTGACTGTAGTCAATAATAGTGTAGATTGAAAAATAGCTAAAGGAGTACATTTCAAATGCTTCAGCATAAAAAATGTGAGGTGATAAATATGTTAACTTTTTAGATTATTCCACATTGTATACTTACATCAAAAGATTACATCATACCCCATAAATATATACAATTATGATTTGTCAATTTAAAATAATACTAATTTAAATTTTAGGAAAAATATTGAATTTGGGTGTAGTGGCACATACCTGTAATCCTAGCACTCAGGGAACTGAAGCAGGAAGATTGTGAGTGTGAGGCCAGCCTGGACTATAATAGTAAGACCTTGTCTCAAAAAACAAAAAGAACATTGATAACCATACAATTTTTTAAATCCCAAAATTAGAAATAATCTAAATATTCATCAGTAAGGAAAATTAAACTGTGGCACATTCTTTACAGTGGAATTTTAGAGACAAAATGAATGAGTTACATCTACACACAGTGACATGAATGAATCTTACAAACATAAAGTTGAATAAAAGAAACCATACACCAATGAATATGTATTATTTTATTTCATTTATATAAAGTTTAAAATTAAGCCAAATGAACCTCTGATTTCAAAAATTATGATACTGGTTACTCATATGCAATCACCAAGTACATCAAGAAATAAAACTTTATTAAAACCGTCTATGGGAGCGGAAGCCTGCATCAGGGATAAGCTGCCCAGAACCACCACCAAGGGCCCACCCTGCCACCAGGAACTCAGCAGAAGTCTGCATTAGGCATACGCTGCCCAGAACCTCCACCATGGGCCCGCCCTGCCACCTGGAACATCGAGGAGGCCCACCCAAGACTGAAAACTGCCCTGGACTGCTACAGATGGGCCCACCCTCCCACCTGGAACATCAGAAGATCTCAGCGGGATTCAGTTAGTGTGAGAAAATTTGGAATTTTGCTCCCAGGTGGCGAACTTTGAACTACACTGGATTGACTGTATCAGAGTGGTGAGTATACCCCTAAAATAGAGGTGTACAGGGAATAAATAGAGCCAGTAGTAAAACGCCCCACAACTAACCATATGACTTTGTTGTGTCTGAAAATAGTGTGTGCGATCCCCTCCTACACATAGAAAACACCAGGCAGAGTGAAAATGACAAAACGAAAAAGCAAAATGCAGTCTCAAACATTTAGTTCACCAGAAGCAACTATAGGAGACATTGAAATAGAGGACCCCAAAAGTAACACACTGGGAATCTCTGAAAAGATAGGGAGTGAAATAAAAAAACAACTGCATCAGGTTATAGAGGAAATCAAATTAGAAGTAAACTCCCATGAAAAGATAGAAATAACAACTTTAGTAAAGGACTTGTTGAATGCAGCTAAAGAAGAACTAGAGAAAAAAGTACATGAGCATGGGAAACTGAAACTTTGAATGAACAATATAGAAAACAAGCAGAATTCATGAAACAAACTCAAAGAGACATCCAAGAAACAAAAAAATTCTATTGAAAGCGTGCAAAACCGCCTAAAGGAAGCTGAGGATAGGATTTCAGACCCTGAGGACAGGATCACAGTTAGTGATCAGGAAAGGATAGAACGTTTAAAAATAACAAAGCAGCATGAAATGACAATCTAGAAGCTTCATGATGATGCCAAGAGCAACAATATAAGAATAATGGGCATTAGTGAAGATACAGGAGTCCAGGCAAATGACATACATAAAGTATTTACAGAAATAATAGCAGAAAATTTCCCAAACATGGGGAAAGAATCTGATATGCAGATAAGTGAGGCATATAGAAAACCAAACAGTCACAATCAACATAAATCCACACCCAGGCACATAATTATTAAGATCTCAGACATACAGCATGAAAACAGAATATTAAAAGCTGCCAGAGAAAAGACACAACTCACCTATCAAGGAAAGCCCGTTAGAATCACGGCAGACTTTTCAGCACAAACCCTCAAGTCAAGAAGAGCTTGGAGTGAGGTATTTCAAGCCCTGAAAGAAAACAACCTTCAACCCAGACTGATGTACCCAGCAAAACTTTCATTCAAATTTAATGGAGAAACAAGACACTTCCATGACAAAGAACAACGGAAGAAATTCACGTGGAGAATTCTCAGAAGTCTAGGATTGGAAGCCCCATTCAATCCAGCTATCCCCCTCCTGGGTATTTTCCCCAAAGTACTGAAAAGTTCATATCACAGTGATATATGTGCACCCATGTTCATAGCTGCACAACTTGTGATAGCTAAATCCTGGAAATAACCAAGATGCCCATCAACTGCAGAGTGGATGAAAAAGATGTGGCATTTTTATACAATGAAATATTACTCGGCTATAAAAAAGGATGACCTTGAGGCCTTCATAGGCAAATGGAGACAATCCTCATTAGTGAAATAAGTAAGAATCATATTTATAAATATCATATTGTGTCTCTAGTGTAAAAAGTAAATAAGAACTACAAGAGTAATAAAACCAAAATGTTTAATTGCTATTGTAAAAAAGAGTGTGCTCGAAGGGATATAACTGCATGTATGTTTGAGTGTGTAAAATAGATGACAATATTGCTGAATCTTTGTTGGATCTTTGAGCAGAACTGTTTGTAGTCTGACTGTTTGAATATTTACTATGTACCCTTTAACTTTGTACCTTGAACAACTACATCCAGGATGACAGTATGTAATGTATAAATTACTGCTTTCTTAGTGGGTTTTTTCTCATTCTCCTTTTTCTTTATTTCTTTTAGAATTCTGTATTGTTGCTACCTTTTTTTCTGTTTTTTTCTTTTCTTTAAATAAAATTTTAAAAATGTATAATTGCTATTGTATAAAAGAGAAAATAGGAAGTGCTATAAAAGATATAACTGCATGTATATTTATGTGTGCAGGATTGTTACCCATATTTCTTAGTTCTTGTTTGACTGTTGAACAGATCTCTTTGCAGTCTCACTGCTTGAGTGTCTATTTTGTGTGCTTTAATTTTGTAACTTGAACAACTATTTCTAAAAGAGCAATATGTAATTTATCAACTAGTGATTTCTTACTGTTTTTTTTTTGAAATTCTGTGATATTTCTCTTTTTCTCTTTTATCCCTTTAAATAAAAAATTTTTAAAAAACAGTCTATGGGTAATTTTGGTAAGTTTCATTTCTTGATGTAGTTGGTGATTGCATATGAGTCTTCTTATTCTGAAAATTCATTGAGCTGTGTGTGCTTATTATTTGTGCATTTTGAAATGTTATGTTTTAATTAAAAAGTTAATTTTTAAAAACAATGTTAGTAGGCACAATATCAATAATATTAAAATAGCCAAGTTCAAACATTTCTTGGAATTTAAAAATACAAGATGTATCAATATTAGCATTTAGTGCTTAAGTAAATTGCTACATTTAGGCACTGTTGCTTTTTTCTTTATTGATTTATGAATTTAATTTCACTTGAAGTATTAAAACAATTTAAAGATACCTTAAGGTTCTTACATTTGCACCTAGGTTGTTAAGTGTGAGGCCGTATTAAAAACGCAACAATAGTAGATCTGTCTAAACTTGTGGGAGTTCTGAGTTTAAAACATTTTTTTTCAAAAGCCAAGCTTAAAATATGTCAGAAAACTATTTCAATAACCCTTAGTTTGAAATTTAGGTTAGGAGTGTTGAAGCACAAAATTACAGTAAATAATAAATCTTTTAGATTTTCGATACAAGATAATTGACGGAACACAGACATTTACCTCTCTTTCTTACAAAAATCACTGAAAAAGAAATATCAAAACAATCATTTCACTGTCTGCTGGGAGGCTGTGATGGGTGTCAGCAATAGATCAGAAGAGAAAGAAATATCTGGTAGCTATAAAATCAATCAGATCTGACTAACAGTGACTCTTAAAAGAGCTGCTAGAGCTGCAGCCTAGGGAATCCTAACCCTTTTACAATAACGAAGAGTACAAATCCTTTCAAGACTTCCTCCAGAAAAAGCTCAGCATAGTCACTGCTCAGATGCAGTGGGGCTGAGAGAACTTAGCAGTGGGCGTTCAACTAAGGACCCTGGAGAAAGGTGCAGATTGAGTCAGTTATATCGCTGTTCATGGTACGTTGGCATTGTTGGTCCATGCAAGCCTTGTATCGAAAATGTCTCACAGTATTTTATTTCATTCCTTCTGTCTCATTGCCAACGCTCATTCACATCACTTCAATTATCCCCCACCAACACTACGTTTTCGAGATACACGTGTGGCTGTGTACAACTAGTCAAATACAATCACTTCACGTGTTCTGAAGTTGCGCCTTCGACATTTTATGTACTCCATGCCAAGTTGCTACACATCTGGATTCTCCCTAGTCCCACTGCTACAAATAACGTCATGAGTATCTTTGAACATGGCCACCTTGCAGACATCTCTGAGAATCTTTCAGGGTTATCTCACCAGAAGTGGAATTGTTGGGGTATATTACATGCTGATTCTTAATTTGTCTATGAAAGCTGTTGATTTTTCACTAGAATGCCCACAACAGTCTACACTCCACACTTCTTCCATCCATGTACAATGGTTCCTATTCTCCAGAGAGCTGGATTATTTACTTTTCTGATGTTTAAAAGCCTGACAGGTACAATGATAATTTTTGTTTTAGTTTGCTTTCATATCTTCACATACTTGATATAGTTTTGTTGCTTCCCTGTTTTGTGAATTGCTACATTTCCTTTTGCTGTATTTCTACCAGCATGTCTTTTCCTTACTGATTTGCAGGGCAACAGTTTCCTCTCAGTCTGTCATCTGACTGTTTACTTTGCCCATATATCCTTCATTAAACCAAAGTCATTAATTTTATTTAATGAAGTTCATTTATTGCTTTGGAATTTTATTAAGATGTTCTGTTCTCCTTGGTTACAAAGAAACCCTGGGCATTACATTCTATTAACTTTATAGCTTTATCTCTCACTTTCACTTTTTGGTGCATCTGGAGTCCACTTTTGAACATGGTATTAAGAATGATTCCAGTTTTATTTTTTATCATGTAGTGAGATAATTTTCCCAGTACCATATGTTAAACAGTCTAAACTTTTCCCTCTGATTTCTGGTACCATTTTCAGCATATTAAATTTCCATTTATACAAGGTCAGTTTCTGAATTTTGCATTCCATTCCATCTGTCTATTTCTTCTTGCACCAATAACACACACACATTTTTTCAGTCTGCCTTTGTAGCAAGTCTTAATACCAGAATGGATAACTCTTCTTTTTAGTCCTCCTTTTTCAAATTTGATTTAGCTATTTATGGAATTTTATTCTTCTGTATTAGTCTTAATTTTTAAAAGCAGCGTCCCACTATGTTGCCTAGGTTGGTTCTGAACTCCTAGATTCAAGAGATTCTCCTGCTTCAGGCTCCTGAGTAACTGGAGCTATAAATGCATACCACTATACCTGGTCCCATATTTATTTTAAAAGAAAGCTATTGAGTGTCTCAAACAGGCAGACTGAGCCAAGGTTTTGCTTATGTTTTGTACTTAATGAATATAAATTATTATTTTATATTCTGCAGAAATTATACAGTTTCTGTTATAACTATGCAATTCTACCATTAGAGCAGATATAGACAGAGGTAAAAAAAAATCTAAAAGGAAGGAATTTATTTGGATATTTTTTCCTGTCCTTTAATAGATCTTTAAAATTTTTTCTTTAAATTTGTTGCATTTTTTGTTATGTTAATTCCTAGGTACATTAGACCGGGGATCAGCAAATGTTTTCTGTCAAAGGTAAAATACTAAGTATTTCAGGCTTTCTGGACTATACTACTTCATTTAAAATAACTCAATTCAACCATGTTGTATGAAAGCAGCCCAGCGATAGACAATATGTACCAGGAGAGTCTGTGTCAAAAAGAGTTTTATTTACAAAGGCAGGAGGTTGGCTAGATTTGGCCTCACAGGCCATAGTTTGTCAAAGCCAACTTTACAAGGTGTTTTTTTGTTTGCTTCTTTCTTTTTTTGTTTGTTCTGTTTTCTTTTCTTTTCTTCTATTTCTTTCTTATTTTTTATTTTTAGCTTTTATTTGACTATTATAGCAGGTATCTCTTTTTTAAAAAAACTCTAGGCAACTGTTCTTAATGTAGAAAATGAATACTACTGATTTTATATGTTGATTTCATGTTTGGTAATTTTGCTTCTATTGGTTTTTCCAAATAGATATGTATGATGCCTAGGGTTTACAACTTTCATTCCAATTTTTATAATCTCATTTGATTTTTCTTTCTTATAAATCCATCTGGGAGTTCCAGCACTTTGTTCAAAAGTAGCTGTTGGAAGAATATTTGCCTCATTCTTGGTCTTCAAACTTTCTCCAAAGTTCCTCAATTAAATACAGTATTTGCTAGAGGGATTTTGTACAAAATCTCTCCAACAATAAGGAAAATTCTTTCTAGTCTACTTTGTGAATACATAACATAAAGAAGATTCTAAACTATTAAAAGCATCTTTTGCATTAACTAGGAGAATAATATTCTTTTCCTCCATTAGGCTTTGACAAATAATGTGAACTAAGACTATAATTTTACTTTTCCTGCATTTTCATATCTAGTTTTGGAAACTAGAGTTCATTAAACCAGTAATATGAAATGGCCATATTTTCTTCCACAAATTCTCTAAGATATAAATTAACTGTTCCTTTGAGATTTGGTAGAAAGTGTAGATAAAAAACATACAATCCTAGAAATAAAAATGACTTTTTAATTGCTTTCAAAGGTTAAAGCCTTATATTCTTTATCACAACTTCTTTTTATTGAGATAAGATAGACAAATAAACATTATACATGTTTGAACTGTGCAGTATGTCTCAATATACCTGTGTAGAATGAAATATTTTCTCAGGCAAGCTAATTAACATATCCATCACATCCCCTTTGCAAATTTTGATTATACACACAGTACATTAACTTAGTCAGCATGTCATACATTAGAGTTTAAGAAGTAATTCACCCTGCAAATTTTAAAGTTTGTATCACTTGACACAACATAGCTGAATCTGGAGGACATTATGGTAACTAAAATAAACCGGCATAGAAAGACAAATACTACACGATCTCACTTACATGTGAAATCTAAAATAGTTAATCTACAGCAGCAGGAAGGAAAGTGGTTTCTGGGAGTTGAAGACAGTGGAAATGGTGACATATTTGTTAAAGGATTCAATATATTCACCAACTTCTAAAGTTAATTTTTCCATGTAAAACAAAATTATCCAATAATAATTTAGTCATCTAAATTTTCAAATTTAATTTTTAGAGGTAATCATTATGAACTTTTATTATTTTAGTCTATTTTATTTGTAGTTTTAAAATTTCTAGAAGTATAGCTTATTTCACTTCATTTTTTCTTACTTTTTCTTTTTTAAATTTTATTTCAAAGAGAATAAAACTAAACAAACTAAAACAGAATAAAACCAATCAAAACAAACAGTGAAAATTATACAGGACTTCAAAGTAGGATAATAGAAAATCACAATGGCTACCAAAGTGCCTCTTGTTTTCTTCAAAATTGCTGCCCATGCCATCAGACATAATAAAATCAAACAGCAAAACAGAACAGAATAAAACTAATCAGAACAGAACACTGAATAAAACAAAACAATAAAATTGAACAAAACAAAACAGTGAGAACAATATTGAACTTCAAAAACTAGACAGAAAGAAATTCCCCATATTTGCTATACTGCATATTGTTATCCTCTAAATGGATACATAGACTACCAGTTTTAAGCCTGCAAATTCAATCAAACAATACAAGCATTAAATTTTTTTGTACCTCAGTTGCTATCAATTCAGCCTGTGTTCCACTGAATCAGCTGGTCACTTATGTGGGTGAGGGGGTGTTCTTGTCTCCCAAGCCACGTGCCAACTGGTTCATGGAAAGGATGGATCAGCTTCTTGTTTCTCCTCGCAGACTCCACATCACTGCTGCTGGTCCATTTCTCTTTTTTATTTTAAAGAGGGTAAATTAAACACACAAAGCAGAACAAAACAGAACACAAAAAAGCAGTGTAGGGGAGTACAAAGATGGCCAATTGATAGGTAGCACAATAGAAAGCCTCTCCGAGAAAAACAACTCAGTTGCTAGAATTTAACACCATGGAGAAGACCAGACAAAAGGAGAAGAATTCTCATGGCCCAGGAAGGAACTGAGGAAAAAAGAAAAGAAAAAATAAATAAAAAAAGAAGAAGGGTAGACAGAGAGCTGGAGCTGGACACACTCCTGTCTCTGTACTGGGAGCATCTTAGAGTTAGGCAACTCATGATAGACTTGAGGTCACGGCCCTGCAGAGAGTGGGGCTTGGTGAGCCCAATATCCTTGGCAGAAGGAGGCACTGCAATAGGGAGTGGAAATAGATGAACCAAGCTGCACAGACTTTGGTGAGTGGTGGAAACTGGGTTCCCCAGAGCAGGATAAATGGCTAGATGACATATTGGATTTGGGCAGGACAGGCTTAAATCGACAACTGAGGTGGCATCAGTCAGCAGCTTCTGACCCAAAGCAGATTGGTGGGATCTGCTTGGGGTGGGCCATGCCCCTGGTTGGGACCCAATAGCCAGGGACAAGGCTGTCCCAAACCTGTAACATCTGCAGGACACACATTAACATGCTGAAGACACTCACTGGCCTAGATGGGAGGGGCTGGCCCACATTGCCCCTGCGTGTGCCTCACAGAACAATAACAGGCTGGAGAGAGCAGCAGTCCCCTAGCCATTATGCTTCAGAAAAACTGTAAGCAATACGACAAGGTCCTGAGACCTCCACCATTCACCTGTCTGAAAGAAACCAGAAACACGACAAGAAAAAGAAACAGCAAAATGCCTCCAACCACTGACCCAGGGAGTATAAGTCCAAGAGAGGTAAATACAGAGGAGATTGAGGGCAGCAAACATGCAATATCAGGCACAGCCTCTTCGCAAATAAAGAAATATTTCTGTGATCTCATTGACGAATTTAAATCTGAAATTGTAACTCAGGTGAAGCAAGATATAAGAAGATTGATAAAAGAAATGCTAGGCACTCATCAAGAAGACACAAATGGAAAAATGGAGGAACCCAGAGAAAGGAGAGAAGCCTTTGATGAAGAATATAAACAAAATCTAGAATATATGAAACAGATCCAAAGAGAATATCAGGAAATTAAAAACTCCATTGAAAGCTGGCAAAACTTCTTAATGGAAACTAAAGACAGACTGTCAAAACTTGAAGATAGATTTGCAACGTATGATTGCAAAAGGAAGGATCTCTTAAAAATAACAAGGAATCAGGAAGTAATGATACAAAGGCTAGAATATGACAAGAGAATTCATAACTTAAAAATAAAAAATGTGAACAAAGAAGCAGGGACAAATACAAATGAAATAAAAAGTCTATTCACAGAAATAATTAAGGAAAACTTCCCAAGCATAGGAAATGGAAGTGATGTTCAGGTATATGAGGGATACAGAACTCCAGCCAGCTACAACCTACAACCAAAACAGATCTACAACCAGACATATAATAATCAGAATCCCAGAAATCTATCACAAGAACAGAATATTAAAAACAGTCAGAGAAAAGAAACAGATTACCTATAAAGGAAAACTCATCAAAATCACAGTGGACTTATCAGTGCAAACTATCAAATCAAGAAGAGCAAGAGTGAAATATTCCAAGCCCTGAAAGAAAATAACCTCCAACCCAGATTGATGTACCCTGCAAAACTGTCTCTCAAAATTAATGTAGAGACAAGATATTTCTACGACAAAGAGGAACTGGAGGAGTTCGTGACCACCAATCCAACCCTGCAAAGAATACTGAAGGACATTCTAGAGAGAGAAGAAAATCATCAGGATTCCAGGAACAATGGCAGAAAGGCCTCGATGAAAGGGCAGACAGTGAAATGAAGGAGAAAAGTAAACAACAAGGACAAAAAATAGCATAGCAGAGATGAGGCAAAGAAGATTGTTTATATTGCTGTTTTGTCTTGACTGATTTTATATGAATCTGGTATGATTGATAGTATCAAGTCTCAGAGTAGAGGCAACTACTCTGAAAATGACAAGATTCAATAGGATACCCATTCTGGTTTGATTATTAACTGCCTTTGAAGTCCTATAATGTCTCCAATGTTTGGTTTTTATTAATAGTGCTTTGTACTGCTATGTTTAATTATACTATGCCTGATGATATAGACAATTTTATTGAAAACAACAAGAGACATCATAGTAACTACAGTAGATCACCTAGGATCGTGGTTTTATATGTCCTTTTCATACCGTGTTTCTCTAGGAATTTGTATTGTTTACTTGTTTTGATTTGTTTTTCCCTCTAATACAGAAAGGCTAGGTATACATTCAGAGCCTTATATATGTGTAGAACTTCTAAACAGTTTACAAGAATTGATTATAGTTATTGCAAAAAAAAGAGAGGAAAAGAAAGTATTCTAAAGGATATAACTGCATGTATGTCTGGGTGTGTAAGATTGATGGCCATATTACTAAGTTTTTGTTGGATAGATGAACAGAACTGATTGCAGTCTCACTGTTAGAATGTCCACTTTGTATGCTTTAATTTTGCAACTTGAACAACTACTTCTAGGAGGAAAATATATAATTATCAACTAGTGATTTCTTACTGGGGTTTTTTTGAAATTATGTATTATTTCTTCCCTCTTTCTGTTTCATTTTTTTCTTTAAAATTTTTTTTCTAAAATTTTAAAAAGCAGTGTAAGAGTCATAAATTTCAAAGCAAGACCATCAGAAATCTTCACTATCATATTGTCTTTTCTTCCAACTAGATGTCCATATCTTCACATACAGAGAATTCACAGGAAGTAACATAGTATAGAACTGATCTGAACAGAATGTGGAAGGCATCTTAGGTCTTCAAGACCAGACAACAGGGAAGTCAACAATGGCTGTCATAGTGTCTCATTCTCTTCAAAATAGCTATCCATACCTTCATGTATGCTGAAATCAAACAATACAAAACAGATTAAAATCACTCTGTACAAAGAATAATAGTATTGCTGGATTTCACATCATGACGCTACTGCTCTCCATTTCTTATTTCTTGAAAAATGCATTAATAGTTATAAATTTCCCTCTGAAGATAGTCTGCTGTGTCCCACAAAATTTGACAAGTAGTATTTTCATTGTAATTTGCTTGAATTTCATTTTAACTCTTACTTATCAACCAAAGAGGGATCTAGTATTATTTTTCAGCTTTCAGCCTCACAGATTTTAGCAATTATTTTATGTCCTAATTTTATTACATTATGGTAGCAGAATGTGGGTGTTCAATATAGATACTTAAGAATTTTTTATGGTTTACTTTGTAGTACTATACTATCAATGTTTAAATACAGTGAAAATATGTTGAGTTTAATATCTCATGGATGCTACATCAACTGAATAAATTTTTATATTCATACCTACCATACTTGTTGTTCCCTTTTTATTTGCTGCCACTCTTTGAAGCAGGATCTCACTATGTATTTCAGGGTATCTAAGTAATTCTGGAGCTGCTACATGTCCTTTAGGATAATGTTGGGTAAGGTGCATACTGCGGTTTGGATGTAATTTGTTCCATCAGCTTTATGTGTTGGAAGCTTGGGCCTCTGTGGCTATTCCAGGTAGCATGTGAGAAGTGAGGTCCTCTGCTAGATATTTAGTTCATTAGTGATTCAAGTTAGTTTTCCCAGGAGCAACTTGTTATAAAACTTATTATTAAATCCTGAAGCTGACACTTGAATCACTGTATTTCCACATGCTGTCACCCTGTCACTTGTGTTCCCAACATTGTGATACCTTCTGCAACAGGACCTTCACCAGAGCTGAGCTGGTGCCTCAAACTCCAGAACTGTGAGGAACATAAATCCATTTTCTTCATAAAGTAGTCTGCCTCCATCATTTTATTATAGTAACAGAAATACTAAGTTTGGGAAAGTGTGAGGGTTAAGGAGAAAGAAGAGGAAGTCTAAAAAGGAGGTAGGATAGGAAGTAAAAGCAGAAAACACAGGAAACAGAGAACAGGTAACTTCCTTCTGATTATCTGGAATACGGAATTGAAGGCAAGCTTGAGAACAATAAAGACTGTAGGTCAGTGGTGGCAAACTTATGGCATACATGCTGCAGTGGGCTATTTGTAACATTGAAAGTTCTAAAATGTTCACCATCACTGCTATAGACTGTTCTATACAGTCCTCTGTGCCAGGTATACCAGACATCTTGATCCAAATCCCTTACTCTGGTAAGTGTCTCCAAACTCAGCCTTAAAAGTCCCTGAACATAACAGAAAACCTACCTCTACTGTCACACTAAGATTTATGCTTCCACTTCCCACAGACCTAGAACTAAATTCAGATCCCTAAGTTGCATAAATTGGTGAATTTGTCATATTTTTCTTTACTTATACAATGCTTCATAAGTATTAATCAGCACACAGCTGCATCACTCATAGCATTTATTACCACCGCGATAACAATTGGGTATCTTGTACAGTACAGTGTTTTTCGAATTTATGGCTTCTTAAATATTGTCTCTGGATAACAACCAAATCAGAAACCATATATTGAGGCACAAGTCTGGTAAGCTTTGCAAGTTTCAGGAAAGAGATGTATATATACACAAGATAGCTAAAGCTATTGTACTATCAATTGTATTTGTTCATTGAAAGGAACAGTTAATGCTAATATTATTTGATCAATTTTGCATGCATATTTCTGGTAATCTGAGCAAATATTTTGAAGATAACAATATGCAATATAATGATCATTGCTAATTTTTTTTTAAATCTCTCCATTTTACCTAAAAAGAATAAATCAATATGTACTCAAATGCTTTTCCAG
Organism: Hydrochoerus hydrochaeris; assembly: GCA_004027455.1. Classification (NCBI taxonomy): domain Eukaryota; kingdom Metazoa; phylum Chordata; class Mammalia; order Rodentia; family Hydrochaeridae; genus Hydrochoerus; species Hydrochoerus hydrochaeris. Next base: position 173,384 of record PVLA01000009.1, read on the forward strand.
ATCAGCTAAAGCTTACCTTTTTCTGAATGCAACAGTTACCTTCAATTAGCACTGAGACCTCAGCCTAACAACTGTCAAGCACTTCGTACATGTGGAAGAATGGCAATCCCATGAGAAGGCAGCAGCTACATACAGCTGCAGTTACCTTTCACTACATATGCAGGATTCTGCCCTTTCAAGCAGCTTCCAAAATTTTCCAGACTGCTAGAAATTTGTTCCAGATTTTTGCACTCTACAAAATCCTTCTGAACCCAGGTACCAGAAGTCCAAGTATAACTGAATTTTTGCTAACACTGATTCTTCTAGGTGTATTCGAGAAGGTAAAAGGAATAGTAAATTGTCAGTAAACTCCATTCCCCAGAAGTCATGTCCATAAAACTAAGAAATCAATGAATTATCATACAACAGAATCACTCAGGACACTGTTTTTTCCTGCTCCTATAAGCTGATTACAAAAGCAGGCAGAGTTGGCTATGAGCTTCCAAGTGGAAGAATATAATACATAGATTTACAATAGTATCATAAATTGGAACCATTTAAAAGAATTATAGATTCCAGAAAAATCTGTATTTGTTTACAGTTTTCTTCAGCATAAATATTTAGTAATCTAGCATCTGGAAAAGTTCTACTTATCGCTTTGAAAAGAACCAGTCATTTTATTTTCAGAGCAAAGACTCAAAAAAAGGGGGTAAAAAGAAAAATTCCTTAAAATTCTAGCTATAGGTCCCCTGGCTTTACAAGTGTAACCTTATGTGCATTATTTATGGTATAAAGTTTTGCACCAAGGTCTTTTTTGACTTTAAAGTGAGAAAAGGCACTCATCCTCCTCCTTAATTTCAATTCTCTCTGCGATTATAGCTAACTTACAGAGACTTTGTCCTGTGGCTAAGCTAACATGCTGACCCATTTCACCAAGAGTGTCTTAAACCACCACCATTTCCAACAGTGACTCAGACTCTGGAGTTAGTTGCTCCTCAAATCTCTCTTCCTCCCACCATCCCTCCCTACCACTCTTTCTCCCCATTAATCCCTGGAGATCCAGAGAAAATTCGTGCATGGCACAGTAAGTTTAACAAGGTAGTCAACCAAAGTTCAGAGCAAGTTTTCCTGCCTCCAACTGGCAGCCAGCCATTCCATTCTGCCAGTACTCAAAGTTGGCTTCGGAGAAAATCTATTCCAAAGCTGGCACTTTACCTCAGGAGAATTTAGTCAAAGCATTTGGCACATCAGATTGTCTAAAACACAAGGTTAAGAGCTCAAAATAGCCAACCTATTCCAAGACTGTCTTAAATTAAGAAACATAATTATTAAAAAATTCTGCTACAATTGGACATGAAAACTATACCCTTCCATGCAGTAGCTAGACAAGACTGTTTTTCTCCTGATAAATGAACAAATATTTAATGAGCATGCATACTGTTCCTCCACTGCAGGGATACGGAGAAAAACAAGACACAGTCATTCCCCTCGAACAGCTTAAAATTTAATTAGTGAAACAAGACATAAACACATAAAAACAAAACCATTTACGAAATTAGAATACAAGGTTTAGATTGCAACAGCATTAATAACTCCGTATGCTCACTGCCCGTTTTGCAGAGTGTGGGGAAACTTACCTGTGTTCCCTGTTAAAAACATCTTTCAAAGTCTGATATATATACAGAAGAGTGTGCATATCCTAAGTGTACAACTCACTGAATTTTTAGAAACTGAACACACCCAGGTCACCGACACCCAGATCAGGAAAAGGAATATAAGCCAGCATTCTAGATTCTCTTCCTTTTTCTTTTCCAGTCCTTAGTAATCTGTGAGTGTAACTCCTGTCATGACCTCTATTACCATGGATTTATCTTCCTCATTTTCATACTCTGTGTAAGTGGAATCATGCAGTTTGTGCTCTTCATGCATCTGGCTACTGTGGCTTAACATTATATTTGAGAGCTTTATCCATATTAACACACAGAGTTAAATTTCATTCTCATTGCTGTGTAGTACAGAATTCCATTGTGTAAATATCGCAAAGTGCATTTACTCATTTCAGAATTGATGGGTATCTGGCTATGATGAGTAATATAAGCATTGAAGTTCATGACTTATGATTAAAATATGTGCACATTTCCATTGGGAGTATAGCTTTGGAAAGGATTGCTGGGTCACTGGTAAGCATATGCTAAGCTTTAGCAAATACTGCCAAACTGACTTCCAAAGGGGTTGTGCCATTTCCACTCTGCCACCAGTAGCATATGAGCATCTTTTCTACCCTACAATCTTGTCAGCAGTCAGTATTCTTCACAGGACAACATTTTAACAACCCACTGATATGATAGAGGTGAGTATGATTTTTGAGCAGATGATACTGGGGATTCAGGACACAGTCTCCAGGTGGCTGCAGGATCTCTTCCCTTGAGGAGTGTTGCAGGACTCTGAGGCCTCCAGCCTGACCCCACAAACACAGCTCCCCACATTACCCCAGTACTCCATCTTGCATTCAGTCATCAGATAAACCACACATATGTATATCATCCTCTCATTTGCAAAATAAGTTATGTTAGGGATCCTAAAGCAAATAAATAAGTCAATAAATAAGAATATATCTTTAACATTAAAGGGGACAAGAGAGAAGAGGCATAAATTCCTGCTGAGTAGGGCCAAGTGGATCAAGGAACAATACAGGGTTTGTCTATCCACATATGTATCTAACAAGCACATAAGTTCTTAATAAAAATGCCAACCCCCATACTATACCTTTTAGAAATATGAATTAGTTTACATAACAATGGGTGAGAAAATAAAATTATTCCAATTTTATGACTGAGGAAACAGGCACAGAGAAGTTGAGTAACTTACATTATAGAGCTGGTAAGTAGCAAAGCAGGGATCTGCACTGGAGCCAGGAAGCAACACTCAAGATAAGGACCAGGGCTCCCCTGAGGAGAACTACAATCATCCTCAATGACAGCAAGGACCCAATCTTTCCCTCCAATTCTCTTTTTATGCTGTTGGCAACAATGCCCAGGTTGGCCTTCCACACCCAGGACCACACTGACTCAGTTGAGTTGGGCATTACAAATTGACCATTAGTCAATCCACCACACAAGGTCATGGGGCTCTTAAATTGTATGTACTAACCAGGCTGTCAGATTCAGAAGTCTACATTCTAAACCCTATCATCTCTTACTTTCACATATTAAACTACAAAAGTCTAATCATAACATAATATAATTATTATATAAACGTAAGTGTGCAAAATATATCACATATTCAAATACAAATGATGGGATTCAATTTTCCACACCAGAACTTCTGAATGTCTTGGTAATTGTGTGGCCAGGTAGATATAGCCAGATTTCCAAGGCTCAGTACTTTCAGTAGACCATAAACTAACAGGTTTCCCTAAGCAGTTAGTCCCATTCTGGGCCAAAGATAAGTATGGAAAATTCATATCCAGAGAGGAAGCCATGTATGCATAATGGCTGAGCACCGCATGGAGCTTCTGGAGTGTTCTTTTCAAAGATCAAGGGTCTCTGTTGAAATAGTAACTGGAGAGTTTACAAATAATATAGAGAAGAAAAATTAGAATGCCAGTAAGCTTCTAAATCTGAACCCATTAGAACTCTGAAGATACAGAAAAGAAAGGCTAAGAGGCATCTGTTCTCATAGTAAATAGCACAGGCTTTGGAGTTAGAAAGATACAGTTTCAAACTTGGTTCTGCCACTAGTTTAATGGCATGGAACAGGAAAATTCTTCAAATCTATAAACCAGGAATAATAATAAAAACTATAGTAATTTCTAATTCATAGGGTTGTTGTAAGGAAAACACCAACCCATGCCTATAAAATATTTAGTACATGTTTGCCTGAGGGGATCATTTAATAAATGATCATCATTACTATTTTATTGTTATTATGACTGTTTCATTCTATATGATAAGCATCTTCAACCCATGATTAAGTGGCTGGAGTGGCTCCTCCTCATGGTAGTTAGCGGATCTGATTGTCTTCCAGGAAAATGAGGGGGAAATGGCTTGGGGCAATGTGAGGGCACAGCATCTCCCTCTTTTCCCCATACTCCAGCTTCTGAGTATGTTTTGCCACACAGTAACACTGTGCTCAGCCCACTCGACAAAATTCACATCAACATCTGAAATAACATCTTTAAGTGAAAAGGAAAAACAGATAAAATGATGCCAGTGATGTCTCAATTCAAGCCATGGGAAATGTAGCTAAATCTGTTATTCCTCCCATCCCACATGAACACAGATGCCTCATACCTGCCGCACAGTAGCTCACTAACTAGTACGTATAGTGATGGGGCTCAGTTTAATACTTAATCATCTTCAATGATACTAGACCTATTTTCTCCCTTTAAATTTTTTATTATGAAAAAATTTAAGCAAACAAAAACAGAAAGGACTCCCATGTATCCATCACCCAGTTTAAAAAGCTATCCACTTACACTCCGACCCATTTCCTCCCTCCATCTCTTCACTCTTTTTAAATTATTTTGAAACAATTTCCAGAAATCATATCTGTTTATCCCTAGGCATTTCAGCATGTAACTTTACCCAGTGATTCTTTTGCTAAAACATAACTATGTCAGTATTCCTACTAAAAAATAACCATTGTTTTTAATATCAACTCTCCAATCAGTATTTAAATCCTCCTAATCCAATCTTTTTTATGACTTATCTAAGTTATAATCCAACTAATATCCAAGATACTGGTTAAAATAAACTGGTAATTCAGTGTTTTCACTAAAATGCAAGAGGAAGTGCACACTTCATTACTTTTCTCATTAGCTCTTATAATGTCAAGGACTTCGTCACTATCCCTACACCTAGGCTGCCTGTTCCTCTGAAATTAGTCATCAAAGTCTTCTCACATTTATTAAAAAAGAACTTGTCATGCCTGGAATTGAATGACTGCAAAAGCAAACATTAGTTTTAATACTTTCATCACATTTGGTTAAATTACTTCAAGAAGCATTCGCACACAATGTTCCCATAGAAATCACTTGGGCCATGTATGCAATTTATGTCCCTGGTTACACAGCTGACCATTTAGGGCATGATTTAATTTCTTCCTCTACATAAAGAGGAAAAAATTAACTTGTTCACACAGCAAGGGAGACATCTTTGGATATTCCTGTTCTACTTTTTCAACAATTTATTCTGACAGTTATTTGCAGGACTTATTGCCCTTAGAGTTCTTGATCCTGTTTTGCTACACTGACCTCTCTGTAGATCACAAAAGATTTATACCATATGGTCAAAACAGCATTTAGGAAAGCTCCAACAAAAGGCTGGATCCAGGCAGAGAAATAATTATGCTTCATGTGTTCTAGCTTTGGTTCAGCTGTGACCCTTCATCATCAGTCCTCCAAAAAATGTTTAGCCCCACTCTCTCTCCTTTTCCCATACCGGTTCAGGCCCCTGCAATCTGTTTTTGTACCTACCTCTATCCGGCAATTGTTGTTGGTCACCCACATGTCAAGTCAAATAGACTTTCCTCACTTCACATCTCACCTGACAGCTTTGCATATTTCAGGCTGCTCAACAGTCTGTTGATTTTGAAACCTCTCTCTCTTTCTCTCTCTCTCTCTCTCTCTCTCTCTCTCTCTCTCTCTCTCTCTCTCTCTCTAACATCTGAAGCTACACTACATTGATTCTCCTTCCACTTCTCAGTCTGCTTCACATTTTCCCTCACTGTTTTCTCTTCCCTCACCAAACTTTCAGATATCAGATTACACCATAGCTTTTGCCAGTGACCTCTTCTTTTCTTACTCTCTTTCATAATAATTTCATTATTAAGTTTTGGGAGAAGACTACCAAATCTACCTCACTTCTTCTATCACTGTCTGAAAGTTCAGACTCGTCTTGCCTAAGGCACACAGGGAAAGTTGCAAATGAATGGCCAAGCAGCATGAAACCAAATCAAATTCATATCTGTTCCCTGCCCTGCCCTCCAAAAACAGGTAGAAACTTTAACTCCCACTCCCTCACTCACCCTTGTCCTCTCGTCCTCCCATTACCCTTACCAAATTGGTCAAAAAGTTCTTCCAAATCAATACTTCGAAGTCACTCAAAGTCTGCCCCTTTGGCTCTGTTCCTTTCCTAGTTTGTACCCTGACCTTTTTGCATCTGAGCCATCACATTATCCACCTACACTGGCACCAGTCTCTCTCTGAAGACATCATTCATACTGCTACCAGAGTCACCCATGCAGTGGGTAATATAACTGTCCTGAAAGACTTTCAGTGGCTTCAATTTCTATAGACTAAACACACCAGCATCGAAGATCTTCATGGCCAGTGTTGCGTTCACTGTTTAGTTTTGATTGGCTCTATTCTTTTTTATTTGATTTGATTTGATTTGATTCTCTTTACAATTAAACATTTAAAAAGTCTTCATGGAATGGACCTAGCTTCCTGGCAAGCTCCACTAGTCAAAGCAGAGTCGCTAGGGCTCTGAGTAGTAGAAGAAATTTGAATGATAGAGCTTCTGTGGGAGGACAGTAAGCCCAAGTAAAAATGCAATGTGAGCAAAAGCACTGAAGATGAAACGCTGTTTATCAAAAGAAAAGGAAAACGAGATGAGCAAATGGGCAAGGAAGGCTGTTTTCATCATGTAGGGAAAGATATGGTTCAATCAAGAAGATAAAGAAACATCATTAGTAAGAATCTTTTAAAAAATCAACCTTGAATTTAATAGGGCTATGTTTACTTCCACGTATATTATCTATCCCCGCATACAGCTTCTCCAAACCTAATATTCTACAGCAGACCCAACAAAATGCTCCCAAGTTGGCTAAGTGTTATTTCTATTTTAGGCTTTCAATCCCAATTGTTAACAACTCCATTAAATGTAAAACTTCCTTTCAGAGCTACTTGGAAATGTGTTACATAAATGCTGCATATTTCCCCTCTTACTTCTTCCCCAGTAATTTCTCCAACTTCTAAAAATACTGCACAGCCTTGGATGCTGGCTTTGTTCACTGTGCAAGCTCCCACTTGCACACCTATCATGTTCAGAGCCCAGCTGGGACAGTTCACTTTCACTCACGTTTCTTTTATGTGCCTCCATTTCTTGCTGATCATGTAGCATTTTTTAAATGAAGCTTAATGTTCCTGAGGAAAGTATGTTCTGCCACAGAAATGAAAAAGGCTACAGATGATCATTTTTTTCTCTTCTGGTTTCTGTAATAGCCCCAGAAGATAATGGCCAATAGAAGTGTATACATACAGTACTTTTAGGGGGGCAAATCAGAACAATATGAATCTGTAATCACCACTGTTTACTCAAAAGCAGAGATTGTGCTAGGCACATCACATATAGATACACCAGTCACCACATCAGTTGATAACTGGCATCATTATAGTGCTCATTTTCTTATTGGATGTGCAAATTGAAATTTAAAGAGGTTAAAGAACTTGAATCAAAGCTGCCCAGTTTGAGAAACACATCTGCACAGCATCATAACTCAGGTACTGTATGCAAAATAAAAAGCACATGACAATTTTGAAGTAGAAGCCTAGACTGGGTTCTCCCAGAAGACCCAGAAATAAGGATTAGAGTGCAAGCACTCTGAATATGTGAATAGAAGAAAGAAGAGGAGGTTAAGAGAAGATAAGGAAGTTGATAAAAGGAGTCTGAGGAACTCTAGGAGACAGCATAGAATACACCTCAGAGTTGACCTAACTGGCATGGAAAGAATTGAGACTTTTCTCCTCCCACTCCCCATCCCCTTCTTTGGTTGAGAGCAGCCTTGTTGCAGGGGAAGGCACTAAATGTGGCACAGGGAGCTGGCTCTGAGCATAGAGTGAGAATGCATCCTAGTCAGAAAAAGACCTCAGCCCGAAAGTCTCAGATATTTGCAGAAAGCAGCCTGCAGCAAGGCAAGGTGAGTTCTGGGGGCTGCAAGCAGAGCACCAGCCCATCTTTACATATACATATGGCCTGAGAACTAAAAAAGGAAATTCCCACCACTTAGGCACATGTGCTCAATTAAGCTGTGCCACATACCGCCCACTGGACTCAGCTTAACAGATTGGTATGGTATTGGTGCTGACTTTCACCATTTTTAAATTAAGTCTTTCTTTTCTGTCTCCAGCTGAGCAATGCAAACTTTAAAGGAGATAAAGGACTGAGAGGGTGCTACCATCAGATATGGGGATATCCACACCCATCCTGTCACTCTGTACTTTCCACCACTCAGCACTCCCTACACTGTGAGAATCTGGATTTTCCCACAACTAAAAGTTTCTCAGGCTGTCCTTGTGAGAAAGGACAAAGAATGCTACAAAGACAAAACACTCCAATATCTTTCAAACTCCACCTTTTGGAGACTAAAATGAGCTCATTTTCCAAGAAAGTATCACGTTTAAGGAAAAATCTTCCTTAAATTTCAGATTTTGCAATCCTGAAGTTCTTAGATCAGTAAAGAGAGATTTATATTGCATAGTTCTTTGAAGTTAAATAATTCTTTAATCAATTGTATAGATTGGATGTCTTAGTAGTGATGATAAACATTAGTAGTATTAAAGATTTACCATATAATGACAGCTCACTATGTGCAGGCCATCTAGTTAACTCATTATTTCTCAGTACAACCCTGAAAGATTCTTTCAGTTTAAAAACTCAAAAGCCCAGATATTGAAGTAATATGTCCAAGGTCACAAAGAAAATAAAAGGCAGATCCAGGTTCCAAATCCAACCATTTTTTGTTGTTTTTGTCATTGTCATTCTTCTCATTGTTGGTTGTGGTGCTTTGGGTTTTACCATAGCATAGTAACTAGCATTCCCTGGAGGGAATTGCTTTGGGGTTCATTGTCATAAAAATACTAAAGCAATTGTTGCCAAATAGTAGGGCTATTTTCATAAATAATAAATATAAACTACTTCAGAGCTGTAAGAAATATTTTAACATCCTGCAGTGGTTGATTTACTGGTGGTTGCTGCTGTATCCTTGAGAAGTTATTAATGTCTACATTTATTCTTGAAAGTAGAATAACGGTAGAATTGTAGGACCCAGAGATCATCTAATTGCCAGCTTGCAGAACTAAAGTTCAGAGAAGTTAAGTAATTGACTCAGTGATATTCAGCTAACTACTTAGCAGCCTACCAGGATTAGACCCTGGTTTCCTTCAAACTTCAGGTCTGTTGCTTTTCCATTCACTGCCCCTAGCCCCAAATTGTGTCTTCTCATTCAAACTACTTCCTTGGGCAATTGTAGATGGTCATGATCTTTAACACTGATGCAAACTTTCATAGGTTCCACTGCCCCAGGATTCTAACAATTGTCAGAAATGTTTCTCTCGGGGCCTTGAGAATGGTGCTATAATAACAGATTTTTTAAAATGTCTTTTCTCCGAAAGAAATAACAAGCCATAGCTCCAGACTTCTGCTTCATCATTATATAATACTTGTCTGGGATCACAAATCACTTGCAGAAGGACAAAGCTCGGGGGAAGAAGGAGTGGGTGTGGATCTTTTGTGATTTCTTGAGTAACGTGAGGCGATCTGTCATTTTAGGAAGCTAAACCTTATGTGGCATGCTCTCAGCCCCACACGGGATCAGGCTCCTGATTATTTTAAAAATTTGACTTGCAGTTTGAGGCTGTCCCTGAACCAAAGTAGAACACAACGGTAGCAGACAGACCTGTTTTTCTCTTTTCCCTTCCACCCAAGTAAGAGAACAGGCTAATAATAAATCAAAGTTCTAGAACTTGAATTTGAACTGAAAATACCTCCGAATAAAACGTGTTTCTTCCAGCCTGCAAATGGGGAGGGGGGTAATCAAGCCAGAGCAGAGAAGTGGTGCATTTTCTATGAATGCACGCCCTCTGGTGATGAATTTTGCTAAAGACTGGCTCTCGGAGAAGTAAACAAAATTACCATACCAAAAAGAATTTTTTATTGGCGGGGAGCAAATCTGTATAGAACTCGTTTGTGTTCAACTTTAAAGTTGTAAGTTGGCGGTTACGGAGGACCCGCTGAGACTCGTGTTAGTTCTCATGGAGATTTGCAGAAGAGAAATTCAGAAGTGTTGTTTATTAGAGTGCTCTCAAAATACCTTGTTGCTAGGCGTGTTTATAGAAAAGTGAAAATCAAACAACTCCGAAGGGGCAGCAGTGGAAAGATTTTGGCTATTTATGTTAAACTCTTACCAAAACAGCCAAGAGCAGTATGTAGTCCAGTATGCAGTCCCCTCAATTTAGGATGAAGAGAATTCTAGAACAAATAGGCATACTTTTTGAATGTATTTTGTCTAGAAATAAATGAGTCTTTTGTTTTAATACAGTGCAACATGTCTTTCATGGTAAATCCGCCAGCAATAACTCTTGTCTTTATACTTTTGGCCTCCTTGTAAAGACCCTGCCATGTGCTGGCTATTATCTTAAGTAGATTGAAAGGGCAGCAAGAGAAAGCGAGTTCTTTTATTAGACATTCCGCTTAACTCTACTCCATTCCTGGCTGCTGCTCACGTTTGATAAGCAGTGAATTCCAGCGATCTTAAGTTAGCTGCAGTGGCCCTTGCCCCTTCCCTGCTTTCCTGTTTCACACTTCCCCACCCACGTACACCTCTAACTCAGACCACCTCAACTGCCTCCATTATTCATCCACAGTCAGCCCCTACCCCTCTGGTGCGCCCAGGTTTTTTTCATTAGCGAGTCTCCCGGTAACCTCCTAGAGCATGAGAAATACAAAATCGAATCAGCTGGCTGAGTTGAGCACTCACGGGAACTGAGCACAGGTTTTGCAGTTCCCACCCTGGAACCAATCAAGCTGGAGCCCATCAACAAACAGATCGCATTACATAAGGCAGCTGTGAGGCCAACTATCAGGCCTGAAAGGCAGATCACAAGGCTGCAGCTTCACCCACGTGCTGGAGACTCCTCCATCAGGCCCTGTGAGAAGCAAACCCAGACGTCCTGTAGTTATGCGTACATTTAGTGCCAACCAGCAAGCACATAGGTGTAGAATAGAATCCCCTCCTACATTTGCGTGCTCCAAAATCAAAATACTTAGCAGAATTCATGCTACTCCAGTGGAATACAGTAATATGTTTGCATTTTTGAAATTCCTTCAACTCTTTATTAAAGCTGTTTTGTCCTGGGCATGGTGCTCTAGCTCATTCGTTTTGTTACAGAGAGCCGCGTGTTTAGTGACTGTGGCAAAGAGAGCAGCCTGGCCCAATGAGCGTAACCCAAATTAGTTTTTCCTGCTCTCCAGATGAGCTTTCTCACTTGGGGACTGGATGAAAAGGGGGCATCTGCATCGGAAAAAAATTAAATTCAGCTATGATAACCTGACTCTGCACTACTAACACTCCGACTATATTTAAATAAGTCTGCATCTCAGATGGAGATTTGGTTTGAGCAATAAACCTCTCTCCACTTGGAAGGAAATTGTGCTAAGAGACTGAAATGGAAATCATTTTTCACCCCACGTGATTTGGGGTACTTTAAGTAGGTCATTGCTGATCTGCTATGCATTCAATTGATGCTCATTCAGCTTTGGGCAATGATAGCCATGATGGAGCATTGCTTTTAAGTGAAAATATTGTTTTTGTACCAAGGAAATCATATGTTTATATTTAATATGCAAGAAAAATCATCCTCTCATTTCTGAAAACAAATTTCTATTACATGGGTCTTGTTATATGATTAGGCTAGGACTGCATTGTAGAAGGAAGTAAGTAGAATTTTAAGCATGCAAGGAAAGAGGGAAGAGAGAAAAAGGTAGAAAAGTGAGAGTCCAGGAATATTTTAGGACTGGAGAGTAAGTCCCACTCTAAGAAAAAGTGTCAATTCATTGTTGATAATAGCCAGTTGGAGGAGGCTAGAAATCTAATGCCTCCTGACTGGGTTGATGGAATCTAGAGCTAGAGATAACACAGCTGTATCCAGCTCACTCACCACTAGGAATTTTGCTGACAATAATGCAATGAAAAATGTCTCTGATGTGAGGGTGACAGAAATGAGAAAGGCTGAGGACTCCAGAAGAGAAGGAAAATGGAACCCATTCACTATAAATGAGAGACACCAAATACGTATTTAAGTATGAGCTATGGAAAATCCCAAAGAGGACAGTAAACCCAAGAATTGAATGATTACCCATGTACCTATGAAAACCTATTAATTACCCCAACTATATAGGACAAAAATAGTACTTCATTAATAATGGAGACATATGTCATTCTCAAGGTCATAATGTGCAGTCATGCATCACAGATCCAAGGATCTACATCTTTCTTGTGATTAGCCTTCACAGATGCTTGCTACATATGGGTGGGTGGCAGCTGGATTTTGGTTCAAAAACAATACTTTCAGCATTTTTGGACTAGTAATTTCTAAAATCTATCATAAAGACTCTCCAAAACCTTAATTGTGAATTGTGTTCAATATGCAAAGTTCTGGACCTCCATTAACTTCTTTCATTGTAGCTGTTGCTATTGAAGATGATGATGACATTTTGTTGTTTGTCACAATAAGAATGTACAAATAAAAGAGACAAAGGGGCCGTATGTTCTGCACACTGCAGCAGAGAAAAAATGATTTTATAAAAGGTTTTGCTGACATCTAGTGGCTATGATGCAGAACTGTCTTATTCTGACAAAATTTATTTAACTAAATTTTAAAATGCCTTTAGGCTGTGCAGCGTGCCAGTGGTTAAAACACTAATAGTACTACTTCAAAGTACTAGTAATAGTAATAAACTGTGTCCTTGATAAGTTTCCAGTCTACTAGAGAAATCGGCTATTTAAATATTTACAGCAAGAAGTTATGCTGTAAATAAATCATTAACAATAATAATAAATTTATGTATTATCTAGTATGTGCCAGATATTAATCTAAGTACTTTACATGTTTAAACTCATCTAATGTTTTCAGTAACCCTATAAGGTACTATTTTAGCCTCATTTGGTTGAAAAGGAGCTGAAGGTCACAGAGCTTATGGAACTACCCCAAATCATACAGAGGTAAGTACTAGAGCCAGGACTTAAAATGAGGCAAACTGGTTGATATCTCTTCTCACACCACTGTTTATTCATATGACAAATACAATGGAAGAAATAACTGACTACAGGAAAGGAACCATGGCTATGAAGATGTAAGCAAGAATTTAGAGAAGACAGGTCTAATATATTTTCAAGGTAGAATTGATAGAAGCTGGTAGAATAGAGGGAAGGAGAAAAAAAGATGGTATTTTTTTGGGTAGGCAAAATGGGAAGTGGTGATCAATACCCTGAGTTTTGAAGTAGACTTAGTGGAAAAGATATGCTTGAAGAAAAATCTCCGCATTTCTAGTTAAGAGGGTTAGAAGCAATGAAAATTAAACATTTCAACCAATAATGGCCTGTGCACAATTAGTACAACCATTCCTTCATGTCGTGGATGGTGCACTCAGAGAAGATAGAAGACTGAGTGCGGTGGCACGGGTTTGTAATCCCATCACTCATGGGAGGCTTGGGAGGAGGATCTTAAGTTCAAATCCAGCCTGAGTGATTTAGTCGCTTATTGAGAATCAACCTCAAAATTTAAAAGAGGTGGGGGATTGCTGGTGATTTATCTCAGTGTGAATACTCTGGGTCCAATCCTTTGTTCCACAAACACACACACACACACACACACACACACACACACACGTGATAACGACAGTAAAATTTTCGAAGTTTTGAAGTAGAAAACACCTATCACAGGCTAAAGCTTAAAATAAATGTTTAAACTTTTTCTATGGAGTATACAAAACATGCTCAATGTGGAGCCCTGTAAGTTGTATCCCCAGATTAATGGTTCATAGAACTTTATTAAAACTGCAGAAAACCTGGAATGCAAGTCCTGCATTCCAACTTCTTCATTTCACAAATAAAGTTATGTCAAATCGAATTAATCATTGTTGAACACTAATTATAACACAGAACTGAGGAAGTCATTGTGTGAGATAGAAGTGTAATACAAAGTTCTCGTCCTCAAGAAGTTTATATTTGAGAAGATAACAACTGAGTGTACAAGTAGTTGCCCTTCTGGTCTGCTCAGAATCCAGTGCTATTCTTTATTCCCGGAACCTTCGATTTCTTTGGGGAAACCATCCCTCCTCCACCTCCAGTGCTTTATGGGAGTCTGACCCCACCTCAGACCCCAGGTGACACACCCTAGACCACACCAGTAACAGCCCATTCCCATGGTGACAAATTGAGCCAGGGATGCCAATAAAAGAAACTTTTTCTAATTTTTTTAAACATGTACATGCCTAAAGTTCTTTCTTTAAACTTAAAGTTCAATATTGATTGTTATGCCAGGTGTGGTGGCACATGCTGTAATCCCAGAATTTGGGAGACTGAGGCAGGAGGATCACTGCAAGTTCAAAGCCAGCCTAGGCTACATAGTGAGTCCAAGGCTACCCTGAGCTATATAGAAAGATTCTGTTGCAAAAAAATGAATGTTATTTGTTCTATATTTTTATTTCCCTGATGCAAAGGATATCCTTTTGATCATAATATATGCCCTTCCTCTGAAATATGTTCTCTTACCTGTCTTCAGTACCTTTAATGGTCAGCTAAAATTTCAACTTCTTCAAGATATTTTCTTCTCTGATTGTGCCAATCTGGAAAGATTGCTCCACATTCCCAGAAATTGTTGCATTCTGCATAAACTTTTAGCTCTGTCTTCCAATTTGCTACATTTTCAGCTATGTAATCCGGTTTATTCACCAAATTTGTATTTTAATGACTAGATATTTTTCATTTCAATTGGTAGTTTTTCAAATATACCTGGTCTTTTTTGATAATACTGTAATATTTTAAGTTTGTTTGTTTGTTTGTTTGTTGAGCCAGTGTCTCGCTGTGTAGTTCAAGATGTCCATGAACTCACTGTGTAGTTCAGGTTGGCCTCAAAATCAAAGCAATCCTGCCTCAGCCTCCTGAGTGCTGGGACTACAGGAGCACACCACCAGGTCTGTCCCTGGTATTTTATATTTTTCTTAAAAATTATTGTGTAATTTTAAAGAGGGCTTGTGGGACCAGGAAGCACAGTTTCTTAATGCTATTACCAAAGATTATATTTCTCCAAAGGATTCCATAACCATTCAAGAGTGCAATGTTTTCCTTAGGAGAAAAAGATTTAGAAAAATCTATGTGTAGACATATTACATATTATATATTTAATAATCTCATCTGAATGACTTAAGGGTTTTATCCAACTCTTTGCTGTGTTTGGTTACCTTCCACCAATAGTGGCATGTATCCTTATGCTTTTTTCAAATGGTGAGTTCATATTTAATAAGGATTTGTATGCATGAATCTTTCATGGCTTTTTGTGTTCACTTTATGAGGTGGGGTTTACTGATTTTTAAAATGAGTATATATTTGAATAAAAAATTCAACTGAGTGCAGAAGGTCCCAATCTTTCAAACAGGCGCCAAGAGAATAGAATAGTTACAGTCACTATATGAACTGCGATCCAAGTAGATTTTGCTTCTGTTCTACCTTTTCACTGTGGCAGATCCCTATAAAGATCATGGCTTTAAAAAGTCATATTGTTGTGGCTTTAACCTGGCCATAAGTGTATTTGCCTCCATTTGGCACTTAAAATGCAAACCCCTTAGTTATAGACAACAAACACATCACCACTCAATTCTGAGCAGCAAGAGCTTCAATTCCACCCATACAATTCTGCTTTCTTTAGGCTTCCTCTTCATTTTTGGTTGTTGGAAGAAATTCTTTTAGTATCTTGTTATCTCAGTTTGTATCTTTAGAAGGATATTTGTTGTCTTTAGTCCATTAGTTCTTAGGGTGTTTTGTTTTTGCATTGGCATGGTTAACATTACCTAATAGACTACATTAAAAAAGTGGATACTTACTTTTGATTTGATAACTATAAAGTGAGTGATCTCCTATTGTTGTCTTTAACCATCATTCAAGTCTTCAGAAATCTTTCACACATTTTATACTCAAATAAAATACCCAAAAATGAAGTCAGGAATTGTAGCTCATGGTCCTTTTTATTTCTAACAATGCTTTGCCTGACAAGGCTCAAGATGAGTTGATAAAAAATAAATCTGTTAAAAACTTTTGAGTTGGACACAATCAATGCAACAAATTGATTAAAACAAAATTGAATGTTTCAAGATTAATTTTTCAAATACTGATAATTTGACATACATTCAAATTATTAAATATTTATGGAATGTAAATGAGATACTTATAGTGTCTCCCTTTATAGAGATCACAGCATGAGGTGGGTTTACAATCCTTTACACATTTTAAAGCATACTATTTCCTCACTAGATGTTTAGACCTTCACACACTTTTTTGTTCATAGTTTATTTTCTTTTTTTTTTCTTTTTTTTTTTTTTGGTACCAGGATCGAACTCATGATCTTGCACTTGCCAGGTAGGCGCTTATGCCACTGAGCTAAAATCCCCAGCCCTGATTATTTTCAGCCACATGCTCCTGCTATGCTAGCTTGCAAATGCCTTCATGAATTGCCTCTAGCATTAAATGCATTGTCTTAAAGCAAATTAGCATAAGAATTAACATTTACAATATCCAGTCCATGTTTTTGTAACTTCTATGCAACCTAAGATAATTGCATACTTTTGGGGGGTATAAAATAAAGAAAAATTAACCTGGTGTGTAATTTTATTTCTTGATACACACATAAATGGATTAAAAATGTTTACTTAGAAAAGTTGACTCCGACAAGGCAAAACAGGTTTCACATAGCTTAGATTTCCTGATACATGCTTCTAACCCAAAGGTAGAAGTAACACATTGCCACTTACATGCCCACATTTCTGACTTGAGCTATTGGGCTGGAAAAAGAAACTCGTAACAATCCCAAGTAAATATGGGAAGCCACAGTGAAGAAATCTAGGATTTCTTAGAAATTGTTTTAACTGGGAAGCTTCTAGTCCTATCTAGATAGTGTTTCCCCGCCCCCCCTTCAAAAAAGAGTTTCTGATATGAGTCCAAATCTCAAAAAGCACCTTCAAAAACAGAACCCCCCAGGTATGCAAGTATGCCAGTCAGTTCAGCCAGCTGCATACAGGGACCATGTACATAATGGAGAAAGAAAATCAAGGACCAAATGCTGTGACTCTCTCCCTTGTCCAAAAGTTGGAAGAAGTGGCTGAATCTTAGGTCGTCTTCCGCTTCTTGGCAGATGGCCGCTCAAATACATCCTGTACCCCTGCTGCCTTCTGTTTAAAGAACTTTGTATTCTGTGCACTCTCTTGGCCCCAGGCTGAGACAAAGGAGGTAGTGTCTTGGTCCACAAGGTGGGTGTATTTGGTGCGACCAGAACGTCCAAAGTTCTTGACCTGCATGACTTTAGGAAGAATTGTTTTGTTGAAATGATCCTCCAGGGTAGGTGCACTGAAATCTCTCTTGTGTACTTCTTCATCCTCATCCATAAAGAAAGCACCCCGATGATAGTACTTCTGTAAAAACTTGTATTTGCCTTTAACAGCTTTGTTGGTAATGACTTTGCCATTTGCTTGAAGCTCAGCTCTCCTCTCTTCCTCAGTAAGATTTCTCATACGTGCAATTTCTGCTTTCTCCTTTTCAAGCGCTTCTCGGTCTTCTCTGTCTCTCTTGATTCTCTTAAGCTCTCGAACCTTCCATGCTTCATACTCCTCCTCATCATTTTCACCATCAGCATTAAGAGCATCCAGTGCAGCCAGCGAGCGCTTGTTCTCCTCCAGCTCTTTTTTGGTCTCCTCTTCTACAGTCTTGAGTGTGTGGTTGCGCCTCTCCTCAGCCATGCGTCTGGCTTCCTGCTCCAGCTCCTTTTGCTTTAATGCTTCAGCCTCGCGTTCTTGAATGGTCACTCGGTCCTTCTTTCGAAAGAAGACTGGCTGAAGGAGAGGCTCCATCTCGTCTTCGCTGTCTGTGTCCTCTTCATACTCAGACTCTGATTCTGATTCTTCTCCAGAACGTCCTTCATCCTCCACTTCCACGACTTCCATCTCTTCTTTTTTTCTTTCCTGTGCTCTCTGATGCAGCATACCATGGCGCCTATTTCCTCATCATCAGTCTCTTCCTCTTCTTCACTGGTACCTTCTCATTTCAGGCGCCAAGCATCTCCTTCCACCTCTGAGTCACTTTCTCCTACCACTTCAGGTTCCACTATTTTCCCATGTCGAGCCAATCTCTCCTCTACATCTTCACTAATCCGATTCTGTAAGCGCCGCAGCCAGGGGTCACTAGAGGAATCCTCTTCCTGCTCCTCAGGTTCTGCTTCTTGCTCTTTGGCTTTCTTAATGAATTGAAATTCTTCATCTTCTTCATCTGATGACTCCATAGGAGCATAGTCTGGCCTCTTTCCAGAAACATAACGTTTTACCTTCACTTTCTCCATGGAAATCTCACCTTTCTCATTGCGGACTAGGACGGCTTCCAGCCATAGACTGAATGGGCAGCTGCTTCATGAGTGAGCTGGGGACAGACATGTTGACGGTAGCAACGACGAGTCCTCAAACTTGACGGATTCCAAACGCTGATCACCTTTATTTGCGGTTGGTAGAGGTTTCAATCCATAATTGGCTGA
This sequence comes from Hydrochoerus hydrochaeris, assembly GCA_004027455.1. Classification (NCBI taxonomy): domain Eukaryota; kingdom Metazoa; phylum Chordata; class Mammalia; order Rodentia; family Hydrochaeridae; genus Hydrochoerus; species Hydrochoerus hydrochaeris. The sequence goes on from PVLA01000009.1 coordinate 191,934, forward strand.
ATAGCTATCATTGCAGCCTGTGTTTCTCTGGATCAGCTGGTGGCTTATGGCGGGTTAGGGTGGGAACGGGTTTGACTCTTCTTGTTTCTCAGCCCATGTGCCAGAAGGGGCTGGCATCTGGCTGTCCCCCCAGCAGCCCGCACATGGTGCTGATTCAAAGGAACAATTGCATACTTTTGAAAAACATTTATAAAAAGTAATTTTGTCTGCCTTCTCATTTGCCTTTTAATTCTTTTAAAAATTAATTTCCAACCATCAGTGTTCATTTACTTAACATGTTTTTACTATCTTTGCATAAACATTTAAAGTTTGCTTCGCCACATTTGACATTATGTAACCAGCTTTTGTACAATGTTTGCTGTCAGGATTGAAGCTATAATACAAAGCGTGTGGAACCACAGTGTGAATGCAAGGACAAGCAAGCTTAGTACTGCTTACATCACTGGCCTGAGGCAGATAAAGCTGGTGCCTGCCTTGCTGCTGGATGGAAGACTGAAAATTCTCTCTGGATTTTAAGGTACAAAAATTAGATCTAAATATTGATCCTCATTTGACTGTAATGGACTTTGAGTCATTAGTAATGAGTGCTGTCATTTGCAGTTTGAGTTCACTGCAAAAGTGAATAAATAAAATCTCAGTTTTCTTTTATGAATGGCTACTTTTCCAGCTGAGAGGTAATAACCTGTATACACAGGTTCTAATTTGGATTGTTTTAAAGTAAATAAAGAGGTAAAAATGACTCCTATTCTGAAGCTGCACAAAAATGCTTAGAAGTACACTAAACACTACAAAAATAACACTGCAATGTTAATTAAATGTTTAATAAGTGAAAATCAAGCATTGAGAATAATCTCAACAATTTGCTTTCAACAAAATGTCCTGGGACTGCCTAGTAATAACAGCTAACATTTGTAAGCTGCAATAATATTGCCCATCCCACAGACTTCTCTTGCGATGAGCACTTAACACTTCCATTGGGAGTTGGGGATTTCCATTTCTCCCATTGCATCTGGGCAGGCTTGTTACTACAGCAGATGTGGTGCTCTATGATTTCTGAGGCTAGGTTTTAAAAAGGTGATACAGCTGCCACCTGTTTCTCTTAAGTTGCTCACTCTTGAAACTCATGCACAATGCCATGAAGAAACCCAGGCTGGCCAACTGACGGAGGCCACCTGGAGAGGTCATGTGTAGATGTGCTAGCAGACAGCCTTTAGATGAGGCTCTGCTGAGAGCCAACATCCAAATGTAGCCCACGAGATTGTAGACCCCAGCCATGGAGTCAAACCTCAGGCTTTAAATGTTCTGGTTAAAACTTCAGGCATCACTGCACCAACTCTTCCATGCCCCATCTGAATTCCCGACCCGCAGAACCCATGAGCATATTAGAATAGTTGTTTTACATGTCCGTGTTTAAAGGTGCTTTGTAACACATTGGTAGATAATCAAAAGGACAGACATGGGCATAATAAATAGAATCAACATAGAATTTCAAGCAGTGTATCTCTCTGCCTGCTTTGTCTGGAAAGGAAGATGACCTGAGATCAGCATCTACACAAATTTCTAGGCAGTGGCTAAAGATCTGAATAGGTAAACAGCATCTGAAGGAAATAAAATCAGAAGACAGGTGGCAAAGTTTGGGGACAGGATAGATGGAATGATTTCTCTGAATGGATTAATAGTATTTTTATGAAGTATGGGTGGTCACCAGAAGGCCCTCATGACCTGACTTATTCAGTGTTGTCAGCCAGGCCACTTTCTCAGCCCAGAGCTTGCACAGAGGGCCTGCGGTGGTCAGAATGGAGACTATGCATAGAAACAGTGAAAGTGATCTCTCTTATGAAAGCTAAGTGCCCTGCTTTCTATCAAGCTTTTCATTCTGCAGTCCAGTAGTCTTGTTTCTTCTTCAAGGAATTGGTTGCTTTCAGAGGGGAATTGGGTAAAAATCCTCCTGATTATATTTAGGTTGAACCACATGAAATTGTCTGACTTACAAAATAGCAATTTCATATGGTTAGTCTGAGATTTAAGAGATTCCTTTTGAAGATGGACAAATAGAAAATCAAATGGAAAATCAAGCAATGTATTGCTCTTTGTGTATGGTGCTTGAGATCAATTCAAGAGCTAAATCAGTGAAGTTTGCTTGTGCCACTATTCCATGAAATAATTTTCTTAGTTATATAAAAATACTGACTACAATATCAGAGCAACAGTGCCTCAATAAAGCTTAGTAATGTAAAAGAATGGGAAAAAATGAAGTGAGGAAGAGTATAAAGTGACTACTAGAATTGAAAGAAACTCTAATTCTGCCATTATAAAAGACATACTTGATTGCTTTACTAACTTTAAAGAGAGTGTAGTACAAAAGAGGCACTTACTCATCTGTCACAGGCAGGATGGAAGGCAGTAATTATAAACACTATTTTTTATTTCTTTTCTGAAATTTATCTCTGAAGACAATGCAAGTTTAAAGCATGTGATACTTTATTGCACCTTGACCATGAAAAGCCTTTGAAATGTACCAAACAATGCCTCATATCAATGTGCCAAGCATCAAGCAAAGTGTACAGGCTGGGAAGAGAGATGCTCAGTGGAATATACACAGTCATACCACACATTATCACTATTTCTTCTCACCCACAACATTCAAATATGAAACTCAAGAACTGCATGTTAACCAATATTCCAGAAGATGGAACAACCGAGGTGACACATTCTGCCATTGGTGCTGGACAGGAAGATTTACTTGAGATTCAGGCAGGCTGAAAAAATGCAGAGCTGTGGGAATGTCTGACATTTCTTTACTATCTCAACCACATGGGGAGCAAAGCTTAAAATCCTACCCTGTTACATACAGTATCATACAAAGCAGGATCACTGTGCAAAAAGTTATATAACAGACTACTCGTTTATATGTTCACTGCACATGTGCAGGCTCTATAGCATTACCATATGTTATAAAAAGACTGAGCACAGCCATCTTGTGTACCCTGACCATACACCCCAACCCACTTGCAGGTTTTCACTTCACAATCTACTACTGAATCTTCTGCGTGGTTCCTTTGGTGACAAGTGTAGAGCATTGTACCCATAATCCACAACAACATATAGGGTGTGGGAGCAAGCCACTAATAAGCAGGCACTCTCCTCCCAGTATGGCTGGGGCACAATGCCATGGTGAAGTCAGAGACACCCACCATTCTTGCAGGGTGTCTTTGTAAATGCTTATGTAATTACAGTTTCCTGGGCCAAGGCACCTAAAGCCTGACTGACATGGCATGTTTATCAAGCATGTACACCCAAGATTAGAAACTATCAGGCCACAAATGCCACTTTGCAAGGTTTTGAGAATGTCCAATCCCATCCTGTTCTACAAAGCAACTTCGTGTAACAAGTACACAATACAAGTAACCGGGTAGGACTTCCCTTCTAGTTTTGGAGAGGGCCCTATGATATCAATACACTACCTGCTCAAGGGTATTTTTACCCAGAACACCTGCCTAGTGGTCACTATAGGCCTTTTGGGAGTGTGTACATAAATGTTTTACACACTATCTACAGGGAGCCTTGACCTCCAGCCCCCCACTGTAGCTACATGGTCTGTTGCTCAGCATGCAACAATCAGCAATGTAGCCAAGCAGCTGTGTCCACCTCTAGGGCTCTTTCTAGCCATCTCAGCTTGGTGAATGTGTCCACGCCATCATTCCCAAGGGATGCTAAGGGGTTATGACCAAAGACATGATACACTGTAATTTGCTTTTGATGGTCCTAGGCCCACAGATCTTCCAAATGCCTCAACCTCAAAGAGGATGATGTATCACTATCCAATCATTCAAGTATCATGTGGTGAGACAAAAAGTTAGTCCCCAATATCATGCCCTGGTTTCAGTACAAAGCATGAGTAGAGATGGCTCATGGGCTATTACCAGTCAGACAGTACAAAATTTGACCCATTGACTGCTCTGTCTTGTTCCTGTGTGGAACCCTAAGGCATTAGGGGTAAGCTGCACTGCCGTGGCTGTCCAAGCAGTCAGTTGTCCATGGCTTGAACCATCAGCATGCCAAGGATCTTCAGGAATTGGGGCCAAATCCTCCTTATATGGGCTTGTCTCAGGATCTGTCCTTTCCAAGGTTGGGAAATCTCGAACCTTTGGTAAAATATACATTACTAGTCCTAGGATCTCCTGTAATTCTGCCCACAACAGGGAGTGGACAAAATGTTGCAGTACTACAGACACACACACACACACACACACTTTGCCAACGTGGGAGTCTGAGCAGTACCACTCCTAGGCTTAGCAGTTCTATCTCAGATCCATTCCATTATCAGGTTGGAGGTCTTGATGACCACAGGAGCTTCATAATGCTTTCAGTGGGTGTCAGGGAACCATAAGCCTCAGCCAGCTATTATTCTATTAGTGAGTATTGGTTTTCAGCCCCTTTCCACAGTTAGGGCCAGAAACCCTATCGAATGTCACAGCCATTCAGATTTCTTCCACAATGTCCACACATAATCATCCATGGTTACATGGACACTCAGCTCACACAGTTAAGCCAGTTGAAACACAGAAAGTTTGAGCTGTCTTTATGGTCCTCTTTGAGTATTAAAGGCCACTTTTACTTCTTGGAACCAGTCTCAGGGTTGCCTTTTTTTGTTACTCCATATGGAGGGCATAACACCTTAGGCCAAATGTGGGAGGAAAGTTCTCCTATTCCCCAGCAACCCTAAAAAGGTTTGTAACTGCTTTACTTTGGTAGGGATAGGATAGTCTTGGATCTTATCTATGACTGCATCAGGGATAACTTTTGTCTTACCAGGCCAGATAACCCCCAAGAATTTGACTTACAGTTCAGGCCCTTTCACCTTGGCCTCATTGACCATCCAATCATATGCTCTGAGATGTGCTAGGAGCCCTGGTATACCTACCTCAAGGTCTGTAAAGGAGTCACAAGTAAGCAAAATACCAACACTATAAGGGTACATTTGCACAGATGCTAGCTTTGACCACTTAGCCAAATCTGATGCCACAAAACCATGACACAAGTTGGAGCTATGTAGGCATCCCTGTGGGATCTCATGAAAGTCCATTGACAGCTGTCCCAAGTGAAAAAGCAAACTGGCCCTGGCTGTGGGGTGGTTTTTCAATAGAAAAGAAAGCATTGGCAAAATCAGCTACAAAGAAATAAGTATCCAGCCTCTGACTATGGTGATCCATCAGGTCTGCCACAGAGGGCACAGTAGCATGAAACTTGGGGGGATGACCTTACTTAGCTCCAGGTAGTTCATCATCATACTTCAGGAGCCATCAGAATTTTTAACTGGCCACACAGGCAAATTATTGGGACTATGCCCTGACTAGATAATTCCAACCTTCTTCACTTCCTGGGTTGTCACACGATTTCATCATGTCCACCTGGCAGGTGGTACTGCTTCACAGCTTTGACTTGGGAGCACTGGCAATGTCAAAGGGGCATGAACTCTTACCAACACCTTCATGGTGCTTACTCACAGGCAGAATTCCTGCATAGCAGTCTGGAGCCACAGTCCATAGAGTCTATCAATTCCTAAGATGTACTCTGGTATTGAAGACACATACACCTTACATTCCTTAGGGGACAGGCGACATATTTCTAAATGTACAAAGGTTGCCACTAGCTGGGTGTTACAACCCTCATAGCCATCTATAAAAAAAGGGTGAACCCAAATCTCTGGGTTCCCAAATGATGGGGTACTCTCAACCAAAAGTCTATCAGAGCCACAACCCACACTGGACATTGGTTGGGAACCCACGGATTGCTAGTTCCACACAAGGCCTCCAGTCCCTTTCAGTCTCTGTCAGATGAGCACCTTGACCTTGGTCCTATTCAAAGGTGAACATAGCATTCATTGGGCCAGAATTTAGACAATCTTCCAATTTCAAAGCCTGAGCCCCAGCTGCAAAGTGAATATCCTTCTCTGCCTTTGTGGCCCTGTTTGGAGACAGGGTGAATCTTTTGTCCCACCACAACTGTCTTGATAGCTCTAACAGGCATTTGACATTTTGTCAATCTTGGCCTTATCAGCTTCTCTGTGTGTGACCTTTATGAGCTCTTCTGGTTGCCCCTTTCTCCTCTTTATCTGGGGTGACCATGGCATAGTGCATATATTATGGTCCTGCCTCCTTGGCTCTGCCTCCCCTAGTCTGGCCACCATAGTTGTCACTTCATTTATCAAATTGTCCCATGTAGGGAGCCAGGATCGCCATGATCAACCCAAAGGAGTAGAGGTCATCCTGGAGGACCACATCTTGCATGCCTGGAGTGAATTATTCATCTCTGGGGCCCTGAGTGTTAGGGCTAAACACCAAATACCCCATAACGCAACTCCCACAGGACCTGTCCAAGTCACTGAATGACTGCCATTTGCTCACTGTTTCAGGCACATCTCCCACAGCATAGTAATGGCTGCCAGAAGCCAATCAAATATGGAGTGAGTTTCCTGTCCATACCAACATCTGTTCTGCAGTTGATAAGAGAGGGGAAATTTGTGACCAAGGCTAACTTCTCCATCTCCTGCCCATTACTCAAAATACCTTTGATCCCTGAATCCCACAGTTGCAGTAACCAAACAGCCAAGGTTTCCCCCAGCATTGTTTAAATTGCTTTCCCAAATGTATCAGTTTGGTCTGGGTATAGGGACAGTATGTGGGGAACCCACTGTCACTCTGCTGGGTGCCATGGGCTGCACCTGCTTTATTTTCTGTATCACCACCAGATGGGCTTCCTGCATGGAACTGGCTTAGTGTCTTCAACATCCAAGTTGTCTGTATCTGCGAGCTCTACTATCTCATCAGCATGTACTCCTTCTGGATATGATTTACAAGCAGAAGCTATATTTTCTTCCCACTCCCTAATGTGGGCATCTCATCCTAGACTTTTGTCTCAGCCCTAAGGGTAGTAAGAAGATCAGTGTCTTCCTTTAGGTCACTCATGGTCATCCTGGTTCCCCATGTTACACCTACAGCACCACCCAGGCAGCAGTATGGGCATTCTTCTTCTCCAGGGTCTCTCTCACAGCATGCAAGTCCTTCTCTAGCAAAATAACCATCCCATTCACCTCCACCCAGGGGGCCATACTGAGAGAAGACTGACCACCAACTACCACATACTCATGGCCCAGCCACCCATCTATTACACTCAGAGGAGCAGAGGGTACCATACTGAGATTCAGCAATTCCTGGTGACTATATCAAGTGTTCTGCCACTGATCCAGACCAGAAATGTTCATTTGATATTTGGGTAGCCCAAACAGAAAATATGGAGCAGTGGGTATGTCTGATACTTCTTTACTATCTCAGGAGCATGGGGAGCAATGCTAAAAATCCTACCCCCTTACATATGATATCATACAAAGCAGGCTCACTGTGCAAGATGTTATATAACATGGACTACCCTTATATATGTTCACCACACATGTGCAGGTTGATTCACTAGCAAGTGGGAGGCCTAGGTGAAAAGCCTGAGTCCAGCCATCTTGGGTACCTGTCTACACACCATAACATACAAAAAGGGGGCTCCTTTAGCATTTGGCTTTCTAGAACTTGGAAGGAGTTAAAGAAGAAAATGAAAATAATTATCTAAGTTTATAGAATTTGACAAAATATCATTAGACCAAAAAAAAATTAAATAAGATAGTTTCAAGAGTGCAGGAAGACTCGGTTGTGAGGAGATTGTATTCTAAATTGGGGGATCTGGGTGGGCCTCATGGCAAAGGTGAGATTTAACCAAGTAGATGAAGAAAACAAGAGTTAGCCAAGTCACCATGTAGGATGAAATCATTCTAAGCAAAAGGAATACCTAATGCGCAGTCCCTATGACAAGGAAACATTTCTACTGTGTTCAATGAACAACAGGAAAGACAGTGTGAATGGAGTAGAGTACGGAGGAGAATAGGACAGAAGATCAGAGAAGTAGCATAAAGTTAGGACAGGGACAGCCTTATTACCAGAGTGAAGTCCAAAGAACACCAGCTTCAGCATTACCTGTAGACCCTCTGAACCTGCCACAGATCTCCAGGTCAGAATCTGCATTTGAACAAGATCCCCAGGTGATGCATACACAGGTGAAAGTTTGACAAGCACTCATGTAAAGAGCCTTTGAGGTATTGTTAGCACCTAGATTTACACTGGGTAAGAAGTAAGTGTCATTGCAGAGTTTGGAGCAGAGGAATTACCTGATCTGCTTTATATTTAAAAGGACTATCTTGACCTGTAGGCTGGAAGTGAAGCAAGCAGCTGAAAGGCAATCATAATCTAGGAGCAAGATAATGGGGCTCCAGCCAGCATGCAGGAGGCAGAGATGGTGACCCCTGAGCAAATTGCTTGCTCCTTCCCTGTCTCTGTCTCTGCCTCTTTCTCTGCCTCTGGTCCATCTTCTCTCTGGTTTATTTTAGGCAAATGGGTAAATTATATATCAAGAGGTTATAAGATGCTTCAGGACGAAGTGACCTTTCAAACTATCTGTTTTAAAGAAGGATTCTGGAGTAGTAAACAATTGCAGGGCAGCTAACATAACCTCCATCATGGCCAGAGGAGTCTTTAAGAAACCAGGACATTTGCACCGTGCTAAGGAGAAAGAATGATTACAATAGGGCCGGAGAAGGCAGAAAATGTCATTCTGGAAGAAATACTAACTTAGATGGACACCAAGGAGGGGAACCATATGACACACTTTGCCTGAGCAACATGGTGGGAGCATGGTGAGTCCAGAGAGTCTGCAGGTGAGGCTGACTTAAGAAAGTAAGACTGAGCAATTTGCCTGCCACCCTGGGATCCGGCCAGGGCCATGGTGGAACCCAGGAGGCTGCACAAAAAAGCAATTTGCCTGCCACCCTCTTGGAACGCACCTTCCTCTGGCGTGAGCCAGGAAGAGATCCAGTAGTGTCTCCTGTGAGCCTACCAGTACACAGGCTTGTAATCAAACATCCCCCCCGCCCCATTAGCAATTGGGGACAGAGGTCTGAGCATCTCTTGGTAGGATGACTGTAGGCAGTTTAGCAAATATGGGGGGTCTCCTCTATCTTCTCTTTGAAAGCAAGTGTTGTTTTCAGTTTTGTTTCATTATGATTAATTGCTTTACTCTATTCAATATTCTCTTTCGATTGATTTTATAATGTTCTGTCTTTGGTTTGATTTTTCTATACCTAATTGACTATACAACTATTGTGACAATAATGTGATATACTATGGTACCTATTGCTGTTGTCCCAGTGATCTGCTGTGAAGTTCTGTACCAAATTTACTGCAGTGTCTCAATTGGCTTTGTTCTGTCTTGTTCTGTTGTTATTTCTACTATCTTTAAAATTAAAAAAAAAGAAAGTGAGACTATCTAGCGAGCACTGAAGATGCCATACCAGATTTCACCATGGAAGTAAAATAAATGTACATCTCAGAGTGTTTAGAACATTAGCCAGGTGTGGTGGCACACACGTGTAATCCCAGCATTCAGGAGGCTGAGTCAGGCAGATCGTTGCAAGTTCGAGTCCAGGCTGGACTACAAAGTGAGCTCAAGGCCAGCTCAAAAAAAGCAGAAAGAAAGAAAAAGAAAGAAAGAAAGAAAGAAAGAAAGAAAGAAAGAAAGAAAGAAAAAATAAATAATGGGATGGTAGAAGGGGCCGAACCTAGAGACAGACAAATCAGTCCTGAGTCAAAAAATGGTAAGAGTAATTCTTCACAGGACTCAAGGCCTAGAAGTGCTGGTTGGAAACACCTGAACCCTGAACTGTATAATTGGCCCAGGTTCCAAAATTGAAGCCTATGAAAATTATAGTTAGGCATATTACCAAATTTCTCAAGCCTTGAATATTTTCTCCATCAGATTGGGTGTTCTCTATTTCCTCAATGAGATCTCAGTACTCTTGAGAGAACCCAGTGAGGTGCTTAGCATACAGCAACCACTCATCAAATTGCTTCACAAAAGCACTCCAAGCAATACTAATTTGCAGGCAAGGTTGCAAACCATTGACATAATATAGCTGCTTCATCTCTGTATGACAACACAGAGAACCACAGAAGCAAAATGATTAGTTCAAGGACAGGCTGTTAGCAAAATATTGGGGTTTGAGTCCAGCACAGTTTGATACTGTGGTATAGTGGGGAAGGACTTGGGCCCTGGAGGCAGATGCTGGCATTGCCATTTATGAGCTGTGAGACCTAATGCTTTGCATCTCTCTCAGCCTCATCTATAAAGCTGGATGACAACAGCACCCACATTTCAGACTGTTGGAAGGATGAAATAGATTAACATGCACAGAGAGCTCAGCACAGTACCAGGCACAAGCAGAAACATTAATTCGAGGCTAGCTATTGGTTATCAGTCCTGCTCTGACTCACAAGCTAGAATTCTTTCTGTATCTGCATCAAGCTGTATGAAACCTCTCGTGAATTTTAATCATGTTTCGGCTTGTCCCTTATGGGTACCATAGGGAATAGATTTCTATTGAAAAATAAAGAGCTAATTCTAATTCTCTCTGCTGGCTGATGACACCAGGAGTTTTAATCAAATGAACCAAATACATCTGTGTACCAAACGTCCGTGTTCAAGCACAGGCCCAGGCCAGGTGCTGTTTTGTGCTACCACTGGGTTTTTGATGTCACTGTTTCCTGTGTATAATCAGTAATCAACACCAAAGCTCTGACAAAATGACCATTTTTAGAGTGCCATTAACTGTCTCCCTGGGTTCAGCTGTAAATGTAACATAAGTAGTACCTTATTACATCAATTTCTTATTGCAGCCATGTGCATCTTCCTAAAGTAAAGCATGCTGGGAAGAGCTAAGTGGATAGCTATTTCAGCTTGTTTTTCTGTTAAAGGACAACTTTCATGCTATTTTGCTATGACCTGAAATTCTCATGCCATTGCAGAAGTATCTTTCTCTTGAGAAGGACATGGGCACAGTTGGAACTGAAGTGCTATATTTGCTATGTGTACAAAAGAAGCAAGAGGTTTATAAACTTGCTTCTTATAAAAAGTTGCACTGATAATTTGTTTTGTAGTATTTCTAAATATTCTAACTCTTAATTAACCACCATAGGCCATCTTTGGCTTGTTTTATATGGAGCACTGGGCTTTCAAATTTGAGCACTGGAGGAAAAGTCATTTTCCTCAGTAAATATAAAAGTCTAATTGCCACCAAAAGACAGGTAGCAGTATAATTGCCAAAGCGAAAACAAGATGTTTCTGATGATACTTTAATTAGAGTTTGTTTCACATTGCAACTTCTTATGAAATTGAAAATATCAACCATGAAACTCTCTATGAATAAATTTTTTGTTATAGTTTTTTATGTGCTTAGTAAAGAATCTTATATATCAGAAGTGTAGATTCAGTACCAAGAAACATGAACTTACATTGTTAATTTGGATGAATGTGAGGGAAGAAGTTGACTTAAACTGAGAAAAGATCAATAAAACAATTCAAGATTTCTGATTATCTGTGATTTCCAATTCAGAAAATTTTGATGTGTATAGAAAAGCCAATTCAGTTAATTTACAAGTAGTAGTAGTTTGTGTACTTTGTGTGTGACTTGGGATTTCAAGATAAACCCACCTCTCTAGCCAAGTAACCTAATTTGAATTACTTGGGGCATTGAGACACATTGCCACACAAAAACAGGTACCTCCTTGCTCTCCTATGAGCCACATTTACTTGAACATACTAAATTTCACTTTCAACCATTGGGACCCACCAGGAAGTAGTAAAAACCAAATGAGTAAGTATTTAGAGGAAGTGAATACCTTGCAACTAATATCATCTGAAACTTATTTTAACATCAACAAAAAAACCCTCTACTCAGTTTACTCAGATTTGTAGAAATTGTAATTGTCAGAGACCCTGGGTGCAATCCCCAGTACGCCTAAACACACACACACAAACACACATACACAGAGAGAGAGAGAGAGAGAGAGAGAGAGAGTGCAAAAAAATTGTGATTGCAGTGAAGTGCAAAATCAGCTCAAATTTTTCACCCCACCTTTGTCACCTCTGTAGCATATCCTTGCTATGTGACTTTGAAGTTTCTCCATAAAGGTTAAGTGTATTTTGTCATCCCTTTCTTGGAGTTATGTCTCTTCCTTTAATCAAAGGAATGTGGGCAGAAGTACCAGGTGCCAGTTTGAAGCTTGCATGATTCTGCTTGCCTTCCTATATCTCTACTGTCCCATAAAGATGTGCCTGGCAATGAAACACAAAGCCAAGTCTCCCAAGCAGAGCCCCACCTAGATCAGTCAACCCCTGGCCATGCACAGACTTGTGAGCAATATGATATTACTGTTGTTTTAAATCACCCACATTTGAGATGGATTGTGATGTATCTGTCATTGACTCATATGATATTATACCAAAGTTATTGGTGTGAGTTTCTCCAGGCTATTGATCTGAAAATACATAGAATATGGTGTTGATCTAGTTTCTATAATTGAGAATACATTATCCAAATATTACCTCACTGATAGATTATTTCTATATGATACATCAGAAATAATTTACCAACTGTCTGTTGTGCTCTGCTAGGTGGTTGCGGTGAGGGTTGAATATAAAATAGTCTTTCAAGTTCCAGATATTAGTATATGGTGTCTAGCAACTGAAAAACTGGAACCACAACTGGAAAGACCATTCAACGAGGAAGATGTAAAACTTTCTTTTTTCAGGGTTCAGTTTCCTAAAGCCACATATTTATTTCAATGTTGATTTGAGTGTGACAAGAACTGTCTCTTGAATGACTTAGAGATTCAGGAAGATCCTCTTGTCTCGCTTTTCTGTGCAAGTGACTTGTTTAACCTATGTGTGTGACTCATGGAGGAATAAAAACTCCTCAGACAAGAGCCTCCCAGTAGGTACAGATATATGAGACATGTTGACCTAAGAAAAGAACATGGAGGTGAGCCAGGTGGTGAGCTAAGAGTAGAAATTGAAGGTGTTTACCATTAGAATAGCCAGGAAGTGACATGATCCCAGAGGAGAGGGCTACTGAGCAGAGAAAGATGGGCTAGACTGTGACAGAGATCAAGGGGGAAGGAAGACAAAAGGTGGAATTCCATGCTGGAATCTGAGACAGCTACAATCATTTGTAGAAAACTGTCCTTGTTTGGGTTGCTTTCAGCATCAAGTGGGATTTATCACCTTACAAAGACTGAGGTATGTCATCTTTGATGTTCTTTGTTCTGAACTTCCCTTTCTGTATCAAGGATCAGCCCCACCTGGGGAGAATAAAACTAATCCTCTAGGTTGGAAATAAACTTTCTTTGCCCATAAATCTGCCACATTTACCAAAAATTATGGTGCTTTCTTTGGGCATATGAAAATCTCTTTCAGGGTAAATTTGGAAGTTGGGTCCTTTGAGAACTAAAAACATTGCTCCTCAGGTCCTTCACCTGAATACTGAGACTTAGATCCTAGTTTCTGGAGTTCTTTTATGTCACACCAAAGGAAGCCTTTGGCCTCTCTGCCACTTCCTCCTCAAATTCTTTTCAACCCATGCAGGGCAGTTGGCCCATCCAAACATCAGCAGAGGATGATTCATCAGTGGGCTGCCTCTGAATCACAGCTTGGTCCTGATGTCGAAAGAGAGTGCATGCAGCCCTTGAAAATTAACGCGTATTCAGATGCATTTGGGATTTGTACTTACATCTTAATGTAACTGACTCAATGTTAACCCTCCCTTGAGCTTAATAAAATTACAGCAGGACATTCAAAGTCACTGTGAATGATGAGTTCATTCCTGATTCAGAATCAACCTGAATGTTCATCATGTTTGGTACTGAGTTTTAAATTCAAATGAGTTGCTGGTCCCAATAATGACTAAATGAATTGATGACATTCCATACTTCTTGATGCCAAAAAACTTCAAATTGGTGCTATTGACTATTTTCTTTTGGAGCAAGTCAAGTCTCATTGATGGTTGTTAATTTGACATACTGATAGTTCTGATTGATCTTTCTTATCCTGCTGGTTTCTTGGCTACATAACTACTACTCCCCAATTTGTTCCATAAATTATTCAAGATGATAAAATAACAGTTCTATTTATGAACAACTAAGTGGACATTTCTTTAAAGCCATTTCTTCAACTTCTTTCCTTACTGTATTGTATCCCTTCATGAAATTCAGATGTCACCTACTAACTTTTTTTAACACCTACCAAGTATCAATTAATATTCTAAGTTAGTTATTTTATTTAATTCTCCCAACAACCTTTTTATCGTTCCTGTTCTTTTCAAATGAGGAAGTTGAATCAGTTATTTCAGAGAGATCCAGTAACTTGTCAACAGAAATATAGTTATTGAGTCAGATTTTGAACCTAGGGAGACAGATTTCTGAGTTTCTGTTTTTTACTTTTATGCTACTAACATAACCAAATTCAAAAATATAAATGAACCAGTCCTGTATTCTAGTCAACATATTTAATGGACAATTTGAAAGTGGAAGATGTCCTTCAGATTCATTCTAGAAGGTAGGAATGTTTTTAAATGCCCTGAGTCAACCCAGATATTTTCCTCAATATGGAATTTACAACTTGTAGTGTACTTGTAACTGTACCTTTTGTCTTGGTGCATCGAGATTCTTGAGTTCAAATCACATTTACTTTGATGAATTAAGGTTCCTATATTAATGGTATGATTAAAAAAACATTTCCCATATCACAAACAAACTTTAACTTTTCCTTCTTAATCTGTCTACATTGTGCTTATACCAGGTAGCTATCAATTAACAGTAATGCCAAGAAAACACACTTACATAGGGGTAACAAGTCAAAAATGTTATACCTGGAAATACTTCAATGTAGGTGAAGCTCTGTCAGTTTTTATTAGAAGAAAACAAAGCAACCTACTTAATCCAACAGAAATTTTACTTTGGCTTTTATTTCTGAGCATGCAACAAAATGTTTGCTCTCAGATTTCCCTTATTGATGCCTGCCAATTACTTTGAATTAAAAGATTATTTTGGTAGCAAATAATTTGTATTCATCCATTCTTCTCAAGTATCTACAAAATTCTCTTATCTGAAATGTTTTAGAAGCAAACATGATACTGAAGCATAACCAATCCAACACCTTGCATCCTTTGTTTCTGAAGAGATAATAATGTCTGCTTTGTAAGCTGCCTCAGGAGCAGCTAAGTCTGCTGAAAGGATTGGAAATAACAGGCAATTTTATGTATAAATTTACTCCACTACTTATTACCAAAATACAAAACAAAAATGAAGTTCTAAACAATAATAGATTTGCTCATTGAGGTTGCAGATGGACTCTGAATATAGCACAAACAATACAGCTAATAGGAACTCAGGCCCAGCACATTTAACCTGTGAGGGGCCTTCTTTTCACTCTCTCTCTCTCTCACAGACAGATTGATAGTCAATTTGATATAACTACCCAAATATCGACAGAGAGAAACATTACATACTGCTTATTTGTGCATTTTTTCATCAATCTTTGTCTGCAAGAAAGAATAACATGTGGCAAAATCTCTACATTGCCATGCTTTAAACCTACCATACAAATCTTCATTTGCAATAAATTCCGACTTTATGCACCTATCTCTCTAAAGAAAAATTGCAAACTGGATCCCATATAAGGAAAAAAATGAGAGACACTGGTTGTTCCAACATTTTATTATGGAGGTTTTTCATTGTGCATCATCAAGAGAATGGTATAATGAACCTACATATACCCATCACCCTGCTTTAATTATCAACATTTTGATAATAGTTTCATTTGTTTTTCTTCCCACTCTACTACCCAGCTGTCCAGTGCAGTATTTTTAAATAATTCCCAGATGTATGACTTCACCAGCAAAAACTTAAGTATGTCTACAAAAAAAGAGATTTTTCTACAAAACAACTACACCCTTGCCACATCTGATAAAATCAACAATAATTAATTAATAACATTTATTTTATGGAAAAAAGGTACAAAAATTTAATAACAAAATAATAGAGTAAAAATAGTTAATACATGACATGTTGTTATCTAGGACATTCCTCAATCAAGGATATGCGAGTAGCTCCACTCCCCTGCTAGAACCTCCGAAAAGCTCTCATTAAATAACTTTTAAAGCTTAAATCATAGTCAAAATTTCTCCATGATGACAGAGGAGAATTGTTAGCTGGGCATAGTATTATATGCATGAGACAGGAAGATCTCAAGTTCAAGACCAACCTGGATGGACCACATAGTGAGAACACATGGGAGAAAAAAAACCTTGGTCCAACTGGGATGTATTTCATTCCTAGGAGGAAATGCCTTGTTCAGATTAGGATGTCCAAGTAGAGTTTGTTTATAAAGAGACTATTTCAGATGATATGGATGAGGTGTGGAAGAATCATGAAAGATAGTGCAGTGATCCTTGGCTAATAACAGCAAAGTTGTTCCACCTCTGGGTATAAAGGAATCAGGAGAACCAGACCAAGGCTACTAGGCCTGGAAGGTAATGGTCTTCATAGAAGTCTCCTCCAGAGGAACCATGACACTCTGAGGAAGGATGCAGCCAACTCAAGGATACCTGCAAGTGGAAACCAGGCCATGCTTAGGCCATCTACTTTTCCCTACTTCTGATAACATCCTGGTACTTCCCATCAAGAGATTCAATGGAAGCCAGAATGCGGGAGAGCCTATAACACACAACTGATATAGGCTGGGAGATCTAGAAGAGAAATAAGCTATCTGATATAGGATTCGAGAAGACCCACTCATAGAATTCAGTTGTGTTTCTTGAAGCTTCTTATTCTAAAAAAACTTAGCCACCTTCCTTTCATTTATTTATTTTAATATTCCATTAATGGAAAAAACTGAGGGCAGACTTTCTAAAATATCTCACATTTGAGATCTGCTTGGTTGTTTTCGGTTGTGTCATTTAAATTTTTCCTTTATCTCTGATATAATTTCCATATAATAATGATTCATATATTACATTAAATATGATTTCAATCAGAACACTGTTTCTTTTGAATTGGTAATTGTATGTAGAGATTTTATTACATTTAGGCTCAGTATTTTTTAAGTTTTAGTTTTTATTAGCACATATTTGGAGTACATAATGCATAATGATTACATTCATTGTGGTGAGTTGGTACATGTATAGAACACATCTTAATTGTTTTATCATCTCCTCATCTTCTTCTCCCTCCCTCACCCTCTCTCCATCTCAGTCTCTCACCCATTTGCAAAAGTTCTATGTCCCTACTTCCTATTATCTATTTTATTCTGTTCTTTATTTATAGTTTTGGTTTCTTATATAAGAGAAACTATCCAATATTTAAGCTTCTGTGTCTGATTTATTTAGCTCAACATTATGGTCATTATGTATTACTTTCCTACAAATGACCCTAACCTTCTTTATGACAGAGTAGTACTCCATTGTATATAATTACCACCTTTCTTTTATTTATTCCTCTGTTAATGGGTTTATAGGCTGCTTCCAACATTTAGCCATATAAATTGTGCTGCTATAAACATAGGAATGCATGTAGCAATATAATATGATATATTTAACTCTTTGGGGAATATATATAGAAGATAAATAGCTGGATCAAATTGAATTTATATTCATAGATTTTTGAGGAATCTGCCTACTGATTGTACTATTTTATACTCTACCAACAATGTAGATATGTTTCTTTTCACCTAAAGTCTTGATATTTGTTATTATTTGGTCTCTTCATAATGCCCATTCTTTCTATAGTAAGGTAGCATTTTACTTTGCATTTCGTTAGTGGTCAGAGATGTTGGACCTTTTTTCACATATTTGTTGGCCATTTGTACTTCTTCTTCTGAGACTTCTCTATTCATTTCAGCTTTCATTTTGAGGGTATCTAATTTTTTACATTCTTTTTTTATTTAAGGAAAAAAATGAAACAGAAAGAGGGTAGAAATACTGCAGAATTTCAAAAAAAAACAGTAAGAAATCACTAGTTGATATTTACATATTTTCCTCTTAGAAGTAGTTGTTCAAGTTACAAAAGTAAAGCATACAAAGTGGACATTTAAACAGTGAGACTGCAATCAGTTCTGTTCAATGATCAAACAAAAACTTAGTAATATGGTTATCAATCTTACACACTTAAACATACATGCAGTTATATCCTTTAGAATACTTTCTTTTCCTCTCTTTTTTTCAATAACTATAATCAATTCTCATAAACTGTTTAGAATTCCACACATGTATAAGTCTCTACATGTATACCTAGCCTTTCTATATTAGAAGGAAAAACAAATCAAAACAAGTAAACAATACAAATTCCCAGAGAAACACTAAATGAAAAGGACATATGAAACCACAATACTAGGTGATCTATGGTAGTTACTATGATGTTTCTTGTTATTTTCAATAAAATTATTTATATTATCAGGCATAGTATAATGAAACTTAGCAGTACATAGCACTATTAATAAAAACGAAACATTGGAGACCTTATAGGACCTCAAAACCAGTTAATAATCAAACCAGAATGGGTATTCTATTGAATCTTGTCATCTTCAGAGTAGTTGCCTCTACTCTCAGGCTTGATACTATCAGTCATACCAGATTCAAATAAAGTCAGTCAAGACAAAACAGCAATATAGCCAATCTTCTCTGCCTCATCTCTGCTATGCTATTTTTCTGTCCTTGTTGTTTACTTTTCTCCTTCATTTCACTGTCTTCCCCTTTCATTGAGGCCTTTCTGCAATTATTCCTGGAATTCTGGTGATTTTCTTCTCTCTCTCTAGAATGTCCTTCGGTATTCTTTGCAGGGTTGGATTGGTGGTCATGAATTCCCCCAGTTCCTCTTTGTCATAGAAATATCTTATCTTTCCAATAATTTTGAGAGACAGTTTTGCAAGGTACATTAATCTGGGTTGGAGGTTATTTTCTTTCAGGGCTTGGAATATTTCACTCCAAGCTCTTGATAGTTTGCATCAAGAAGTCCACTGTGATTTTGATGAGTTTTCCTTTATACATAATGTTTCTTTTCTCTGACCACTTTTAATATTCTGTTCTTGTGATGGATTTCTGGGATCTTGTTTATTATATGTCTGGATGTACATCTGTTTTGGTTGTAGCTGGCTGGAGTTCTGTATGCCTCATATATCTGAACATCACTTCTGTTTCCTATGCTTGGGAAGTTTTCCTTAATTATTTCTGTGAATACCGTATTTATTTCATTTGTATTTGTTCCTACTTTTTCACTCACATTTTTTACTCTTAAGTTATAAATCCTCTTGTCATCTTCCTGGTTCATTGTTATTTTTAAGAAATCCTTCCTTTTGAGATCATACATTGCAAATCTATCTTCAAGGTTTGAAAGTCTGTCTTTAGTTTCTGTTTTACCTATTTTATCTTTCAGCAGATTAGGTGTTTCAGTTTTAACATTTAGATCTTTGATCCATTTTTATTTTAGTCTAACATATGGTGGCAGATATGGATCTAGATTCAGTCTTCTGCATCTGAATATCCAGTTTTTACAGTATGATTTATTAAACAGGCTGTCTTTCCTGCAATGTATGTTTTTGGCATCTTTGTCAAAGATCAGATAGCTGAGTGTGTCTTGGGTTGTTTCTGCATCCTCTGTTCTGTTCCAGTGATCCGTGTATCTATTTTTGTCCTAGTGCTATGGTCTTTTTAATCACTGTAGCTTTGTAATGTAATTTGAAATCTAGCATTTTGATGCCTCCTTCTTTGCTTTTGTAACCTAGGGTTCCTTTTTCTATTCTGGGTCACTTATGGCTCCATATGAATTTTAGAATTGTCTTCTCTAGTTCTGTGAGGAATGCTGTTGACACTTTTATTGGGATTGCATTAAGTTTGTACATCAGTTTTGGAAGTATGGTCATTTTGATAGTATGAGTTCTGCCCATCCAGGAACAGAAAATATTTTTCTATTTTCTGATATTCCATTTGGGATTTTTTTTTACAAAGAACTCTAAATTTTCTTGTAGAGATCTTTCACTTCCTTGGTTAAGTTCATCTGTACACATTTAATTTTTCTTGACACTATTGTGAATGGTATTTTTTTTCCTAATTTCTTTATCTGTGAGTTCATTATTGGGGTACAGGAATGCTACTGGTTTTTGTATGTTGATTTTATGTCCCACTCCATTGTTGAATGTGGTTATTAATTCTAGAGGTCTTTTGGTGGAATGTTTTGTGCCTTCTGTGTCAAGGATTATGTCATCTACAAATAAGGATAAATTGACTGCCTCCTTTCATATATATATATATATATATATATATATATTCCTTTTATTTCTTTCTCTTGCTTGTTTGCTCTGTCTAATGTTTTGAGTACTGTACTGAGCAAGAGTAGTGGTAGTAGACATCCTTGTCTTATTTCTGATTTTAGAGGGAAATTTTTCAATTTTCCTCATTTAATTTGATATTGGCAGTACATTTGTCATAAATGACTTTTATCAAATTGAGATAAGTTCCCTTTATAAATATTTTTAAGGCTTTTTCTTTCATGAAAGGCTGTTGAATTTTGTCAAATGTGGTTTCTGCCTCTGTTGAGATGACCATGTAATTTTTGTCCTTGTTTCCATTTATGTAATGTTTTACATTTTTTGATTTACATATATTAAACCATCCTTGCATTCCATGCAATAAAGCCTACTTGGTAGTGATGTATGATTATATTCAGTATTTTTAAGCAACAAGATTTCCTAAGGGCTACTAAATCATCTAGTTCTATCACTTCTTGAGGCATGCAGTGTCTAGTAGTTCCACGTTTGGAAATCCTAAAATTGAACTCAGCTTGACTCCTCCATTATGAACACCCGCGGACAGTTCACCTAACTTTGACTATACATTAGAATCACAGGGTTTGATTTAAAAAACTACAGTGCCGATACAGCATCCATTACAATTTAAATCAGAACTAGGGCTGTGAAATTCTATAATTATATCATTTCTTCTACATTAATTATCCACAAAACATTGCCAATCATAAGGTTTCTCTCAAAAAATTGTCAGTTAACATTCATGTAGTGTCAGCACTCTGCGAGGCTGAGGCAGGAGGATCCCAAGTAATGGAGGCCAGCCTGGAGAGCTTAACTATGTTTCAAAATTTTTAACAAATCAAAAGGACTGGGGATGTACTTCAGTGTGAAGGCCCTGGATTCAATGCCCAGTACACACACACACACACACACACTCACACACACACACACACACACACACACATGCAAATACCAGATGATTTCACTGGATGTTGATATTTAGTGGTTATTTTTTGCCAAAAGTTTTGTGAAATTTCTCTGCCTGAAAGATGTATTAACCAGGCATGGTGGAGCACACCTGTAATCCCAGCACTCAGGAGGCTGCGGCAGGAGGACTGTTGCAGGTTTGATACCAGCCTGGGCTACAAAGTGAGCTCAAGGCCAGCCTAAACAGCCAGATCCTGTCTCAGAAAAAAGAATGAAAAATTTAAGTACTTATAGGTGAATTTAAATAGGATTTTATGATCCATCCAATTTATGATTTTTTACAGATAATAGTTCTCTGGATCTTGTCTAAAATTTAAATTTCCCTCAAAATATTCATGCTCTGCAGAACTGTTTTGCGGTCTCATGGTTTGAATGTCCACTTTGTGTGCTTTAATTCTGTGACTTGAACAACTGTCTCTAAGATGACAGTGTATAATTTGTCAACTAGTGATTTCTCAATGTTTATTTTATGTTATTTCATTTTTTGGAATTTTGTATTATTGCTTCCCTTTTTTCTGTTTTTTTTCTCTTTAAATAAAAAATTAAAAAATTATTCCTGCTCTGAAATCTCGACTATATCTTTGCTTTATGTATTATAGTATGTTGGATATTTCAGATCCTTACACATAGATCATGTGGTATATATAGTTAATAAAGTTTTTTTGGAAGAAAACCTGCACCAGGAAATTGAGCGTGCCCAAAATCCTCTGTGCTCTCATTGTCCCATAGTGATATAATTAGGCTGAGCTTGGCCAGGTTAGACATAGAGAGTTCCAGAAGACAGAGGTTGTCTCCCATAACAGTCTACCCTAAGTATTTGTAGAGGATGAAGAGTGAGAGATCTTCTAACTTCCTAACAATAAAGGTTGACATTTGAGGAAATGGACTAGTTAGGAAGGGGAGCCCTGTGATACTTAACTTCTGCCAACTATAAGTTATCTTAACCTTGCTGAGCTAGCTTTCCACTAAACCACCAAAAGAGCAAAGTGAAATTGCAGTGCCTTCTAGATTCATCTCTTTTCAGTGTCACAAATACATGAGATTATAATCATTGAGCACTTGGTGTCAAGCAACTCAATCAGCAATGTTATGATTTTTCCAAGTAACTACAGTTTGAAAACTTTAATCCTTCTTTGATTTCTTTTTCTTCCAAAAATCTATTTGGTGGCTCATCTCTGGTAATGCTCATACATTTGATACACATTCATTTATCCACCTGTTGCTTTATTCACTCAGTTGAATAATTAAACATGTATGTATTGAACCTGTTAAAGACATTGTATGGACTTTGGTGATGACTGGCACAGAGCACAGGTACCTTATAATCTGAAAAATGGAATAAGGCAAGGGTAACTTCCATAACATAAAAGTGTCTTCTTTCTGTCCTTTCCTTCCACCCTCCCCTCCCCTAGGCTATTGTAAGCAAGGTTCTCCTTGTATGCAGCTATTCCTCCTCCCTTTGTTTTCCTATTTTCCAAACCATGTTGCACATCCTTTATGAATTACTTTCTCCAAAATAATTGCTTTTCATTCTGTTCAAAACTCTAAATGGCTCCTTTCTTGGCTACAAAATGAAATCCAATTTTAAATTTAAGTTTAGCTTCCAATACCTTCCAGATATATTTGCTATCAACTTCTACCTCTCTCTTTTAAGTTTCCCCTTTTAGAACTTTTCCCCAAGTGAATTTTTCTGTCAAATCATCTGGGTTCATGACTTCTTCCTTCCCCTAATTATTGAGCTGGAGATGAAAGGAAGACTATGTCCATGACCACACTCCAAACCCATGAGCTTTCCCCAGCAGTTCCATCCTTCCATTGAATCCCTGAGGTACTTAATTTTTAATGTATCTTTTTATTGTACATATTTAAGGATAGATGATATTTTAATATACATCCTGTACATATATACATATTGATATATATTCTTTAATTAATTAAAGTACCATTAACACCCCCACCTTATTGAGGACATGATTTTATCATAATAATGTCCTGTCAATATTTTTATTAAATTTTTCATGTTTTGTATATTCCTTTACTATTTTTTGAGGTCAAGAATTGCTTTATATATGTTCATTTTTTCAGTGTTTGGCAGTGCCTTGCAGACAGTAGGTGTTCCCTCTCCCTCTCCATGTCTCTCCCTCTCCCTCTCCATGTCTCTCTCTCCTGTCTGTCTGTCTGTCTGTCTGTCTGTCTCTCTCTCTCTCTCTCTCTCCCCTTTCACATCCAGACTTCCTAAATGAGTACTGGCTGCCTCCACTTTTTCACCTCCCATTCACATCCTCAACCCACTGCCATCTGGCTTCCTCCACCACTAAACCAAAAATCTGCTGGCAGAGGTCACCTAGCACCTCACAGATGCCAACTCAGATGGACAGATTCCAGTTCTTTTTGCATCTCATCTCCATAGCGTTTGATACTGTTTCCTCCTACTTCATTCAGGAAACTCTCCTTTACTTTGGGCTTTTAGACCACACTTTTGCTATCTCCCTCTATCTACTCTTTCTCTAGCCCTGTCATGAGCTTCCTATCTGCCAACCATCCATAACTTGGCTATCTTAATTTTAGCTCTCCCAGAAGCACACCCTGAGACAAAGCATTTATATTCAAGTCATTTGTTAGGAAGATGATACCAGAAGAAAGTGGGGACCTAAAATGGGGAAAGGAAGGCAGCCAACAAAGGATGCTATCCTAGGATATGATACCACTGTGGGCAACTGGAGTACAATCTCACCGTAGAATAAGTGCCTCAGAATTATTTTGCTTGTGTAGCAAGCGAGTTAAAAGATTTACCCATCAATCTCATCAGACACTGGTTAAGGGCTCTTCTCAGAAATAGCGTAGATGTTATATTAGTTCCCTGGTACTACTGGCCCCCACACAGGGAGAGTCTCAGGTGTCAATAATTTGAATATATAGGGCTGAGAGATATGCACAGAGTACCAACAACCTCTGCCTTCTTCCCTTCTCAAAATACAGTTATCCCTGGTTTATCATCATTGGTGACAATAAAATTAATAATATGTAATGTGAATGCACAAGGTTGGAGGTTTTACCTATATTAACTGGCTTAATCTTCAATAGCCCTCAAGGTACCATTATCATCTCCATCTTATTGAGGAGAAATCCAAGAACCAGAGGGGCTTAATTGTCCTAGGTTATACCACCAGTGACTTTAGCTGACATGTATATGCCACTGTCTCTGCAGTCACAACCCATGTTGCTCCTCAAAATTCTATTCTAGTCATTCCATCTGAGCGCCCTTACCAGGTTTCTACTGGCATCTCAGATACAATCTATTCACAATTAACCAAATCTGAAGAAACCTTGATCCATCGTGATTTTTTAATTTCTCTTTCCTTTTTGACAATGTTTGGAGCTTCAACGTAAGAATAATTTTTATCTTGAAGTAGTTGTTTCTGACAATGAGGGTAATATCCACTTGTGGTGATTTTGGAAACCCTGGGGCAGTGTAAAAATTACAATAACATTCTCTATAATTCCACCCTGGACATATAGATGTTCTGAAATGTGCTTAACTCTTCCCCAATTACCAAGCACTTGTTTCTTTCCTTACTTGCATAAAGATACTGAAATTACTCTCTATACCTAGGTATTTATCTGCATTTTGGGTTGTTACCAGAAGAGGAATCACTTTTGCAAAGGAAAGTAACATTCTTAGGGTTTTAATGTAACTTGCTTTCCAGAAGGATTTACCAACCCATACTCATACCAAGAAAATGCAAGTATCTTTCACCTTATCTTGCCAGCAATAAATAGTTTCTTTTCAGAAACTTGCTAAACCTATATGAGTAAATTCACCTGTTTGTCCCATCTTTTGTCATCTTGATGTCCAGTGAGGTTTAAATTTTTTTCACCCACTAATTAGCTATTTTTCTTTCCTTTTTGTAAACTGTTCACACCATTTGCCAATTTTTCTATTGGTCTTGTAGTATTTCTTATTCTCATTTTCACAAAAAGAAAAGTATTGGTGCAAAAAATTAGTGCAAATCTTAGTTATATCTGTTGAAAATTTTCCATCTTGTCATTTGGCATTTTCCTGTTTCATAATTTTTGACATGAAACATTTTAAATGTTTTCTTAAGTCAAAACTAACTTTTCTCTGTTCAAGACTATTTTTGTTACATTTGAGCTTCGACAGTCATTTCCTTTCCAGAGATCAAGTAAATGCTCACCTATCTTGCTGCTAGTATTATATGATTCGTATTTCTACATTGTATTTCTGTCAAATCCAGTAAAGCATGACACAAAGATAATTGCTTCACTTCCCTAAATTCAGTCCCTACGAGTCAATTTTCATCTGTTGATTTTTTGTCTCTATTGTATGATAGCTCTTTTGTAATGGAACACAATATTTTCAACATGGAATCTTTATAATAGGTTTTAATACCTGGCAAGAAAACAGTACCCTAATTCATTTTCCTCTCAATATTTTATCATTTCTTCTCACTTATTTTAACTAGATATAAATATTAGAATCATTTTATCAAGTTATAAAAAATTACAAATTTTTTTGAAACATCAAACGTAAATATTAACTAGAGCAGAATGGGCACATTTTAAAAATTTGATATCTCCATCCAGTAAGATCATAGTCTTTCAATGTAAAAGTCTTTTATACGTCACATAGATCTCCAAATTTTTCTTACTGAGATTACACTAGAATATATTTCTTTGTGTACATTTTCAAAATCTAGTCATTAGACAGAAATCTCATTAATTATAAAATACAGTTTATTATTTTGGATTTCTTCCTTCCTTTCATATCTATTTCTATTCCAGCTCCTTTGTTTTTATTGTTTGCTGTTTTGGTGTTGTGGAACTTCTAAAATAATGTTGAGTAATAATTCCTTTGATCTATCACAATCAATTGGCTATTTATTGCTATTCTAAGATTAATACTGTTAATACTATACCAGCTTTCCTTTTCTAATAAAACTACTTTTAAATCAAAGATGTTCATTGAATTACCAATTCTCTTTTCAGGATCTTTTACAGTAATCATGATTTTTTTATTTGCTATCCTAATATAATGCATTATATTAATATATTTGCTAATAATATATTATCCTTACATTCCTGAGATCATGATAGTTGGTCAGTTATTTTTAATATGCATATTAAGTTTGATTTTCTATCATATTCTTTTATTGCATTATATTCATACTAAGGTTAGATCATAATTTTTGTTTCTGATTTTTGTCAGGTTTTAATATTACCTTAATGCTAACTTCATAAAATAAATTTGGTAATAAAAATGAATGGAAAGTTTTTGTCTTTTTTCTTTTCTCACTTTATATAGCATAAAAGATTATCTTTTTCTTATTTTTAAATACTTACCAGCAAAGCTATATGATAAGTATACACTTTAGTTCTGAATATGAATATAAATAATCTAAACTGATAGGCTTCTTAGGAGGAAATTAATTATTTATATATGCTGTAATTAATAGCACAACATTTCATTTGTGTTGTGCTTTCCTCTTTCCTAAAGTAATGCACTTTTATATCTGCTACCTCTAGTTATTCATTCACTCATTCAATAAAACATTTATTGAATCCCTTCATGAGCTAGATACCACAGTTGTTACAAATAGAAAGATGAATTAGATGCAGTCCTTGGTTTTGAGGAAGTCTAGCTAGTTGAGACAGTCATGTCAACCAATGAGGTTAATGAAACGTGGCAACTATTTCAATAGAGGTATGTTCACTTGTATTATCCTTGGTCCACTTATACTAGTATCACTATGCCCATTATACAGGAGAGGTGATGCTATGCATCACTGGATACTTATTTGGACAACTCCAATAAACAGCATTTCTATACTGCCAGAGGAAAGTGTGTGTGTTTGAAGCAGTCTTAATAGCTGGAGAGTTATTTTTATGTCTTCTAGAATGTTCTTCCAAACCATGATTCTAGCCCTCAGAATCTATAATAAATCTAATTGTCTTATGTCATATAGTTCATCAGATTTTAAAGACAGTATAATCATAAACACACACACACACAAGTTCTTTTTTTTTCTTCTGCTTTTATTACAAGCATATAATATTAATTGGCAAAACACTGAACACAAGCTTCACTATCACGAAACCAAACCATTAAGCAATATTTCAAAAAAAGATTTTAGACAAAAAACTAGCCACCGATGGTACAAAAATTACACACCAACACAAAGCATAAAAATGTAAACTTTCAAATTAAACAGTCAAAAATATGTATCTGCATTATCATTTCCATATACCATGATAGCTTTCATTAGCTTCCACGTACCGTGGGTGAAGGCTCAGGCTGAGCTACTGTCCCCGACCTACGACATTGTCACTTGGGAAAAACATGTCTCCAATACCCATCTGAGTTACTGGAATGGACGCTCACACCAATGCCACATGCACCACAGGGACACACGCCTCAGCCCACTCTTCAGTGCACTCAGGGATGGGACAGTAACACTCGGAGAGGCGGCCATGGCCCCTCAGCCATTCCTGAGGGGCACAATATGTGTAAAGATTATGATATAATTTAAGGATTATTTTCTACTCTACTTATCCCAGTTACTCCCTCAATATATTTAAGTATCAAGGCAGAGAAACACATTTGTTTTCATGTTAAGGTCTCATGTGATATGGTAGGGCTTAAATGATTTCCTGAGGAAACAGATAAACTGGTATTCTTTTGTGATTTAGTTATCTGCACTAAATTTATTTTGAATGTTTTGAGAGCACATTAAGTATTTACGTACAACGTAGAAATCAGCTGGCTCTTTTCTAGGTTATTAAATTGGAGGACCCATTTCAGATCACTGTGAAACGTCATACTGCACGCCTCTAGAGATAAAAAGACACTGAGTGCCAAGCACAGGCCTCAGGGATTTGGAGGCCAGGAAGGCAGCACCATCAAGTCTGCAGGCTGAGGCCACACAATCCCAGCCCCAGAACAGTGGGCCTAGGACCCATGGGCTACGGTGGCACTTGTTCTTCAATATTGCTGGCAGGTATTCACACACACACACACACACGCACAATCCCAGTAACAGCATTCATATAGCAACAATGAAAAAGAAAAGCCAAATAGGCAAATGCACATATTTTGAAATTCCACCTATATTCCCTTTCTGTTTAGCAGAATTGATGCTACATCACAATTTAAACACATCTAATAATGCATGTTGGAATCTATTGCACAAAAGCATAAAAATTCTCTTCATCCCTATAAAAACATATGAATTAAAGCCTACTCAAAGTAAAAGAAGCTTGCAAAACATCTTACAATTTCATCTTATATGCCTGTAAATACACAAGTTCTTTTGACCAGTACAAATATTTTCAATTCTTTCAACCTGTCTTCATACAGCACAGTCCTGAATAACCCACCACCTTGGCCTCTTTCCTTTGCATGTGTAATACATTGTGTTCTTTCAGAATTATACTAAATATTCTACATATGCTCTAATAAAAATAGGGTAGAGCATAAAAGTAACATTCAGATTACACTTATTAATGTACCCAAAATCACCTTTATTTCCTTGTGGTAGTTTCCTAAATGGTATGACTGCCCATTGACATTGAAACTATTATTCACTGAAAACTTCAAGTTTTTGCATATGCACTCCTAGGTCATGCTTCCTTCATCCTGAATTTAAGAAATTTGTGTCCTGGCTCTTACACCCAATACTTCTCATTTATCCTCGTTTAATTTAATTTTAGTAGTTTAAAAGCATTATGTAATCATCTGAACATTTCTCTGGGTCTTTAATCTGCTCTTGACTAACTAATATTTCCAGCTTCACAAAATGTACAAATTTTATGAGGCTGGCACCATAAAGAAAAAAAGAAAAATAGGAAGAAGATGAACAATGGCCAACAGGTATATGAAAAAATGTTCAACAGTACTAATTGTGGGGGAAATACAAGTTGAAACCACAACGTGATATTACCTCACATCTGTTAAAATGGATATTATCAAAAGGATAAAACATAAAACATCTTGGTGAACATATATGAGAAAAACCTTTGCATGATCCAGCAATCCTAATCCTATGTATATATACAAAGGAAATTAAATCAGAATGTCAAAGAGACATATGAATCCCCATGTTAATTGTAGCATTATTCAAAGAAGCTAGAATATAAAATCAAGATAAACTGATAAATAAAATGAGATATATATACACACACATATATGCACACACATATACACAGTAGTAGTCCAATTTTAAAAAGAAAGAAATCTTGCCATTCTGCACAATATGGATGAACTTGGAAGACATTATGTTAAGTGAAATAAGCCAGGCACAGAAAGACAAATGCTACATGATCTCACTCATACATAAAATCTACAACAGTTGAATTCATAGAAGCAGCTAGTAGAATGGTAGTTATCAGGAGCTGGGGTGGTGATATAGGAGGAGGTTAGAGAGATGATGGTCACAGGTAACAAAATTACTGTTGAATTAAGATGCATTATATACATGTATCAATCCCCCACAATGAATGTAATTATTATGTACTACAAACATATACTATTAAAAATTAAAATTATAAAAACAGAAAAAAGAAAATGCTAAGGGACTAGATTTTAAGCTGTCTCACCACAAAGATGATAGCTACCTGAGGTAATGCTTATATTAATTAACGTTATTTAGTTATTCCACAACAATATACTTTTTTGTCTTTTTTTGAGACAAATTCTCGCTATACAGTTCAGGCTGGCCTTCAGCTCACTTTGTAGCCCTAACTGGTCTCAAACTCACAGTGATACTCCTGCCTCAGCCTTCTGAGTGCAGGAATTACAGGCATATGCCACCATGCCCGAATTATATATTTTAAAACACCATACTCTTATTAATAAATATATATAATTTTATTGGTCCACTTTAAAATATTTTTCATTTAAAAATACTAAATAAACAAGCCTGTGACATACCAGAACCCTCTTGCCAAACTGGCATTGATTCATCCATGAATTAACATTCTCGGACTACAGTGATTATGTGATATACATGTTACTATATAATTATGAGCGTATATAATTCGTGTTATTGGCTTACATATAACTATTTTGTTCACAGTTGCATAGGAGATATTGCTAAATGCCTTTGGAATTTATATCATTGCCTACTAAGAAACAATAAAAACATACATCCACACAAAACTTGAGTGTTCATAACAGCTTTATTCCTAATACCTGCCAAGCAGAAAACAATCCCAAATGTCCATCACCAGTCAAATAGATAAAATGTGGTTTAGCCACAGGATGTAATTTGATTAAAAATAAAAATAATATCCAAAAACATGGATGAATTTCCAAAACAGTGAATTTCCAAACAATGTAGACGCCAGACACAACATTTACAGATTGTACAACTCTATTTGTAGGAAATTCTAGAAAACAATAGTCAGAGAAAGTGGATTGGTGCTTGCCCGGAACTATGAATTGGAGGAAGTTTGCCTATAAAGGGTTACAGTGTTCTTTATTCTGAACATGGTGACAATTACATCTTTCAAAATTTATCAGGCTGTACACTTTATCATATGTAAATTATCCCTTGACGAATTTATTTAAAAAATAATTTACCTGTTGCACTCTTTTGCGTATCATAACAATCTAACAACCTGTTTAAGAAAAAATAAAATTAGTTTCACTTGAATTCTTCATGAACACATGCCGGGTGCTAGGAACACCTATACTGTTTTCTGTGTATGTGGAAGTTATTCTTTTAATGTGTTCTAGACGGTTTCTGGAAGTACCAAGTTGATCCAACCATACTACATGAAAGCTATATTCTACCCTTTGCAAATGGGAATTCCATTTTGCTGACTCAGTTCTCTGTGACTTTATATATTTCCAGTTGCCCCCTCAAAGAAATGAGCAATTATTATCATCTCATTTTCATGATCTCTTAGCTCCCTGAGTTGTAATTCATCCAAATTAGTACTTCTTTGGCGATATCTTGAACTTCCTTTGCAGAGACACTTCTGAGTTGGGGATATTGTGGAAATTTTTAGGCTGCAATTTAAGGAGCCATAATGCTTATGAGCCATTATGTGAGCCTCTATCAGGATGTCTGGCTCCAAGTCTGATGCGGACAATGTCTGAGTAGCTTTCTGTGTGAGAGCACCACAATTTCCTGCCTGAGAGTTCAATATTGATCTGACTCAGACCACTATCGGATTTTCACTCTCCTTCACTTCTTTGGTGGCAGGAGACAAGGTTACTTATGACTTTTATATTGTGCTGTTTTCATATACTTACATGAAATAAATACGTGTTTAATATATATAGTGCTAGGTATTCTGTGTTAATGTTACTGATAATATGTATCCTCTCTGTTTTGGCAAACACAGTTTGAGCTTGAAGGAAAAGAAAGTGACAACAGTCTGAATTCTGAGCAAAAGACAGTAACTAGTCTTTACTTCAGCCAGTCGTCCTTCCCGGCCCTTAGCAGGTCAAGTTACAGAATAAAGGCATACACCATACATCTGTGGCAGGGGACTATGAATTAAAGAGTAAGATTTGGGGGCTAAGGTGCCCCCTGCTCTCCCTCTTCATAGCACATAATAGTGAACAGAAAAGAGAGAATAGAAAAAATTCAGGAGATAAAAGAAATCTTTTGTTCTTTGGTCGGCACACTTTGAAACTATTACTTGACATCTATACATCGCATGATAAATAGGAGCCCTTAACAAAATCTCATCAAAACAAAATGACTCGTTTGAAAAAACGCTGGATATTTCTGCTAGAGAATTTAGTTTTACTACTAGGACACACAAAACTCTAACAATAATCCTGTAACATCCACAAAGCCTCAAGTGTACTAATAACAAAGGAAGAGTTTTGTGGTTCCTCTCTCAGGTTTCCAGATATTTTATTTCTGAATTTGAAAAGTCAAGATCTCCTAGCACTGTTGGTGTTAAAGTCAACTCAGGATTGGAAGAAAAGTTTACAGAAATCTATCCTCCAACCTAATGAAATATTCAGATGGATGACTAAGACACCCATGGATGGATATTTAATGCGCAGACAACTAACTCCTGTGAGTGTTACTGTTGGAACAGTTGTTTCTTGCTCTGAACTGAATGACCTCCTTCGATAACTTGTATTCATTGGCCTTCCTTCTGACTTTGAAGGCAACATAGAATAAAACTATATCCTTTTGAGTCTCACAGGCTTTTATAAATATTTGAAGACAGTGATCATATTTCTCATTAGTTTCATTACAAATGCTAGTTTCTTCAATCGTTCCCTGATTCAGTTGTCAGGTCCTACCCTGAATGCATTCAAAGTAACCAACAAAATTATTAAAATTTGATCCAATCTTTCAACAGAGTGTTACTTATTGGTGAGGCTGATGCTCAGAACACACAGTCTCTAACACTTCCATTAGAGCAGCTTAAGAGTGTTTAGCTTATGGCTGACCACAAAAAGCTCTTGTGGCATAATTGCTCATTGCTGTGGATGGATTATGGCATTTACAACTCAGAGACATGATTCTTCAGCCATGAGAAACGTTGTCAAGGCTGCTCAAAAATATAAATCTATTTTAATAATTTAACAAGAATACAGTCATCAAACATTTATTCATCGAATAATGTTGAGGCAAACTCTCCCCTAAACTGTGATGTTGAATCAGATTACCCTAATAGAAATATAAAAATATAAGGAACTTAGAAAGGGTGGAATTATATCTAGGAAGTCTTTCGTGTATCTTGAAGCACAGAACATGTTACTGAAAACTAAAGGCACTGAGGGTATTTCAAGAGCCTATGCCATGGTTTTTGGTTTCCCTAAAAAGAGTTCATCTGTCAGTTCATTCAATATCACTTTCAAAACTCTCATGGAAGTTGATGAGGAGTGTTGGTTCCTTTAAAGTGGGCACTATATTATGTCATAAGCTTTGTTAGAAGTTTTATTAAAATTTAAGGTATACATCATTTTCTAGAAAGTTGTGGACTTTATGGTATCTGAGTCCATTTAGGAGTCAGCACATTTTCCATGGTCAGCTAAGAATTTTCAGCTGCCAACTAAAACACACAGAATTCAGACCTAGTAGGACAAATGCTGTTATCATTTTGTAACGTCTCAGGGGTGATTATTTTATTTAACTCTTCTTTGGCCTATGGGCTAGTAATAATTTTGTTCCCTTTGAAATCATAAGAGTGAGCCTTCCGGGATCTCTGTACTGGAATTTGTAGTATAAGTGAAACAAGGGAAGGGCATTGTGAATGTGTGAGTTCATTTCACCCTTAAATAGCCTTCTAATGTAAGCATGGGAAAGATATTTGTGAGGAAAAAAAGTGATCTATTCAAGGTCATGGTTGACAATAGTATACATATGCTGGAGCCTAAACCCTTAGGTCTAGACACTATGAATTATACCACTCTCATGTCTCCCAAACATTGTAAAACAGGAGTCCAAGGATTGTCTTTTGCCTCTACAAATGCGTAGAAATAGGAACAAACATATGTCTTAACTCTTACCTCATAATGATTGCGTATCTATTCTCCCTGTTTTTGTACTGAGTAGAGCTAGTCATTGTCCAGGGTCACAAAGTACCCCATTAAAAATACCGGGCTGAGGCTGAGGCTGAGGCTGAGGCTGAGCTCAGTGGTAGACTGCCTGCCTAGCATGTATGAGGCTTTGGCCTGATCACCAGCACCTCAGAAACAAAAACTTCCTCAAAGTTCCTCAAAATAATTGCATACAGACTACCACACAATCCAGCAATCCCACTTTTGAGCAGATATCCAAAGGAAATGAAATCAGTATGTTGAAGAAATGTCTTCAGTTCCATGTTCATTGCAATGTTTTTCACAAGAGCCATGATATGGAATCAATCTAAGTGTCCATCAATATGTGAATGAATAGAGAACTGTGTTACATAAATATATTAGAATACTATTCCAGTTTAAAGAAGGAAATCCTGTTATTCTCAACAATATGGATGAACCTGAAGGACATTATGCTGTGAAATAAGCAAGTCATAGAAAAATACTGTATGATCTCATTTACAACTGTAATCTAAAAGAGTTGTAGAAGCAGAGAGTACAATGGTAGTTTACCAAGGGCTGAGGTGGCTAGGGAAAGATTAGGGAGATACTGGTGAAAGAACACAAACGATAAATTTAAGAGGTCTGTTGTACAATATGGTGATTATAGTTAATACCAATGTATCCTTGAAAAACGGTGAGAGTGAATTTTAAGTCTTCTCTCCACAAAAAGTAACAATGTGAGATAACACATATGTTAATTAGCTCAGTTTAGTCATTCTACAGTGTGTACATATTTCAAAGCACCATGTTGTACAAGATGAAAACATAGTTTTAATACACTTGTATTTGCTTATATTTTTTATTTCTCCATTTAAAAAATAAACAAGTCTTTTTCAAAGAAGTAAATACTTCCTCAGGCTCCCTTATAGCTAGGATCCACACAAAGAGTTTCATCCAGTCAAACACAAACAGCTATGTACTGAGTGGGCTTCCTGAGAACTATTGCTCTTCTTTCAGAAAGGAGCAAATTAGCAAGAGGAAACTTTCACCATTCCCTTCACCCTTTGCCTTTTTCGTCCCTGTAATGTGGGCATAATATCAGGAGGTAGAGCAACTATCTTGCAACTTCAAGAAAGCTGTGACCCAAGGATGACAGAGCAGAAAGATTTTAAAAAATGCCCTGGTGGCAATAGGACTTCTAGACTTCTTAATTGTCATATATTATAAGAAGTTACTATTATGTACAGATCAGTGTAATCCTAGTTAAATAAAACTGCTCTCCTCTTTCATTTTGTCTACAAGCACCAGACCCAAGTTAAGAAGAGTAGATTCAAAGCCTTCCTTTGGGAATTCACATTAGCATTGTTCACAGGATGCTGTAAATTAAGATGTTTTTCCTGTCTCCTGTCCTTCTCCTCTATCCCTTCACTACAAAATCCAATTGTGTCTCCCACCAGCCAGGTACTGTGTGTGCCATGAGGTACAGTCAAAATGGGATGAGAGATGAAGAGATGTGATTTCTTGTATATATAATTGTCAAGCAGGAGGTAGTGTTTCCATAGGCTGGGGTGGAATGCCCTGGATATCACCTAGATTTCATCAGTATTGACTTTTGGAAGAAAAGGATATACAGTATGATGGCTAAAAAACCTTGTTCCTATAGAGCTCTCACTGGATATCTTGATGGGTTTTTTTTTCAGGTGGAACTATTTAAGTCAAATTTATTTTGGTGTCCCTCAGTTCTAGGAAGAACAAGTATATCCTGTTTTAAACCACAGAATTGTCACATTAAAATTAGAGTAAAATATATAGAAGATATCCACAAAAATAGATCAGAATAAAGCTTCTTGAATGACTCTTTAGTGTACCCTCCTCTGAGAGGTAATATTTATACACTCAGAGAGGATCTTTACATGCCTCAAAAACATGAAACTGATGTAAGAGATTAGTAAAAGTAAAAAGTTGTTCATTATGATCTTTTAAAATGTTTTCTTGCTTTAGGACTAAAGATGAACAAATGAAACACACAAGCATCTGTCTCCTCAAAAGTGGCACATTGGCCTTGTTTGTTCTTAAAGGATAGATAATAAGAAGCAGGGAAACCTTTCTCAAATGGGAAGGGTAATAAAAGATGGAGGGAGAGAGGAAAGAAGAGAAAGAAAGGGAATGGAAGCCAGGTGTTGTGGTACAGTGCTGTAATCCCAGCACTCGGGAGGCGAGGCAGGAAGATCTCCACAAGTTCAAGGCCAATGTGGGCCACATAGTTAGTTCAAAGCTAGCCTAAATTACCTAGCAAGACCTTGTCTCCAAAATGGGGAGTGGGCTAGAAAAAATAAAATTGAGGAAAAGATGGAAATAGAGCTTTTACAAATGGAAAGAGATCAAGAGTTGGAAGGAGCAGGGAGGGATGAGAGGGATAGGAAATGGAAAAAAGAATTAAGATGTGTTATGTACATGTACCTACTACCCACAAGTGTAATCATCATGTACCACAAACACGTACTAATAAAGAAAGAGAAAAATAATAATAAAAGAAGTTAATGATGGAAAAGAAAATTTCAGAAACTGGAATTTTTTTGTTTGTGTTTGTTTGTTTTCTCTTTTAGGTATAATTTTAAAGATACCTGGGAATAAAAAATCACTCAGTAGTGTAAAGTCCATTTGTCATGTATTGCTCATTTTACACATAATGTGGTTCAATATACTCACTCAGAAACTGAAATGTCAAGGGAGGAGGACAAAAAGATTGATCTCAAAGGTAGGTCATTGGAAGTATTTTCCCATTTCTACTTCTTTCCAATGGGGACTCTATTTACAGGACTCCAATCTGGAAGTCTCTCTTTGCAGAAAAAAAAGGAATGAAATAAACAACAGTCACCCCTTGGTATCTATGGGGGATAGGTTCCAGAAGACTCCCATGTATATCAAAATCTGTGGATATTCCAGTTTCCTATATGAAATGGTGTAGCATTTATATAACTGTATGCTTCCACCTGTACACTTTCAATCATCTCTAGGTACTTAAATAATAACTAATATAATGCCTACACATCATTTCATTTATGTGAATTCAGCACAGTACCCAGTGTATGAAAAATTCATATTTTGCTTTTATGGAACTTTCTAGAAATTTTCAAAAATATTTTCAATTCTCAGTTGGCTGAATCCACAGATGCATAACCCATGGACATGGAGGGCCAACTGCTTTCCACTGTTCTCTGCTGTTTGAAGAAAGCATGAACAAAATACCCAGTGGCAGAGTATAGCAAACCATCCTAGGGGACTCAGTCCCTTGTCTTGCCTCTCTTTACTCCTGTCATCATCTGAACTCTCTCCTATCTTTAAATTAATAACCAGACAAATTTTCATGATTTCACATTCATTTCCATCAGTCTCTTTATTTCCTTCTTATCCTTAGTAATGCAATAATGTTTTATTATGAAAATAAATAAAATTGTGCTATAGTGTTTGCAAGATGGTATCATGGGGGAACTAGGCAAAGGGCATGAGGGAGCTTTCTATTATTTTTTATAGCTGCATGTGAAACTACAATTATCTCAAAATAATGATTTTTATTTAAAAAAAGAAATACATGCTCAGTGAGAAAAAATTAATTGGTACCTAGTTTTAGAATACCTACAATTCTGTTGCCCTAACATAGCTTAGCCAAATAAAAGAATAACTCAGAGATTTTAATAATTTTGTGCATATTGTTTCTTGTATGTGAAGAAATCCGTTGGTGGACTGAGGCAAGGCCAAACAGGGTTTATAAGGGAATGGAGGAAAGGGTAGGTGAACCTGCAGAGAGCATGGGAAAAGGGATTGTTGCTTGTATATTTATGAGGT
The DNA here is from genome assembly GCA_004027455.1 of Hydrochoerus hydrochaeris. Lineage (NCBI taxonomy): Eukaryota > Metazoa > Chordata > Mammalia > Rodentia > Hydrochaeridae > Hydrochoerus > Hydrochoerus hydrochaeris. Next base: position 229,504 of record PVLA01000009.1, read on the forward strand.
AAATGACTGGCAGAATTCATTCTAGGCATCTGGGCTTGGTAAAAGTTTCAAGGAAAGCAGTAATACCTTGGGGATTTTGCTGAGGCGCCTCTAGAATAGGCTCTCTAGGTCTTTCCACAAGCACCTGCACCCAAGTTAAGCCAATTCTGCACTGTTGTCCTCAATAGAATCTTTCACCTGGCACTGAAGAGCACACTAGATGCTAGCTCAGGAATCAAGTGTAAGGCTTGGACAGCTGCCTGACTCTGCCATCCATGCATGGAGAGACTTGGCCAAATCCACCTCACTGAGGCTGTTTCCTCACCACTGAAAGAAGTAAGCAAGCGTAGAAAATTAAAGGAATAGGGAAAAAAAGCACAGGATCAAAGCATAACACAACAAAGGGTAAAGAGCAACTGCTACTCACAGCTTCTGTTGTAGTATGTGAATTCAGTTTGAGCAACATAAGAACACACATGGTGAATCTCTCCTTTTCCTTCCCATGAGGAAGTTGTAAAGTTAACATAGCTCCTCCCTCTTTAATGTAGGCCCTAGAATGAGATCTATATTATTGATTACCAAGAACTTTCAGTAGTTATTTTAAACCCCGGCTGAAAAGGATATTTTTATGATTTTTTTTTCTGAAACACTATGCATCATTTTTTCAAAAGGAAGCAAAAACGCCTCTATCTCCACTGCCTCGAGACCTTTGACTGCTGCAAGAGCGAGCATCAGAGGCACCAGCTGGGTCTCTGGGCTCTGTTGGCAGAGCTCACAAAATGTCAGTGCCCATCATTTCTTTTGGGAGCTCTTGAGAACTGACTGAGCAGAGATAGCTCCTTTTCCAGAAATGACTCTCCCCTACTGCTTTATTGACCCCTGCCAGGTACCTCATTTTTGATCCTTTAGCTTGATGTAGCCAATTCTCTGTTGAGTTACAGTGGAGATCTGTTATGCTGAATTGTCCAGCTGGAAACATTCCCAGTTCCACTCCCATTCCCTCCCCATTTTGCTTTGAGCTGGCTCTAAAACAAATCTCAAAAAAGAATTGTCTGTGTTGTGTACACAACACTTCTTTAATTCCTGGTATCTCAAGATTAAATTAGCTATTTTGATGGCCTTGTATTCTGAGAACACTATGAGCCATTTGAAAGCGTTGAGAGAATCTCTGTCAGGGATAAGTATTGATCTTTGTGACAAGCGAAGAGGTAGAGAAAAAAAGTAGCAGCCAGGACAAACAAACAGGAATCATAGAAGTGAAAGAACACTCCTCCTTCTAAGTGAAGTAAGTGCTATCATAAGGTGCAAATCGCCAGGTAGGGCTATAGGAACATACTGGACTCCAATAATTTTCTTAAGCGCAGTTCCAGTGATTGCTGATGACTACCATGGAAGAAATCTTATAAACAACAGAGAAAAATTTCTCCTTGCCAACCTTAGTTGAGAGTAAACTGCACTCTGATTAAAGCATGTTGGCCCCACAGATTGATTTAGTTTACAATAAGCAGTTCATTTGATATACTTTGGTTACCAGTGTTACAAGCTGCATTGAATTATTGAGGTATCTTAATGTTAATTTTCCCAGTAACAGTTAGCAATGATATTGGCCTAGAACAAGGGACAGCAAACAATGGTCCACCACCTGTTTTTGTACAGTCCCTCGGTTATACATTTTCAAGTATTTGGAAAAAAATTACAATAGTATATTTTGTGACATGTGAAAATTATATGGAATCCAAATCAATGTCTAATAAATATTTAGAGGTCACAGTCATGCTCATTCATTTACACATTTTCTATGACGACTTTTATACTACAACAGGAGAGTTAATAATACAGCCTAAAACATTTCCTATCTGGCCTTTTAACTTCACACTGGTGCTATCCAGTAAGGCTTTCTACATTGATGGAACTGTTCCATCAACCACATATGGCTACTTATATTTAAATTCATCAAAATTAATTAAAATTAAAGATTTTTTTTTTTTTTTGGTAATGGGGATCGAACTCACGACCTTACTTACCAGGCAGGCACTTATGCCACTGAGCTAAATCCCTGGCCCAAAGATTTATTTCTTAAATTGCTCTAACCATGTTTCAAATACTCCATGGCCACATCTGGCTGCTGGCTACCGTATTGGACAGCACAAGTCCAGAACAATAAATCTCTCTACGAGGTGCTGCATTTTTTGTTCTGTGAAATATACAGACCTCTGGTATTGATTCCTCTTTCTTTTGCTATATTTTAGGGATCATATGTCTGCTCCAATCCAGTCAGAAGGCAACAGTTTTCTTAGTGAGAATACTCTTACAAGCAGGCCTACCCTAAGACGGAAATGTTGGGGGCAAATACTTTATTTAGAAGTTGATCCCAGTAAACATCAGTACAAGAGTGGGGAGATGATGAAAAAGTGAAGAAAGTCAAATAATGGTGTGTTATCAAGCCAGTGACCACTACAGCAACTGGAGCTCAATTCTATTAGGGACCTTGAGGGGACTATGCACATAATTCCAAATTATTTATTGACCTGAGACTGGCGCAAGTTCAAATGCTTATGGACCAACTCCCCAGTAGTTATTGGTCAAAGGCTCCTTCTGGTGGCATTAACTCTTCAGCACTTCAGATTGAACATCCCGTTGCAGGGGCAGGGCGGGGGGAACCCTCAGGCTGAGAATCACAGATGTTCACTGTAAAAGCTCACAATAAATAGCAGTAATCCCAAGGAGATAGGGAAAACGTGTGCTGGTATCATCTGTAACGGTAAGGTGTTGAAAGTCACAACACAGGAAACTCAAATTAGTGGCTCTGCTCCTCTGTAATAGCATTGATAAAAGACTAGTGATTGCTGTCGGATAAATTTTGCTGGTGAAAATTGAGATTTATGCATCTCTTTAATATGCCTGGTCACTGCCTGACCCTATACATTTAACAGGCTTTGCTACCATATGTCCTAACAGGACCACATGGAAATAACTCCACTGACCCACCCTATATTCTTGCTTTGACAACTAGTCATTGGTTGACAATTGAATGGTGTGTTTTGTTTTGTTTGCAGTGCTGGGGCTTGAACCCAGGAATCTCTGGTTTGGATCATGCCAGATAAGTATACTATTAAATAACTGACCCAAGGATGCTAGGCAAAAAGTAGGAAAAGAGAAATCAAATTAAAAAGTGGCCAAGAAATCAGAAAAACTGATAAGGATAGACCTACCTACATGGCCAAAAAGTTCCAGTCTTCAGATGCCTCAGGGAGCTTCTAATGTCCTGCTTATAGGCTGGCTTTGGCATCCTGATTCTGTAAAGTAGGTTAGACAAATTAGTCTAAATTTGACAACTCAGAACAACAGAACCTAGCTTCCAATTGATGGCATGAAGTGGAGAAACACACTGTATACCAAAAAGTCTCAGGGAAATCCATACAAAACCTCAGTGCTGAATACCAGCTTCATTTCAGAGGAGACTCGAGAGGATCATGTTTTTAACAAGGTTAGATTTTTTTGACCTTCTTTTAAAAATACACTTTTCAAACATTCTAAATATAGGCTTTTTCAGTTGGGAATAGTCTTTTTTAAAAACTTAAGAGGTTACCACCCTTTCTTCCAGTGTCTCTCTAGAGAAATAAGGCTGTTTTGTATCTTTTTTTCTTTCTGGCATGTGATTTTGTTCAGAGAAACTCTGCCCATACTTTAAGTATAAGACCTTGTATCTGAAGTCCCTTCCTATTGGAGAGTCTTAAGTCTTTAGACTTAGTAAGTCATCACAGTAGAAAACTAGAAACATCTAAACAGATTTTTAAGTAGATGTGAAAAATAATTTTAATAGCCATAAATGTTTCTGGGTGTCATGTAAACTACTATAACAAAATACCATAGACTAGATAGCTTATTAAAAGACATACATTAAGTTTAGTAGTTTCGGATGCTAAAAAGTCCAAAATCAAGTCATCAGCAGATTTGATGTCTGATGAGGACCTACTTCCTGGTTTATAGATTGTAGTGAGCTGGCCTATGCTGCTGATCTCTGCCCAGACGTCATTCATGGGGAACCAGCTCACTCTGGTCTTTCCCCAGGTCCTGGGCACCACTTGTAGGGACTTAATCTTGCTAGTTTGTCAGGGATGAACAAGGATAAAGACCAAATAGACACATGGGGGCAGCCAGGAGGCTCCTGCCTCTATTAGGCAGAGGAGTCCTGAGTGCCAAGCTCATCCTGCTTTTATTCACTCGAACATGGTCACAAGCAATTAAAGTAAGACAAGATTCAGCTGCCTTCCATTATCTCTAACGTACATGCCTAAGTAAAACAACTTGATCTCAGCTGTATTAACTTTTCCTTTGTGCTCACACAAGAGGTCAATGATGGCTTAATCCTCCTCTGTTCTCTCACAATAGATGGTATCGTCTGGCTGTGTCTTCTCACAGAGGAAGCAGGGAGGCAGCTTTCTGAGGGCTCTTTCATAAGTGAACTAGTCTTATCCATGAGGGTTCTGCCCAGTGATCTAATCACATTTCCAGGACCGCACCTCATAACCCCATTGCAACCAGTGATTGGGTTTCAACATATGTATTTTGAGGGACACAAACATTCAGACCATAATATTTGTATGAATCCTGTATTAGTTATAATAGATAAATGCTATAATTTTGGCAGCTTAACAAAGTGGATGATGTCACAATCATAAAAAGTATACTTGGTACATGAAGTTGGGGCTGGGGGCCTCTGTGCTCATAGTAATTTAAGACCTCAGACTCAGGAAAGTGCTAAAATCTTCAACATGTGGATTCTAAGACTACTCCAAGCACAACTTCAGTCAACAGATGGCAGGGAACAATGAGGTACAGAGAGAGAGAAAGACAATGAGAAAGGCTTCTTGCATAGAAGGTTTTGAAAGCACCAGCCCCGGGAGTAGCAGATGTGATTTTTCTTTCCACATTCATTGGCCAAAACTCAGTCACATGGCATCCCCTGACTGCACAGGAGGCTAGAAAATGTGGTCTAGTCAGATGCTCAGGAGGAAAAAAATGTGAGGGGGGTTGTTGCAGAGCTAGTCCATTTCTGCCACAAATGCCATTTGAGGGCCACCTTTCTTTTCTGATATCCTGCTTATAAGATGGCTTTGATACTGGTTTTCCTCTACATTTAAGTATGGAGGGGCCCTCGTGAACTTCTAGGTGGGGCAATGTCTCCAGTGGACCCCATTAAAGCTTGAGTCTAACTTCTATGCCTTTTCTCTTGCTTTTATTTTGTGGTTGAATACAGGACGTTCACACTGTTAATCAAGCCCTTTTTTATTTATTTATTTATTTATTTATTTATTTATTTATTTTTGTTTTAAGACCTGTTCTTGTTAAATGGACAAGTTGCCATCCTAACAGCCTCCTGAGAAGCTGAGATTTATAGGCATGCATCACCACACCCAGTTTCTCTTGCCTTCTTTTAAATCCCTACTTATGCACAAGGAAAGTATTGTATACAGGTACAAAGTTTCTTGCTTTCCACAGCTAACTAGAACAGATTTTAGCCAAAAGGCTAACAGATAATTCTATTCTCTTTTTAATTCTGTTAATCCCTCTGGTTTCTGAGCAAGGCCTGAGGACATGTCAATGGTGAGGAGCAGAAAGATTTGGATCTGAACCATGACACTACCACAACCACAGCTATGTCCCTAGCATCATATCCAAAGCCATGGGTTCAGGATTCTTGTTAGTTCAAAATCTCAAAATTTAGTGGTATGTCCTTCCCATTCCTGACATCCTGGAAAGGACTGAAGCTTCTGTCTGAAATTACCTACCGTACTCATAATGCATCTAGTCTCTCAGAGGTGAGAAAAGGACTCATTCTTCAGAGGGCATAAACAGCAAATTCTTTTTTCATCTTCTATGACACCGAGTAGGAGAGCTGTAAATGCCAAGCAGTATGGATTTTTAGAATGATGAGTCACTGCTTCTGATTTTTTCAAGGCAATTATTCATCCAGTCTGAATCTCTTCAAGATGAGCCAGTAAGTCTGTCATAAAGAGAATGGTTAAGATCCCCAAAAGTCAAAAGATTAACTTGGGTTAAATAGTAAGGCTGGGGCAAGTAGCTTTTAGAAATCGTGCATCAGTTTGGAGAAAACAATTAAAATTCAAAACTCATGAGCTAAGACTGCTTACCAGTGTGACCCTTGAATTCAACAATCCTCTGACACCAAATATCTGGGTTATTTTTGTGGAAGAGAGTATCTAGCTTATGTTTCATTTTCTTCAAGCAGACAGGTATACAACCCAGTAAAAATACCTTCTCAGTTCAAAGTTACAGAGAGAAATTTAATCAATAGAAAACAATATCATAAAAATTAACTCTGCAGATCGTTTAAGGAACTAGGTCCCCAAAACCCCAATCTTGTAAATATTTCCTCTTTCTACAGTTGTACTATCTCTAACGCACTCCATACACTTGTTTTCTGCCTTCAGTTTTCTGCTTCCTTGAGTCACCTCTCTTGGCTCCTAGGTTATGAGTTCAAGCTTTAAGAGTTCTCTTAGCTTTTTAAGTGCCTAGGAAACAGCTGCTTATTGATCTCTACACACTCTTTATTCTAGTTAGCAGGAAAATCCTGTTTGTTTCTTATAAAAATTGATATTATTTCCATTTTCAACTCTATTTGTAAAAGACAGGGCAATATACCATGGCTTGCTACTGGAAGGTGAGAACAAAACTTAAACTCCTTATTCCATAATTAGGAATTATGGATGTGACAAACAACTCTGCAAAAGCTATTACTATCACTGCCTTGCACATACCTATGAAAACTAAAGCCGGAACTTATTTCATGAAGAATCACTGTTCACTAGGGTATGGGGGAATCTAGGACATTTTAAATGTTTTTTTCACACTGTGTAACCCACAGGTAGCACAATCCTACATTTTAGCCCCTGTGTACACTGTATGGGACATTATTATGCTTATTGATACCTTTACTTCTCAGTGCTCAAAAAGAAAATTTGCTGCAACTAAAATATGTAGAAATACTAAAATATGTAGAAAGTGTGCACATTTCATCTTCAACATCATCTTTTGAAGACTTTAAAAATATTAACCATTCCATTCTACAAGGAAAATAATTCAGAAAATAAGTTTGTGGAGAAAATAGCTGTACAGATTTTTGAAATTTCAGTTACATAGTTAACACTGCCAAATGGTGCTACCCGTTTAAGTTCTAACCCCAATTTTTCCATGATACAACTATGTTGGGCATGTAGTGGAGGGATGGAGCTAAAATCAGTGTCCTCTTCTACCTGTTTTACTGCTCCAAGAAAGGTTTGGGGATCGCTGGAGCTATAGTTCTCAAATTACAATGGGGCAAAGAATTATCTGGGCAGCTTGACAGTGCAGATTCCTAGACCCAGCCCCTCGAAAATGAAATTCATCAGATCAGCTGGGTGTGGTGGCTCATGCCTGTAATCCCAGCACTCGGGAGCCTAAGGCAGGAGGATTGTTGTGAGTTCGAGATCAGCCTGGGCTATAAAGTGAGCTCAAGTCCAGTCTGAGCTGCATAGCAAGACCCTGTCTCAGAAAGACAAAAAAAAGGAATTCATCAGATCTAGGATGAGTTCCAGTACTATTCATTTTAACACGTTCCTACTCTAGAGGTGTCTGTAGCCAAAGATAAGCTGGCTGAGAACTAATAGTGGCACCAGGTTTTGGATTTACATTCTTTTTTGCCTCTCCTAGAGAGGAGGCCAGAGGCTGGTAGCTTCACTGTTGTCTTTATATCTGATTGTATCTCCTTGCAAACCACAGTCAATCCCTGGAGTCATTTAGACTCTGTCACAGTTTGCTTTTATAAAACAAAAGCTGTTTTTTTGAGCTTTAAGAGAATAATCAGGAGAATTATGATTCTAACTGGTCTATAAAAATTTAGTCAGAAAAAAATAGCCAACACACTGAACTCCTTTAGTTTCATAGCCTTTTTAACTTAACTATTAAAATTACTATTTGAGAGTATCTGATTATGGTTGAAGAGGTAAGACCATCCTTCTATAGATCCCAAACCTAGATAAAATCTCTGTCAATGCTGTGTGATAGCATTTGATCAGAATTGCCCTGGCCGGCCTATTACTCAACAGAGTACAGGGTTCAAGTCCAGAGCAGTAGATTGCTTCAGCATCAAAAGAAGCCAGTGGAAAACAAAAGAAAATCTCAAAATCACAATTTTGAATTCATTGGCCTTTTTCTCTTTTTAGAAAAATGTCCCAAATAGAGGAGTCCTTTTGAATAACTGTATCTAATTGCAGAGTATGTATATTTAGGAATTTTTTTATGTCCTTAGACAAACTGATGGAACCTTTCTGAAGTTTAGTTTCCTTATCAATAGGTGGGAATAATAATATCTAACAGAGAGTTGTAGTGAGGATTATACACAATGTTCCTAGCATAGAACCTAGAAACCAGTAGGTAGATGTTAGACAAAATAAGAGATATTATGATAGAATTTTATCATTAAATATATTAGTTATAATAAGCAAACTCTTATTGAAGCATGCAGAATGAGTTGGGCATAAGAGAATAAATACTCATAGCAAGATGTGCTAAAAGGGTTACAGTAATTCAGTGATGAATGACAAATGTCTGAACTAAGACAGTGGCTATGATGATACAGAGGGAGACTGGAGCTGGAAAATATTCAGTATGAAAAGTTAACTGCTGAATTAGTCACTAATTATACATGGGTGGGGATAAAGGAGAAGTCCATGATGACCATTGGAAAGTACTAGTCACTTATTAATTCAATAAATGCAGTAACCATATTATGGTACTCTGGAGGTAAACCAGGTGGTAGTTACTTTAGGTCACCAGTAAATGAAAAGCACCCAAAAGCTGTATCCTAACCCCTCCCAGGTCTATTTTCAACCTTCTGGAAATGAACTCCAGGAAATATTGAACCTTGAACTCCCTGCCCATCAGCTTGATGATTTAGACTCTCAACAGGACCCTATGGAATCACTTCTCAGGGGTATGTTTATAAGTTGCCACAACTCTAATGCATAATCAGGAATCAGGAGATCAACTGGGGTGCGAAGACAATTTAATAAAGGAAAAATAGTCTTTTAAATCAGTGGCCCTGAAATGACTGAATATGTACATGCAAAAGAATGATTGACTCTGTCTTACACCATTTACAAAAAATAACCAAAAATGGATAAAGATCTAATTGTAACAATCAAACTATTAAAAGAAAACAGGGCTGAATCTTCAAAAACTTTGATTTGGCAGTGAGTTCTTACATATGATATCAGAACCATAACCAACAAAATGCAAAATAAATTGGACTTTACCAAAATTGAAAACTTTTGTGCTTTGTAGGATACAATCAAGAAATTGAAAATATTGAAAATAGAACTAAAAAAAAGCAAAGTTGTAAATCATATATCAGATAATGAGCTTGGAACAAGAATAAAGAACTGGTACAATTAGATAATAAAAGGCAATGTGGTTTTTAAACAGTTAAAGTTTCCAGATAAATAGTGCTCCTAGAAAAGTATATAAATGACCAATACGAACATGAAGAGATGCTCACCATTGTTCATCAGGAAACTGTAAAGCAAAACTACAATGAAATACCACTTAGTTCAGGAAAAGACAGAAAATAATGAGCATTCAGGAGAATATGAAGAAACTAGGCACCCCAACCTCTGCTGGAAGAGAATGTAAAATAGTGCAAACTCTTTGAAAAACAGTCTGTCAATTCCTCAAAAGTTTAAATACGAAGTTAATACGTGATAAGCCATTCTACTCCCAAGTTATACCCAAAAGAATTGAAAACCTATATCTACACAAAAACTTGTGTACAAATATTCATAGCATCATTATTTAAAATAACCAAAAAATCAAAACAACCTAAATTTTCATCAACAGTGAGTAAATGAAATGTGGTCTATCTTTACAATGCAATATTATTCATCCATTAAAAGGAGTAAGTATTGTATAGCATGAGGTACATTTTACAACATGAGTGAACCCTGAAAACATGCTAGGCAAAGAAGACTGTCATGAAGAACCCACATATTGTTTGATTTCATTTGTATGAAATTTCTAAACTACGCAAATCTGTATAGAAACAGAAAGCAAATTGTTAGTAGAAACTAAAGAGAGGTGGGGAAAATAAAGTGACTGCCAACGAGGACAGGATCTCCTTTTCAGGGATGAAAAGTTCTGAAATTGATTGTAGTGAAGATTGCACAGCTGAATAAAAACATTAAAAGCCATGTAATTGTACACTTTACATGGTTGAATTGTATGGTATATGAATTACATCTCAATAAAGCTATTGGGGAGAAGGGAGAAAAAGAGAAGTGAAATAAAGTAGGGCAAGTCTGTCTTGCTGGCTTCAAGCTTTGTAACACTCTTAACATACCTTGTGACTCAGGGCCCTGCAGTCACGTTACTAGAACTTGGCCGGAACTTGGGCCCACATGGCATAACCTCTTTGGGCCTCAATTGTTTCATCCAGTAAGAAATTTTGTTCAACTGACTCCAAGTCACTTGCAGCTCAAAAATCTCATGCTGCAAACCAACTTTGCTAACTCATGGATTGTTTCTTATTCTGCATACTAAATACCAACTACATTCAAAGCTTAATTAAAATGACTTCATATGGTAGATTCTTCTTAGCCAAATATATTCATAACAAACTTCTGCATAAAGATTTTGCTTTTTGATATACTAAAAATGGGCAGAAGTTCTTGATCTATAAATTTGATGAAGTGTCTAGTTTTGGGAAAAATAATGCATCTTAGAAATGCCATATTGTTCTTACCCTAACGTCTAAGAAATACTCTCCCCTATAATTTCTCAGCAAACTGTTTGTCTATAGAACTAAGCAAAAACACTAAAATCAAAACATCATTTGCCCTGGATTTCAAAACCAAAATTTCTGTTTTTGTTTTGGTGTGCTTAGGGAAAAGAAAACAGAATTACTCTTTGTTTCACTGAAGAAAAGAAGAAAAAAAAAACACTTCACTAAATGTGATGAAGAGAGTGCCCAACTGTAAATTCTATCATTTCCTTTGGTAAAAATTGTTCTCTATGTCTACCCTGCCTCATATGTAAAGCAGGAATCATCTGTATTTGGATTTTTTTACCAGTATCTTGTTAAATATCATTTGAACAAAGAATTAACTGACCCCAAGCCTCCTGGACTCACCACACAAGCTTAATGAATTGACATTTCATCCAGTGACATGGAGGATAACAACTACTTGATGACATGCTTCTGCTAGTTCTTGGGGTACTCAAAGCTTCTCTACAGTGAATCACAGGTTCATGGACTGGGAACTTGAAACAATTGAAGACTGGAAGTGACTGAAATAATTCACAATTCTGACAGAATTTTTGGGTGCATCTATAGGAGAATTGTACATGAGGGTTTGCACAGATATGTCTGAGAAATATATCTTAAATCAAATATCTTGATTTAAGGCAAAACTAGAATAAAGGATTATTATAACATTGTGGTATTGGGTGTCCACTCCTGAACCTAATTGGACTGCCGATATATTTGATAAAGACCTAGATCAGTATTCTTCTATCATAGAAGATTCAGGAATTGTCTTCAGTCTTCCCGTCTCACCCTACACACCCTGTCACATTCCTTATATTCCATTTCTATTCTTATTTGAATGGTTGTTGATGGTAGTGGTGCATCTGCCCAGGTTCACCCATCCACCCAACTAGAAGAAACTATTAGGGTTCTCATAGCAGCAAGAGGATCATTCAAAAATCCCAATAAGATCACATTTCCCCAGTTAAAAATCTGTCAACGACTCCCTATTATCCTGAAATAAAAGCTAAACTCCCTCAGCTAGGAAGCACAGTTGTCTTCTGGACAAGCCCTTGCTTGATTCCTTATTTCCTTATTTGTACACACCCTATACAAATACATTTGCTTATGATTTGTCCATTGAGAATTTCCCCCCTGAAGCTCCCCTTTTGTTTTCTTCTCTGCATAGCTGTCTATGAAATAATTAACACATGATTCAAATATTACTTCTCACTGAAAACCTTTCACAACTCTCCCATTGCCAGGCTGAGTAAGGTACCAACATCAGACCTGAGCACCTTCTGCTCATCTAATTCACTCTATATCAGAACCACTCCCTCATCCTACCAAGAGATCTTTGAGGATGTTTTCCACCTCAGTGTTTCCAGTGTCTAGTGCCCTTCCTGGATCTGAGAGGCTATTCAAATTCTTTGAGAAAGTAGCTAATGCCACTGAAAATAGATTCTGGTATCGTATGGAGGTTTTAAAGCATTTATTGAATGATGACACATATAAAATTACTCAAGCACATAACTCAAGCAATAGAACAGTATTAGCCCGCAGAATCCCCCATTTTGCCCTCTCTCAGGCATTGTTTTCCCCAAATAGGTACTATTTGACATGATGAATACTTGCACCTGGTTGTCAACTTTAAATAGATAAAGTATATTGTATGTTCTCTTTTGTGCCTGGTTCCTTTTGTTCAACATTTGTTTATGAGATTTATCTATGTTGTTGTGTCTGATTGCAGTTTATTCACATTTCTGCATAGTATTCCATTGTATAAATAGACCACAGTATATTTATCCAACCTACTATCATCAGGCAGTATTTGGATAGTTTCTGGTTTAAAGCATTTAGGAAGAGTGCTGTGATCTGTATTTGTATTTTAATGTTCTTTTGTTATTTATTTATTTTCTTGCTAAAACCACTTTTCCGAAAGGAATGCCTTCAGCCATGTCTTTCATTCCAAACTAATCTTCACATTGTCTTTTACTTTTTGAGTTAATTGGAGCTGGATTGGTGAGGTCAAAAATGGCAGATCAATTATCAAAGAGTTGGTGAGTAAAATAAATCTCCTATGACAAACACAGTTTACAAATTTAAGCAAACTCTACCCCAGATATTCTAACATGCAGTTTCCTGTAATAAACATTCATAGTCTCAGGGTTACAAGTTAACAGTCTTTGGAATTTTTAAACAAACCTTGCAATACTGTAGAAATGCTCTTTGACCTTTCTGAATCAACAGAATTAGAAATTCAACTTTATCATGATGATGTATAGAAGAAGTAAAGATTTAGCTTAAATGTGAAAACTGGTATATAAATATTTGCTAAACTTCTTCCTTATCTGTCTAAGCAAAGGCCAATGGTTAATCCAATGTTTTCCACTGTCAAGAGTGGTCAAGTCAGCATCTTAAAATTTCCATGTTTTCTTATTTTGCTATCTGAAAGTATGGCCTCTGCTTTCAATGTCAATATTTTTTAATTTTAATTTTTTATTTTTATTTTAAAGAGAAAAAGCCGGAAAAGAAAAACAAAAAACAAGAGACATACAAGCAAAAACTACAAGAACAACAAAAAATCTAAAGCAAATCTAAAACAATAACAATATAGGCTTTCAAAACAAGATGATAGGAATTTAACAATGGTTGCAGTATTGTACATTGTTATCTTCAAAAGAGTTGCTCAGATTACCAGATATAGACATGCAAATTGATCTAATCATATGAGTATTAAATGTTCTTTTCCAAGAACTAACAGAATTAGTAATATAATCATCTTAGCTATTTTATGTATATATAAACAAATTATATCTTCTTCCTTTTCCCTTCCTTTTCTCCCTTGCCCTATGCTAGTGAATTTTTATTTTTATCAGTACATGTTTTCAGTTCATAATGATTACATTCATTGTGGGGAGTTGAGACATGCATGAAACTGAATCAAAGATACATGGGACCTATAATTATTATTATTATTTCCTGCAATCATATATATATATATAATATATATATATATATTCATCTTATCAAGATTACTGAAAGTTTCAGTGAAATGGACTGAATCAAATAACACTTCAGAAAATGGTAGAGACATAAATCACTGGGTGTTTTGATGACTTCGTTGCATTCTTTCTTTCACATTTCCATATTTTAGAGATGTGAACTAGGAAAAGGTGGTACAGTTAATTCTGATTTAACACTAAATTAGAGTCTAGTATGACCTTGAGATACCTTAAGCAAGCATCCAATACAAGACATAGGAGAAAGATACCGAAAATAGGTACAAAATCAGTGGGATACTTAATTATTGAATTAAAGAGAATAGCTAGACAAGCCATCAGTAACAAGCAAAGTGGAAAATTAGCATATCTGAGAAGGAACAGAGATCTCAAGTTAAACAGTGATCAGAAAAAATCTCTAAGTGGTAGGAATATAGTAAAAACAAATAACTAAACATTTCTGCAGCACACATGTATAAGGGGAGAATTTATACTAGTTAGCATGGACTAACTGCTGAAGATAGACCTAACACTGTACAGTGGCTCAAATACATTGGTTTACTTTTTGTTCTCTTACTAGACCTCTAAAGGTAAATGGACCAACAAAATATCTTTCTCTGCGCAGTCACTGGAGACCCAAATTTCCCTGGGTGTCATTTCATTTCAGCAAGCTGTAAGGGGAAAAAGATTGAAGGGGTACATGGGAGATCTTCATGGGCCAAGGATGAAAGTAGCAGGTGGCACTTTCTATGGTAGCCAGTCATAAAAATTGTTCCAATGTGTCCTGCCTCCCAGTATTCTTGATCATGTATTGCCCAGTCATGCCCTGAAGGGAGCTGCCTGCATAACGAATAAGATATGGCAGAAAGGACTTTGAAGGCTGAGTCCTGAAGTGGAATGATTTCCAAGGCTGAGTCCTATTCTTTTGAATTACTTTCTCTGAGGGAAGCCAGTTGCCATATCAAGAGGACATTCAAGCAGCTCCACAAAGATTCCCATAAAGCTTCCTGTCTAAGAGGTATCTTAGACCAGATCTTTCAACCCTTGACAAGCCTGCAGAGGACTACAGCCCCGAGTCATACCTTGCCCTCAATTTCATCACAGACCCTGATCCAAAACACCTAATGTATAAGCTCTTGAATGCCTGACTCTCAGAAACTGAGATAATACATGTTTGTCATCTTAAGCTGCTGAGTTTCAGGGTAACTTGTTATGCAAGGTAATGTGTTAAATAATTAATACATTTTCCCACTCATTTTCTTGGATATAAATCAGTCACGTGGCCAAACATAACTTTGCAAGGGACTGGAAAAATGTACTTTGGCACAGAAAGAAGAAGAGAACATGCATTTTGCAAAGCAGTCACTAGGCTCTTCTACAGGAACAGTCAGGATCTTAACAACCTTAAAAATTCAGGCAAAAATGTAGCAGAGAATCTGGAGTTGGAGCATAGAGCTACTGGACACTTGGAGTTGGAGCATAGAGCTACTGGACCTTCTCTCCTTTTGGCAAATTCCAACCACCCTACAGAGCCATCTCCAGCCCTACCTCCTTCGTGAAATCTTCCCTGCACACCTCAGGCCACATTCTTCTTTCTTACCTCTAGACTCCTGCAGCATTTCTTGGCTTGATCTTTTCTGTATACAGCAATAAATATCACTAGTTCAGAGACAGGAGGCATTATTTCATCCTCAATCATATATTTCCTTGTGATGGCTCTTATATCACTGTCTAGGATGATTATTTAACTTTTCATGTCTGTATATCTTGTCTTCCCAATTGTATTTAAGATCCTGGAGGGCAGAGACAGGGAGAGGTAGATGATATATGATGTGACCACATTAACTCTATAATCTGTACAGTGATTTATTGAAAAATCTGATCTTAGTGGGAGTTGAATTTTAATAAGAATTCAGTCTCTTTCCTAGATCACTAAATGTATGATCACAACTCTGTATTTAAAATTCTTTTTACTGAATCTTAGATCATATCCTTAGTGATTCTGAGCACAAGGGGAGTTAACGAGTATTATTTGGAGTAATTTTAACAGCAGCTGCAAAGGAGATCTTTGATTAATTTTTATAAAAGACACATAATGATATTTAGAAAAACATCATAGTGAGAAAAAATTTTAATCTACATTTACTTTGACATTATTTCATCATCTGTGATTCAGCAGACTCTAATCAACTTTAAATTTTAACCACCTTCATGAGATTGTAAAAGCAATCATTGTATTACCAGAAAATGTTACTTCATTTATTCTCATTAACAAGCCTTCCTATGGTATATATTAGTCACTTAAAATAATTGCAAGAGCTTTATGTTCACCTTCCATTTGTATTTTACTTTGATGTTAAAGATAATGACTCAAGAACTGTCAAGTAAATACTGCCTTGTAATAAATTTATGAAGAGTTTATCAAGCATGTGCACTGTGCTTTGTCAAGCCTCTCATAGCTAAACATAGCAACCAGACCATTTAAAGTAACAATGCTCACAGTGGAAGATTTTAGGAATGATCACAAAAGGCAGCTTTTTAAAAAAAACCAAGATAAAAAAATCATCCTGCAATCTATTTCTTCTGCTAACAAATACTTTGGTGACAGTCTTAATATTTTTTGTTCTGAAAAACTAAAGCTTTATTTTTATATCTGAAATATTAGAATAATGAACATCGGTTGAACTTAGGGAATATGTCTGTATAAATTCTTGAATTAATTATTATGCTATATAAAAGATTGTTCAAGGAAACTCTGTGATTTAGATTTTTAAATGCTGACTCTTTGGATGTGAGAAAAATATATATGTCTCTGAGCTCTTCCCTAAAGATAAATGTTCCAATTTATCTTGAATCACTACATGTTAAACATATATTTTCTTCCTTGCCAAATTAAATTATGAAATTCATTTGTTTTACAGGTTCCAGAGAAATTGGAATGGCTTCAAGCATTGGGCATACTTACCAAGAGTAAATGATCACTGCTTTTTAAAAAAGGTCCTTTGTGTTGTGTCTTCATGTATTTAGGTCCCAGAGTCCCTGAAGCAATATCAGCTAAGTATGCCACACTCTGATGTTGTAAATAAAACATGACAATCTCAAGGTCAGAAACTGTTTCACCAGGGCACTCTGACTGCTAAAAGAAAGACCCATGATTAACACACATTTTCTGTACAAATGTGTTTTTACGCTGATGAGTCAACAGAGTTCAGTGTATAATCAGATTTTACAAAGTCCCTTCAAGAGAAAATTTTAAATGTGCATTGATTCTTAACAGCTATAGCTATTTAAAAAATACTCCCCAGTACCACAGTCTTTGCTAATTTGTTTACATTATATAATATAAATATGATTGCATCATTAGAACTTTAACAGAGAATAGAAAGCTAGTTAGAAAGGATTACTAGGAAACACATACTATGCAAAATTAAAGTGAATTAAAATATGCTATTGTTCCTACAAGTTACAAAGCTAAACAGTAGTCACTTTTCAGGAAAAAATTAGAGAAAAATGCTATTATGACTGATAAAAACTGATTCAGTATCAATAGAACATGATGTTAACTTAAAAAATAAAATCAGTGACTCTAATAGGTTAATAGACAACAGAGTCTCCTCCAGACAAAAAAATAAGCAGGGATTTATATAGGGATCACTGTAGCTTATGGATGATGGTCTACAATGAGTGCTGAAGCAAATAAAATCATTAAAGTTGAAAAACCAAACTGCTTACTTTTTAATGTATTTTTGTTTTTGGGGGTTTTCTTTTAAATTTTATTTTATTTTTTAAAAAGGGGGTGTAAAACTAAACAGAACAAAGCATATCAGAAGAAAAAAATGGAAGTGACACATTTCAAGACAACAGGAGATATACAGTGGCTACCATAATGTATCTTGTTTTCTTCTAAATAAATGTCTATATCTTCACACACAGTGACTTTATAAAAATAGTATGAAACTGATCAAAACAGAGTAATGAAGGCATTATAGGCCTTCAAAACCAGACAATATGAAAATTTAAAATGGCTGCCAAATGTCTCTTGTTCTCTTCAAAATAGTTGTCCTTACCTTCATGTGTGTTGAAACTAAACAATACAAAAAAGACTAAAACCACTCTGAACAAAGAATAGAAGCATTATTGGATTTCACAGCATGATGATACGAAATCAGCAATGGACACCATAGTGTCAGTTTTTCTTCAAAATACCTGTTCATTTCATCACACGTAATATAATCGACTCTCATAAACTGTTGAGGAGAAATTGTAGGCATGTATAAGCCTCTACATGTATACCTATCCTTTCTGCATTAGAGCAAAAAACAAAATGAAACAAAACATATTACTAGAAAAATAAGAAACAACAAAGACAAATAACTAACAATAGTAAAGAGCCCAAAACAATAATATTACAGGCCTTCAAAACACAATGGTAGGAGCAGAACTAAGGTTGGTATTTTACATAGTGATCTTCAAGAGTTTCTCACGTCACCTGACATGAACATGCAAAATTGTTCCAGTCTTATGAATATTAACTGCTTTGTTCTACAAACTTATACAGTTTGTAGCACAATCATCTTAGATATCCTAAATATGTTTATACAAATTTAGATATTTTTCAGGGCCTGGGGATTTAGCTCAGCGGCATAAGCACCTGCCTTGCAAGCAGGCAGTTGTGAGTTCGATACCCGGTACTGACTTAAAAAAATTTAGATATTTTTTCTTTTCCCTTCCTTTTTTCCCTGCTTTTCCCTGAGATATTATTTTTCCCCTTTGAGAAGATTCTTACCCTTTCACTGTGTTTATTGAGGATTTTGTATCTTATATATTCTTACTATTTCTTACACTAGGGAGACAATACAGAATTTACTTTGGTGAGTTTGATTTATTTCACATGAGTATGCTCTCAAGTTATATCCACTTACTTATAAATATCTCAGTGTGATCATTCTCTATAGCTGAGTAGAACTCCATTGCATAAAAGTACCACATCTTTTTTATCCATTCCTCAGTTGATAGGCATTTAGGTTGTTTCCAAGATCTGGTTATTACAAATTGTGCTACTATAAACATGGAGGCACATATATCACTGTGATTTGATGCTTTCAATTCTTCTGAGACTATGCACAGAAGTGGAATAGCTGGGTCAAATGGGACTTCCAATCTCAGCTTTTTGAGAAACCTCTAGAATGACCTCTACAGTGGTTGCTCCAGTCTACACTCCAACCAACAGTGCAGAAGAATTCCTTTTTCTTCACAGCCTCTCATGCAATTGTTGTTGGTAGTTTTCTTTATCCTGGCTATTCTTTCTGGAGTGAGATGGAATCTCAACTTAGTTTTAATTTGCATTTCTCTATTGACCAATGATGCTGAACATTTTTTCATGTATTTCTTTGCCATTTGTATTTCTTCATCTGAGAACTGTGTGTTCATCTCAGATGCCCATTTTTGGATTGGGTCTTTGAATTTCAGGGGTCTGATTTTTTTTAATTCTTTATAAGTTCCAGAAAGAAGTCCTTAGTCTGAAGGACAGTTGACTAAGATTTTTTTCAAAATTCATGGTTTCCTTTTTGGAAAAAAAATGATATTTCTTGGATATTTCCTTTGACAAGCAAAAACTTTTAATAAGATGAGATCCCAGTTATTGATTCTGTGAAGTATTTTCTGTGAAGTTTGATTTTTGTTCATGAATCCTCTACCTACCCCTATGTCTGCAAAATTTCTATCTACTTTTGTATTCCAGCAGAGTTAGTGTTTCTGTTTTAATATTTAGATCTTTGATCCATTTTGATTTTAGCTTAGTATATGGTAAGAGGCATGGGTCTAGTTTTAGTTTTCAGCATATGGAGAGCCAGTTTTTCCAATACCATTTATTAAAGAGACTATTCTTCATTCAGTGAATGTGTTTGGCACCTTTATCAAAGATAAAGTGGCTGAGTGTGTTTGTACTGGTAGTTGTATCTTCTAATCTATTCCATTGATCTTCAGATCTGGTTTTATTCCAGTACCATGCTGATTTAATTACAGTAGCATTGTAGTATAACTTCAAGTCAGGAATTCTGATGTCTCTTGCCTTGCCTTTGTTGCTCAGAATTGTCTTTGCTATTCTAGGTCTTTTCTGGTTCCAGATGAATTTTAGGAATGATTTCTCTAGGTCTGTGAAGTACACTAGTGGTATTTTGATGGGTATTGCATTAAATGTGTATAACAATTTTGGGAGAATGGCCATTTTCACAATATTTGTTCTTCCTATCCATGAACAAGAATATCTTTCCATTTTCTGAGATCCTCTTCAATTTTTTTTTCAGGGTATTATAATTTTCCCTGAATAGGTTTTTTTACTTCTTTTGTTAGATTGATTCCTAAGCATGTAATGTTTTGGATGCTATTATGAAGGGTGTGGCTTCTCTTATTTCTTCCTCAGTGAGTTTGTTGTTTGTGAACACTATTGATTTCTGAGTGTTGACTTTTATTCAGCTACATTACTGAATTTATTTATTATACCTAGGAGTCTTTCAATGGAGTTTTGGGGGTCTTCTATGTAGAGTATCATGTCATCTGCAAATAATGATAATTTAATTCCTTTTATTTCTCTCTCTTGTCTAATTGCTCTGGCTAGTATTTCCAGCACTATATTGAATAGGAGTGGTGATAATGGACATCCTTGTCTTGTTTCTGATTTTAGAGTAGTGGCTTTCAGTTTTTGGCCATTTAATATGATGCTGGCTAATGGTTTGTCATAGATGGCCTTTATCATATTGAAGTAAAGACCATCTATTCCAATTTTCTGTAAGGTTCTTACCATGAATGAATGTTAGACCTTATCAAAAGCTTTTTCTGCATCTATAGAAATGATCATGTGGTTCTTATTTTTGGCTCTATTGATATGGTGGATTACATTTATTGATTTGCATAAGTTGCACCATCCCTGCAATCCTGGGATGAATCCCATTTGATTGTGTTTTACAATCTTCATGATGATTTGCTGCATTCAGGTTGCCAATATTTTATTGAGAATTTTTGCATCTATGTTCATTAGGGAGATTGGCCTGTAGTTCTCTCTTTTTGTTGGATCTTTCTCTGATTTGGGTACTAGAGTAATACTTGCTTCCAGGAATGAGTTAGGGAGAGTTGCTTCTTCTTTCAAGTTCATTGATGAGTTTCAGGAGTGTATGGCATTAATTCTGTGAATTTATTTTAAAATTCTGCAGTGAATTCCTTTTAAAATTCTGCAGTGAATCCATCTGGAACTGGGCTTTTCTTTGTTGGTAAGGATTTAATTACATTTTCAATTTCATTAATTGAAATTGGGTTATTCAGCAGTTTTACCTCTTGATCCAGATTTGGTAATACATACGTTTCTAGGAATGTGTCCATTTATTCTGTGTTATCAAGCCTTTGGGAGTAGAGGTTTTTGAAATAGGTATTAATGATTTTCTGTATTTCCACAGGGTCTATGCTGATTTCATCCTTTTCATTCCTTATTTCATGAATTTGAGTTTTTTTCTTTCTTTTTTAATAAGGTTGGCTAAGGGCTTCTCAAATTTATTTATTCTTTCAAAGAACCAACTCTTTGATTCATTGATTCTTTTTTCATTTTTTTAAAATTAGTTTAAAGAGAAACAAAAGCATGTAAGGGATAGAGGTAATACAGAATTCCAAAAAACAGATAAACAATAAGAAATCACTAGTTAATAAATTACATATTGTCCTCTTAGAAATAGTTGCTCAAGTTACAAAATTAAAGCATACAAAGTAGATAGCCAAACAGTGAGAGTGTAAACAGCTATGCATGCATGAATCTCTGCATGTATTTCTATACTTTCTGTACTAGAGGGAAAAACAAAACATAGCAACACAAAACAAAACAAATTCCTATAAAAACATGAAAAAGTCGTATAAAACCACAGTTCAACGTGATCTAAAATGATTACTGTGTTTTTCCTTATTATCTTCAATAGAAAGTCTATATCATCAGGCATAACTGAATATAGCAGTATAACTGAGTATAGCAGTAAATAACAATATTAGTAAAAGTAAAACATTGTAGACAGTATAAAACTTCAAAGGCAGTTAATAATCAAACCATAGTGGATATTTTAGTGGATCTTGTCATTTTAAGTGCAGTTGCCTATACTCTCAGACTTGATACTATCAATCATAACAGCTTTGAATAAAATCTATCAATACAAAACAGCAATCCAACAAACCAGATTCGATTACGATCAGTCATGGTAAAAGAGTGTAGGTTTTACAGAGCTTTAGATTAAGTTAATAGGAAATTAAGGATGATTACTGTATTATATCCTCTTATTTTCAGGATTACTGTTTGTGCCCTCAAATCTAGTACAAGTAGAATGACTGGAACAGAATATAATCCATCTAAGCAGAGAGGTGTGAGTAATGTGGGTTTTAAATCCTGGTCAATTATTAACAATATAGTGTATCAAGGCCATCTATGTTAGAGATTCTAGTTATCCTTCTCTGCCTCATTTCTGCTTTTTTTCTGCCTTTATTTGTCTAATTTTCTCCTTCATTCTACTGCCTGCCTCACTCACTGAGGCCTTTCTTCCACTGTTCCTAAAATCCTGGTATTTTTTTCTCTTTCTAGAATGTCCTTCAGTATTCTCTGTAGGGTTGGATTGGTGGTCACAAACTCCCCCAGTTCCTCTTTCTCATGGAAACATCTTGTTTCTCCATCAACTTCTAGTGACAGTTTTGCAGGGTACATCAATCTGGGCTGGAGGTTATTCTCTTTTAGGGCTTGGAATACTTATCTCCAAGCTCCTCTTGATCTGATGGTCTGTGTTGAGAAGTCAGCCGTGATTCTGATGGGCTTACCTTTATAAGTAATCTGTTTCTTTTCTCTGAAAGCTTTTAATATTCTGTTTTTATATTGAATTTCTGGTATCTTGATTATTATATATCTGGGTGTAGATCTGTTTTAGTTGTTGGCTGGAGTTCTGTATGCTTCACACAACTGAATGTCATTTTCTTTTCCCATGTTTGGGAAGTTTTCCTTCATTATTTCCATGAATAGCCTTAGTAATTCACCTGTATGTATTCCTGCTTCTTCTTTCACATTTCTTATTCTTAAATTGTAGATTCTCTTGTCATCTTCTAGCATTTGTATTGTTGCTGCCTATTTCCTTGTTAGTTTTAAGAGATCTTTCCTCTCATGATCACACACTGCCAACTTGTCTTCAAGTCTTGATAGCCTATCCTTAGTTTCTTTTAAGGAGTTTTGCCAACTTTCAATGGAGTTTTTAATTTCCTGGTAGAATACATATTTTCATGTATTCTATATTTTCTTTATATTCTTTATCAAATGTTTCTCTCCTTTTTTGTGTGTTCCTCCCTTCTTCCATCAGTATCATCCTGAGAGATGCTTCCTGAGAGCATTTCTTTTATTACTCTACTCATATCCTGCTTTATCTGATTTAATATTTCACTTTTGAGCTCATTTAAATGTCCCAAAGATATCTCTTAATGTCTATTGTAGCCATGTCTGATGTTGTGTGTTTGACCAACCTCAGTCTCCCTTGTTTTTCCTTCTCCTGGATCAGTGCTCTCAGGGTTCTTGTCTGGGGGCCTCCTCCTGCCTCTCTCTCCTGTCATGGCCCTGGCTTCCTCCACTCAGGTTACAGTGTAGGTCCATCCCCCTTCCTTTTGGCCACGTTTCCCCCAAAGCACTCTGGCAAGGGAACTCTGCTCTCTCCTGCCTGCTCTTTTTACTGAGGTGTAAGCAGCCGCTGCATATTCCTGCCCCTCCCCACCAGGCCAGCCAAACTTCAAGTACCTTCACCCGGTTAGTGTGTGCTAGGTGCAGGGAATCAATTTGGGATGGCTCATTGGGTCCTGGCCAGGGGTGTGGCCCAGTCCAAGCAAATCCCACGAATCTCCTCTGGGGAGGGAGCAACCAACTGAATTCACTGTCGCTCCCAATTCAGGCTCCGTCTGCCTGATTCCAACATGTCGCCCATTTGGTCGCGCCCTTCCCGTGTGTGTGGGGGGGGTCTCATTCCCAGCACTGACCGTGGATAAATACAGGTCCCTTTGCCGGCTCCGCTCCCTGTTGGGCTCACCAACCCCTGACTTCAGAGCTGCTGTGCTTCCTGTGAGTGGTGGTGGGAATGAGTTTGGGTGGCTCTGCCTGCCAACACGGATTCAAGCTGGTGCAAACTTGGCAGGTCACTGCAAAAACGCTGTGTCCCTTAATTTTTAGCTGTTTCAGTTGTAGGCCTGACATATTTGACAAGCTTTTTTACATTTTAATTTCTTCCTGTGTCAAGAGGATCCATCTCCCTCTGTCTGGGTCTCTCCAGGGTGTTTTATTCTGGCATATGAGTTGTTTCTCCCAGGAAGCTTTGTATTTTGTTGCTCACTGATTGGCCATCTTGTCTTCTCTCCCGACTCCAGGCATTTTGATGTCAGTATATGCATATTTTCATATTCATCTGAGTTGAGATGTTGGGAGAGCTGTTCATGCCCTAAGCCTCAGTAAGCCACTTGCCACGTGATCTAGTAGGGTTCAATACAGCAATGCATGGATGATCCATTCTCATAGCCACTCATCTTCTCATTTGTTTCTGTCATTTTCCAAGAAGCCACAGCTGTCTATCCTCATTGACTCTTTGTATTGCTATTTTAGTCTTTATTGCATTGATTTCTGCTCTAATCTTTATAATTTTCTCCCTTCTTTTGGCTTTGGGCTTGCTTTGCTCTTCTTTTTCTAGATGTTTGAGGTGTAATATCAGCTTATTTGTCTTCATTCTATTTTCCTGATGAGGGAATTCACTGCAATAATTTTTCCTCTGAGGACAGATTTCATTGCATCCCACAGGTTCCAGTATGTTGTATTTATATTTTCATTTGCTTAAAGATATTGTTTAATTTCTTCTTTAATTTCCTCTATAACCCACTGATTGCTCAGGAGTGTATTATTCAATTTCCATGTTTTTGTGGGGTTTTTACTGTTTCTTCAGTCATTAATTTCTAGTTTCATGGCTCTATGATCCAATAACACGCATGGGATAATTTCAATTCTTTTGCAGTTATTTAAGCATGTTCTGTGGGCTAGTATATGGTCTATTTTAGAGAATGTCCCAGGTGCTGCTGAGAAGAATCTATATTCTGATGTTTTTGGTTGGAACACTTTGTATACATCCACCATGTCCATTTGTCCACAGGTTTGACTCAGTTCTGTTATTTCTGTGCTGATTTTCTCTCTAGTTGATCCTTCTCTTTGTGTCAATCAGGTGTTAAGGTCTCACATTATAATTGTGTTATTGCTTATTTGATTTTTCATTTCTAATAATATTTGTTTTGTATAGCTGGGTGCTCCCAAATTTGGTGCATATATATTTAAGATTGTTATCTCTTCCTCTTGAGGTTTTCCCCTAACTAGTAGGTAGTGACCTGCTTTATCTCTATTTATCATTCTTGGTTTGAAGTTCACATTGTCTGCAAATAGAATGGCTACTCCTGCTTTTTGGGGGGTTCCTGTTTGCATGGAGTATTGTTTTCCATCCTTTGACTTTCAGTCTGTGAGCTTCCTTTTGGGTTAGATGGGTTTCTTGCTTACAGCATATGGTTGAATGTTATTTCTTGATCCATTCTGCCAGTCTGTTTCTTTCAATTGGGGAATTGAGGCCATTTACATTAATGGTTATAACTGAAATATATTGGTTTATTTTTGACATATTATCTTTCTGCTGTTGATTATTTACCTTTCCACTCTGTTTAATTGTTTGTCTTGTTTAATGTTTTTTCCTATGTCTATCTAGAATGTCTTCCAGTATTCTTTGCAGGTTTGGTTTGTTGTTCATGAAGTTTTTCAGCTGTTCCTTGTCATGGAAGTATTTTATTTCTCCATCAATTTTGAAAGATAGTTTTGCATAGTACATCAGTCTGGGTTGGAAGTTGTTTTCCTTTAAGATCTGAAATACTTCACTCCATGCTCTTCTTGACTTCATTGTTTGTGTTGAGAAGTCTGCTGTGATTCTAATAGGCTTTCCTTTATAGGTGATCTTCCTCTTCTCTCTAACAACTTTTAATATTCTGTTCTTATGTTGGATATCTGGGATGTTGATTATTATATCTCTGGATGTAGTTTTATTTTGCTTATGCCTATTTGGAGTTCTATATGCTTCACTGATCTGTATGTCAGTTTCCATTCTCATGTTTGGGAAATTTTCAGCTATTACTTCTGTAAATAGCCTCTTGATATCACTTGTGTTGTCACCTTCTTTTTCATTTATACCTATCAAACTTATGTTGATTTTCCTTGCATCATCTTGCAACTGTTGAATGGTTATTTCCTGACTCCTTGTTATTGTTAAAAAAAATATTTCCTTTTCTGTTCACTAGCTGCAATCTTGTCATCAAGGTCCAAAAGTCTATCCTCACTTTCACTGAGGCAGTTTTGCCAACTTTCAATGGAATTTTTGATTTCCTGTATATCTCTTTGAATCTGCTTCATGCATCCTGTTTTTTTTATATTGTTCATTCAAGGTTTCCATATTTTTTGCATTGTTTCTCTCATTTTTACACTATGTCTTCTTTAGATATGTTCAGCATTTTTTTTCATTACATTTATCATTTCTTCTTTTACCTGGGAGATTATTTCTGATCTGAGTTTTTTATATCTTCCCAGTGTTTTTTCTTTATTTCAATTGTTATCATTTCAGGAGTTTCAGGTGTATGGCCTACATTTTGTTCCATATCCATTTCTGCTAGGCATGCTTGGGATGGTCTGGAGGTTTGAGATTGCATTTTGCTCTTTGGTTTTTCATTGTCCTATATTCCCTTAGGGAAGCTGAATGTAAGGTCTCAGTTGTTTCTTGGGTTGAGAATGTCTATTGCTATTGCAGGGAGTTTCCCCAGTTGAGTGGAGGTTCTTAGACAGACCTCCAGCCACTTGGGATGGCTCCAGCCACTTGCAATTGCTGGGTGGGGCCTTACCAGTCTAGGAACAAAGCACCAAAGCTTACCTGTGGGCTGGACAGCGCTCCACGCACTTTTGGCTTGCCAGGTTGAAGGCAAGCAGCTGTGGTCAGCTCAGGAGTCACTGGGCGGGGCCCAGATAGCCCAAGAGGGACCTCCTGTTGCATCCTCCCGTGATGTGGGAGGTGGGGCGGGGACTAACTAGGCTCCCATCAAAGCAGCAAAGCTTCCCTGTGGTCTGGCTAGCACTGTGCGCACTTTCAGTCAAGCCATGCAGAATGCGGGCAGCTAGGCAATCCCTGGATGGCCCAGATAAGCCCAGAGGGACCTCCTGTTGCATTCCCAAGTGGTGTGTGAGGTGGGGCGGGGACTCACCAGTCTCCCAGCAAACTGCCAAAGCTTCTGTAGGCTGGATAGAACTGTGCACACTTCCCAGCATGCCAGGCAAAATTAAATGTATTCCCATGGGCCTGCCCTGCCACATGAATATCAAGGAAGCCTGCACCAGATGTAAGCTGCCTGGAACGTCCCTTGTGGGCCTCTTGCCACTGGGAACATTTCAGAAGCCCTCCTCAGGCATAAGCTGCCTGAAACCTCCCCTGTGGGCCCACCCTACCACCAGAACATCGAGGAAGCCCACCCCAGCCTGAAAATTGCCCTGGACTGCTTCCTCTGGGCCCGCCCTCCCACCTGGAACATCAAAAGACCTCAGCAGGCTCCAGTCAGTGTGAAAATACTTGGAACTTTGCTCCCAGGTGGCAAACCTTGGACTGCAGTGGATTAACTGTGTCAGTGTGGTGAGTATGCCCCTAAAATACAGGTGCATAGAGGGTAATAGTGCCAGTAGTAAAACTCCCTCCAACTAACTGTAAGACCTTAGTGAGTCTGAAAAGTGTGTGGGTAACCCCTTTTCACACACAGAAAACACCAGGCAGAGTGAAAATAGAAAAACAAAAAATCAAAATGCAGTCTCAAACATATAGTTCACCAGAAGCAAGTACAAGAGACACTGAAATAGAGAACCCCAAAAGTAACACACTGGGAATCTCTGAAAAGATAGCAAGTGAAATAAAAAAACAAAACCATCAGGCTATAGAGGACATCAAATTAGAAGTACTCTCCCATGAAAAGATAGAAATAAGAACCTTAGTAAATGAGTTGTTGAATGCAGCTAAAGAAGAAATAGAGAAAAAAGTACAGGAGCATGGGAAACTGATTGAAACCTTGAATGAACAATATAGAAAACAAGCAGAATTCATGAAACAAACTGAAAGACACAAAAAATTCTATTGAAAGCATGCAAAACCTCCTAAAGGAAGCAGAGGATAGGATTTCGGACCTTGAGGACAGGATCACAATTAGTGATGAGGAAAGGATAGAACTTTTAAAAATAACAAAGCAGCATGAAATGACAATCCAGAAGCTTCATGATGATGCCAAGAGCAACAACATAAGAATAATGGGCATTAGTGAAGATACAGGAGTCCAGGCAAATGACATACATAAAGTATTTACAAAAACAATAGCAGAAAATTTCCCAAACATGGGGAAAGAATCTGATATGCAGATAAGTGAGGCATATAGAACAACACACAGTCACAATCAACATAAATCCACACCCAGACACATAGTATTTAAGATCTCAGACATACAGCATAAAAACAGAATACTAAAAGCTGTTAGAGAAAAGACACAACTCACTTATCAAGGAAAGCCCATTAGAATCACGGCAGACTTTTCAGCACAAACCCTCAAGTTAAGAAGAGCTTGGAGTGAGGTGTTTCAAGCCCTGAAAGAAAACAACCTTCAACACAGACTGATGTATCCAGAAAAACTTTCATTCAAATTTAATGGAGAAACAAGATACTTCCATGACAAAAAACAGCTGAAGAAATTCATGTCCACCAAACCAGCCCTAGAAAGAGTACTGAAACACATACTAGACAGAGATAAAAAGGACCTCAATCCCCAAAACAACAACATAAAGAAACTACCAGATAAGATAAGCAATTAAATAAAGGGAAAAGCAGAAACAAACAAATGGAACATAATATGGCAAAGCAGAGTCAGTATATATCAGTGATATCCATAAATATAAATGGCCTCAATTCACTTATAAAAAGAAATAGATTGACAGAATAGAACAAGAAACAGGATCCCACAATAAGCTGTATATAGGAAACACATCTGACCCAAAAGGAAACTCACAGATTAAAAGTCAAAGGATGGAAAACAGTATTCCATGCAACAGGAACTCAGAAAAAAGCAGGGGTAGCTATTCTATTTGCAGACAATGTAAACTTCAAATCTAACATGATTAAAAGAGATAAAGAAGGTCACTACATACTCGTTAGTGGAAAAATTCAAGAGGAAGAACTAACAATTATAAATATATATGCACCAAATACAGGAGCACCCAACTATATAAGACAGATACTAATGGACATGAAAACCAAATACACAAGAACACAATTATAACAGGAGATCTTAACAGCCCATTGTCACAAAGAGATAGATCAACTAGACAAAAAATCAGCAAAGAAACAACAGAACTGAATCATACCTGTGAGCAATTGGATTTAGTAGACGTTTATAGAGTGTTCCACCCAACCACATCAGAATACACATTCTTCTCACCTGCACATGGGACATTCTCCAAAATAGACCATATATTATCCCATAAAACATTCTTAAGTAAATGCAAAGGTATTGAAATCATACCATGCATAATATCTGACCATAGTGCACTGAAATTGGAAATTAATTGCAAAAGAAATTGTAAAACCTATATAAATACATGGAAATTAAATAACAGCCTTTTGAACAACCAGTGGGCTACAGATGAAATTAAAGAAGAAATAAAGCAATACCTATAATTCAACGAAAATATGGAAACCACATACTCTAATCTGTGGGATGCAATGAAAGTTTTCTTAAGAGGGAAATATATAGCAATAAATTGTCATATCAAGAAAACAGAACGAGCACAAATAAACAACCTAATGCTCCATCTCAAGCTTCTAGAAAAAGAAGAGCAAGCTAAACCCAAATCTCATAGAAGAGAGGAAATTATAAAGATTAGAGCAGAAATCAATGCAACTGAAACTTAAAAAAATACAAAGAATTAATGAATCGAAAAGCTGGTTTTTTGAGAGAATAAATAAAATTGACAAATCCCTAGCTAACTTTATCAAAGAAAGAAAGAAAAAACGCAAATTCATGCAATAAGAACAGAAAAGGAAGAAGTTACTACAGATTCCATGGAAATTCAAAAGATCATGAATACCTACTTTATTTTTTTAATTTTATTTTAAAGAGAATAAAACAAAAGAGGACAAAACAAATCAGATCAGAACATAACAATATAAGCAACACAGCGCTTCACAACAAGACAACCAGATATTAACAGTAGCTACTGTAATGTCTCTTTCTTTGAAATAGTTGAATATACCTTCACATACAATAATATCAAACATAACAAAATAGCATAAAACCATTCAAGAAAATGAAAGTATTACAGGACATTCAGAACCATATAACAGAAAATGAACAATGGCTACTATAATATCTCATTTTCCATAAAAAATTGTTTATACTATCACACATATTAAAATCCAGTAAGTCACAATGTGATAGAACCAATGGTAATAGAAGAACAAAAGCATGGTAGGACTTCAAAGCAAAATGATATTAAATCAGCAATGGCTGCTATAATATCTTGTTTTCTTTAAAGTAGCTGTTCATACCATCACACATAATATGGTCAAACAAAACAGAATAAAACCATTGCAACAAATAAATGAAAACATTACATGACTTCAATGCAATATAATAGGGAACAATGATTACCATACAATCTTATGTACACTTACATTTTCTTACACCAGGGAGACTATATGATAATTATACATGTGAGTTTGATTTATTTCACTTATGAGTATGGTCTCAAATTGCATCCACTTATTTATAAATATCTCAATTTTATCATTCTTTATAACTGAATATTACTCCATTGTATAAAAGTACCACAATATTTTATCCATTCCTCAGTTGATGGGCACTTAGGTTGTTTCCAAGATCTGGCTATTACAAATTGTGCCATTATAAATATGGGTGCACATAAATCACTGTGGTATGATGTTTTCAGTTCTTCTGGGAATATGCCTAAGAAAGGAATAGCTGGGTTAAATGGGACTTCCAATCCCAGTTTTTTGATGAATCTCCAGACTGATCTCCACAGTGGTTGCACTGGTCTACACCCCCACCAACAGTGAAGAAGAGTTCCTTATCCCCCGCAGCCTCTCCAGCATTTGTTGTTGGTAGTTTTCTTTTTTTTTAAAGAGAATAAAACAAAACAGGACAGATCTAAGCAGATAAGAAGAGGACAATGTAAGCAACACAGCACTTCACAACAAGACAATTGGATATTAACAGTAGCTATCACAATGTCTCTTTCTTTGAAATAATTAAACATAGATTTACACACAATAATGTCAAACATAACAAAGTAGAATAAAACAACTCAAGAGAATGGAAGTATTTCAAGACATTCTGAACCAAATAACTGAAGATGAACAATGGCGGCTATATTATCTCATTTTCCATAAAAATTTTGTTTTTACTATCATACGTATTAAAATCTAATAAGACACAATGTGATAGAACCAATGGTAGTAGAAAAACAAAAGCATGGTAGGATTTCAGAGCAAGATGATATTAAATCAACACTGGTTGCCATATTGTCTTGTCTTCAAAGTAACTATTCATATGGTCATATATATTAAGGTCAAACAAAACAGAATAAAATCATTCCAGCCAATGAATGAAAACATAAGACGTCAAAGCAGTATAATGGTGAACCATGATTTCCATAAAATCTTCTGTACTCTTACCTTTTCTTACACTAGGGACACTATATGGTATTTATACATGTGAGTTTGATTTATTTCACTTATGAATATAGATTCAAGTTGCATCCATTTATTTATAAATATCTAAGTATGATCATTCTTTATAGCTGAGTAGTATTCCATTGTATAAAAGTACCACAATTTTTTTATCCATTCCTCAGTTGATGGGCATTTAGGTTGGTTCCAAGATCTGGCTATTACAAAATTGTGATGCTATAAACATGGGTGCACATATATCACTGTGATAAGATGTTTTCAGATCTTCTGGGAATATGCCTAAGAATGGAATAGCTGGGTCAAATGGGAACTCCAACCCCAGCTTTTTGAGGAATCTCCAGATTGACCTCCAAAGTGGTTGCACCAGTCTACACTCCCACCAACAGTCCAGAAGTGTTCCTTTTTCCCCACAGACTCTTCAGCATTTGTTGTTGGTAGTTTTGTTGATCCTGGACATTCTTTCTGGAGTGAGATGCTATCTCAGTGTGGTTTTGATTTGAATTTCTCTAAGGACCAATGATGATGAACATTTTTTCATGTATTCATTTGCCATTCCTATTTCTTCATCTGAGAACTGTGTGTTCATCTCAAATGCCCATTTTTGGATTGGTTCTTTGAATTTCAGGGGTCTGATTTTTTTTTAATTCTTTATAAGTTCTAGACAGAAGTCCTTTGTCTGAGGGACAGTACACTAAAATTTTTTCCCAGTTTGTAGGTTTTCTTTTCACTCTGCTGGAGATTTCTTTGGACATGCACAACTCTTTAATAAGATGTGATCCCAGTTATTGATTATGGGAAGTATTTCCCGTGCATTTTGGTTCTTGTTCATGGATTCTCTACCTAACCCTATGCCTTCAAGTTTTTTACCTACTTTGTCTTGCAACAGATTTAGTGTTTCTGTTTTAATATTTAGATCTTTGATCCATTTGGATTTTAGTTTAGTACATGGTGATAGGCATGGGACTAATTTTAGTTTTCAGCATATGGATAGCCAGTCTTTCCAGTACAATTTATTAAAGAGATTGTCATTCTTCTAGTGAACATGCTTGGCCCCTTTATCAAAGATAAGGTGGTTCAGTGTGCTTGTAGTTGTATCTTCTAGTCTATTCCATTAATCTTCAGGTCTGTATTTGTTCCAATACCATGTTGATTTTATTACAGTAGCTTTGTAGTATAACTTCAAGTCAGGGATTATGGTGCCTCCTGCATTGACTTTGCTCCTTAGAATTGCCTTTGCTATTCTAGGTCTCTTCTGGTTCCAGATAATTTTAGGAGTGACTTCTCAAGATCAATGAGGTATGTTAGTGGTATTTTCATTGGGATTGCATTAAATGTGTATAACAATTTTGGGAGAACAGCTGTTTTTACAATATTTATTCTTCCTATCCATGAACAAGAGATGTCTTTCCATTTTCTGAGGTCCTATTCAATTTCATTTTTCAGGGTATTATAATTTTCCTTGTATGACTCTTTTACATCTTTCATTAGATTAATTCCTAAGTATTTCATTTTTTGGATGCTAGTGTGAAGGGTTTGGCTTCTCTAATTTCTCTCTCAGTGATTTTGTTCTTAGTGTATAAGAATGCTATTGATTTTTGAGTATTGACTTTGTATCCAGCTACATTGCTGAATTTATTTATTATATCTAGGAGACTTTCAATGGAGGTTTGTGGGTCTTCTATGTAGAGTATCATGTCATCTGCACATAATGATAATCTAACTTCTTCTTTTCCTATCTTTACTCTTTTTATTTCTCTCTATTGTCTAATTGCTCTGGCTAGTATTTCCAGTACTATATTGAATAGGAGCAGGGATAAGGGACATCCTTGTCTTGTGCCTGATTTCAAGGTAAAGGCTTTCAGTTTTTGGCCATTTAATATGACACTGGCTGTTGGTTTGTCATAGATGGCCTTTATCATATTGAGGTAAAGACCATCTATTCCAATTCTCTGTAAGGGTCTTATCATGAATGCTTGTTGGATCTTATCAAAAGCTTTTTCTGCATCTATAGGAATGATCATGTGATTCTTAATTTTGGTTCTATTGATATGGTGGATTACATTTATTGATTTACATATGTTGAACCATCCCTGCATGCCTGGGATGAATCCCACTTGGTCATAGTGCATAATCTTCTTGATGATTTGTTGCATTCTGTTTCCAATATTTTAGTGAGAATTTTTGCATCTATGTTCATTAGGGAGATTGGCCTGTAGTTCTCTTTTTTAGTTGGGTCTTTCTCAGGTTTTGGTACTAGAATGATATTTGCTTTCAGGAATGACTTAGGGAAAATTGCTTCCCTTTCAATTTCATTGAAGACTTTGAGGAGTGTCAGCATTAAGTCTTCTTTGCATTTCTTGTAGAATTCTGCAGTGTATCTCTCTGGGCCTGGGCTCTTCATTGTTGGTAATGACTTGATTACATTTTCAATTTCATTAATAGAAATTGGGTTATTCAGCAGTTTTACATCTTCTTGATCCAGCTTTGGTGGTTCATATGTTTCTAGGAATCTGTCCATTTCTTCTGTGTTATCGAACCTATGAGAGTATAGGTTTTTGAAATAGTTGTTGATGATCTTCTGTATTTCCACAGGTCGGTAGTGATTTCTCCTTTTTCATTCTGTATTGCATGAATTTGAGTGTTTTCTTTCCTTTTTTAAATTAGATTGGCTAGGAGCTTGTCAATTTTATTTATTCTTTCAAAGAACCAACTCTTTGATTCATTGATTCTTTGAATTGTTTTCTCGTCTCTATTGCATTAATTTCTGCTCTGATCATTATAATTTCCTCCCTTCTTTTGGCTTTGGGCTTGGCTTGCTCTTCTTTTTGTAGATGTTTCAGGTGTACTATCAGATTGCTTATTTGTGTTCATTCTGCTTTCCTAATGTGGGAACTCACTGCAATAAATTTTCCTCTGAGGACTGCTTTCATTGCATCCCACAGGTTCCAGTAAGTTGTATTTGTATTTTTGTTTGCCTGTAGATATTATTTAATTTCTTCTTTAATTTACTCTGTGACCCACTGATTGCTCAAGAGTGTACTATTTAATTTCAATGTGTTTGTGGGGGTTTTGCAGTTACTTTTATCATTAATTTCTAGTTTCATGGCACTATGATCCAGTAACATGCATGGGATAATTTCAATTCTTTTGAATTTACTTAAATATGTTCTGTGGGTTAGCATATGGTATATTTTAGAGAATGTCCCATGTACTGGTGAGAAGAATGTATATCCTGATGTTGTTGGATGGAACACTCTGTATATGTCTATCAAATCCATTTGTTCACAGATGTGATTCAGTTCTGTTAATTTTTTGCTGATTTTCTGTCTAGTTGATCTATCCCTTTGTGTCAATGGTGTGTTAAGGTCCCCTGTTATAATTGTGTCATTGCCTATTTGATTTTTCATTTCTGTTAATACTTGCTCTGTGTAGTTGGGTGCTCTGGAGTTTGGTGCATATATATTTAAGATTGTTATCTCTTCCTCTTGCAGTTTTCCCCTAACTAGTATGTAGTGACCTTCTTTATCTCTTTGGACCATTCTTGGTTTGAAGTTCACATGGTATGCAAACAGAATAGCTACCCCCACTTTTTTTTGAGTTCCTGTTGCATGGAGTATTGTTTTCCAAACTTTGACTTTCAGTCTATGAGTTTTCTTTTGGGTTAGATGGGTTTCTTATAGACAGCATATGGTTGGATGTTGTTTCTTGATCCATTCTGCCAGTCTGTTTCTTTTAATTGGTGAATTGAGGCCTTTTACATTAATGGTTATAACTGTCATACTTTGGTTTATTGTTGACATGTTATCTTTCTGATGTCGTATCTTAGTTTCCCATTCTGTTTAATTGTCTGTCTTGCTTAGTGGTTTTTTCCTACGTGTATCTAGAATATCTTTCAGTATTCTTTTGTAGGTTTGGTTTAGTGATCATGAAGTTCTTCAGCTGTTCTTTGTCATGGAAGTATCTTATTTCTCCATCCATTTTGAATGACAGTTTTGCAGGGTACATCATTCTGGTTTGGAAGTCGTTTTCTTTAACGATCTGAAAAACTTTACTCCATGCTCTTCTTGACTTCATTGTTTGTGTTGAGAGTTCTGCTGTGATTCTGATAGGTTTTCCTTTATAGGTGACCTGTCTTTTCTCTCTAAGAGCTTTTAATATTCTGTTCTTATGTTGGATTTCTGGGATGGTGATTATTATATGTCTGGGTGTAGTTTTGTTTTGGTTATGGCTATTTGGAGTTCTATATGCCTCACTAATCTGTATGTCAGTTTCCATACTCATGTTTTGGAAGTTTTCAGCTATTACTTCTCTAAATAGCCTCTTGATATCATTTGTGTTGTCCCTTTCTTTTTCCTTTATCCCCATTAATCTTATATCGTTTTTCTTTGCATCACCTTGCAGCTGTTGAATTGTTATTTCCTGATTTCTTGTTATTGTTAGAAGATCTTTCCTTTCCTATTCATTAGCTGCAATCTTATGTTTGAGGTCTAAGATTCTATCTTCACTTTCATTGAGGCAGTTTTTGCAACTTTCATTAGAGTTTTGATTTCCTATATATCTCTTTGAATCTGCTTACTGCATTCTGTTTGTCTCTTAAACTGTTCATTCAGGGATTCTATCATTGTGCTTTGTTCCTCTAATTTTTAGCTGTGCTGTGTCTTCATTGGATGTATTCAGTAAAAAAATTTCTTTCACTACTTTTAGCATTTCTTCTTTTACCTGGGAGAATATTTCTGATTTGAATTCCCTCATAGCTTCCCGTACTTCCTTCTTTATTTCAGTTGATATCATCTCATGCATTTCAGGGGAATGTGTAGTATTTTCTTTTATGTACATGGCTCCCAGGTTTTCTTGCGATAGGCTGGAGGTTTGAGATTGAATTTTGGTCTATTGTTTTATCATTTTCCTATATTTCCATGTTTCCAGAGATTTTCCAAAGCTTTCCCTTGAGGCACAACACTGGCTTGGTTCCCCCTTCGGTGGGCCTGGCTCTCCTGGTTGAATGAAGGTCACTGGCCACAGTCCACTCAAACCCACAGAACCTCTGGAGCCCAGTCCAGTAAGCCAAGGGGGCTAGGCAGGCACCCAGCCTCAGGGATTGATGGTCCTAAAGTTTTCCGGACCTGCCCTGGCGAGCTGCTACTAGACTCATGGCACAACACAGGCTTGGCTCCCCCTTCAGCGGGTCTGGCTCCCCTGGTTGAATGAAGGTCACTGGGCATAGTCCATTCAAGCCTGCAGAACCTCTGGAGCCCAGTCCAATGATCCAAGGGGGTTGGGCAGGCACCCAGCCTCCAGGATCAATGGTCCCAAACCCTTTTGAGTGAATACCTAATTTAAAAATCTCTACTCACATACAGTGGAAAACACAAAGAAAATAGACAGATTTCTAGAAACACATGAACAATCAAAGTCCTACTAAGAAGATATAGCAATTTTGAACAACCTAATATCAGTTATTGAAGTTAAAAATATAATTAAATACTTACCAACAAAGAATAGCCCAGGTCTGGATGGATTCACTGCTGAATTCTACAAGAAATTTAAAGAAGATTTGATGCCAATACTCCTTAAACTCTTCAATGAAATTGAGAAGACAGCAATCCTCCATAAGTTATTTCTGGAGGCAAGTATTACTCTGATACCAAAACCAGAGAAAGATCCAACCAGAAAAGAGAACTATAGGCCAATTTCACTAATGAACATTGATGCAAAGATTCTCAACAAATACTGGCAAATAGAATGCAGCAAATCATCAAGAAGTTTATACATCACGACCAAGTGGGGTTCATTCCAGGAATGCAGGGATGGTGTAACATACTCAAATCAATAAATGTAATACCCCACATCAACAGAGCCAAAAACAAAAACCACATGGTCATCTCAATAGATGCAGAAAAAGCTTTTGACAAAATCCAACACATGTTCATGATTAAAAACCCTTCAGAAACTCGGAATACATGGCATCTACCTCAACCTTATAAAGGCCATCTATGACAAACCAACAGCCAACATTATACTAAATGGACAAAAACTGAAAGTTTTCACTTTGAAATCAGGAACAAGACAAGGATGTTCACTATCAACACTCCTTTTCAATACAGTTCTGGAAAAACTAGCTAGGGCAATCAGACAAGAGAGAGAAATAAAAGGAATAAAAATAGGAAAGGAAGAAGTTAAATTATCACTATTTGCAAATGACATGATACTCTATATAGAAGACCAAAAAATCTCCATTAAAAGACTACTAGAGGTAATAAACCAGTTCAGCAGTGTAGCTAGATACAAAGTCAATGCTCAAAAATAAATAGCATTCCTATACAAAAACAAAACCTCACTGAGAGAGAAATTATAGAAATATCGCCCTTTACAATAACAGGTAAAAAAGTGAAATACTTAGAAATCAACCAAAATAAAAAAGGTAAAAGACATATATGCTGAAAATTATACTACGCTGAAAAAAGGACATGGAAGAGGATATTAGAAAATGAGAGGATATTCCTTGCTCTTGGTTAGGAAGAACCAACATTGTGAAAATGGCTATACTAGCAAAACTGATATACAGATTTAACACAATCCCAATCAAAATATCATTAATACACCTCACAGATCTAGAGAAAACACTCCTAAAATTCATTTGGAAATAGAAGAAACCTAGAATAGCAAAGGTGATACTGGGCAACAAAGGCAAGGCAGGATGTATCTCAATTCCTGACTTGAAACAGTTCTATAAAGCCACAGTGATAAAATCAGCATGGTACTGGCAAAGAAATAGACCTGAGGATCAATGGAACAGATTAGAAGATGCAAGCACAACTACAAAAACACTCAGCCACCTGATATTTGACAAAGGGGTAAATATGCCCACTGGAAGAAGGATAGCCTCTTTAATAAATGGTGTTGGAAAAATTGGCTCTCCACATGCCAAAGACTGAAACTAGATCCAAGCCTATCACCATGCAAAACTAAAGTCTAAATGGATCAAAGACCTCAATATTAAAACAGAAACACTAAATCTACTGAAAGACAAGGTAGGTAGAAGTCTTGGAGACATAGGGGTAGGCAGAGAATTCATAAACCAAAGGCAAACTTCACGGGAAACACTTCAAACAATCGACAAAAGAGATCTTGTATTATTGAAAAGTTTCTGCACTTCAAAAGAAATCACCAACAGAGTGAAAAGAAAATCTAAAGAGTGGGAAAGAATTTTAGCCAGCAACCCCTCCAACAAAGGACTTATATCCAGAACATATAAAGAATTGAAAAACATCAAGCCACCCAAATTCAAAGACCCTCTCCAAAAATGGGCATCTGAGATGAACACAAAGTTCTCAGAGTAAGATATACAAATGGCAAATAAATACATGAAGAAATGTTTACCATCACTGGTCTTTTGAAAAATGCAAATTAAAACAGCATTGAGATTCCACCTTACTCCGGAAAGAATAGCTGCCATCAAGAAATCAACTGATAACAAATGTTGGCAAGGCTGCGGGGAAAAAGGAACACTGCTCCACTGTGGGTGGGAATGTAGACTGGTCCAACCACTATGGAAATTCATATGGACAATTCTCAGAAGAATAGGATTGGAAGCCCCGTTCAATCTTGCTATCCCCCTCCTGGGTATTTTCCCAGAAGAACTGAAAAGTTCATATCACAATGATATGTGTGCACCCATGTTCATAGCTGCACAATTTGTGATAGCTAAATCCTGAAAACAACCAAGATGCCCTTCAACTGCAGAATGGATGAAAAAGATGTGGCATTTTTGCACGATGGAATATTACTCAGCTATAAAAAAGGATGATCTTGAGGCCTTCATAGGCAAATGGAGACAACTTGAGACTAACCTCATTAGTGAATTAAATAAGAATCATATTTATAAACATCATATTGTGTCTCTAGTGTAAAAAGTAAATAAGAACTACAAGTGTAATAAAACCAAAATGTGTAATTGCTATTGTAAAAAGAGAGGAAAAGAAAGTGCTCTAAGGGATATAACTGCATGTATGTTTGAGTGTGTAAAATAGATGACCATATTGCTGAACCTTTGTTGCATCTTTGAGCAAAACTGTTTGTAGTCTGACTGTTTGAATATTTACTATGTACCCTTTAACTTTGTAACTTGAACAACTTCATCCAGGATGACAGTATGTAATTTATAAATTACTGATTTCTTAGTGGGGCTTTTTCTCATTCTCCTTTTTCTTTCTTTCTTTTAGAATTCTGTATTGTTGCTACCCTTTTTTCTGTTTTGTTTCTTTTTCTTCTCTTTAAATAAAATTTTAAAAATGTATGATTACTGTGGTAAAAAAGAGGAAATAGGAAGTGCTATAAAAGATATAGCTGCATGTATGTTTAGATGTGTGGGATTGATGACCATATTTCTAGGACCTTGTTGGATTTTTGAACAGATCTTTTTGCACTCTCACTGCCTTAGTGTCCATTTTGTGTGCTTTAATTCTGTAGCTTGAATAACTATTTCTAAAAGAACAATATGTAATGTGTCAACTAGTGATTTCTTACTATTTATCTTCTTTTCTTGAAATTCTGTAATATTTCTACCTTTTTCCTGTTTTTTTCTCTTTAAATAAAATAAATAAATAGTTTTTCAAGTTACAAAATTAAAGCACACAAATTGGACACTCAAGCAGTGAGAGTGCAAACAGATCTGTTCAACAATCCAACAAGAACCTAGAAATATGGTTTTCAATCCTACACACCTAAACATACAGCCTGTAGAAATTTTTTATCTCAACTTTACTGACAGAAATTCCATGCTTTTTATTTCAGTGAAAATTCAGCTTCACAGCTGTGCTCAGTTTAACCTTCGTGGTGTTTTCAAAACATTAAACTTTCAGTGCCTGGCCCCTCAGTGTCTTACTCAACATCCTGCAGACATGTTAGAGACCAGATATACCTGGGTTAATTTTGAATTTGCAAAAGATTACTAAAATCCTTCCTCTGAACCTAGACAAGCTTCTTAAACATTAATTCAAACTATTTTCCTTACTTGTAAAGTGAAGATATTACATAAATTGAAATAATACAAAATTGAAATTTTGGGGGAAGATTAAATAAGGCTAAAGTAAATACAATGCCTAGCATGTGTAGTTGAGCACACAATTATTTCCCTCCTATGTCTATCTACTCCATGCCCTACTTCCTCCCCCTCACCTCTACCACTGATCTCTGCTCCCTTGGCATTTTTCCTGTAGAGGGTTTATTGCTTCTTTCTGCTGAAGAGGAGGATAAATGAACTCTTCGAAAATATACTTTTACTAAGTACAGAGAAAATGTTATGCTAATACAGCTTCAATACCTTGGAAAAAAGTGAAGCCAAGAGGGCACTAAATGAGAAGAAAAGCTCTGAGGGGAAGAGCTGTTGAAATCAGCTCTCTTAGAATATAAAAAATGCACACAAAAAGAAAAGAGCAGTGTGGGCTCATACATCTGAGGACGCCATCTTGCCCTCTTCCCTCCCAGTCTAGTTGTCAAGCTTCATTGCCTGAGCAGCACTGCACTTTCAGGAGAACATTTGACCCTGTGATATTTCTAATTCTTAATTGGGAAAGTGTTTGCTTGTCTGTGAAACAGGAAGATTTCCATGATTTTAGAAAATTCTTTTGAAGGAATTTTATGTTTTATTGAGCTTTTTGTTTTTTATGAAAACAAAAATCATCTCTAAGACAATAAATCATTTAGAACTAAAATGATTGTATTTAACATCATTTGATTGAAAAGTTAGTTTGAAAATAATGTATTTAACAAATCATTTGTACTAATAATGCCAATATAACCTATTGTAAAATGGCATTTGGTCTCTCTTGTTAATTTCCTAAGTGGACACTGTCAGGTTAAATGTAGTATAATAATTCTATTAAACACTTTTAATGTGATGCACCCACAAATCAAGATATATTGTTTAATCAGTTTAAATGCCTACTGCTTAATTAATTTTAGTTGTAAAATTTAATCCATTCCCAAAAGTCTCAAGTGATAAAAAAGTAAATGAAATTAAAAATTAAAGTCTCCCCCACCGTCCTAACTCACACATCACAAACAACACACTCCTACATTGCCACCAAGATCCTCCCTACCCTAAGCTCCTACATGTCTCTATTTTGTTTCCCAACCCCATCTGAAACTGAAAATAACGCTTCTGTCACCTTGTAATTCTGCTTTTCTCAATGAAAGGTCTTGCTCCTTTTCTTTTGTTTGAACTCTGTCAGATGCTAGAGCCCTCTCTCTCTTTTTTTTTCATTCTAACAAAAATTACTAATGTTTTTTTTAAATTCATAAAATTGTACTGCAAGTGCCTTTTGTGATACTCAAGCATAAGTTTAGCTGAAGACATGACAGATTTGCCTCCAACGTGTCAGGAAAGAAGCCCTCTTAATGAGTCTTCCACTTAACTAACTGGCTACATCGTGCCCTCTGTAAATTCAAGTGGCCATAGCCCATGACAATCAGAATGTCCACTCTTGGCAGAATCCTCCCTAGTTAAACCACATACCTTGACTCCCATCTTTTAAGCTGTGTGCTTTGAAAAGATCAGTCGTGTTTTTAGTCTCAAACTTGTTGATTCCGGTTATAACCTTAAGTATATTATTTAATCTTAAATATTATGTAAACTAATGAAATATAAGTGCTAGGAATGAAAAGGAAGCACAACTTGTCAGAGAGAGAAACTGAATGACAAAATGATGATTCCCAAGGATACTACTTAACTATCTTGCCAGCTAAGCTCTGTCTCATGATTTGCTTCCCAGGAAACCAAACCTGGAACAGTGTTGCTATGCATTAAAACATTCAGTGTAAGTAAATAAAATAAATTATGTCCATTCAGTTTAAAAAGGATTCTGCCTGGGTATGATCAGACATTAAGCTCAGTGAGTTTAACCCCAGGTAACAGCTAGCCAAAAATGACACAATACCATTTTGATAGACATAACTATCACCTCACAGGAACCACACTAGCTAGTAACCACATAAGATGAAAAAACTGGAATTTAAGACATATATCTTATCAATCAAATAAGAAATTAATTCAAACTAGTAAATACATTTATATTTAGAAGATCTAGACATGCCCATTTAATATTAAGATTAGAGGTTCTGGCTAAATAAGAAACCATATGATTTCTAAAAGAAGAAGAAAATATAACTCAATAAATCTAACACTGCAAAATGAATCTTTGGATCTTTTAGTAAGATAACTATATTTAGACAGAGGAAGGATTACTCCACATTACTGATGAAAAAAGAAATATACTTGACAATATCTGTGGGTGGATTTGCTACTTGGTCCCCAAGGCATTCAAGATTAAAAATTATAAAATACTCATTATTTAACATTTTCTATATTAGTGACATCTATTACTGTATGCATTCTTTTGACTTAACAATCTAATTTACCTTATCTACTTCTGAAAGAGTTTCAATGATAATTAAAATGTTTGTTTAGCTAATAAAACTAGTCAATGTCAGATAGATAATTTTAATATGAATGATGAAAGAAAATATCAACTGTTCATTTGTCATAATATTCAAGCAGAGAAAATAAAAGTAAAAAACACCTCACTGCATCATATATCAAGAACTATAGATTTCCTTATCTTCATTATATATGCTTTTGATATATTCACTTCCCATGTTTTAACAATGTGAAAAATTACATCTCTCCTATCTATAGTTAGAAAATCATGGCCAGCAAAAAAGGTACAATATTTATTCAAATCCTATGTGAAAGAAATTTGTAAATAAAAGAAAGTTATAAATTGCCATTCTGTTGCATTGAGTAAGCCTCATCACCAAAGAGAAAAAGACTAACCTTTTCTCCTCCACCTACTCTCCACCACCCACATCTCTTCCATCAGCATAATTTGACCAAAATCTACCAGATCTAAAACTGAGTACTAGCTTTGATAATTTCTTGTCAGAAACTTTAAGGGGAGCATGCCTAAATCTTCCTAAAGTTTGGTCTTAAATACTTTTCTCTTGCTGCTGAGACAAATTACCCAATACCCACAAGCTAAGAGATGAAAGGTTCATTTAGCTCACAGTTTTTAAAGATTTCAGTTCATAACTGGGCTCCAAGGCAGGTAGCTTTGAAGAAGAGAATGGTTCGTGGTAAGCAGAAGCTAGCAAAAGCAACAAGGGAATTTAACAGCATCTTTGTGTTCCTTGTATCTCACGTAGGCTACTCAGGGTGAGTAGCACTTATATCCTTAACACTAGAGCTCGTGAACACAAGGATTGCACCACAAATAAATTCCAGCATCATACATTTTAGGCCCAACCACCTCTGAAAAAGCCCCATGTATGACCACATAAGGCTCTGGGGAGACATCTAAACACAAGCCATAACATTCCACTCAACTCCCCCCAAAAGACTCATGCATATCCTTTCATGCAAAAGGCATTTAGTCTATCTCTAACAGTTGCTGAAGTCCTAACAGTTTCAGCCTTGCTGAAAAATCCAAGTCAAGGGTCTCCTCTCAGATTTCAGACAAACTCTTAGCTGCAAGCCCCTGTAAAAATAAAAAAAAAGCTAAACACTTCCAACATTTAATGGCACAAGATGTACATTTCCATTCCAAAAGTTACAAACAAGGGATAGCAAGGAATGGAAACAAAGCAAGACCAAAATCTAGGAGGACAAACATTAAACCCCACAGTTCAGCTTCTACCATTCTCAGCAATAGGTGGCAAGTGTGAACTCTAAAGGGCTTGGGGAGCTCTGCCCCTGCACTGCTTCTGGTGCTTGTAGCT
Organism: Hydrochoerus hydrochaeris; assembly: GCA_004027455.1. NCBI lineage: Eukaryota > Metazoa > Chordata > Mammalia > Rodentia > Hydrochaeridae > Hydrochoerus > Hydrochoerus hydrochaeris. The sequence continues at coordinate 273,909 of PVLA01000009.1, forward strand.
CCCATGGCTTCTTTATTTGGCTGACTTTTCTCACTTCTTGCAGCTTTCCTGGGATGATCCACATTCCTGGCTTCTTCAGCCTTCTGGGGTCTCCATCGCACATTTGATTGCACACTCACAACTTCACACACTGGCCTAATTAAGAGTATACTGCATGGCCTCCTAGCAGTTCTTCTGAAAGTGGGGTGGAAGCCTTCCTGTCTCCACAGCTCTTGTATTCTGCATGCATCAAGATCTAGTGCCATGTGGATAATGACAAGGTCTTCCACCAGCTGGAGCAGTAGCCCGGCTTCCTTCACTCTTGGCAGTAGGGGTTGTGTGCCTGAGACAACTCCAAAGGAATAACTTCCCTAGGATGCCACCATTGTGGAACACAATGCCCTGGGATTCTCTTCTCAGTCTTTCACTTTTGCAATTTTAATGCTGCAAAGGGTGGAGTTCTGCTATTTGTTGTGATACCCTCAGGTCATCTTTCCTATTCTCTTATTCGTTCTTAACAATCAAGATGTCCTCTGCTCTATCTTTGCAGTGCACAACTTAACTGGAGCTCCCTTTCTGGCCAAACTCAAAACATTTGAAGTCATTCTGCTGAGCTCTTTGCTCTTGATTCTCAACATAAATCTGGCAATGCCCCTGCCAACATTAGCCATTCCACCATCTCAATATCAGACTGCCTTGAAATTTCTTCTGTAAGACTAGTCTGCCATACTTAGTGTCAATTTAGTGTCATGAAAAGTCTCTGGACACAAGCAAATTGCAGACAAACTTTCTGCCAAAATATAATATATACTGTCTGGAGTCCAACAGCCAATTCAGTCCTTCTTCCCAGCAGAAATCTCCCTAGCCTAGAGTTTACCAGCAACATTTCTATTAGCCTTCTGATCTTCTGAACTCTAATAATAATCTCCCATCAAGTAAAATGTAAGGCATTCCTGCTCTACTTCTTCATACAGCATCTCTGAACCTTTCCAAACTCTTCCCACTTGCCATTCCCAAAGATTCCTGAACCACATGATTACATATAATCATACAGTTATCCCACTTCTAGTACCAAATTCTGTCTTACTTTTCTCTCATTGCTGAGACAAAATGCTCAATATTCAAAGTTAAAGAGGTAAAATTTTTAGCTCACAATTTGTATAGTTTCAGCCCATAGTCAACTGGCTCCAAGGCAGGGTGGAAGAGGAGAAAAAATTCCTGGCAGGAAGAAGATGGCAAAAGTGACAAGGAGGAAGACAAGCCTCTTTCTGTGCTTATATTCTATCCAAGCTACCAGGACTAGGGCGGTACCAAACCAATCAGTGGACTGATTTAGCAATCATTGACACTTAATCCTAGCACCCTTAATCCAGTATTGCACTATTAATTAATTACACACTATAGATTCAGCCACCTCTGCAAAAGTCCCACCTATGATCGCATGAGACATTGGGGAGACATCTAAACACAAGCCATAACATATGTGTTTTTGCAACTATGCTGAAGGAAAGGTGAGAAGGGATAGATTTTGAAAAATAATGCAACTTCCTATTGGGATAATGCCGTCATAGCAGAAGCAATAATCTATACACTCTAGGCTTCAAGAGAGAAAAAGTCTATACCAATTAAGGCCAACTAATTCCACATAACAAATAACCCCAAAATCTCAGTGCCAAACAATAAACAGTTAATTGATATTTATATGAGTCAACAGAGATCCAGTTGATCTTGGCTGCACTTTGACTGAATGATTCATCTGCTGTGTTCATGCATGAAGCTATAGAGTTAACTGATGATCAATGGCTTGGTCTGGGCTTAGCTTGAGTGACAACTCTGATCTATGTGTCTTTCCCTCTTTTTTGAGCTAATAGGCTAGGGTGGGGATGTGTGCTTTTCAAGGTGTTGGCAGAGGTATACGAGAGAAAACCTAATCATATGGATGCTTCTAATTTTGATCACATCATACTTGTTGACGTTCCAATGACTAAACCTCATCAAATTGTCAAACTCAAATGAAAACACCAGAGAGATATAGGATACTTCTTTAGTAGAAAGTATTACAGAGTAATACAGCAAGGTATGGAAACAGAATGGAGTCCTTTTAGGATTGAAAAAGTCAACTTAATTTACAACAGAGGAGAAGAGGCCATTGCTTTATGATCACTGCCACACATTGATGTGCAGATGCATCCTCCACAGTGGCACCTGGCAAAAGGGTTGGATGGAGCTAAAATCCAACCCAGACTCCACTCTCCAAAGCCATGAAGTCTGGCATAAGATGGCCTTCTTCAAACAAAATGCACTGCATAGATAAGTGGAGCTCTGTTTGAGATTCATCAGGAAGGCCTTCAAAAGCTACTATTATGTTGCAGTCCACACAAATGCAATTTTAAACTGTTTTATCATGTGCTTCAATCCCATGTTCTTGACTTCACATATCCCTTTCTACTTCAAAATCACCCTCTCAGATATTATTTTAAATGTGTGCAGCATGTATGAAGCTCAGGCCACACATCCAGGTTACTTATTTTTTCCAGCTAAACCTAATTTCTTTTTAGGACCCAATTTATTCAATGGTGGGAAATTAATTTCAGTCAATTTAGCACCACTCCTCCATAGTAGTGTCACATACATGGGAGATTTATATACCCTTGTGTGGTGAGTAGAAGATCTGGTATGCAGTCCTCATCTAGCCAATGAAATGTGAGAATGATGTGCACCCATAAAATCTTACAATGTGTGATCCTCCCTGCTCCTTTCCCAAACTAAAACCTTGGAAACCATGAATGAGTCAATGATGTCAAGACTATAAGATGTTAAGAGCTTTGGGTCTCTTAATAATCACATGGAGTTTCTAAAATTCAGGAACATTCTTTTGGGGTTTATGCGAGAAGAAAACATAAATTCTTACTGGATTAATCTGCTGATGTTAAACTTTAATTTTTCCAAAATATATAAAAGATAGTATAAAGTGGAAGAAACTCTTCAAAAGGAAAGAGAAATTGGGGTTGGGGAAAGGAGAAAAGAAGGATGGGAAAAGGAAATATATATATTCATTCAAGGTAGTTAACATGGTTATGCTACAAATTTCTCTTAATTCATTGAAAAGAAAGGTTTGTGCTAATATTGTTTGAACAATTAAATGTCTATACCTTGTACTCTGAGTAATTGATTTCAAGATAACAATACACAACATATTAACCTTTGTTACTCTCCTTTTATCTTGTTTTGGAAGTTTATTTTTTTTTCTTTAAAAGAAAAAATAAAATTTATCTTTTCAGTCATAGAATGATACCACTGAATCTAGACAGTTTGGACAGCAAGTTGACTGGCATAATGATCAAGCTACACCAGCAACACATAAGACTTCAGCAATCATTAACTCAAAGTACAACTCATTGACACAGTTATGGGTTGTGCTCCAAATATGCTAGCCTTCTCAGTACAAATGTGGTGTAAACAGAATCCTCTTGTTACCTTCTCTCAGGTCTGTCTTCCTAATTCTTGATAATTTTAACACCATGGTCACTATTTTCCTCTCTAGGTACTGCTGTCAGAATTCTTGAAGTTTTAGCACCCATATAGGTGATTCTTCAAGTCCCCTGTTGTGACATTACCTGAGTCATTTTATTCAGCAACAGAATCTGAAATGGAGATTCTTATGCCAATGATTTATTGAAGAAATGTTATCAGGAGCACTCAGGAATAAGGAAAGGAGTGAAGCAGGATAGGACAAGAAATAGCCAAACAAAGTTGTAACTTCTGCTAACGTCTAGCATATCTTGATCTCACAAGGAGCTCTGAGGTATAGATGACACCATAGCTCTCCCACTTTAAGACAATGAGGAGGACAGGATTTTATACCTTTCCCTCAAAGCAGTCGGTCCTTAACCATGGGAATACCCAGGGGAAAAGCATAATCTCTCAGACACTTTCAAGGAAGACAGTTCCAACTGGCTGAGAATCAGTCTCCAGGAAAGAATACAACTATGAGTCAGAAGCAGCTAACTCTTGTATTATAATACCTCAGGCCCAAAAAGAAATCTGTGTGGCATACCTAGAGCCTTCTATAGAATGCTACCAAGAGTTATCCTTCTGTAAGAAACCTCTTTTCTGTATGTGACTATCTCCTTCAGAAGAATCTTACCAGAGCATTTCTCTATAAGACAATTTGGCCACCTGCCTGGCATAGCTACCCAGTCAGCCTCACTATTTTTCTAAGGTCATAGCAGACAGATGTCTCCATCATAGCATAGAAAGCCACCTGAGAAAGGCTAGTGCTAAAAACTAACTCTCCATCTAAAATAAAAAGCAATAAAATGCAGGTGTTGACCTAAATTGTTACTGCAGTTACCTCATTCCAACTGAAATAATTTTGTGTAGCCCTTAGATTTACTATCTCATTAGGAATTTTGTGAACTAGATAAATAAAGTTGAAGGAAAGATGATTTGCACTGCCAACCACAATGAGGTCCACAATTTTTTTGTGCGAAATTCCTCAGGTAACTGGCTTTTCCATCACTTTCCAAAGTAATTTTGAGTTAGGGTAAAAGAATTATTTCTGCAATTTAAAAGTCATTTCATGAAGAAATTTTGGCCCAAGGCATGCTCTGAGAACTCTTGAAATTGAATGGACAGGGTAAATGGAGGCCTTGCCTTTTCAAATTGATCAAAGAAGACATACTTACTTCCCCTCTATAATAACAAACTGTTCTAAAACTCACTTGTTTCCTTGCTGATGATTTATCCACCTCACTTTCTAGAAATTCACCCATCTAGTTTTAAAAACTCAGGAAAAGTGCTCTATTTTTATTCAATTCAACCACTTATTAGTTTCTAAAAATTAATATATGGGTAGGTGTACCTTATATACACAAACATATAAATGCATGGAGAAAAACTACTGGGCATAGTCACCTTTATACCTCATGAATCTCAGTCAATATAACAAATATTTAGCACAAACATGCTGAACACTATATTCAATGCTAAGATTGCAAAGAGGAGTGAGACATGTGTCCCACCCTCAAGTTACAGACCACTGGAAGAGATGAACCTGAATTCCAGTAAATCATAACAGAGCTATGGTATATGGAAAACAAAACAATTTTGCATGCAGTAATTTGAGAAAATGTCATTGAGAAGGATGTATTTTATCTGGAGTTTAATGTGTGAGTGTGTATTGCCTGGCAAATGTGGGGTAGTTAAATAAGTTAATGTTCCAAATTACAGAAGAGAGAATGAATCTGTTTTTCAAAATTCAGAGGAGTCTTTGTTTTTCCAGATAAGTAAGCTCTGAAGCTTACCATATAAAATCCTAGCCAAAAACTATAGACAATAGACATATTGGCATCTAAAGTGAAGTCTTGCTCAGAAAAATATTCGCGGGCTTGAAATAGTATAAATAGTAATAAAAGAACAAAATTATATAGATCTTTGTTTTACACCAAATTATTTTCTTCAGTCAGTCAGTTAAACAAACATTTACTGAACACAGTGCAAGCCATGCATGGCAGTGGTATTTGAGATGAGGAAGAATAGTTGCGTGTACAAAATCTGTATTTTGGAATGTCAGACCAAAACCTCATGCAGTGAAAATAACCATTTTTTAGAAAAAAAATTGTATCAATAGTATCATTTGATGTATTTCTCATACTTCACCAAAGTCTTTTGATGAAGTCAAAATTAAAATTAAGTATTTCTGGACACACATTAACTGTACACAACTCAATGGAGGGCAAGAACATTAGTGAGCACTCCCACCTCAAAGGAGTCTGCCGCCTGAATGCTTCCAGACTATGGAAGATGGATTTAGACATTGCTGACAACCATGAAATTGATATAGCTAGAGAATGATTCAAGCATAAGAGTCACAGTCATAGTCATGGGATTTAGAGATAGAAGGAAATCCACTCGTCAGGAACAGACAGTTGTTTGTCAAACACTCATCCAATTTAAATAGCTCTTCCTGTACTGGTACCATAGGTCAGGATTAAAGCACTGGAGAAAAATTGGCATGCCAACCCACAAACATAAGATGGGCAAGAGTAAGCCACCTATCTGAGCCAAAGGGATTTCAGGGTTCTCAACCCTTAACAATCCAAAACACATACACGCACACACACACACACAACCACCACATATATACTGCCTTACTCCAAATCTCCAGAAAAAGGTCTGAAACTTCACACTTACAGAATTATTACAGTATAAATGTTGAATTCATTCTTGAATGAATGTTGAATTCAAACCTCCTTATATCATATGATCCAGAATTTCCCATCCCTAGAGAATGAAAACATTTTCACAGAGACCTGTATAGCAGCTCTATTCATAATTGCTAAAAGCTGAAAACTACTCAAATGTTCTTTAATGGGTGAACAGATAAATACACTGTATGCTCCCCAGCAAGAAAAAGAATGAAATATCAATGCAAAAAACAACATGAGTGAACCTCAAAGGCATTATGCTGAGGGAAAGAAGCCAATTTCAGATGTTCTTCTCTGCATGATTACATTAACATGACCACCTGGAAAAGGCCAAGATGTCAGAATGGAGATCAAACAGGCAGTTAGTTGCTAGCATTCAAGTGTGCAGTGTTTTGTAACAGGGCAACCTGGATAGATATATAGATATATATATATATATATATATATATATTAACAATGGACCTGTTCTGTGTTATAATTTTGGTGGCAGTTACACAGACCTATACCTAAGTTAAAACTCAAAGAACTGTATAACAAGAAAGTAATTTTGCAATATGCCAATTTAAAATTTTTTAAAGACAATGTATAGCAGTCTCAAAAAATTGCATGTTAAGCTACAGTTGTGGAGGGTAATCAGATCCCACACACAGAGACAGAAAAAAATCTGATTTATACAAAATGAGAGGGAAGAAAGATTAAGAAGGCATTTGGAACACCTGGAGGTGGAATTGCAGAGGCGGGGACCCATGGAAAAGGAAAGAAACAGGTGAGGGGAGGGTAAAGTGCAAAGAAAGTGGAGTATAGGAAAAGAGATTTCTGACATCACAGTTTTACCCAAGAAATAACTCTGAGACTCAGAATCATAATGGCACTAATTTCAAAAGTTGAGCAGGTAAGATGACGCTTTTTAAACAAATGACATAGCCCTCAGTTTTGCTCAAGATATAGAAGCTTGGAAAGAGAGAGATGAATATAAAAGGAAGGGAGGGGAGAGTGAGCTAAAAAGAGGGTTTGTGGTAAGGATTGCTTCTCCCTTAGAGCACAGAGCAAAGGAGAGTTTGCTCTCCTTCAAAGGTCTGTCAAGAAGATCAGCCTAACAAAATGATGTTTTGCCCTTGCTGAAGGAACCCTACAGCCTCGTGCCAACTCTTAGTCCACGAAAGAAAATTATTCATCTATTTGATTATGCTTGGCAAGGGGCCGGTTTGGCAGAGACAAATGACAGTCATCAATTAAATAAGTTTTCTGAACTTTTAAGTCTCTTTAGTGAGTCATTTGCCCTTGGGAGAATTCATTTATTCTGTAGTAATCCTAAATCAGTGAGTCTCAATCAGAGGCAGTTGTGCTATCCCAAGTTAGGTTTGCTGAAGTCTAGAAATAAGACATCTTCTGTTATCACAGCTGGGCAGTGGAGATGCTACTGGCATCTAGTGGTTAGCAGCCAGAGACATTGCTAAATATCCTCCAGTACTACATAGGACAACCCATGACAAAGAATGAGCCAGCCCCAAATCTCAATAATGCTGAAGAAACCCTACTGTAAGTGTTCTAATAATATTTGACAATTTTTCCATGACCTCATTTACATACTACCTTTTCCTGAAATAACTTGTAACCACTAGAGGTTTTTCTAACATGTGTGTGATGTGTCTGGAGGTCTCGTTGGATTTCTTGACTTCACAGATGAAGCTATTGATCAATCACAGGAAGCTGCAAGCTAAATACAGTTGGTCTGTCTCAAACACCAAGTTGCTGCAAGACTGCACATTCATTCACATATGCTAAATACATTTTCCACATTTAGTACTTTTTATGGGACAAATAAAACCATGCTGCTCTCACAAGATCACACAAAGATCAATCAATGTTCTCCATGGAGACATCTCCCAGCTCAGGGCAGAGCAAGAAAATGTGCCCACCCATTGAGGTCAAGGATTCCAGCTCTACGAAGGAGCTACTTGTTTCAAAAGCAGGTAAGATAGTGGAGTATTTTCATGCTTCTTGAATGTTGGAAAAGCATGAAAGTGTAAAATTTTCAATGCAACACCCAGAAAAATTCTTAATTTTCACTTTGCTCTTTCACTGTAGAAGAGATTCCAAGCACCTCCAAAGACATCACCAGCACACTCCATACCAAAGCCTTTCTTATCCTCTTCACCTCTTTTTTCAAAGCTGAAGCTGTTCTCAGCTGAGCAGTGATAAATTCCTGTTAACATGAATGTATAATAAAAAATATTCTGCACAATCCCAGACACAGGAATAGAAGGCAAAGTGAGTCCAATTCACATCTCTTTCAGTGATGATTTAATAGAAACATTAAATTGCCATTCATGCCTTTCTTACACACGCTGAACTTTCTTTCTTGCATCAGAGACATTTGGGCTTTTCAAATGCTTGACTTCCATCTCTCTTTTATCTCCTTGTGTCATTCAGACTCAAAGCATCAGCATGAAGACACGGTATTCCACTGTGGTTTTTTTTCAGTTTCTTGTAAAGAAAGCAATGAATTGTGTCAAGCATAAATGGAAGCAAATGTGCCACCTTGCCTTGCATCTGTGTCTGACATTTCAAAACACCTAATAGAAAAAGCTTGCACTAACAGTTGTCACCACTAAATGTTTAAAGCCCTAGATGGATGAAAAAGAGCTCTAGTTCATTTCTTCCATCTCCACATGATTATTAAGGCAATATATTCACTGGGGATGACAAGAACATTTATCCAAAGACCACCAAAGCCTAATCTTCTATATAGATACTTTCCTATAAGGAAGTAACATTTTTCCTGCATTTAAGAGCAACCTTACTATTAAGAGCTGAATTGGTGGCTCACACCTGTTATCCCAGCATTCGGGAGGCTGAGGCAGGAGGATCATTGTGAGTTTGAGACCAGCCTAGACTACAAAGTGAGCTCAAGGCCAGCCTGAACTGCACATACTATCTGAAAAAGACCAAAAACAGCTGAATATGTTGTTTGAATTTATGTGATAGTGAAGTTCCATCAGAAGAGGATGATGGCCTAAAACAGTTTTGGCTAGAAATTCTGGTACTGAGGATGTGGGTGTATATAGTAGTAGTAAATATTACATGCATTAAATCAGCAAAAAGTAAGTCTGAAATTCAACATTCTACATTAGGTAGAAAAGGAGTTTAAAATATAATTGGAAACATGGGGCAAAATACCAAAAAAGGTCTAACCCTAAAAAATTTAAGGACACTACAGATGTATATACTCCACTTACTGTGAATTTTATATGATGGCAGTTAACCTTCAAATTAAAAAAGTCAAATTTCCATTTGGTAAATACAAATAATATGATATCATATGATACCCAGATGACATCAAACAAAAAATGTAGGTTTTCTCAAGACTGATTTGGCAGCCATATGTGGATGATTTCTAGAATGGCCCCAATTTCAAATACTGTATTTTATCATCTTGCCAGATCCAGCACTGACTTTTAGTTCATAAAATATGGTCACAATATGTGTATTGGAGGGCTGTATTTTCATCAACAAGCTGTCTCCAAATCACATAGTAGGAAGAATTTCTGAAAGACTTCTAGAGATGAGAATAGTACCCTGAGTGGATGCTTGTCTTAAGAAAAGAAGGAAGCACTTGGTTGGTTTGTTTGTTTGTTTGTTTGTTTGTTTTTTGTCCTTACATGTTGAGATGTGTTAACTTTTGAACCTTTCAGTTCCTGAGTATCAACTATATGACCTACCTGAAAACTAAGGCCTCTGAAAAAGCAATGTACTCAATCAAATAGCAACAACCCTGAAACACAATAAAGACTTTTTTAAGAAAGAAAAAGCATGGGCTATTTTTATCCTGGTTAGTCTGTGACATTTATGCTAGGATACATAAAATGAATTCTTCTTTTTCAGTTAGCAGCATAGCTCGTGACTACAGGTCTTGGTATGCAGGAAGCAAAGAGGGTGGGAATTTGGGAAAGGTTTACATGCCCCCAGCACAATAAATTCTCCCAAATCCTCCTAGTGTGAAGGAGCTTCTATATTGCCTCCACCAATGATTTCTTTTTTGCATCTGCCTGCTTTCTCTTGCTGAGTGGGCAATTCTCAAAAAGAACCATTGAGTTAATGACAAATTGACAGAATCTGCTCTAAGCCACTTGTTCTGTCAGAATGTACAGACTCCTTTAATTTTCAAATAACTGTCTTCAGTAACCTTGTTGTTGTGAGTTAGGAGTATTGATGTGTGTTAAAAATTTTTCACTTGTTGGTTATTGTCAGGAACAGAAAGTTAAATTATATGTTTTAACTAGAATTCATTTCTTGAACCTATTCCTAAATGAATCATGAATAATATGACTATGATAGTCCTTTCTAGCTCAGAGCAGAGTATAATAATTAAAACTGTTTCTGGAGAATTGACTCCTAATGAGAAATGAGACAGGGAGAAAAATCCCCAACACCACAATGATCTTAGACAAACTCCTAGAAATCCTGCACTTAAGGTCAGATTTCTACTCTTTTACTCTAAAGCAAGTCCCTGTATGGGGAACCGCTCAAATGACTTCAAAGCTGAGAGGCATCTAAGGATACCTAAATATGTGACCTCACTGTTTAGCACAACTGCACAGTGCGATACAATTATGTAACCATGACTTTGTAGTGGACAACTACATATGCACCAATGAAGCTAGCATGTAAGAATGTAAATATGAGATAATAACATGCATAAAAATTATACAATAATGATGTAGACCACTCTTGTTCTCTGATTTGCTCCATGCTACCTACTGTTGTTGCCAATGTCTTATATATGGGCATTCTTTAACCTGGGGACTTCACCCACAAAAATCTCCTTTGGGCCCCCTGAGTAGGCTGACCCCCTGAATTACAAACATTCCAGTTGCAAACTTTCACGGGTGTACTGTATAAGATATGCAGGTATACTTTATAAGACTCGCTTTGCCAGATCACAATGAAGCTCATTTATGAACGTTCTCCCAGAACAAAACTCATTCATAAATCAGGGACTATTATGTGAAAGCTAGTATTATGTGAGAGATAGTATTGCCATGTAAGAATTATGTTGAAATGTTTGAGTTTCATTAGACAGTAGGTGTAAAAATTAACTCATTTATGAAGTTGGAAAAGGATAACTGAAGCATATGGGGGCTGAGCATCATTCATAACACCTCATAGGATGATAGGATGAATCTTAGACCAATCATTTACAACCTCCCATGATTCCTTGTTCTCTTCTTCTTGCCTTTTAATGGTAACAAAAATGAATAAAGAAGTTCTAATCTATAGTCCTACTGATGAGGATTGAGTCCAAATTCATAACTATATTCTTAAACAGAAGTCATTTAGCCACCTTCCTAAAAGACATAAATATATCCGGAGTGAGAAATGAAATTTTTATGAAAATATGCTCATGGATTTGAAACAGCTATTGAATAATTTCCAGATGAATGTGCCTTTAAAGGACCCATTTGATAACTCACCCTGTGATCCCAACACATTTTCACTCTATTTTACGGAATATTCAATAATCTGAACTTTGGCTTACTCAACAAACTACTCATTCAAGTAACATTTATGGAGTTCCTAGTATCTAACCAACATTCAGTTCTTACCCTGAAGGAACTCAGTGTAAGGGAGAAATTTGCCCTCAGGTCAAAGAGTCATAAAGAAAATTTAAATCATTCAGTACTGATACTGTTATACAGAGTAGTAGTGCTTTTACTTAAAAACTATTGTAATATTGGGTAAATAAAAATAAGAAACAAGATTCAAAACACGTTAAGAAACAAAGTTTTTCAAAGTAAATCTAATTATAAAATCAAAGATATTAAGTAAAAACAGTGACACACACACATGCACACTCACACACACAGAGAGACTTACAGCCAGGTGTGGTCGTGCATGACTGTAATCTCAGCATTCTGGGAAGCTGAGGCAGAAGGATCATGAATTTGAGTACAACTTGGGCAACTTAGTAACTTAGATCATTTCTCAAAATTAAAAATATATATATAAAAACAGGCTGGGGATGTAGCTCAGTGTAAAGGCTGAGATTTTAATCTCATATTATATAGCTACATATAACTATATAGAGAGAGAGAGAGACAGACAGACAGAGAGGATACATGTAGGTGTGTTTTCTGATTCTACATTAAAATGGCACTGGAGTAATACTTCCTTAATCATGTATAACCTTGAAACTTTTTTTTCTCTTATATCTTCTTCTCACTCAAAGGAACTAGGACTCCTTAGAGAAATAGCTGATTCTAGACCTGTGTTGAAGACAATTAGAGTCTGAGACAACTTATGGGCCAAAACTATGCCAGCTAATACATGTAAAAAGAATTTTAGAATTATACGATCATCATTTTGCAACCCTTAAAGAAATAATTGATGTAGGCAAGGATTATCATTTGGAGTTTGAAAAAAAAATCATTTAGAATAGTTGATTAGAGAGAAAAAAAGGCATTCATGCAGTGCCAAAGAAAAACTGAGCAGATTACTCTTTGGCCTCAAAGAGTAAAATCTAAGTATAATGCAGACAAATCAGGCTGTCATCACCCTAACCCAGGGCTCAGTCTCTGCATCACTAATGGTAGGACAAGGAGAAACCACGAGTCACCTGATGTGGTGCATTATAATGTACCCATCATCTATGATGAATTCTAGCCACAAATATTTAACTTGTACCCATCAAGCTTTTACAGCTAACTTGTAGTTTATAAAAAATTCAACTAAATCTAGAAGGTAATATATATTTACAGGGAATTTGTTCACCAGTCAGGGTCATGAAAAAGAGATTATTCGGGAATAAACAAGATAGAAGAGAAATAACCACATGCAGTGGGGTGGTTCTAGAATAGATTTTGTCTCATTAGAAGATACTTTGGAAAAAACTAAAGAAATTTAGTTATTGACTGGACATTAGATCATAAGCATAATTTAAATTTTAATTGTATTAGTTATTTTGCCCAAGATACTTTTAAAAGTTAGAAATCTGGTAGCTTAGAGTGCTGTACAGCACAAGCCAAGCTAAGAACTGAGTGTGATCCATGGACCAGCAACATCAGCATCATCTGAGGACTCCTAGAGGTGCAGAATCCCCACCCCAGACCTGCTGTCTCTAAATGAATCTGCATTTCAATGAGTTCCTTGGGTGAATTCTCTGCATCCTGCAGTTTGAGAAGTTCTGTTACAGTGCCTGTGTCTCCTACATGATATACCGCTGAAAAATCTTGTGAGTAGGGCATCAGTTGCTTCTGTCTCTCAGCCTCTGGTATAGTTATATGTCCTGTTCCAACTGTAGATGGATTGGGACTTTGCCCCTGAGTCCATGCAACTCAGCCTCTAATTCATCCACCTGCCTCCAGCCCTCCTCCGTTTTATAAGTGCTCCTAGCTGAACCCAAATTTCAACTCCAGGGTTGAGCAGGAGAATCTGGTCTGAAGAGGTGGCATTATACTCATTGGGGTATAGTAATCACCCATTAAATATGCTCAATTCTCCTGTGGGTGGGGAAAGGAGGTGCTCTCTGTGACTGATTTCTGCCACACACCTTTCTTTCCTGCCCAGGTTCTGCTTAGTGCAGAATGAGCTCTGCAATTCCACCCAGTCTTTTCGAGAACTTAATACCTTTGTATCTGGGGTGTATCATCCTAAAAGTCATGTCAACCCAGAACCGAAGAATGTGACCTTATTTGGAAATAGGGTCATTGTAAATGTAATCAAGTTAAAATATGGTCCTTATGGGTTAGGGTGGGCCTTAACCCAATGACTGAGTCCTTAGAAAAAGAGGAAAATGTGGGAACAGAGACACAGAGAAAGAGAACACCATGAAACAGTGGAGGCAGAGATTGAAATGGTGTATCTACAAGCCAGCGAACACCAAGGATTGTCAGCACCATGAGAAGCTAGGAAGAAACAATTAAGGACCCTCTTATAGAGCCTTTAGAGCCCTGCCAACACCTTGATTTCTGACTTCTGCCCTCAAAAACATGAAAATAAATTTCTATTTTTGAGCCACCAAGTCTGTCACTATGTTACGGTGGTCCAGGAAACTAATACACTGAGCAATCCTCCTCTTCTAAATTTTAAGAGAGTAATAATACTATTATGAATATTAGCTCTCAGGATCAAGTGTTTACTATATGTAAGACACTGGACTAAGTATTTTACATGTAACTATCTTAGTCACAAAACAACCCTATATGTTGCATAATTCTATTCTCCATTCTATGATTTAAGAAATGGAAGCTTAGGGAAATTTAGTGTAACGTTACTAAGTAAGAGTGTTGGATTTAATACATCTGTCTGATTCCATAGCCCATGCACTTAGTCACTATGCTATGAAAGTCAAAATGAAAACAGAATCATATTTTGACCAGGATTTTTAAATGGCATTTGTCCCATGATCATTCTTCATATGGATTTGTATCATTTCCAAGCCAGAAAAAAAATCAAGACCTTAAAAACCAGGGACCCAGGGCTCTCCAGAAGACCACAGTCCTTGGTCTTTTCCTAGCTGCCTTATCTATCAAAGAAGTGACATTTTTATTCCCACTTACTAGTGTCTTCTTTGTCTACTGATACAGCTCACATCAGAAGAAACACTTAAATGGCTTTCAGACAACTCTATCCTATTAATCAAAATATTCAGTCTTTTATTCTCATCAGGACAGAGATAAAGCCAAAAATATGATCTAAAACATACATTATGGTTGCCTAGGTGAAAATATGCCAGAGTTAAATGATCATTAGCTGCCTTTGCTAGCCGAAACCCGAAATCTTGGCTTAAAATGTACCAATATTTTGACTCAACTGCTTCTTTGGCTTTCCTGCAAAACCAGAGACAAACCTTCATCATTATCATAAGGTGCATCTGGGGAAAGAGACTGCTTAAAAAAACAGGACAAGTAATCTTTGAGTGATTAACAACTCAGGCATTTAGTGTTCCAATAATCTAAATATCTTATGAGAATTGAGGACTTTTGGAATTACTGCTCTTCAAGTGGCTTGGTTTCTTTTCATTTAGGATATATTTTTGTTCTCAGAGCCCAGTAAGATAGGGAGATTAGTCATGACCTGAAGCTAGAAACACTTGGATTCTTCTTCCTTTAATTTTTTTCTTTGCTAAACTAATATCTTGTGTCTCTTAAAACCTTCTAAATTAGACCTCAGGTCAGGATAGTGGGAGGGTGCTATGGAGAAGAGGGGATTATGGGTGATGTTAGCCTCAGTCTTCTATGCTACATTTTGTTTCTTTCCACTTGAATGGAGATTTAGATTTCCCAATCTATTATTACATTTGATTTACACAATACTTACCAGAGGTAGGCAAAAAAGACATTACACTAGGGGTCTCTTGTGAGAAGAAAACATGTTATGAAGTTCCAGGAGGTAAGCTACAGGACCCAGAGGTCTTTGACCAAAGAAAGGGCAGACTCCATTCCACCAATAGGCTTTTGGAGGGACTGACATAAGGAGGAAAGGGACGCCTACTTAGGCAGGCAGATCAGTGGGAACAATCCTGGCAACCGGTTCAGTAACAGATGCTTTGGCCAGATGGCCCTCTCATTCATTTTACACATGAGGAAACTGAGGCCCATTCACTCAACATATTCACTAGACAAATACTTATTGAATACCATGTTTGGGATACAGTATCTAGAGTTGTATTCTAATAAGAGAAGTGGAAGTAACCAAATATATAATTGCTCTGAAGAAAAAGCAGAGTGAGAAAAGAGAGAGCTGGGCTTGCTGTTTTAATCTTCTCTGAGATGCTACTCAAGCAGACACCTGAAGGCAGGGAGGCAGTGAACCCACGGACACTCAGAGCAAGTATATTCCAGGTGGAGGGAATGGCAAGTGCAAAGGCAAGAGCATATTTGGACAGTTAAGCAGCAGGGAGGTCAGCGTGGTTGAGACAGAGAGAAGGAAGGGAAGAATGGGAGGAGATGAGGTCAGTCACATGGTAGGCAGGAACTAGGAGTAAAGATAACATAGGACCTCAGAGACCAGGATGTGAATTCTCAATTTCATTCAAAACACAACGGGTAACCAGTGACAATCCCATTGGCATTTTTAGAGGCTCATCCGTCTGTTACATCAAGAAAGGGTTATACTATATAGAAGACACAAAAAACTCCATTAAAAGACTACTAGAGGTAATAAACAAGATCAGCAGGGTGGCTGGATGCAAAGTCAACGCTCAAAAATCAGTAGCATTCCTGTACACAAACAAAAACTCACCAAGAGACAAATTCTGGAAATATTGCCCTTTAAAATAACATCTAAAACATGAAATACTTAGGAATCAACCTAACTAAAAATGTAAAAGACCTATATGCTGAAAATTATACTATACTGAAAAAGGAGATTGAAGAGGATATTAGAAAATGGAGGATGTTCCTCGCTCTTGGCTAGAAAGAACCAATATTGTGAAAATGGCCATACTCCCAAAACTGTTATACAGATTTAATGCAATCCCAATCAAAATATCCTTGACATACCTTACAGATCTAGAGAAAACACTCTTAAAATTCATTTGGAAACAGAAGAAACCTAGATTAGCAAAGGCAATTCTGGGAAACAAAGGCAAGGCAGGAGGCAACCCAATTACTGACTTGAATCTATACTACAAAGCCACAGTGATAAAATCAGCATGGTACTGGCAAAGAAATAGACCTGAGGATCAATGGAACAGATTAGAAGATGCAAGCACAACTATAAAGACACTCAGCCACCTGATAGTTGACAAAGGGGTTAAATATGTCCACTGGAAGAAGGATAGCCTCTTTAATAAATGGTGTTGGAAAAATTGGCTCTCCACATGCCAAAGACTGAAATCAGATCCATGCATATCACCATGCACAAAACTAAAGTCTAAATGGATCAAAGACCTAAATATTAAAATAGAAATACTAAATCTACTGGAAGACAAGGTAGGTAGAAGTCTTGGAGACATAGGGGTAGGCAGAGAATTTATGAACAAAATGCAAACTGCACGGGAAATACTTCAAAGAGTCAACAACTGGGATCTCGCATTATTGAAAAGTTTCTGCACTTCAAAGGAAATCACCAACAGAATGAAAAGAAAACCCACAGAGTGGGAGAGGATTTTAGCCAGCAACCCGTCAGACAAAGGAATTATGTCCACAAGGTATAAAGAATTGCAAAACATCAAGCCCCCAAATTCAAAGACCCTCTCCAAAAATGGGCATCTGAGATGAACACACAGATCTCAGAGAAAGATATACAAATGGTAAATACATGAAGAAATGTCCACCATCACTGGTCATTTGAGAAATGCAAATTAAAACAACATTGAGATTTCACCTCACCCCAGTAAGAATAACTGCCATCAAGAAATCAGCTGATAACAAATGTTGGCGAGGCTGCAGGTGGGAATGTAGACTCTTGCAACCACTATGGAAATCCATATGGAGAATTCTCAGAAGACTAGGATTGGAAGTTCCATTCAATCCAGCTATTCCCCTCCTGAGCATTTTCCCAGAAGAACTAACAAGTTCAAATCACAGTGACATATGTGCACCCATGTTCATAGCAGCACAATTTGCAACAGCTAAATCTTGGAAGCAACCAAGATGCCCATCAACTGCAGAGTGGATGAAAAAGATGTGGTATTTTTAAACTGTGGAATATTACTCAGCCATAAAAAGGATGATCTTGAGGCTTCATAGGCAAATGGAGACAACTTGAGACTATCCTCATTAGTGAAATAAATAAGAATCATATTTATAAATATAATATTTTGTCTCTAGTGTAAAAAATGATAAGAACTATAAGAGTAATAAAAGCCAAAATGTGTAATTGCTATTGTAAAAAAGAAAGGAAAAGAAAGGTCTCTAAGGGATATAACTGCATGTATGTTTGAGTGTGTAAAATAGATGATCGTATTGCTGAATCTTTGTTGGATCTTTGAGCAGAACTGTTTGCTTTCTCACTGTTTGAATGTCTACTATGTATCCTTTAATTTTGTAACTTGAACAACTACATCCAAGATGACAATATGTAATTTATCAACTAGTGATTTCTTAGTGTTTTTTTTTCTTTTTTTCTTTTTTCTTTTAGAATTCTGTATTGTTGCTACCTCTTTTTCTTTTGCCTTTTTTCTCTTTAAATAAATTTTTTAAAAATGCATAATTGCTATTGTAAAAAAGAGAGGAAATAGGAAGTGCTATAAAAGATATGACTGCATGAATATTTTAGTGTGTAGGATTGATAACCATATTTCCAAGTTCTTGTTGGATTTTTGAACTGTTTGCAGTCTCACTGCTTGAATGTCTACTTTGTATGCTCTAATTTTGTAACTTGAAAAACTATTTCTAAAAGGACAATATGTAATTTATCAACCAGTGATCTCTTACTGTTTATCCTTTTTTTTGAAATTCTGTAATATTTCTACCTTTTTTCTGTTTTTTTTCTCTTTAAATAAAAAATAAAGGATTATAAATAGGATGAGTGAAAGCAGGGAAGAGAAGATGATTAAAAAGCGAGGTAACAGTAGGTTGGACATGTGGTGGTGGTGGCAGTGGTGGTGATGGTGGTTTCAGTGATAAGAAGAAAATGGAATCCATTTATTTTTCTAGCAAAATTCTAAGAGAATTCCTGAAGAATTGGGTATGGAGGTATGAGAGGAAAGAGAGAGCAGACTTTTTGTAAAGGGTCAAATGGTAAATATGCTCAGCTTTACAGATCATACAATCTCTGTTGGAGCTACAGCCACAGACAATACGTGAATAAATATGAATGGTATGCTCAGTAAAACTTTATTTATAAAAATAGGTAGTTTGCATACCCCTCATTTAGATTTTTAAAAGACTGGAATATTTAGGATGATCAAATAACAACTAGAAGGGGTGATCAAAATATATGGCAAATGTTTAAATATTTAAATTCATTATAGTAAAAGACATTGTCATTAATGTTCCTCAAAATACCCTCCCCCAATTTGAACACACGTATCCATCATTCTTCCCACTTTGTGAAGCAGTTCTGAAAGTCATCTTACAAGAATGTCTTTACCAGTTATGACCAAAACTGTGACCAAAAACAGTGAATGGTGCTGCCATCCAACATAAAGGCAGCTTTTTAAAAACACTGTGGTGTGTGCCCATACATCTTATTCACTGTATCTAGTACTATGTGACTTGCAGTTCTTCCCCAAACTCAAAATGATTATGAAGAGTAAATGTTTCAAATCAATTCAGGATGTGAGGCAACCATGACAGTGCAACTAAAGACATTCATGAAAGAGGACATGGTCTCTTGTAATGTGACTTTGCTATGCCCTCCTCAAAGGATACAATTATTTATTCTTCCCTTGAGTGTGCTTTCCATGGCTAGGACCCAAGAAGCCTCAAGACTTCTGCTTTTATGTCTAGAATTCTCCTGGTGATGAATCCAGCTTCCGTGCTAGAGAAAACCCAGGCATCCATAGATTGAGGAAATAATGGATAAACTGAGGTCCCAACTAACAGCCAACACTGAAGGGCCAGCATAGAAACAAGTCATTTTTAAGTGATACCTCCACCTCTATCAGTCGCCTCAGCAGATGCCATATACAGGAAAGATGAGCTGTCTTCATAAAGCCCTGTTCAGTTTTAAATATTGTGAGCAAAAAAATAACCTTTGCTGTGTTAAGCACTAGGTTTTGGAGTAAATTTTTCCTCAGCAAAAATATACTGAAACAGAAAGTGCATCAGTGATAACAAATGACCCAAAGTCTCAGTGACTTGAAACAATAGCCTTTATTCCTCACTCATGTGTATGTTGCCTGTAGAACTTAGCTCTATCCCATGGCTTTTTTTTCTGGGACCCAGCTGAAAACAGCTCCTGACCTCAGTCTAATGGCAGAAGGAAAAGACCAATTGTAGAATAGAATGGTATATGTCACTTCCACTCACATTTCCCTAGTCAATGCAAGTAACATAGCCAAACTAGCTAAAAACAGAACAAGGATATATATGCACTCAATAGCTGCGAACAATAATACCACCTATGACTGAGGGAAAATCATGAGTTCATTGTGGACATCTTTGGTTTGAAACAGCCATTTGGCATACAAGTGGAAGTGATTGGTAAGAATCCAAAGTTCAGAAAAGAGGACAGCACCACATGTTTAAGTGACAGTTACACTTTAGATAAACCGTGAGACTCAATGAGAGTATCTAGAGTGAATATTAATTAGAAAAGTGATGAGCTCTGAGAACTGAGTTCTGCACACTTGAACACTTAATGGGTTTGAAGAGGAGGAAGGACCAACAACACAGACTAAAAAGAAACCATTAGCAAAGTAGGAAGAAAACCAGGCAAGTGTATTGCTCCAAAGCAAACAAAAAAGAGTGTCAAGAAGAAAAGACTAGTAATTCAGTCTGAGATGCTGAGATAATAAGCCAGATGATGTCTAGAGTGGGCACTATCCTGGCATTCAGGAGAGCAAGGCTAGACTGGGAGGGTTAAGGGAGGAAGTGAATACACCAAGAATACACAATACTCTTATAAAGTATATTGCTACAAAGGTGGACAGAAAAACAGAGAAATAGCTGGAAGGGGACAAAGGTCAAAATAAGAGTCATAATATCAGAACAAAAACAGCAGGGGTTAGTAGCACCCTGTTATCAAGTGAAGGCATCTAATTCTCAGCTCTTACTGGACTTTATTCTCACGGCCCACTCCAATATTTGCATCTGTAGCTGATTTCTATGTGCCCATCATTGACAAAATCCTCATCTTTCTCATCCTAACCTTAAAACCCCTGACTCTCCCAGCAAATCAAAGCCAGTTCCATAATGCTCTCAGTGTTATAGGAAAATCTGCATCTTCCTTGACACCACTGAGAAGCGATTAAGAGACTTAAGAGATAGTCTCATGCCCTTCCTGCCTAGACTGGCATAGATGTACCACTATTTCCACTTTAGATGCCACATCATGGGGAAGCCTTAGGCTCTTTCATCCCCTTTCTGATCAAAGCCTGGAAATAAAGCACAAGACTGTCTATTCCCAGATCTCAAGTTTATCCGCAAAGTTTACCATGCTCATACCGGTTGCCATGCTGGAGCCAACTCATACAGGATTCCTGGAGACAATTATGTGTGTCTCTTTCCAACTTCATAATGATATCACGTTGGTAACTTGAAATTGGCAATGGTGGGAGTATTTGCAGTACAGAAATTGACAAACATTACAAATCAGGCCTCCTTTTCCCCTTGGAGACATCTGTTGAACATTTACTGGCTCATCACTTCCCATAGCAACATTACAGCTTTGTAGAGATGGGAGATGGTTGCAGAGCCCCTTGTCAGGTACCAAATGATCTTTCTCTTTCTCTTTCTTTCTTTCTTTCTTTCTTTCTTTCTTTCTTTCTTTCTTTCTTTCTTTCTCTCTCTCTTTCTCTCTCTCTTTCTCTCTCTCTCTCTCTCTCTCTCTCTCTCTCTCTCTCTCTCTCTCTCTCCCCCCCACCCCCTTCTTTGCCTCCCTCCCTCTCTCCCTCTCTCCTTCTCTGTTCCTACCTCCTTCCTTCTGTCCCTCTACATTCCACTCCCTTGTCAGACTGTAGCAACTTCTAAATATGATGCAGTAGAACTGACATCAGGAACATTTAGGAACATTTCCCAAATCTACTGTTTATGGCACCTAGCTCACACTTCCATACATTCTAAATTTATTAGTATAAGTGCAACCTTGGCATTGGGGATTTGGTATGGGTGCACCCTTGGCATTGAGTATTTTAAAACCAAAAACTCCCCAGGTGATTCTAAAGTGCAACAAACATTTAGTAAAACGATTTTAAGATATTGGCTCTCCATCCTGCCTATACATCAGCATCATCTAAGCAGAATAAACATGCATATAAATGACTTCCCCCCAAATCAATTAAAACTAAGTCTTTTCAGGTGAAGCTCAGGCACTGGTAGGTTGTAAAACACCTCCAGATGATTCTCATGCAAGAAGATTAAGAGCTACTGGTTTATAGCATAAATTTTGGCTCTGCTAGTCTTAAAAATGATACTGGTGAAGCTCAAAATACTTTCTCAGATTCTATTTAGAAACTCAAAAGTGTGGAATGTAATTTTGTTCTCTCTACCCACGGTCACTATCCTTTCTCACAGGCAATCTGTATAGAAAGGTTTCACTGCTGCCTCAATGATGTGAGAGAGAGAGAGTTAAATGTGAATTCCTGTGGACCAGCAACACACGGGTTACTACCTAATTTTTTCTCCACTGTGAGAATTTAAAATAAACCTTTCATCGCTTCTCGGCCTTTTGGCTAAGATCAAGTGTAAAATAAACCTTTCAAATATATATTCTCTAGTTTTCTTCAAATAAAGTGAGAAGTAGAATAATCTCTAGGCTTCTGTTTAATATTTATTTGCTTTTAAGAGTTCGAGTTGCTTTCCTTTTTTTCTTTTTGGAAACTCAAAACAATAAAGATCCTGTGGCACTGAGTCTTGAACATGTAGCAAACTGGTTTCACATTCTGGAAGCATGTGCCTCGAAGATGCATAATTAACTCTTTTATTTTTTTAACCCAAAATTCAGTCACTTACTAATTCTCATGATACCATGTAACTTCAAATCACTTCTCCCTATAATACATCCCCCACTTCCACTGAGATTTATTTAAGAGTACATTCAACAAATCCATATCCTCAGTGGTTAGAGTGGCACTGGTAAAAACACTAGTCACCATCTCCATTATTTCAGTGTGATACTGAGATTTAGTCCATTAAAACAGCATGCCCACCTCACATAAATCACTTGGCAGATATATCCAGCTTAAATGCAAAATGGGATGCAGCCATATCGAGGCAGTCTGCCTGTCATGGGTTTGAATCCTACAAGTACAACCAAATAGACATGGGATTTGGCAAGTTAACCTCCCTGAGCCTGTTTCCTCATCTATTGTCAGAGATAATGCTACTTGTCTTAGCTGGTTTCATAAGGATTAGAGTTAATACATTTAGAGCTACAAATGTATTTCTTTAATGGAGCTTTTAAATTACTATTCTCAGGTCTTTGATTCCCACAGGACCACACCCCTGAGGGTATTTCTGTGCTTTTCTCACAAGCAGAGAGAAACACTTAGTTTTTGTTTTCCCCTTTTACTTTAGTTTGTAATAAAGGGAGACTAGGGAGGCAAGAAGAGTGGGAATTACCATGAATTATCAATTCTTGTTTTCAAACTTCCAAAATCACCAATAAAGATTAATAAACAAAGAAAATTTGTTCCACCAGAAAATGATTTGTATGCCTACTTACTCTTATTTCCAGAATCTACCATTTGTCAGTGTCTTCTAATTTTCTTGATGACATAGGCAAAAGTTCTGTCGGGTGTAGCTTTGTTCTCTGTGCTCTTCCTGCTGCACTTTGGCCTCTGCAGAGCACTTCCATTTCAATCTAAATTCCCTTTACAGATTTGTGTCTTCCCTCTTCCCAATGTTTTCCAGCCTCACCTGCATTTTGAAATCACCTGGGAAGTTTTAAAAACTAGTGACATTTGGGTTCTTCTCCAAGAGGTTCTGATTTTATTGAACTGAGACTGTGGCTTGTGCATAGGAGTCTTTAAGGTGATTATAATCTGTAGCCAAGGTGGTGACCCTCCCCTGACTGTGAGCACCATGAAAGCAATGACAGTGTTATACTCATGCTCATACCCTAGTGCATAGTACAGCAGCTGGTGCAATAATTCCTCAATGAATGTAAGAAAGTATGTAAGCTCTTGCCATCTCTGATTCTTTTCCAACCAAAGAAAGAAGTGGTCAAGATATACCTAACATTTGGATCCTAGAGATTTGAGCCTATCAACTTCTAAAGCTTGAGTAATCAAATCCTCATTGTCACTAGTCAACTCTGGTACTGGATAATAATACACTAGTGGCAGTTGCCCAATTCTTCACATATTAACTAGATACTAAACAATTCTATTTCCTTTAGAAGCCTGAGGGAGATTTGTCATCAATCCTTCTCACAACGGAAAAATGAGAATTACCTCCCAGGAAATGCTTAATGGTAGCAAAAGAAGCACTGCAACAAGATCCCTCTCAATGAATAGTCACATCCAAGCTGAGATATATGGGCCTAGCTATAATTAGGGCAATATGAGCCCTTATTCCATAACCTACACTGCAATTCCTTATGCCTAATCATTTGTTTCATTTGGAATATATTTATTTAATGGATGTTTTGTATAAGATCTATTCACAGAGTTGTATTATAAAAAGGACGATTCAGTATAATGAAAATACATCAAGACTGCATAGTACTTTAAAATTTATGAAGCAGTAACACACATGGCACATTTTAAACTCAATCTTTCAAAAGTCTTGTTTGACTTGTTCATATCCCAATAAGTTTACAAAGCTATCCACTCTCCTTCCCTCTCTTTGTCGTGGTTAGAGAATACATTAACACTTTTTCTTTCACAAGAAAACAAGTTATTACTCATCCAGGAATAATTTAAGAAGTTTTAGTAAGAGCTCCTTGCTTAAAACACCCACCTACCTTCCTCCTGCACATCTGAAATTCCAGTAGTTGTGATTCTTCCTTTCCTAATATGCTGCTTAGAGGAATCAGAGAAAAATCTCATGACTTAATGAATTTATCAGCCACTTCCTTATTCCTAGAAGCATGGAAGGAAAGTAAGATCAGTGAATGTTTGGAAGAAGATGAAGAAAGAGATACTGGCGATCCCAGAAAATAAATTTCTCTACTTTCATGTTCCACTTAAGGCTAGTGCTCCATTTCTGCTTTGGTTAAAGCGATCATACAGTCCAAATGTCCCAAACCAGGTTTAACTCCTCTCATGTCTCAGTAAGCTCTTTAAGTCTGCTCTTTAACTTTCACTTACTTAACATATGTTGTTTATATAGTTAAACTTTCTGAATATTAATTGCATACAAGTGTCTCCAAATCACCTAAGGGAAAAACAGCATTTTTTGACAGGGACTTAATTAGCATTTTGGATGGGGCAACTCTCCTTCATGCTAGACATTTACTTTCCCTCCTCCAACTCAACAAATGGAAGTGTGCTCCCCCAGTTATTGTGACAATCAAAAATGTTCCCACACACTTCCAAATGCTCACTAGAAAAGTGGTACTGATGTGGGTTGAGAATTGCTCATTTTACACCCTGAGCAAATAATGCATAAAAGGCTTTCAGCTATCTTTTAGAGATATTTTGCCTGCAGAACTTTGCAGATGGCATTATCGTCTTATCCTGACACCTTCATTAAAGCAATATTAGAAACTAATGGCCAAAAGCTCTTGTATCAGAAACAAGAAATAAACCAGCAAAGAGTCTCCCTTTCAAAAAACAATAATAAAACCTCTTCTAGGGGCTGGGGATTTAGCTCAACAGCATGAGCGCCTGCCTTGCAAGCACGTGGTTGTGAGTTCGATCCCTGGTACTGATAAAAAAATAATAGTCTCCCTTTCTCCTCACCCCTTGTGAGAAATTAAACATCACTATATTCCTCTTAAATTTTTCACAAATTTATTTGTTTCTAATAAAATGTGGGAAGATTTTAAATTTAGTTTTAAACCTTAATATTATTGTAATAGTGATATCTGAAAAGTAAACTCAATACAATTTGAACTTGACCTCAGAGAATGTCTATAGCAAGCAAGAACACTTCAGTGTCCCCCAGGGGGCACCATAACCCCTTCACAAGTCTACCAGCTCTTAGTTCTGTGTGGCTAGGCTGCTCTGGCGCCCATTTCCATTATCAGATGACTGTAGGCAAAGTACGTACTTCAAATATGATCCTCTGGGGACCGAACAGGTGGCCAGGTTCTGGTGGCCTCGTGACACTTTGGATGCACAGAAATCTCATAATCCTACCCTTTCCCCAATATAGGTTGATTATCGTTGGCCATGGGTGATTCCAAGGTGAACCCAGAATGTCCAGTTTCCAACCCAATTTTCCAAGGTACCAAGAATTCCTTTGCAAGGGCACCAACAAAGAATCTGTTCCATTTCTCCAATGCCCCATGGTTAACCAATAACTCGAGATATTCTAAATCCAAATGCTGTCATCAGGTTGTACAATGTGTTATCCTTACCTTGTCAAAAAACAGATGGTGGAGAGAGAGATAGTCACTTTTTTGCACCCTTCCAATTGGTGTCAATTTTTTATATAAATTTCAAAAGCAATAACAAGCAATGCCATTCAGGTACATATCTAAAAGCAATAAATGCTCAAACAGCCCTGTTTTGTACATGATCTATGAAAGTACCTATTAAAAATATTCATAGAAGCTTTACTCACAGCGAGCAAAAGCCAGGAAAAATATTTATCAACAGGAGACTAGATAAACAACCTGTAGTAGATCCATACAACTGGGTATCACCCATATATAAAGGAATAAACTACTAATACATACTATAACATACATGAATATCGAATGCTTTACCAGTGGAAGAATCCAAATGTATTACAAGTGAAAGAATTTTTTTAAAAAAATAACGCATCTATTTTTATGAAATTCAAAGACAGCTGAACCTAACTTAAGTGTTAAAAACTTAGAATAGTGGTTACCTCTGGGAGAAGTATTGGGGAAGAAGCATGAGCGAAATTTCCAGGGTGGTAAAATTATTCTCTATCATTATTAGCATGGTAGTTATTATATGCAAATGTGTAGATTTTTTAAATTCATTAACCTATACAAGTAAAATATATGTATTTCATTCTGAGTAAATCATTATTCATATTTTTAAAAAATCCAAGGCAAATACTATAAAAGATGGTAAATACAGCTAGAGGCTTCAATGAGGAATTGTGCAGAAATACCTATGATGCACAATGTTGGTACTAATATTTCTGTCACCTATGTCATAATTTGTGAAATCATATTTTTATGCGTTCTTCTGCATCACATAATTTGACAGAAGTTGATAAGAACTTTCTTCTACAAGGCTGTTTCAGCCAGGGAACTATCCAGAACTGTAAGTAAAATCCCCAATGGTGAATAGCCTCAATTTAAAAAAATCAGAAGCTAAGGAAGCAGTTTTTTATACTCAAAACCTTGCCAGGAATCTTTGAGACAGACGTCTTTTTATGAGACCTACTGAACTGTACAATGACTGTTGGAACAATAATTGCCCTATGCCCAAGTTGCTTCCTTTTCAAATTCAGTCTTCACCCATGTGAATAATTTATAATGAGTCTTGTTTAGAAGAAAAACACATAGTCTGTACCTGATTGAGTGCCTCTTTTAGCCTTTTAAAATGCAATAAAGCAATTTAGTGATCTAAAATTATTTTCCCAAGCAAACATTTAATTACTGCACAATTACCCAGACCATGCATCTGAACTGTCACTTGCTATCTCTTTAGCAAGAATAATTTGAAAATGAAACTATTTGGAGAATCATATTCCAGTTGTGCACAACAGCACAGTGGGTCTCTTGACTACTTCTCACATTTTTTTAACCACATTAAAGCAAATTAGAATTTCAAAGGAAGTTATTGCAGCATTGCTTATGAGTTTTTTGTTTCTCAACAGGCTAAAAGAACTTGATGAAAACTTGATTTATTATTGTTATGTCAGAGTTTAAGGCCACGAGCTGAGCTCAGCAGAGGCAAACCCACCAAGAAGCCAGGCTGGGAAAAGGATATTCCAGTAATCTTTCATATTTTATCAAAGTGTGAATGCATTGACCATGTTAAGTCACAATAACAAAACCAGAAAAGCTTTTAATTCACACCCATTTACAGGTCATTAGAACATTTTAATTGAAGGATAATATTGGAAAGCATTGGCTTTTAAAGGAAGAATTAGAAACAGATCTAACAATAGTTTTTAGGGCTAACTTGAGATACATTTCTAATCCCATGACTTTCTTGCCAGGTTTGCAGAAGTACTGTTTCAGATGAGGTCCTCAAAGAGCAAACTCCAAGTCTTAGATTTGTGTACCAGAGAATTATTAAGGAAGATCTCCCAGGAAAAACTGATAAGGGTAACTGGAAAGCAGGACAGGGATGGGGAGTGTATGACCTCAGAATTCTGGAGCTCTCAGCTCATGTGGGAAGCTCAGGAGAGTAAATCTCATCTTGAGACATGAAAACACCAGTCAGCCATTAGCTGATGGGCCTGGGATAGAAATAAGGGAAAATGAACTCCCTGTAACTTTAAAGTTTCCTCTAGTGTCTGAATATTGGCTCCAGTATCACCAAGGACAGACCTTGAGAAAAAGTTGAAGACAGTTATATACTGGTAAATATGTAACAACTGGGTGGAGGGATGGAGAAAGCCTTGACTTGAAGCAATGTCGAACTATTGACTTGACATCACTGAACATGGAGGGGTTGGGAAGAAATGCATGATAACACCACCATAATATAGAATTTCTCCTATACAAAGACAATAGATATAAATAATCTCAAGATCATAGATAATAGTATGCAGCAAAAATAATTGAGGATATTAATTTTTGTAATATATTTATTGCAAATTTACACTATGTTCATTGTTCACAGTAGCTATGTTCTAGGAAGTTGCTACAAACACTGAATTATCAAATATTGACTCAATGCTTCTAGAGGAAATACAAAGTTTGGTTCCTATGAGCTTCTAAAAAAAGTTTCCATCAAGTGAACTATGTGTGTGTGTGTGTGTGTGTCCTTGTTTCACATGTATTTCTATTTAGAGACACCTTATTTAATATGTATTGCTGATTCATTAACTATTCACTAATGGCCAATAGCACTGTAACTCATGCCTGAAAGAAACTAATATAATACATGTAGTTTTCTTCATAAAGGACATCAGAGCCTTTCCGTGCTTAGGAACACCAGAAATAGTTTTAGCACTATGCTTGGGACACATTTTAAACAGTGAAATTACCCCCCCAACAAAAATGTTTGTAAGACCTGGCACTAAATATACTACCAAAAAGACATTTTTTTATAATATGAGAGCTGAAACAAAAAGTCTTATTCAGCCTCAGATGAAATCATGGACAAGAGGCAACTCCAACTTTTTGCAACTCTGCACATGACCATGTTCACAAATGACCGCAAGTATTGACTTAAGGGCTACAAATAAATTATATAAAGTAGGTAAATTCATGAGTATGGAATCAGTGAAAAATGAGAGAAACAAGTAATTCTATTTCAATAATGGCTGTGTTTAACAACCCACTTAAAGAATGAAAACGTAACAGCCGACTCTTGCAAGCCTGTATGAGCCAGCTCCTCTACAGCAGTGACTGGACTAGACTACCTTCACCACCATCTCTATTGGCTTGTAAACCCCTACAGGGCAGACACCAGGTCTTGTTCACTTCATTACTCCAGCATCTAGCACAATGCCTTCCTTGTGACAAGTAATCAGAAACTGTTAGTGTATAGATGAATACACTTCCATCCATTCTATTATTATGGCAAAATAATAATTCATACCGGAGAAGCAGTTTTATGATTACAATGTACCTTCCTGCTTAAAGCGTGTTTGGTTCACAGTGCAAGGTAGTTTTTACAAAATTCTCTGGCCATCTTCTTTAGTATTACAAAGAAGAAAATGAAGAACTAATATTAGCTGATTTCCCATAGATGACAGAGTCAATTTAGGAAGAGAATTAAGACTCAAAATCTTTATATCTCAAATCCCATGTGGCTGCTTTATACTAGGATTAGTTATATCCCTCCAGTTAATGAGAGTATCAACAACAAATATATCCATGCCATGCATGTATATAGTACTCACATTTGCTTCAAAGGTTTCAGTTGAACAAGTGATTAATCTACCCAACAAGCAACAAGAAGAACCATCTCCAATAGTAACAATGCTTTAGTCACTTATGGCACAAAATGCAGTATTTTGGATTCTAAAGACCTCAAATACATAGTCTTAAGTACAAATCTTTAGCCACAATAGTTTTGGTAAAACTAGTTTTTAATGAAAATTTACTAAAATGTATTATGTACAGAAGACTGCTGAGATATACACTACAAGGCCTTTGTATATTTCTAGATAGTCAAATGATAGAAATGCTTGTGCAAGTTCCTAGCTATCTCCTAAATCATATTTCCTTTATGAGCAACTTATTTCCTGTGCATGTCCACACACCACAAGTTATCAGATTTTCAGCTTTTCAGATGTTTTATCTTTCACTTACAACTATGTCTACCAAAAAGGAAAAAAAAACACTTTTAGCTGCTTTGTACTTACTTGGTGTGAGTAGAGGACACAAGAGCCACACCAAGGTTCAAAGCCTAATAATACAGTTGTATAACACAACCTCACAAATCACAAAATTCCAATCACACAAAAATGAAAAATCTGGAACTGGAAACAGCTTCTTCATCTGTGATGCCATAATTCAGAAAGTGATTTCATTCTTAGAAATTCCATATCATAAAAGGGGCTAAAATAGTGCCTTATTCATAATAGGTACTCAGCAAATAGCTAAGTAACTAACCAGAATCAGATATTCCTTCATTAGGGGAAGAAGAAAAATTGTACCATCATTGAATGAATGATCTTCCTTGGCTTTTTTCTTGGCTAATGAGCCACCTATCAGCTTGGCTACATTCAGGAAGAGCAAATAAACTCAGCTGGGTCCTAACAGCCTTAGAATATATTAGTGTATAGCTACAGCTTTATTTCTTTTATACAGAAGGCTGGCATAGTGGCAGGTACTGAGACTCAAATCATCAATAAGAAAAGCTTGAGAAGTTACTCTGAAACTCAGCTAGCAAATACCAAAAGCCTCCCCTTAATAAGTCAACCCTGTGACCCAGCAACTCTACATCTTGGAGTTTCACTTTAGGAAATAACAAAGGATTAATATATGAAGAGCTTCCACAGATCTTTAGCTAAAATATAAAGAATATACTCTTTTCTTGACAAATGCTGACAAAGGATATTTGGAGAAAATATATAAGTAATAATTATAGGAAATAAATGCAATGATAAGATAATACTTGCAACCATAAATTAACTTGGAAAATTAAAAACATTGGCAATACCCACTGTTCTTAAGGCCATGGAGAGATGGATTGGGAAAATGTAATTTGTTACTCCAAAATTTGAGAATCAGATGCAGTTGACCCAGCTTTTACCTGTAGGCATCTATCACACAGAAATACCTACACATATACAAAACTGTATATATGCAATAATATTTATTAGGACTCTCATTTTTGTTATTGGAAAAATTATAAACAGAAGGTCCATTAGCAGGGGTCTTTACATTAATTATGTCACATTAATACAATGGAACAAAACATAGCCATTAAAAGAAAGTTGCATGTAGGTATCTTAATGTGGAACAATCACCATGACATATTATTAAATGGAGAAAGCAACTTGTGAATAATGTATAATATATGATCTCATTTAAGACAAATCCACAGAAAAGCATGTACACATATACTTGAATATATGTATAAGAAAAAGTCTGAAGGAAAACACAATTAACTGCTTGCAATTGATTCTTGGGGTAAGGTGAGTAGATAGTCAAAGTGAGGAACCTTTTTTTTTATTTTACTGTGCATACTATTTTACTGTGCATCATAATTTTGTGAGAAAGCATTTATGTACTAGAAATGATTATAAATCATTGTATTACAAATGATTTTTATAAAACAACAAAAATATAAAAATTTTGATTCATCTAGAAAGTACTAGCTAGTAGAAGGCATGAAAGCAAGAGGGAAGTTTTGAAAAAATCAAAATGAAAACACAAAGTGTGTATGCCTGAAAGTTCAAAGAACAATTGCTGACTCTCCACGCTAAAGTTAAAAATTGGCCACTGGAATGATGAGCTCAGGAATCACAGAAAATTCTGTTGATTACTAGGCTTGACTTAATCTTTTCCCTCTGCAATAGGCTAAAGATGATCAGAAGTTCTTTATTACCTTTCCCATTTAGGAGAATCTATTTTCTCTCCCTTAAGTCTAGGCAAGCTCTGTGACTTGCTTTCACAACAGTGCAGGACACAAATGACAATGTGCTTATTCTGAACAAAGTCTTTAAAGGTAAAGCCTTTGAGAAAACTAACAATTTTTACTGTCTGATTTTAAGAAGCCTGACTATCCTGACGCTACCATAGGAATACCCAGCAAGCCCCATAGATAACAGAGACCCAGCCATATGACCCCTAATAAAACATTTCAACCAATTTTTCAGCCATTCAAGACATCTACCCAGTGGCTTACATGTTGTTGACTAGAGACAAGTCAAGCTCATATCTCTAACCTACAAAAATCATGTGCAAGTAAAATAGTTATTGTTTTAAACCACTAGGTTTGGGGGAAGTTTATTCCACAGAAATAGGTAATCAAAATTCTATGCTTTTACTTTTTCTCCTCATTCTCTCTACAATGAGAAGGCCTAACAGATATTTGTGGTCTGATACAGTTGGCTTTTATTACAAATCCTATATTCAAAATGCTGCCCATGGAAACAAATTAACATTCTGACCCAAAAGATGTGCCATGACAAACACTCAGACAGCTGTCTTCCTAGAAACTTCCAACTAAGTCTTGTAAGAAAGCCAATACTGCATTGGTATTTTTGAGTCAGAAATAATCACCTCATTATTGCTTTTTGAAAACCAAATTGCCAGCCCTTGACATCACAAAAGGACTGCATTTCTCTGGAACCTATTCTACAGAAGTTCATCCAAAAGCTGGCACCTCCAAGGTTTGAATATACTCTCATCTTTCCACCTGGTCCTTCTACATGCTAATCCAAGTTCAGACTAGCAGGGATGAGGAATGTCTGGCAGTCATCAAGGGTCTGAGGGAATCAACAAGTGAGGAGGGTTATGGGTGTGGGTGTGAGCGAAGCTGCAGATGTGGTCTTGAGGGATCATCTATGGTGGGCACTTGTATGGAGCTTCCAACAGGATTTGAACCCAAAGAAATCTGGATATTTGACTTCTCAGAAAGAGAATGGGGAGTCCTTGTCAAAATTAGCCTGGAGCTTCTCCAAAAGAAGTTTTTTCTGGCACACTTGGACAGGAAGTTGCTTGACTGCCCTAAACCTTAAAGTTGTCTATTGCTAAGAATCACAGCTTCTGACATGCACATCTCAATTATTCAGCGTGGTCCAGAAATTAGAAAACACTGTATCATCTAGATGAATGTGCACAGATGTTTCTGACTTCACTCTCACATGAAAATAAAATAATCGAATAGCTCTTTTCCATTTTGGGATAATTTGACAAATAGTTTACTAGGACATTTTCTGTCTAATACAGAGCTGAAGTTTAGTAAACAGGTGTGCTTACCATGTATTCTATATCTAGAACTTTGATACTCTGTAGGCCAGCAGCATCAGCTAGTTAGAAAAGCCAAATCCCAGACCCAATACAGATCTATTGTGTTCAAGACCTTGTTTTTAACATAATCCTTGGAGGATTTGTGTGCGCACTAACGTTTGAGAAGTGCCAGTCCGGGGAATCACATCCCTCAGATGCTACTCAAGGAACATCCAGCTCCTCCTTCCTCACCCTTCAAAACTTCCTGGGGAGAGAATCAGTTTTCAACAAATACAAAAAGTAGCACTAAATGAAAAAGAAGTCCCAAATAGACAATCATACTGTTCATATAGGAGGAATTAATCAGGTGTGGGTAGGATTTTGCCTAATGGGTGCTAAGAGCTGCCCATTGGTTGAACTGTGTCCCCCAAAGATTTGTTGAATTCCGAACTCCAAGTACCTCAGAATACAACCTTAAAAGGAAATAAAGTCATTGAAGAAATAATTAGCTAAAAATGAGGTCATTCTGGCGTGGGGTGGAAGTTTAATCCAATATGACTTGATGTCCTTATAAGAAGAGGGAAAAGAGACACACAGGGAGAACACATGCAATGATGGAGGCAGAAACTGGAGTGACTCCTCCGGCGATGCAAGCCAAGGAATGCCAGGGATTGCTGGCAAACTTCCAGAAGCTGAAAGTGGCAATGAAAGTCTCCCGTTACCAGTTTCACAGGGAGGCTGGTCCTGCCAACACCTTGATTTGGAACTTCTAGGCTCCAAATCAGAGAGTACAAACTTCTGTCGCTTTAAACCACCCAGTTTGTGACATTTTGATCCAGCGTCCTATAAAACTAATACAGACAGGAAAGGCATTTAAGGGGCTCACAGTATCTGTAAAAATCTTAGCTCCTTTCTTAGCCATAAGGGAAAGCCTCGGTATCTCTTGCAAGGGGCCACACCCTGATGATTCAGGGATAAACCCTGAGAAATATTCTGTCTTAGGTGATAATATCATAGAAACAACTTTTCTAGCAATATATATTCTATATTTCAAAATAGCTAAAAGAGTAGGTTTTAAGTGTTCTCACCACAAAGAAATGATAAAATTTTAAGGTGATAAGCTAATTGTCTAGAGTTGATCATTACACATTGCATACATGTTTGAAAACATCATATTATATCCCATAAATATGTATAATTATTACATATCAATCTAAAATAAAATTTTAAAAAGAGAAAAAAAACCCAAATGAACAAAGAATGGAACAGAAGTCAAATTTTTAAAAGTGCCTCATCAAGACATGACTTGCCCTGTTTTAAGCACTATGAGAATTGAAAAAATTCAAAGACAGCACAAATACCATTGAGAAAATCTAACTTTGTTCAGGAATTCAGCATTCAAGCTGGCTGGATTTACTGATAAGGACCCTATAGAAAACATCCTTCATTTGGTCTCATTTTAGCTCTATTCTTGCCATAGCTAGGAAACTTAGCTGTGTTTCACTTGTCCCATTGAATACCACATAGAATATTTTGTTGTTCTTTAGGGTCTCTGAAACTCAGGCTGAATGGGGAAATCCTGCCCAATGCCCTTTCTTAAGATATCAAGTGTATGTTATTTATTTCCACTCATCCCTCCCTGTGGTTTACCAAGTATTTCGAAAGATATTAAAGCCTACAATAACCTCAGTAAACATTTGGTCCAACTGTCTTACACATGATGAAATGGAGGTCAAGAAAGGTCAAATTCTGGGCAGCAAAGCCAACATTTGGAATAAAAAACAAAGAAAAGGGAAACAGGTCATCCAACTCTGAGGCTCTGTTAGTTTCACAGCCACTGCAAATATGCTGCCTCTTGGCCATTTATTTTTTTTTTTTATCTGAAGGAAGGTTTAGGAGACCACAACAACATCTAGGGCACAGCTTTTGAAACTTAACAGACTTTTTTGGATTCCAAATCTTCCACCTATGTGTTGGGTGGCCCTGAGTTATTTAACATCTTAGTCTGCTCATCCCTTATACCAGGGATAACATGGCCTATGTCAAACAATTAATGAGATAAAATATGGAAAGTTCTGTGGTAGATGGCTGGTTTCAGCTCACAATGCCTTAACTTCACCTCCTCCCCACCACCACCAACCCCTTAACATCTTTCTGTTCTGACATCTTTGGCACTAGCTTCAGCCCCCAGCAAGCAGAAAGATATCTGCAGCTGTTTCAGGCATCCCCCCCAGGCACAGGAATCCCAAGAAAAAGAGAGACATTCCCTTTAATGGGAGCTCCTTCTTAGGAGTGGGGACACTTTACCCAGAATGCTTTAAACAAGCTTTCCCCCATCTCATCTGCCAGAGTTGGGTCACATGCCCATCTAAGAAGAATGGGAATAGTCTTAATCTAACCAAACTAACCCTGAGGATGTGGTTGGGATCAGCTTCCCCCTAGACACAGCTGAAAAAAGGCATGGTCCTGTTATAATATAAAGCAAAGTGGATGCGAGGTAGGCAAAAATACTGATAATTTTAAAATATGTCTCCTATTAACGTGTTTCAGTGTGAGTGAAAAATATGCAGTACTTCTGAAGTGTCTTAGATAAGTCTTCCATCGAGGTTTTAATAGTAGCAACCGAGGGATTCGCCTCCCCTCCCTCACACCATTACACCCAAAGGGAGTTTTCCTGACATTCCTGTGGCAGCATCTCCCCACCCCTTTGGGAAACATGTCAGCTTTTAACTATTCATCTTAAGTGATTCACCAAATATGTAGGCTGCCCACCTAGTTGTACTAGAAATGATATGTGATGATAAAATTGTCCGTGCAAGTAGTGTGCCCAAGTTTACAAAGTTCTCGGGTACGTCTTACATGAACCTCTGCATCCAAGAAAAATGAGGACCTAAAAAATGTGAAGCAACACACCCAAAGCCCTCAGATAAAAAGTGACAGTGCTATGTCTAGAATGGCACCTCAAATACAATGTGCTTTTTGCTCCTCTGAATTGTCACAAGGAATCATATGTGAAATCTGACATTACTTATATGGCAATTGCAATCAAGAAAATTGGTATATACTTATATACCTATTGAACTGTGAGACTTCCATAGCCTGAACTCCAGGAGACCCATTCTTTCAGCAGCCATCTACTTTCTAATCCAAAATCTTCCTAGAAGCACAGATGAAGTCTTTTTTTTTTTACTTTAAAGTAGAACTTGTCATGTGTATAGCAAACATTTATATAGCACTTGCTGTGTGGCAGGCATCATATGCAATGTGCCTTACAAAAAGTAATTCACTTCACTCCATGTAGCTCTATCTGCTTAGAAAAGTCTGAATGTCCCAAGGTCAGATATGTTCCACAAAAGACAAACCACTAAAGGATAAGACCCCAAAATGCCCAAAATTCAAGAACAGATCAAACTTGCAGGCAAAAATCTGTCCCAGAGCTAGCCATATTTTGTCCTACTCTTTTATTAGAAACAGCCTATGCCAAAATTACCCAGTCAGGGCAAGCACATATAAACAAGTCACTCTGTAATCTGAAATTTGTTGAGGAGAATTCTAGATTGACCTAAACTTATTATAGAACATAATCTTTTTGTAACCCTTTTTTCTGTTTTGGCAGATTATAATCTTCCTTAAAAGGCATGAGAGCGTTCTGCTTCAAGTTTGGGAGATCCAAAGGGGATTGGTTGGTTCTACTTTTGTGTCGACATTCTTAATCTTCCCGTTGGTATTTTAAAATAACAGGTTAACCATGCAAATTATAAAGTGTACTGTGTAAATGTCCCTGTGAAGTGCTGCCATTTGCAAGAAGATGTTCTTTCTGACAGCCGAGAAGTCATATGCCTCCTTGCTTTTCATGTGACAATAATTACTATCTAAGCTCTGAAGTGTTTATTCCCACAGCCCAGAAGACATTTATAACAGGTTCCAGCCGCTAACCATTACTGTTTGCCATATTCAATTCATAGTTTCAATATGGAAGGATGAAGGCTTCAAAGTATAAAAACAGACCTAAGAGATTTTTTTCCATTTAACAGTTTAGGGTAATGCTTTTAAGGAGGATGTGATCAACAAACTCATTCTTGCAAAAACAAGTGATAGCTTTATAGATTGAGCCAACGAAGCACTAAAAAGTGTCCTTTTATTCCACCTCAGTCATTTTGTTTCTCTTTTTCTTTTTAACTTAAAATTTGCCATATTCATAGTAAACCAATAAAAATTCCTTCTGACTCTTTGGGGAACTAGAGAAAATTCTAATAAATTCCAAAAAGGTTCACCTATTGAAACATGATACAATTTTCTAGATATAAATTATCTTTGATTAAATAGGTCATTACAAATAGACACTTGTCTATAAAATAGCAAATAAAAAATTAAAAATTTTCCTCCTTCAAACTATTTACACCAATGCTTCTCAGGTATTACCATGCAAAAGACTTTAGCACATTGTCAAAACATGGATTCCTAACCAGCTTGAAAATCTGATTCAGCCGGTCTGGGGTGAAGGTCAAGGTTCTGTCAAACTAGCAAGCCCTAGTTTCAGACACTACTGCTCTGGGAACCATCCTTGGACTAGTACTGATCTATACTAGTAGCCTACTACTCATTGAATTCTGAAATCCCACCTTTGGAGATTCCTTTCCTTGGGAAAATCCAAATGAGAATGTTAATGCATACTATTAGCTAGTGTAATATTATGAATTTGGGTTTCTGTTCAATTCAGCAACCTTGCTTTGCTGTCTTACACTGCACCAGCTGAAGACAGGGGTCTTGCCTTTCAGAAACATTCAATATATATACATGGATATAAATCACAAGGCAAATTCTGACGAGGCTGTAATATGACAAATATCTAACATGAAATACTGTGTTCTATGAAAACATCATATTCAGGAAATGTAAAAGTGGAAATAAGCAGCCAGAAAATGGTCCAAAAAAGGTTACTGAGAAATTTTCCAAGGTACTTTATGGGTTTCCATAGAGCTTTCATACAATCACAGTCACCTTCATAGGGACAGTCCTGTGAAGTACTGTAGATAGGCCTTTCTCCATTTGGAGATGAAGAAACAAAGACTGTGGGAGCTAAAATATTTCCTCAGAGTTATATTGCAAGTGAGTGAGTAAAATAGTGTTGCTGAGAGGGCATCACCATGTGAAGAAAGAGCAGGATACTAACAAAAAATTAACAGTAAATAACAGACATTTATTTACCACTTTATGATGCCAAGCTCTGTACTAAGAACTTCATATATATTACTTCATATAATTCTAAAAGCAACCCTATAAGTATTATCATTTATTTTCATACCCTTTTGGAGGAGAAAAACAGAGGCACAGAAAGGTTAAGTAACATGTCCCAGGTCACATAGCTAATAAGAGGCTCTTCCAGAACTTGAGCCCAGGTCTCTTAGAATTTTAGCAGACAGCAAAGGGTAGAATGGATGACTAGAACTTTGGTACTGTAGGTGAAGGGTAGATGAAGTCAGAAAAGCGTCTTGATTACCTACCTATCAGAAGCTGGACTCGATGCACAGTAAGCAAAGAGAAGTTTCAGTTTTGTTTTAAATATGGGAGGGAGAAGATTAGAAAATTGCTTTTGACTTGAACATCATCTCATCCCATCTTTCAATTAAATCTATGGAGTAGATTTAACCTGATCTGTTTTGTAGAATAAGAAATGAAGACTCAGAGTGTGAAAAATGATTTGCCAAGGAACTCTAGAACCAAGGAATAAAGTTGAGAGCTTACATTACACTTCCCTGAAAGAAAATTTGGACTTGCTTTTCAGTTTGGCTGAGACAACCCTAGTGGTGGTTCCCTGTGACAACAAATCATAGAGTCCTGCCAGCTGTTGGTAACAAGAGGTTTCCAGGGTCAAATAACTAGGTTAAATTTGAGTTGTTAGCTGCAGAACTGTTCAAGGCCTCTGATGCATGTGCATATGGCAGAGCTATAAAAAGGGATAGGGGCCATAGTGTATGTTATATACCAAGGCTTGTGGAAACTATGTGTTTTGCAGAATACATATTAACCATGTGTTGTAGTTTAGATCTGGAATATCCCCTCAAAGCCTCATGAGCTCCGAGGCAGAGCTTGTGGAAGGTGATTTAATTGTGGGGGTGCTACAGGTGACTTACTGAAAGGAGTTGGGGCCTGGTTAGAAGGGATCACTGGGAGCATAACCTGGAACTATATGACTCCCTCAGTGCTCTCTCTCTCTCTCTCTCTTCTTCCTGGCTTCCATAATGTGAGCAGCTTCCCTCCTCCCAGGTCCTTCCACCATGCCATTTCCATGTTAAACCTATCAAACATGGATGAAACTTGTGAAACTATGAGTCAAAATAAACCTCTCCTCCTTTAAATTCAGGGTCTGTATTATTTTTTTCCAAATGACTAGAGGAGTAACTAAGACAGCATGGGGTACAGTGTGCAAAAATCTTCCACAAGGAAGGTATTTTCAACAGGGTCAGCCTATGATTTTTCCTGGGCCAATAAATGAATTCATTTACTGTTTTCAGTGCTTTCATGATTCTCTGTTGAGGTAGCCTGATACTGAAGCATGGAATAAAGGCTCACACATGCACACGCACACACACACACACACACACGAACACATACACACATGCATACATCCCTATCTGAACTTGTTATAAACTCCCTTATAAACTCTCACTATCTGAACACAGAGGCCAGGTAATTTGGGAAAGCAAGGAATACTTGTATATACTCAAGTGAAATATATATTCCTTCACTTCCTTGGGAATAAACATAAGGTAAATCTTCATAGAAATATGTTATATCACTAATAACATAGTAGTTCATGACTGCCAACTTGCCTGATTGCACAATCCTCACCTTTCTTATTCATCTTAATGCAAGAACTTGGAAACTATGTGGCACTTACCTGTTGGCCTCTAGTTAGGTTCTGCCACTGGAAAAGAATGACAGGAAATTGCAAGGTGAAAGAAAAGGCAAAGACAGTTTTGTTCTGATTCTGGTGGTATCTCTGACTCAGCAGATGGCCGTCTATTTCCCCAGCAGCTGTGCTATGGACAATTGCTAGTAGCTGCCAACTACTGAATGCTCCAGTGATATTAGCAGATCTGACATCATGGGAAGCTATCAGCTCCAGTGGCCTCTGGTGTTTTGATGAGTGACAGAATTCTATAAGGAGCAGCTGCAAACAATTTATGTAAAGAATGTCCTTCTGGTCCTGGGCATGGTGGTGCAAGCCTGTAATCCCAGCACTGAAAAGGCTGAGATGGGGGGATCGCCATGAGCTTGAGGCCATCCTGGGCTACATAGTGAGTTCAAGGTCAGCCTAAACACATAGACTGAGCCTATCTCAAAAAAAACAATAGTAACATCACCTCTTCCTTTTTGTCTGTTTTGTCCCTCCGCTCCCAGCAGTGGTTCCTCCAGCCCTAGGATGGCTTCCTGCATTGACCGCTCTCTAGCTTCCCATACTACTTCAATATTTCTCAAACTTTCCTACCAAAACCCTTCTGAAGGTTAGAGAAGGATGAACATGAGCTCTTCTTTCCCCAAACCTCACATCTGATTATTTACCCAAAGAATTTCCAAAAAGCAGAAGATATAATTTCAGTCTCTCATTTCAATGAACAACTTTCTTTTCATAAAAAGATGTTTCATAAATGTCTTGACATAAAATACTCATTAAATTGATTGCTTACGTAGCTTTATTTACTCTGACAAACACATCTTGGTTCAAAAAGTGAGAGTCGTAAGTATCATCTGAGGCTATCTCAGCAATAAGTCAGCAAAGAACGACTAACTCTTATTCTTGGAGAACAAGCTCTGAGAAGCAACTTGGCCAAGTGGAAAATATGTGGGCTTTGGAGCCAGACAGGCTGCATTCTAATTCTAAGAAACATTTATTAGCTATGTGACATAGGGCCAATTTTTTAACATCTTTGAGCCTTGATTTCCTTGTCTATAATTGAGGCCAGGAATCTCTATCCTACCAGGTTGTTGAGAAGATTTGCCATAATATAAAGTCCTTGGGAACTTGATGTTTAATAAATTGTAAATTGCTATTGCTATTATCTGATGATGGACACTACAGTCTTTTCTGTTGATTTCCTTCTCCTTTCTGTGGCTTTTGGCAATAAAAATGAAGCCAATGACCAGCTCTCATATCCATGACTTGAAAGGCAACTTCACAGAAATCAATGGATTTTCTCATCAGAAAGAGGATAGAACCCCTCAATCTAGCAACTGACTTCTGGTCAACCTTCATCTCACCTGACAGAGACTTTTTCTATGAAGTAGGTCAATAGTGACACTTTTGCAGCCATTATAATCTGTGTTCTCTTGTTGCTTTCTTAAGTTTCAGAGTGCCAAATCACATCATAAATTGAAAATATCATAAATCTAAAATCCATCAAACATTACAGCTTGGCAACACAGTACTCCATAAAGAGGCATTGGTTTATCCTTGTGATCATGTCCAGCAATACAAGAGAGTATTTCGCTTGCATATCACTGGCCCAGGAGAAGATCAAAATGCAGAATTTGAAGTACCATTTCTAATAAATGCATACCACTTTTTCAGTAACACAAAGTAGAAAAATAGTAAGTTTGACCATCCTAAATTGAGGGCTGTCTGTATTCACAGTTGTGAGACAGGATATGGTTCCCAACTGTTTATGTTGCCTCCTCTCATTCTTTTTCTCCTCTTATCTCTATAGCATCTCTTCCTCATCCAATGCTTTTGTCAGTAGTCCAATGGCAAATGAATTATAATAAACTAGAAAGAATTATATCTTACATTTTAAGGCTTTATTTTAGAGTATTATGAAGTAAGTGGTCTATTAGATGAGAGAAATAGGTATATTTAAAAATAGCAAGTACTTAGTTTTAAGAGAAATATAATTGTTATTAAAATGAATGAATGAATTTTGTTTTCTTTACAATATCAGCATGTCTACATCATTGTTTCAGTGGTCCAAGATTCCCATTTAATTGATCGTTTTAATCAATTCAGAGGCTAGTTTCTATTTATTCATTCTAGGAATAAACATTTTTGGGTGCATACTACGTGTCAGACATTATGATAGTCAATGACTGAGATAATTCTTGGCATTGTGGAACCTAGGGTCTAGTGGGATAGGTAAATCTAGTGGGCTCAACAGTGCACCCTGAATGATATATACACCAGGAACTTGGGAATGTACCCTTACTTGGGAAAAGGGCCTTTGCAGATATAATTAAAGTGAGGTGCTTGTGATCATCTCAAGTTAAGATGCAACCTAAATCTAATGAATGCGCTGATGTGAGACAGAAAAGAAAGACTCAGAGGCACAGGGAGGAGGTCTTGTGAGGACAGAGACAGAGACTGGAGTTATGCTGCCATGGCCAAGGAACACCAGGAGCCAACAGAAGCCAGATGGGGCAAGGAAGGATCCTTCCCTAGAGTCCTCAGAGGGAGCATGGCCTGGTGATTTCAGCCATCAGTCCTTCAGGACAGTGAGAAAACAAAATTTTGTTGTTTTAAGTCACCAGTTGTGTGGTAATTAGCACAGACTGGAAAACTCATACATCAGACATTTATTTCATCAAATAACTATGAAATAAATGTAATAGTGCAACTGCGTTATGTAGGGCATTAGGTGACTAAATAAAAGCAAACATTATAGGGACTTGACTTCCTCAGGGTCAGGGAATAAACTGAGGGCTGAAAAGGAAGCAGTAAATGCTCTGGGTCAAGGGAAGAGCACTTCAAAAATCCCTTTGGGAGAACATGCATGACTAGTACCATGTGCTAAAGGAACATTGGAGGAGCGACTTTTAAGATGAACCTGAAATTGCAAAATGAGGTTGCGTCAACAAACATAGGCCCAAGCTTGTCAACCATCATAAAGATTTTGGAATATAGTCCAAGTTAACAATGAGGAAGGAATATAAATATAGAAAATTCACTGTATCCTATGTATATGTAATCCATCAGGTACTTCATCAGTTGGTTGATAAATCTCCATAAATAAGAATCATTTAAAATGATACATGCATACATTTACTATTTTATTCATAATGTACATTCATTCATCAATCTCTTCATGCAGATCCAAGACTTTGTAAGTGTGGGTTAGATAAATGTCTTCCTTTGGCCTCATTCTTATAGATAACTGCTATCCACAATTTTTCATTTCAGTTTCTAGTAAGAAAGAACAAGATATTTGACAATTTACAGGAGGAAAGGTTTCATTTGCCTCATGATCTCAAAGGTTTTAGTTCATGGTCAACTGCCTCCAAGACAAAAACATCACAGTGAGTATAGCAGAAGAAAGCCACTCACTCATCTCATGGCAACCAAATTGTAGTGAGAGAGAGAGAGTCAGAGAAAGAACTAGGGAACAAGATACAGGCCCCAAGGTCTCCAGCTCATGATCCACTAGCTTCAACTAGGCCCCATCTCTTAAGTTTCTATCACCTCCCAACAACACCATCAAATTATGAATCCATTAATAGATTAATCCACTAATGAAGTTAGGGCCTTCATG
Organism: Hydrochoerus hydrochaeris; assembly: GCA_004027455.1. Classification (NCBI taxonomy): domain Eukaryota; kingdom Metazoa; phylum Chordata; class Mammalia; order Rodentia; family Hydrochaeridae; genus Hydrochoerus; species Hydrochoerus hydrochaeris. The sequence continues at coordinate 317,839 of PVLA01000009.1, forward strand.
ACCCCATCACTTTCCAAAAGTCCATTAGGAAGCAACCAAGTCCCAGCACATGGCCTTTGGGGAACATTCTAGATCAAAACCATAACAGATTGCAAGCAATCTGAATTTAGACCTTTCCCAGAGTTTTATTTTCTGAGAATCTTTGCATAGTTCTTACTCATACCTAATTGAACAGTAATTTTCTTTACAGCAACCTGAATTCATTGAAACTTCCCAAAGCATTCAACCTCATTTTCATAGGAAAAAATAACTCTTTGAATTATAAATGTGTTCATGTTTCATCAGCTTATATAATATTTCATTAAATTATGTAATTTTTTTCAAAAACTGACAAAAAACAGGTTAGGGATTCTCTGTTAATATACAGTCACAAAGAGGAGCAGAAATATGTGAGCATCCTGAGGAATAATCCACTACTAATGAACAGTATGCCATGGGCACAGAGTGTGTGTCTAACAAAGAATCTAAATGGAGAACACAGTATATTCAGTAGGTTAGGTGGATGTCAATTAAGAGAATCAAACTAAATCTGAATTCTAAGGAGAATAAACACAATGGGGGGAAGGGTGGATGGTTGTAGGCCAACTAGGAGGTTAACCTACAATATATGAGATGCTTGTTGATAGTTTGGATTATGATACTTATATATAATGATAATGGAAATATATGTCCAAATTTAAGAGATATTTAGAAAGTGACATAATCCATTTGGGCTGCTATAACAAGTTACCATATGTTGAGTAGGTTATAAAAACCTTTATTTCTCACAGTTATGGAGGTTGGGAAGTCCAAGAGTAAGACCCCAACAGATTCAGCATCTGGTGAGGTCCTGCCTTCTCACAGATGGTACTTTCTCACTATATCCTCATATGGTGTAAGGAGTTAACAATCTCCTTCAGTCCTCTTCTATAAGGGGGTAATCCCATTTATAAGGGCTCCAACTTCATAATCTACTTACCTCCAAAAATCTCACATATTTTAATACTATTATAGTGGAAATTAGATTTCAACATATGAATTTTAGAGTTCACACAAACATTCAGACTATATCAGGAGGTAAAATTAGTAAGCTAGTGTATTGGATATGATAAGCAATAAGAAAAAAAGACTCCAAAACTCTTGTTTGTAAAACTGAATAAATAATGATATACTCATAGGGTTAGTTTATGGACCAACTTTGAGGTGATTGGGTATACATTGAACTACCTTTAATATCTCAGAGAGTCCAGAGCTCAGAGGAGATAGCAAGCTAAAATTTAACATCAAAATATGATCAGTCTCACATAACAGTATAGTAACACTGATGACAACTCTCAATCAACCATGGTTGCATTTTGATTAAAAGCTCATTAGCTATAATAGTGCATCTACACAAAAACTGCTGTACCAATATTGCAATACCTGTTATATGTTACCAAAATGTAATGGCCTGTTTGGAGACACACACACACACACACACACACACACACACATTTCCTAGATGATAAGCTTTCAAAAGAAAATTTGATTCACTATATTTTTGTCTGTCCCTCATTAATTGGAATACTAACATTTATTGAGTGCTTTCTACACACAAGGCATTCTTCTAAGTGCTCATATATATTTTAACCCACTCAATCTTTGAAAAGATTTTTAGATACTGATATTATCATGCCCATTTTACAGATAAAAAGGGTACCCCACAGACAAACTGAATAACTAGTCTAAGAACAACCAGTCCATTGAGAGGCAAGCCAAAATGTTCTGTGTCCAAAGCCAGTGCCTGTAACCATTACACCATACTACTCCATCAACAAGAGGCATTGATAGCCAAAAGGATTTGGGGACCCAGGGCATGCTCCAGAAATCTCAGGTGGTACTATTTAAAACACTGCCCATGGCCACATGATTTCCCAGGCCCCAGGTTCCCATATTTTTTGAACAACACATTCGCTAATGTAGCAGCATGAATTGTCTCTTCAAATGTTTATAAATTTGTGTGCAGCTGGCTCAGATAGGTTTCTTGCTGTCACAGGAAAGCAATAAAGCCAAGAAGGAAACTATGAAGAAGAAAGCTTCTTTAGAGATCCAAAATCATCTTTCAAAGCATGCAGAATGGAGAAATGTTTACAAAACAGTAAGAACTGTCTCCAAACTTTTCTGAAAACTTTAGCAGCACTGGGCACTTGACATCTCCAGTAAACTCTTTAATCTTGGAGATGGCGAAGACATTGTAGACATCAGTGTACTAGGAACATAGGACTTGTTTTGCTATCAGGAAACTAAAATATCGTTCTTTCCTAGGAAATATTTTCTGGATTTCATCATTCCTGGTTATAAATTATGTATTGCTAAATTGTTGTTTCTAGACTGACAGTCAGTTGAACAATTACTTTTACAGAGGTATAATTTAACAGTGATTTAATATCACAAAACTTCACTGTGCCTGCTCTAATGAATTTTGCTATTTGAAAATAAAATAGTTTGAGTAAAATGAATTTAACTTGTACAGAAAACTATGATAAACACACAGCTCAAAATTTACTTTTATCTTACTAGTCTCAAAAATCAAAGTTGTTTTAATACCTATTCCTTCCTTTTCTTCTTTTTATCTATTGTCTCTTCCATCTACATTATCCATCTTGCTCTATATTCTTCTTGCTCACCCAATTCTCCTGTTCCTGCCTGCCACCTATCTTTTCTTCTCATATTCTTTATCCTTCTTGATTCCTGTAAGAATTAAATTAGGAACACATATCATGTTTTCAACTTTCTCCATGAGTGTAAAGTGGGAATTGGCAGGCTACAGTCTGCTAGCCAAATCCAGCCCTCTGCCTGTTTCTATAAATAGTTTTGTTGGAACACAGCTCAACTTATTTGTTTATGTATTGTCTATGACTACTTTCATGGTACAACAGCAGAAATGAATAGTAATGACTGAGACCACATAGTCCCCAAAGCCAAAATATTTACTAAATCGTCTTTTACAGAAGAAGTGTGCTGAGTAAATTATGGGCCTCAGAATTCAGTAGCCATACTTCCAGGATCTTTAAAGCATTTCTCTCTCTAAACCAGGGAGGAACTAGAACACAATTTTGATATCTTGTGAGCGGGAAAGTCATTTTCTCTCTGCTCCACTTCTTTTATTTGTAAAATCTGTCTCCTCAAAAGTCATTCTTATACTCACTTCAGCACCACATATAGAAAAGTCATTCTTGCTCCTATTTCAGAAGGTCCTGGTGCATACATAAAATGAGAAATAATCCAACAGAATAATTTGTATTGTCATTGTTTGTCCACTTTTTATGCTTTGATTTTATAACTTGAACAACTGCTTCTAAGATAACAATATATAATGTATCAACTAGTGATTTCTTACTGTCATTTTTTTTAATTCTGTATTCTTTCTACCTTTTTTCTGTTTTGATCATATATATATAAAGGCATTTATACAAACTCCAGAACGATTCTGAACAAGGGTGTTCACATGGATTCCATTATGAAAATGACCTGGACAGAAAATTGTCTTCCATTTTGCAACTTGCAATATCCAAATACAGTATTAATTTGTAGCAGTCTACTTATTTTGCACCCTCTCTCTCTAGATGAGAGAGCTCACTTGTGGGGAAAGGAGGCATATGGCCAGTTTTAAATACCACCCTACCCCCAGCAGAGGGAACTTGGTGGCTGAGTCCACTTACGGAGCTCCTGGGATCAGCACCAATGTGACATGCCATAGCAAACTGCCAAAGGCTGACAGTGGCCAGGGTTTCTTTCAGTTTATTCTTTGGCAGCTGTTTTCTTAGATGTCCCCAGATTTCTACTTTTGGGCTGAGACTTTCAACTCTCCTTGTTATATCTTCAATTTATGAAGCATGAGCTTGTCTTTCAAGCTTTCTTAGGGCAGTATAATTTTTCTTCACTGACAAAATAGTACCCTTGGGAAAACAGATAAGATACTTGAAAGCCTGTGGAGATCATGTGTGTGCTTACGATTCTTCTGCTCTGAAACAGAAAATTGGACAATAAGCATCCTTTAAGATTAGTGTGAAATGGCCATAATAGTCATCAACAAAGTGTCATCCTAGGTTCCATTAGAGGAACTAGCTAAGACTAACCCCAAGTGAGTCCCTTTCCTATACTCTTATTGGACTGAAAGCATGAAAAGCCTCAGTTTAAAATGTTAATGTCACTCAGAAGAGTCCACATTTTAACCTGTGACCCCTCATAACCCCCATAACACAGCCAAGTTCTGCCAAATTTGATATGGAAGAAAGAAGTGAGAAGGTCCCAGAGTAGGGGAATGTGGGAGAAGAGGGCGTGACACATGCCATCCTTGAGGGCATCACAAGGACATGGCTATCACAGTGAGGAGTTCTACACAGGACTGCTCATCACGTGTAGCAGGAAGGTATAAGCACTGGGTTCTTCAAAGCCTCCTCAGAGCTTGCTGCTCAAGGCATTCACACCACCAGGGAGCTTGTTAAAGGTGCAGGAGCTTGGGTACTACCCCAGACCAGCTGCGGTTTAACAAGATCCCCAGGTAATTCATACACATATTAAAATTCAAAAGTGCTGTCCTAGGATATATCCAAGAGTGTGAAAAATAAAAAGGAATTCATGCCCATTGTTAATTTGTTGTTCAGTTATTAATATTTTCTCTCTTAGCACCAAACCTGCCCTTCCATGCTCTCCTTTGTGATGCTGGCGCTGGGGCTCCCCAAAGCACTTGCACCCTTTTTGACTTTATCAGTCACAGAGCTCCTCCCCAAGGTCTCTGTTCAGCCCCACAAGCTTCTCCTCCAAACTTAGCACAAGCCAAGTGGTACCTGCCTTGGAGGAGAGTCTCAGCAAGACAAAGCCCATCCTCTAAGTTTCTAAGTTTTAGTGTTTCCAAACTCTTCCTGTGTTCCTTCATCTTCAAAGGTGGAAGCTGCTTCCTGCAATTGCTACCTCCATAACATCTTCTCTTTATGTCTTCTTTGTTACCTAGTTGACAACTTTATACTTCATTAACACTGTCTTTATTTGGAAACCTCACTTTCAAATAACTGGCAGGACATCTGTCACCTGAATGAATTCCAAGGTAATACACCAGAACCAGTCCAGGAACAGTTCCCATTGGGCAACCCAGTGACTTTGTAACTGCACCCTCCTCACCATAAAGAAAGCCCCCAAAGAACAGCATACTCCACAGCCCTCAAAGAAAAGCTTTCTTCCCCAACAGATGTGCCAGGTTTGCTAAGGGTTAAAGCCAAAGATGAAGCACAGGGTACAGGGCAGAGAAAAGGACCAAAGAAAGAGACATCTTGGTCATTGGATCATGATCCCTCGGAAGCCCTAACAGTTTTCACTGTTGAAATTCTTTCCCCTGTAACTGTCCAACTCTGAGAGAAGGAGCCTAGCATTCTGCAATGGATTAGCTCTCCTCTTGGATTGGAGTGGGGTTCTGGGGATTTTTCTCCACAGCAGCAACCATTTCCAACAAGGAGCTAAATGAGAAGGGCTGTACATTGTGCTAGAGCACAGGCAGGTAGGGAAAAGGGCAGAGGTGGGATTGAAGCACATAGACGCCCCCACCCACAAACACAGACATGCACATATGCAAGAATAGGAGTATGTCACCTCTGCATGAGGCAATAGTTCTCTTCTATGGTAGAGGCACATCAGGAATGAAGGATCCTGATGCCTCTCCTCAGCTCTTTAGAAGCAAGTTGTCAGAAGTACTTCATTAAAAGGAAAGCCAAACAACCAAAACAAAACAAAAAGAATCAGAGTGCTTAAACTGCAACTACATTTGCAGAACAAGGGTGTAACAGATATAAGGAAAAATAGAGATTGACAGTAAACACCAAATGGAACAAGAATTATGTAACTTGATATAAACTGGCATAATGGAGAGAAATGGAGTAAAACAAAAAACAGATTCTGAGGGAAACCAGAACCAAATTTAGAACATGTTATTTCCTCATAAGTTCTGAAATCACTTAAAAGTGTTATTACTACAAATCATCTGTACATATTATTTTGATAAAGGGAAAGAAGAGAGACCACATCATAATGTTGATCCCTATGTGTCGGACCCTGAGGTCAGTGCTTCACATGTAAAATATCAGTGAGTTTTTAACTGCCAAATAAACCTACAGTTACTACCATTGCCATTTTAGGAAAGTGAAGCTCATGTGTCTTGAATCTTACTGAAATTTGGCCATATAGACAAATGGAATTGGGCTGTGGACCTGATGATCTGTCTTTCACACCATGCAGCTGCCTCCCAACAATCTGCTTATAGATTATTGAAGCCCCCATTTTTAATAGCCTGCCATCAATTACTGTTTACTTAATTTTAATTAAAACCAGCTCTGCAGGATTCAATTATATAAGTAGCATATTACATAACCCTACTGTGGTTCTACTATTTAAGTATGGAATTTTTAGCCACTGAGAATCTACAATTCCTTGCTCACCATAAAGGAGATTTCATTTATGATATCTTCTGCCAAGTACGTCCTTAAATTTTATATGTACTATGGAGATTATTGCCTAATAAAATTCTGGACAACCTCAGGATAGCAATAGCAAAATATATTGTAACTAAATTGTCAGGTAGTGCATATCTCATCTTAAAAGTTTTTTCATGATGATGCTAATTAAAGACAACCAAAGTTCTTGGGTTTTATGAACAAACTGCATGTTTTATTAAAAGAATGTCAATTAACTTGTCCTCTATAGCATTGGCTCTCACATTTGAGTGTACGTCAGAATCCTCTAGAGGGCCTGTGAAATCAGATCACTGGTCCCCACCCACAGAGGTTTTAAGCAGCAAGCCTGGGTTGTTCCCAACCATTTGCATTTCTAACCAGTTTTCAGGGGGTACTGGAGCTGCTGGTCCTCATACTGCACTCTGAGAACTGCAGCTCTACAGAAGGGCTATAGAAAATGAACTCACCATCCTCCCTTTTCTTCATTCGAAATGAAACCGATTTTCATTCAGAGCAGAAATACTTCTGGCTAACAAATTGTATTTCTCAACCTCTCTTTCAACTCTGTGTGGCCACATGACTAAAATCTGGCCTTGAGTTATAAGCAAAAGTGTGTGGTAATGCCAGGAAGGCTACTTGAGGGAAGCAGAGTCACCGGGAGGAGCCCATGTGAGGCACTCTCTCTGATGCTCATCTCCTGGTATTCGGGCCCTCAGAAAATCCACTTCTCCTGAATATGAGCTGGACTTCTACTGGGAGAAGCCAGCTGCCACATCAGGATGCAGTCCTGTGGAAAGCCTCACATAAGTGATCTTGGAAGTAGAGTGGACTTAAAAGAAGACCCTTCCTCACCTTGGCCATAAGATGACAATAGCCCCAGCTGATGCTTTCATTGCAACCTCGAGGATCTAAGCCAAAGCCACACACTAAGCAGCTCATGATTATGACCCACAGAAACCATGAGATAATAAACATTTGCTATTTCCGGCCATCGCCCCATCCCACCAGGTTAAGGGTAATTTATTTCACAGAAATACATCACTGATACAAAGACACTTGACCCTCCATATCATCCTCATTCTGCTAGCCTGCAACATGTAAATAAGAACTAGAGCTGCAAGAGCCATCCATTTCATGACAAAGATGGCAAGGCAGAAAGACAAGCATCTGGATCCTAATGATACCAGAAGCTAATCCAAGGCTCCACATTCCCTGGCTTCCTTTATGGGAAGAAGGAATATGCCCTTTTCTTACTGAAGTTTTGAAAAGTGTATAAGGGCTGGGCATGTGGCTCAGCAGTAGAGCACTTGTCTAACAAGTGCAAGACCCTTGGTTCCACTCCCAGAAACACAAAACTGCTACACACGTCTGGCTCCCCTCATGTCAACCAGTGTATAAAATAACAATATTGTAATTTTTCAACAGAAACTTAGTTCTTACTATGTGCCAGGTCATGTTCAAATTATCATCCTAATTCCATTGCTATTTCCATTTTGCACTTGAAGAAGCTGGGGCACAGAGAAATTAAATGATTTTCTGGATATCACATAGCCAGTAAGTGGTAGATCCAGTATGTAAACCCCTGTAGAATCTGTGCTTTTAACCATAAACCTGACTGTGCTAACATTTACTAAGCACTTCTGAGTGCCCAGCATCATGCTAAGTGCTTTACACATTTTGTACACAAAAAAACTGAAGCTCAGAGAGGGTTAAGTGCCTTTCTCAAAACCACAAGGCTAGAAGTGGCTATATGGGATTCAACTCCAGGTGCCTTTGCTTCTAGGGCCAATGCTCTGACTGATTGTGAAACAGTGCTTCAACTGTGGGCCTCAATAGTCTTCAATCATTCCACGGGTCTGTGTCTTCTAGCCCAGTGCGCCTATACTTGTCATATAGATCAGCTAGGGGCATTGGTAAATGCAAATACTAACTCAATTAGTCTGCGCTGGGGCACATTTCTCATATGTCCAGGTGACTGCTGTGCTGCAGGTCTAGGGAGCCCACGTTGCATAGTGAAAGTGTAGACAACAGAAGATGGACATTCCTAGCAAGGCTTGATCTTATGCACCTTTAAAACAAAATAGAACTAGAGGAAATGTTCGATAAAGCTCCTTTCAGCTCTAAAAGTTCTTGATGTGCAGAATACGATTTTCTGCCACTTCCCACATCTTGGTACTTCTCTGATGAAGCAACAAAGTAATCTGAACAACTGCAAGCATAATTAAATGCATCTCATTCCTCACTAGGGAGATCAGCATATCCATGTCACTTGCTTTATGTGTGAAGAAACAGTCAGGAAGCCACTTGCCAGGTTGCAGAGTTGAGGGAGAAGGTACACTGGAGCAGATGCCGGTGTTCCTCAGATTTGACTCTACCTTTGGGGATCCCATCAAAAGGCAGAGGTTATTCAGGAAGTCTGGAGCAGCACCATTTCTAGCCAGCTCTTGGCTGAAGCTCACACTGCCAACCCCAGGGCTGCTCTTTGAGGAGCACACCCCCAGTGTCCTTTGCTCACACTGCCACTGTCCTCTCCAATCATGCCGCAGGGGTCAGAAATGCAGGTCCTGTGGCCAGAACAGACAGGAAGCCCATATGAGACAGGAAGCAATGAGCTGAGTGGCCCAAATTTAGGACGACCACTACCACAAGAGAGGTGAGGTGCCCACGGCCTGAAGTTTGGAGGAAGTGGTTAGAGTCGCTGTGAAGGCTGAGAACATGAAAGCAAGGCTCCCATACACACAGGCTCCACTCTCAGCTCTGCTGCAGGGCTTTTCTGATAGTTCTCTTGACATGAGGGCCTCCTTGCACCCAAGAGCTGAATCAAGTTCTCTAAGTAGGCTCAACCCCAGATGGCAAAGGGAGTACTAACTCCAAGTCAGGGCAGCCCCCAGGAACCAGCCCATGTTTAGGGACTTCTGCTCTCAATTAGTCTTCAATAAGTGCCCCCTACTCCACATGCTGTGTGCCTAACACTGTGCCAGGGGCTCTGACAAATGCAAATAAAGTTTAAAATGTGGTTTCTACCCTCATGGAATTTATTGTCTAATTGTGACTGCCAATATGAAGCAAGCTGGGAATTCAAGAGAGTTCTTGAACCTAGCAAGGACTGAATGTGCAGCAGAAAACTTCAGAAGGAAACAGGGCAACAAGTCTGAGGAAGTTAGAAAAGGCTTCATGGACAAGATGATCCTTGAGCTGGGTCCTTAGGCAGCTGTGGAGGTGTGGATGAATACTAAACTGGCCCTAATTCTGCCTTCACCATCCTCAACTTTTGCCATCTAACTTTGTAGTCCTTCCCACACCTCCACACCTTCTGGTCATTTTGATTCAGGACTCAGCTATGTGGCTTGATTTGGACCTTGAGATGTTAGAAGAATTGACAAAAAGCAGGGTCCTGAAAAATTACTCACACAGCTTCACTTGCCTTCACATAGGCCTCAGTTAGTCTGCTGGGCAAGCCAACTTACCCCAAGTATCCCAGTCAAAAGCTAGCAAGACCAACAAATGAGCAAGCTCAGGAGAGATCAGCAGAGCCACCTAACCAACTGCCTCACGTATGCAAGCACTGAGTGTAAATTGTTGTATGCCATGGGGGTTTTGTGACTGCTTTCATGCAGCATTGCTATGAAAATAGGTGACTGATATAATGAACAAAGCAGTTGGAAGAATGAAACACTTGAATGTTTCCTGTAATGACTCCTTTAGAAAACTAGCTTCATGTGATATTAAAAACTAGTACTTAAAAGAAGGTGCCCCTTGTTAAACACATTGTAGAAATGTTGAGTAAATGAAAATAACAGGTTTATTGATAGAGGGCTTCTCAGAATCTTGACTGTTAAATTGTGCTTTGTGAATCTCCAACAGAGAGAGTTCAGAACACATTTCCCAAACATATTCTGAAGAGTTGCATAGGACAGCACACCCCTGAACATATATGGGACCTGTCAATCCCAGAAAAACATGCTCCATTCCACTACTAGCAGATAAGTTGCCTGAAGGCAGAAATTTTTTCTTTCTTGTCTAACACTGTATCTCAAAACCTAGGGCAGTGTTTGTCACATTACAGGCACTTGATAAATACATTCAGGAGAAAGACAGGGTAAAGGGAAAAAAGGATGATATGTTTCTTGCCCTTGCTCTTGAATTTGCGTTGTTACCTCTGCTGGCAATAATTGCCTTGGCTTTGTCTACCTGGTAAGCCCCAATTTGCTTCAAAGTCCCCATATCCCTAGTAACTTCTCTATGCTCCTCAAGGAAAGGTGAGTGATGCACTCACAGTGCCTGGAGACACATTGTTGGCTTCATCTTTCCTACCATGCCAAGCTCAGAGTCCATCACTCTAGGTGCCCTGGAAAGAAACAGGGAGAGGGGAAAGGGTAAGGGAGAAAAGAAAAGGTAGGGAAAGGAAAAGGAAGGAAAGTAGGCAGGATAAAGGGAGAGAAGATAGAGAAAAATGGAAAGAGATGAAAGAAGAGAGAAGGCAGGAGAAAAAACAGGGAAGAAGTAGGAGAAAAAATTAGTGAAGTATAATCAAAGATCATTTCATAATAGCGAACAGTGATGATGGGACATGAGAGATTTCATAAAGCATGCTGTGGAGAGACATGAACATTGGACAATGAGTTTACCCTTTATTCACAATTGGCCACAAATTAATACTTGAGTCAATAAGGTACCATCAAATAAACCTTCCTCTGAAAATTGTTTTTGTCAACAGGTAAAATACTATTATGTTATATATTCTAAAGCAAACTGAATACAATTTACCATTTATTTCATAGAAGAAATATATGTAGCAAAACAGAGAAAACAACCTGTACATGTCCCTCAAACCACCTTAAACTCACACAATGACTTCTGTTAGTGGAAACACAGCACTCACCTGGGGCCTGGTGACCAGAAGTAGACACCTATGTGACCAAGCCATGTGTTTACATGTTCAATATTGAATCAAATCAACCCTACTTTGACAAGGAGAGGCACAAGTCCCAAGAAGCATAATCTACATTCAGTGTAGAGTTGAGTGTGTTCTTCTGAGAGCCAATAACAGCAAAAAATACAAGGTTTGTCTCCTGCCAGCACTATGCACAGAATGTAAAGAGCTTGTCAAATGTGTGAGTTCCGTTCCCTGTCCTTTTCATTTTCAAACAGATGCTGACAGTTTCCTCACAGCTAACATGACTGCCAAAGGGAAAGGAATGGTTTGTATTTTTCTGAAAGCTGCCCAGCATCATAGGTATCTTAAATGTTCTCTGCTAAGGAAGAGAGAATCAGAACATAATAAGTGTTCCTACCTCACACACTTGTCCTAACTAATTCAAATCTGCCTGAGAGCACTAAGGCAGCTAAATCTTATTTGTATTGACATTTAATTAGAGGTGAAAATTCAATTCTGCCCAAATCTAAACATGTCAAAAGAATTACAGAAGTGAGACAATTATTCAGTAGCTTGCAGAAATAAAAGAAACTTACTCTGCGTGTATATTGGATTGGAGGGAAGACTCAGGGGAGGGCACAATGGATGGGAAGAGATTTGGGTAGGTGAATATTCCAGAGTGTCATTACAGACAAAATATGGGGGGTGACATTTAGGAGCACCTAGAAAATGATGAAGTTAAGTAGCAAATGAAAATTCACCAAAATAATATCTATAGTTTCTGTAAATTTTTGGCTGGTAACACTCGATACCCACATCACATCAGAAAGGTTTTGAGAATGGTCTTAAGGAGATATCTTTGGAATATGGTTGGAAGTAACAAGAACAATGCACAGATTGACTTGTACTATGGTTTTTTTATTTTGGTTTTGGTGTGGTTTTTGTTGTTGTTGTTGTCGTGGTGGTTTTGTCTTTTTGAGATGGTCTCACTATGCAGTTCAGGCTGGCCTTGAGCTCACTTGGTAGCCCAGGCTGGTCTCGAACTCACAACGATCCTCCTGCCTCAGCCTCCCAAGTGCTGGGATTATGGCGTGAGCCACCATGCCCAGCCTTATGTACTATGTTTTCATAAGAGCATGTTAGTAGTGGAAAACCAATGTTCATGTTGCAGGCTTCAAAATGAAGGCTCAAAAAGTAAGAATCATCCTTATCGCCAGAGTCCTTACAATCATCCAGGAACGAGGCGGCTCTGCCCAGTCAAAATGAGCATTCCACCTATTCAACAGGTCTTCTCCAGTGGTAGGCTGTACAATGGTCTCCAAAAAGATATTTATGTGCTATTCTCCTAAAACCTGTGGACATCACATTATACTACATCAGAATTGACTTTGCAGATGTGACGGGGTCAAGCATGGTGCGAGATTGTCCTAGATTTTCCAGGTGACCCCTAAATGCCACAGCATGTGACCTTGTAAGGAGGGAACCAGGAGATCAAGGGTACATAGAGAAGGTGGTATGAAGAAAGAGCAAAGATTGGAATGCTGCAGCCACAAGCCAGAATGTCAGGCAGCCAGTTGAAGCTAGAAGGAAGAAACAGATGGGTCTTTAGAGCCTGTAGGGGGAGCACAGCTTCACTGACAACTTGATTTTCATCCAGCGAAATTGATTTGGGGCTTTTGTTTTTAAGAAACATGAGAGAATCAATTTCTCTTATTTTACGCCACCCACTTTGTGGGGAATTGTTGCACTGGTTGTAGGAAATTAATGCAAGCAGTATCTCTGGATGAGTACCTCAAGCAGTTGGAGCTTGGAAAAATTAGCCATTACATTTTGAAAATGGACCCTCAAGTCTTCCTCTCACCTTGGCCCTCATCTCCTGCTGTTCTGGTTCTAATCCCTGATTCTCCAACCTTCTAAATAATAATTTGACTTTATGTGTAGCTTTGCCAAAAATGAAAAAAAAAAAGTCCACACCAATTTGGACTTCTCAGTGGTTGAACTTTCTATTGTGAATTCACTTTAGATTTACACATCTGTTCTGATAGACTAGCAGAATTCAACCCCTTACACTTGGGTAGGTGCAACCGTTCTATCAGAATCAATATTCTAAAATTGCAATGTTTAAATCTCAATATGCAGATTCATAATGATCTTGCAAGCCTACGGAACACCAGCTTGGGCAGTCAGCCAGTGTTCTTTGATAATATCTCTACCTCCTTTGTCAAAACAGAGCAATTCTAGCATTAGTTGAGCTCATTTCAAGTACTTTTGTAGGTGCAGCTTTTGCCCCAAAACATGTAATAATGTTATGCAAACAGACCTTTGGTGTATTTGTCAAGGCTCAGTCATTTAGTTGCAAGTGAAATAAATCCCAACTCAAATTAGCCTAGATACAAAAAGAAATGTGTTTTCTTGCATAACATTGAGGTTCAAAGAAAGAAGCTTCAGCTTCAGGCATTAGTAGCTTCAGAGGTCCAATAATATAACCAGGAATTTGTCGCTTTTCTCTCTATCTCTCGATAATCTTTAAGTCAATGATAAGCTTTCCTTCCTGGGTGGTAGAAATATAAAATATTTAGATTTACTACTAGGTATGGTGGAGTATGCTTGTAATCCTAGCACTCATGAGACTGAGGTAGGATTATTGCTATGAATTCAAGGCCAGACTGGGCCATATAGTGATTTCAGGACCAACCTAAACTACATAGTAAGACTCTGTCTCAAAAAAGAGGTTAGATAATTAGTTACCCTTACATATAGCAATTAATATTTGTACCAGCAAAAATTCCTGAGAAGGCTCTAGTTGGTCTATCTAGGATTCTAGCTCCATTTTTGAGCCCATCACAGTTTCCAGGAAGTTTTTGTTAAATTATGGTGACTGACTTTTCACATACTTTCATATAAACAATGTAAGATATGTACAAATCAAATCCGATCTCCACCCTAAGGGTGATTATATTTCAAGTCCTCTTTTCAAAAATCAGCACCCCTGCAAGGTAGAAAAAAGTGGCCCTATCAAATAGGGATAACTCAAGGAAGAGTACAGACAGGGTGGACAAAAATTATAAAAGATACAGAGTACCTGTGAGCTAGTGGCAACGGGGAATAGTTACAAGAACTCAACAGAAGAAGGTCACGTAGAAAGTGCCACATTGATGGGATCCATAACCTTCCCAGTGGTCACAGAAGTTGAGGCAGCCAATAGGGATGGAATGAGCACAAGAAGCATGGTAACCCCACTCTCTTCTTCTTAGTCTCCTGCTGAGCACACTATTAGCCAAACCCAGCTGAGAGTTAGAGGGCAAGAGAGATCCAGGGATTATTGAGTGTGCCTTCCAGGCCAGCAAGCAAAAGGAGAAGCCAGCAATGGCATCTAGACAGGTAAGTACAGTATTCAGTAGCAGATGTGGGGATGTAGCAATGAAAATCTGCTATCAAAATCTTCATGTGGAATGTTTCCTGATTAACTTCAAAAGTGTTAGAAAAATACTATAGGTGAGATGAGTAATATTCAAAGTAGTAAATAGTTTGGAAAAATATAGAAACCACCCCCATACCTTTGCATGAAGACCTAACAAGCCTAGTAGTCAAATGGCACAGTTAGCACTTGAGTGCTGGAGCTTCATTACTTTGTGTTCCTCTATTTGCAGGACAGCTGTCACCTGCACATCTGTAAGGCTGGCCAATCCAACTATCAGAATATTGTGGCATTCACAAAAACCTCTTATCCAAGATCTTCTATCAAGTACATAGGTGATAATGGAACTTTTCCAAACCAGAGGTGGTAGTGCACCCTATAACCCCTGCACTCTGTAAAGCTGAGCACATCAAGTTTGAGCCCAGACTGGGCAACTTAGTGCTTTAGAAAGACTCTATCTCATAATTAAAACATCAAATAAAAATTTAACAAGGCTGAGGATGTAGCTCAGTGTTAAGTCTGTTGTTTCAGTCTCCAGCACCACAAAAAATGAATGCAACTTTACTGAACTATAGAACAGATTGAATAGTGTGTTTTAGGCCAGCTTGCTAGGAAATACTTGCGTATTTGGGGATATTTATTTAATATAAGATTTACTTGCAATATAGAATACCCTCTGAGGCTGAGAAGGACACATGACCTTTACTAGCTACTAATCACCAGAGGCTCCCCCACATACATACAAAGAGAAGCCAACTCAGCCAGGTTGGATCATGTGTCCAACCCTATGGGAAGGAGAAGCAGTCATCTCCAATCATCCAATCTGTAATGGATTTTTCCATATACGTAATAAGTTTGCAACCACTATAAGGAGAAGGTGGAATAGAGAAGGATGTATATTAGGTACACAATAAATCCTGCTACCTCAGTTTACTCATTTTGCTTTGTGGACTTAACTACTCATGATTCCAATTTTCCTAAGCTACCTTAAACACCCATGACATTTGTAACTTGTAATTTTGATAAACATAAAGTCAAACTGCCCATGCTACAAAGCCAGAGAGCCATGAAAAGAGCTAGTGAATGAACATAGCTGGCCACTTATTAAACACATCTCTGTAGTTTTTCTCTTCTCACCTGCATCTACACAGAAAACTGATAACAAAAGGCAAACTTTGCTTCCCAGTGAAAGCTTCCCTTGGATGGTAGCATCTATTGAAATTGATGCTGGAAGAAAAGAAATACTAAGGTCTTTTAAAACAGATTAGAAATAAACTATATTTTTAAATCATCATAAATGTAAAGGAGCCAGTCAAATATCCCAGTCTTAGTTGACTGCATGAGTTTAAATGTCATGATATATTCCATAAGTGCCTAGAACACAAACCTCATGGACAATGTGGTTCTACTATATAACCAATATTACTCAACATTTATCTCAGTTATTTACTCCTACAAAAAAAACCCTACAGCTTTGTCTTAAAGCAACAAGTATTTTACTTGCTTGCAATTCCACAATCTAGACTGGACTCAGCTACATTCTTCTGCTGATCTTGCCAACAATCACACATGCAATTATATGCCTGCATTCAGCTGGCAAATTGGTTGAGGACTAGACTCAGCTGGGACACTAGGAAGCTTGGTGCTCTCTCACTCTCTCACTCTCTCTCTCTCTCTCTCTCTCTCTCTCACACACACACACACACACACACACACACACAGCTTTGAATGTATTCTCTTCAGCAAATACCCAGACTTCATATATAGTTGTTCAGAGCTCCCAAGACCACAAAGGCAGAAACTACTAGGTCCTCATAAGACTTAAACACTGAACACACTCTCTTAATTAAAATGAGTTACAAGGCCAACCCTGACTGAAAGACAGCTACTACACAACAGCAGGAATACAAGGAGACATAGTTCATGGATGCTGTGGATGCAAAACCACAACACCTCTGCACTGCAGTTCTAGGTGATTTAGTATATTTTTTCATTAAATAAATCCAGGTTTATCCCCATTTCATAGATAATTACAATGAGGGTTACAGAGGATAAAAAACTATTCTAAAGTCATCCAGTTAGATTTGAATCCAAAGGCAGTGCTCAATCCACTAACCACAGGATATCACACTAGCTTCAACCATGCAATTAAGTTCAGTTCCTGGGGATGTATTTGTTGCATGTTTCCACCGGGTGTTCCCTGGTAAAAGAGAAAAACAAAGACATCCTTTCATCTTCCTTTTTCTCCCCTTTGACTTCCACTCCAATATTAGCATCCTCCACTGTAAGACTTCCAGCAATTCTAATTTCAAAGGAAGTCCCATCTGGTTGTCTTCAGGCACAAAATTAATGACACTCACTTCTATATACAAAATGGCAACTACTTAATAGCTAAAGCTAAGCTAAAATATACCTACCCCTGGTGTTCCCTTGTTCTTGATCCCCCAACCTTCCAAGGCCCAAGATTAAAGCTATCAATACTCATCAAAAGGTTATTATGCTCCCCACTATGAAGTCCTTGAATTAACATTTAGCTCAAGGAGGAAGCATCAAGAAAGTCTTGAGACTGTGGACTCAAGGCCATTGAGTTGAAGGTGATACAACTATACTGTCAGGCTCAGAAGGAGGAAAGAACACCTCAGGATATAGAGTCGGCAACACATAAATCCCAACAGACCTACCAAGCAATGGTTTCTTTTCTTTTCCTTTTCTTTTCTTTTTTTAAAATCAACTGAAAGTCAAAAAGCTTTACCCTGAGACCTAAGCTATCAACAAATAACTGTTAAACATGCTCACATAAAAACTTGACAGCTTTTACCAGCAATCTGGTGGCAAGCCAGTGAACTAAATGTTCAATTTAATTTCCTGTTTCCCTGCCTTGGGCACTAAGATGGTTTAGAAAGAGACACAAAGAGTGAGAAGTAGATGAGAAATCCTAGCTGAATCGTTGAATCAGGTCCAGGCACATGTTTCTTCCACTTCAGTTTCTTGGTTATATCCCCTTTGGAATATTCCCTGCACTTTATATCCACACTCAGGCCCACAGCCTATGAACAAGTCCTCAAAATGTAAAACCTCCTTGACACTACAAACCAGGCTGAAAGCAATACACTGACCTTAAGGTGGGGAGCAGCAACATAGGGACTCCCACATTGGGCCCTAAGGGAGTGACGAATAAGGGGCAGTGACAGCCTACATGCTGGAAAGTTTGGGTCCATCCCCAGGTTTAAGTGAGTGCCATTTTGTGGATGCATGCAAGACAATTTAAATAGGAGGGTAATCTGTCAGTCTCAATTCTCCAAAGTCTATAATTTGCATCAGAATGAGAAGAGGAAGGCATAAAAAATGCTTCAGCCCTGTAAATATAACATTAGTTACATCATCTAAATAGATCTGTTTACTATTTAAGTTAAACCACCAATCAGTACAATAGCAATTTTGTGTATTTCATTAAAATGTGTCTTGTTGATATGGTTTCAAGTTATATTTGATCATGACTGTAATTCTTTAGACTTCCTTTATAAGTAATATATGAAAATCAATTTTATTTTACAATTATATGATGAATTTTCAGTCTGTAATTTGCTGCTCATAGAATATAGTTACATCTTAAACTATTAAAGAAAATATTAACTATTTTTGAAATCATAATTTTTTTATCCCCATTTAATTATCAAAAGTCCTTTGATTTTTCTTGGCCTTAGCATCATAACATTTCCAGGGTTATTTTCTTTCAGACACACTTCTTAATGTACAATGTTTGTCTTCATCTATGTTTAGGTACATTCAATGCCTTGTATTTCCTAGAACCAAGGTCATAAAACAGTACATGTGATAGGACATTCCACTTCCACCTTTCATCTATAACTAATTTTGATTTTTTTAACTGAACTCTGTAATGGACATCGGAAAGGCCAGATATGGGATCAAATGAAATAAAAGATATCAAAATGTTGGAGTACCAAACGCCACTGGGATGATTTTTATGCAGGGACTATATGTTACAAAATGCTAAGGGTCAAAGGATGGTAGAATTATTGAGTGAGATCACTATAAACAGGCAAGCATCTCAACTGAGTTAAAGATTATATGGGCAGGTTTATTCTTCCATTGGCTTCCAATGAGGCACTTACTACCATTTGACCTAAGCAAATTGGTGATTCACACATTTTATTGACTTTTGGATGAAGAGGAGTATCCTTTAATAGTCAGAAATATGTAAGGGCAATAGGTCTTCTTTCCTGCTTTAAACTCACTAAAAGTAGTATGTTAAAAGGAAGTATCAGAGAAAATTGTGACATTCATACAGTCATACAAGGAGACACCTAGGTGGCCTTCCAATCATCTTAGAAATTCTACTTTTGTGACCATTTCAGTATTCCTACACTTTGAATGAAAGATCACATGACATACATGTGCATCATGGGAAATGCTCAATGTATCAAAACTTCTAGTCAGAATCAGGTAACAAAATCCTCCAATAGATAGCTAATTAAGTAATCAGTCTGGAATCCCAAGTGTAGAGTGCCAGTCTAAAGGACTATGTTACAGGCTTCACTATATTCTTATATGCCCATTATACAAGGGCAGAACTTCTTACACAGTATTTTTAGCTAATGCATACTTCTTGAATATCATTCATTTCACCAGCAAAAATCATTCCTAATATCCATTAAGCTAATTTACAAAGCCTGTAATGTTGATTAGAGATTAAGATATTTCAAGGCTTATCATAGGTACTTTGGGAATGTTGATTTCATGTTGGAGAGCTAATTAATATCCCTGGAATGGACATCCTAATTAAAGTATTTAAAATGTTAACCAAACACTCCTAGGGCATAGATTAAAGCTAACATACACAAAAATATATCTTTACTGGAGAACTTTAAAGTAAATTCCATGCTATGAAACATAATGTTGTTATGGCAATGACTATAATAAAAGAAGGATTTTAAGATTGTTAGTTTGTTTTACATGTATAAGCTTTTGTGAAAATGAATGCCTTTGAGCTAGGCTTAACACAGGACAAGTTCTAGAGTTACCAAGGGATCCAGTGATTCCATTTCCTAGTATATGTTTTCAGAATTTGAAAGCAAATTCTCAAAGAGATATCTGCACACCCATATTCATAGCAACATTATTCACAATAGCTAAAACATGGAAGCAACCCAGATGTCCACCAGCAGATGAATTTATAATCAAAATAAAAAGGAAAGAAATGCTGATATGTTGTAACACGATGAGCTCATTTTGCATCATGGTGAGCTAGAAGGCAGCAGTGCTAGCAAGTCACTCAAAAGATGCTTACCAAGATCCACAGGTACTCAGAAATGGTGAGGGACAAAAACCCAAATATGGGAAGGCAACTTAAAGGAGAAGCTCACCCAATGAGTTCCCGTATCCAGAGTGTTTTGAGAAAGAAGCTCTGCTTGCCACCCATTCCCAGCACTACTTACAGCCTAGCTGCAGCACAGATGGCATCTTGGGAAAAGATCTAACTCCCTGAGGGAAGAAGCCAAGTACAGCAGCAGCCAAGCTGCTGCATTTGGCGCCCAGTATAACAGACACTCCCCAATATTCACCTGCTCTAGCTCTATTCCCATGAGAAGATAAGAGTCCAGTAAGCAAAATATTCACAGGAGAAGGCCTCTAACATTCGTGGTCTCCTAGCCACAATCACAGAGGACTGCAGCTCAGCCCCCACAACTCCTACACAACAAGATCTCTCCATTTTCGAACTAAAGAGGAAGAGAACGCTGCTCAAATTCAGACTGGCATATAAATAGACTAAGAGGACTCTACTTTTGTGTTTGTCCGTCTGTGTGTGTACATACTTTTTTTCTTTTCTTTTTCTCCTCTTATCAGGTACATATATGTGAGGTGTTTGTATACATGAAACAGAAAATAAAATTAATTACTATTTCAGTTTAGATAGTATCTTTCATGGTCACATCAAATTAACCCTTATCAAAAATTTTGTGTGGAGCTGGGTAATCCCAGCACTTGGGAGGCTGAGGCAGAAGGATTGCTGTAAGTTTGAGGCCACCCTGGGCTACAAAGTGAGTTCAAGGTCAGCCTGAACTGAATAGTGAAACCCTGTCTCAAAAAAGACCAAAATAATTGTGTATGGAGAATTCAAATAGAATATTTCTACTAGCATTTTTATTGGCTCCAACCTTCTCACAGCTTCTCCAAAGCTCCAATTATTCTCATTGTTTTCATTCTCCCATTTGCTTGCCTATTCTTCCTCCGCCTCTATTCCAGAAATTGAAATAATATTACAAAGTCCTCTCTCTTTTCTTTCTTTCATCCACTGTTCTCTTTTATCTTCCTCCCTTCTTTCTGAACTGTTTTCTTCCTTTACTTCCTTTCTCCTTCCCTCATCCTCTATATCACAGCCTACATGTCATCAGTACTATTTCATTATCTTCCCAGTTTATTAGGAAAAAGTGTGAAATTGTTTTTTAAAAAGCAACTTTTAAATTATAGTGTTGATACATGGTTAGGTATATTGAGTTGATAAATCTGGTAGCTGTTCACTTATTGCAGCATAGTTACTGGAACCAATCTTATTACACTGAGTAGGTTGATAGGTACATGACCACCAAAACACAACCAAAGCCAAGGCAGACATCACAGGGAGACATCCACTAACTGAATAAATCTACACAATAGCTACAGTTTTTCTACCATAACTGATGGTCAATGTGCAGCACAAAACAATAGAAACATGAAAAAATAATACAGCAAGATACCTTCAAAATCTCTTAAATCCCCAAAAGCTGATCTCATAGGCACTGAAGCAGAGTGAGTTTCAGGTGAAAAATTCAAAAACAAAATTGTTAAAGTGTTTAATGAGATTAACAAGAAACTAATAAGAAAATCCAGAAGATGTTCAATGAGCTTAAAGAGGATATAAAAATATAAAAAACCTAATAATTAATAAATATTTAACCAACTTAAAGAAAACACAAACAAGAGTGTAGTGAATTAAAGAAGACAATGCAAGATATGAACAATTACCTTTGTGAAGAATTAGAGAATGTGAGAAAGAATCAAGCCAAAATCCTGGATATGAAAATTTCATTTGAAAATATAGTCAACAGGAATGACCAGCCTGAGAGGAAACTGTCAGAACTTAAAGACAAGATTGAGGTAGTAGATCACTAACTAATGATACCCCAAAACAAGACACCATGGGAACTGGATCCAACAGCTGCTAGATGATGTTTTCAAAAACAAACCTAAGAATTATAGGAGCTCAGGAAAGGCCATAAGACAATACCAAATGGACAAAAAATTATTCACTGAAGTAATAGAAGAAAATTTTCCAAAATCTAGGTAAAGAATTCAATATCCAGTTGAATGAGCTATATAGAACCCCAAATAGCCACAACTACAAAAGAACCTCTCCACTACATATTATAGTCAAAATTCCAGACATTCAGCACAAAGAAACAATTCTAAAAACTAGTAGAGAAAAACATCAAGTAATCTTAAAGGCAAGCCTATCAGAATAATAACAGATTTCTCAACACAAGATTTAAAGTCCAGCAGAGCTTGAAGCAAAGTTTTCCAAGTGTTAAAAGAAAAGAAAAGAACTTCCAATCCAGATTACTTTATCTGGTAAAATTATCCTTCAAAATTAATGATAAAATAAAGATATTCCACAACAAAGAGAACCTAAAGAAATTCATGATACCAAACCAGCATTGAAGAAAGTACTTACAGGAAACCTAGAAAGAGACATTGAGGTCAACATCATAAAGAACTCAAAGGTAAGAACATATCTAATTGGCAGAAAATTTGAATTAAAAGAAAGAATAAAGGAGTCAGAACTGAAAAAATAATACAATGACAGGATTTAGTAAACCACTTTCAATGATAACATTCAAAGTCAATAGTCCCAACTCTCCAATCAAAAGGTGAGACTCAAAGTCTGGTTCAAAGGCAAAACCCAAACCTATGTTGCCTATAAGAGACGAATTTCATCTAAAAAGTAGCACATAGTCTTAAAATGAATGGATGGAAAACAATACTCCATGTAACCAAAGCCCAAAAGCAAGTAGGAATAGCTATCTTATTTTCAGAAAAAGTAGCCTACAAACCAAAATTGGTCATAAGAGATAAAGAAAGCTACTACTTATTGGCACAACTGGAACAATTCAGCAGAAAGAGATAATAACTGTAAAAATATATACATATATAGGTATATATAGTCCGTGTGCCCAAATTCATAAAATAAGTACTATTGGAAATAAAAGCACAAACAGACACCAATACAATCATAGTGGGAGACTTCAGTACCTCACTCTCACAGATAGATTAACCAGATGAAAAATAACAAAGAAATGTCAGAGTTGAACCACACCATTGAACAGATGGATTTTAATTTTTTTAATTTTATTTTAAAGAGGGAAGAAAAAACAAAACAAAAAAGA
Source organism: Hydrochoerus hydrochaeris (assembly GCA_004027455.1). Lineage (NCBI taxonomy): Eukaryota > Metazoa > Chordata > Mammalia > Rodentia > Hydrochaeridae > Hydrochoerus > Hydrochoerus hydrochaeris. The sequence goes on from PVLA01000009.1 coordinate 341,035, forward strand.
CAAGAAAACAATGAAAGAGACAAACAAACAACAAAAAACCCAAAACAGTAACCATAAAGGCTTTCAAAACAAGATGATAGGAACTTAACAATGGTTGTTATTTTGCATAGTTATCTTCAAAAGAGTTACTCAGATTACCAGACATAGACATGCAAAATTGATCTAATCATATGCATATTAACTGTTATGTCCCAAGATCTAATACAATTAGAAGTTGACAATCATCTTAGCTATCATATATATATATATAGCTTTTTTATTCTCTCTTCCTTCTTTTCTCCTTTTCCCTATTTGAGTTATTTTTACCCTTTGAGCAGTTTCTTACCCTTTCATAATATTTATTGAAGATTTTGGATTTTATTTACTCTTTCAGTTTCTTATGCTAGGGAGACAATACAGTATTTATACATGTGAGTCTGATTTATTTCACTTATGAGTATAGTCTCAAGTCAATCCAATTACCTATAAAAGTCTCAATGTGGTTCTTGGGATATTGCACCCAGCGGAAAATGTCCATCTCCTTCAAGGTCACAAGACATCTGGTCCTCTGTGCCAGCTCCTTTGAGGACCCAGCACTGTCTGACTGTCAATAATATTTCTAACTAACTCAGCTGCCTGTAACACCTATTCCTCCCTCTTGAAATGGAAATCTTACCCTGGGCCATTGTGTGTTGACCCAGGAACTCCAGCCAATGGTGTGTGTGGAGCTGGGCTAGAAGCAGGCCCCTCCGACAAACCCCACCATTTGGGCAGAACACCTTGCAGGACCCAGGAACTCCAGCCAGTGGTGCAGGTCAGGCTGGGCCAGAATCAGGCCCCTCCCATGTCCCTGTAATCCTGGCCACCTACCTCAGGACCTAGAAACTCCAGCCCATGGCCCGTGCCTCCACACTTCCACTGCTGCCATTGGGGATGCCCCTACCTCCTAGACCTAGTATTGCTGTTGATCTTCAGCTCCCACACCTCCCACCAGAAACTTGGACTGCAGTGGATTAATCATGCAGTATCAAGGGGGACCCAGTAACCCCTCATCCAAATAGAAGAACTCAACAGGCTGCCATCAGTGAGGTGAGTTCGCCCCTAAAATAGGAATAGAGTTTGCCACCTTCAGTGGGTAAATAGGAGCAATAGTGAAGCCCCCTCCAGAAGTAGACCATAGGTGAGGTTAGCAAATGGGAGGGTGAGTCCTTCCTCCACACAGAACATATCAGGTAAGTTGAAGAGGGTGCCAATAAGGCCTCCCTCAACCTGTAGAAAATTAAGGGGACCTGTGGGAAACACTAGGGTCCCAGCTGAGACAAACACTATAAACAGGGATATTTGGTGACTCTGAACAACCAGAAGATATAATAACAGCAGGAACTAGGGGTTGATTTCCATCATTGCTCCTAAGCTTGTCAGCCTAGGAAGAATATAAGACTCACCCAACAGGCCCTGTACGGGGAATTCAGATGACTGGCACACCTCTTCATTGTGGGACCCAGCAATTGGACAAATATCAACCTTACAGTAGGACCCCAAGATACACACTACCAACAGTTGACACTAGTGGGATTGAAGGACAAAATATTAACCCAAAAGGGGAAAATGGCAAAAAGAAAAAGCAAAACGTAATCTCAAACATCTAGTCCACCAGGTACAAGTACAGAAGACACTGAAATAGAGGACTTCAAAAGTAACACAATGGAAATCTCTGAAGAGATAGCAAGTGAAATAAAAAAAAAACTCCATGAAGCTATAGAGGAAGTCAAATTATAAGTAATCACTCATGTAAAGACGGAAATAACAATCTTAGTAAAGGAGTTCTTGAATGCAGCTAAAGAACAAATGGAGAAAAAAGTACAGGAGCATGGGAAACTGATTGAAACCTTGAATGAACAATATAGAAAACAAGCAGAATTCACCAAACAAACTCAAAGAGATATCCAAGAAACAAAAAATTCTTCTCAAAGCTGGCAAAAACCGTTTAAATGAAGCTGAGGATAGAATTTCAGACCATGAGGACAGGATCACAATTAGCAATCAAGAAAGGATAGAACTTTTAAAAATAACAAAGCAGCATGAAATGACAATCCAGCAGCTTCAAGATGACACCAAGAGAAACAATATAACACTGATAGGCATCATTGAACATGCAGGAGTCAATGAAAATGGCATAACTAAAATATTCAAAGAAATAATAGCAGAAAATTTCCCAAACATGAGGAAAGAATCTGATATACAGATAAGTGAGGCATATAGGACACCAAACAATCAAAACCAACATAAATCTACACCCAGACATATAATAATTAAGATCCCAGACATGCAGCATACAAATGGAATACTAAAAGCTGTTAGAGAAAACATAATCCGGGAAAAGCCCATTACATTCACGGTAGACTTTTCAGCACAAACCCTCAAGTCAAGAAGAGCTTTGAGTGAGGTATTTCAAGCCCTGAAAGAAAACAACTTTCAACCCAAAATGATGTATCCAGCAAAACTTTCACTCAAATTTAATGGAGAAACAAGATACTTCCATGACAAAGAACAACTGAAGAAATTCACGTCCACCAAACCAAACCTTGAAAGAGTACTGAAAGACATACTAGATAGAAACAAAAATGATCACAATCCCCAGAACAACAACAGAAAGAAACCATCAGGTAGGACAAGCAATTAAACAAGGGGGGGAAGCATAAAGCAAACCACTGGAACATAACATGGCAAAGTAGTGCCAGTACGTATCAGTTATATCTATAAATGGAAATGGCCTGAATTCACTTAACAAAAGAAATATGTTGACAGAATGAATCAAGAAACATGATCCCACAATATGCTGTATACAAGAAACACATCTGATCCAGAAGGAAACTCATGGATTAGAAGTCAAAGGATGGAAAACAATATTCCATGCAACAGGAACCCAGAAAAAAGCAGGGGTAACTATTATATTTGCAGATAATGTGAACTTGAAACATAAAATGATTAAAAGAGATGAAGAAGGTCACTACATACTCATTAGTGGAAAAATTCAAGAGGAAGAACTAACAATTATAAATATATATGCACCAAATGCAAGAGCACCCAACTATACAAGACAAATACTAATGGACATGAAAAACTAATACACAAGAACACAATTGTAATAGAGGACCTTAATACCCATTATCACAAAGAGATCAACTAGACAAAAAGTCAGCAAAGAAATAACAGAACTGAATCATACCTGTGAGCAACTGGACTTAGTAGACGTTTACAGAGTGTTCCACCCAACCACATCAGAATACACATTCTTCTCAGCTGCACATTGGACATTCTCCAAAATAGACCATATATTATCCAATAAAACATTCTTAAGTAAATGCAAAGGTATTGAAATTATCCCATGTGTAATATCTGACCACATCACACTGAAATTGGAAATTAATGGCAAAAGAAATTGCAAAACTTGCATAAATACATGGAATTTAAATAACAACTTTCTGAATGACCAGTGGGCTACAGAAGAAATGAAAGAAGAAATAAAGAAGAATAAATACCCACAATTCAATGAAAATGCAGAAACAACATACTATAATCCTTGGAATGCAATTAAAACAGTCTTAATAGGGAAATACATAGCAATAAATTGTCACATCAAGAAAACTGAATGAGCACAAATAAACAACCTAATGCTTCATCTCAAGCTTCTAGAAAAAGAAGAGCAAGTTAAATTCAAAACTCATAGAAGAGAGGAAATTGTAAAGATTAGAGCAGACATCAATGTAATTGAAACTAAAAAAAAGTACAAAGAATTAATGTATCAAAAAGCTGGTTTTTTGAGAGAATAAAAAAAATTGACAAAACTCTAGTTAACCTTATCAAGAAAAAGAAAGAAAAATCCCAAATTCATGCAATAAGGACTGAAAAGGAGGAAATTACTACAGATCCCATGGAAATTCAAAAGATCATGAATAGCTACATTGAAAGTCTACTCACATAGAGTGGAAAACAGAAGAAATGGACAGATTTCTAGAAACATATGAACTACCAAAGCTCAACCAAGAAGATATAGCAGTTTTGAACAACCCAATATCAGCTATTGAAATTGAAAACATGATTAAAAACTTACCAACACAAAGGAAATAACCAACAGAGTGAAAAGAAAACCCACAGAGTGAGAAAGAATTTTAGCCAGCAACCCTTCTGACAAAGGATTTATTTGCAGAACATATAAAGTATTGAAAAACATCAAACCCCCCAAATTCAAAGACCCTCTTCAAAAATGGGCAACCGAGATGAACACACAGTTCTCAGAGGAAGATATATAAATGGCAAATAAATACATGAAGAAATGTCCACCATCACTGATTATTCGAGAAATGCAAATTAAAACAACATTGAGATTTCACCTCACCCCGGAAAGAATAGCTGCCATCAACAAATCAGCTGATAACAAATATTGGCGAGGCTGCGGGGAAAAAGGAACACTGCTCCACTGTTGGTGGGAATGTAGACTGATGCAACCACTATGGAAATCCATATGGAAAATTATGAGAAGACTAGGATTGGAAGTTCCATTCAATCCAGCTATTCCCTTCCTCCGTATTTTCCCAGAAGGACTAACAAGTTCATATCACAGTGATATATGTGCACCCATGTTCATAGAAACACAATTTGTAATATTTAAATCTTGGAAACAACCAAGATGCCCATCAAATGCACAGTGGATGAAAAAGATGTGGTATTTTTACTCAATGGAATATTACTCAGCTATAAAAAATGATGAACTTGAGGCCTTCATAGGTAAATGGAGACAACTTGAGACTATCCTCATTAGTGAAATAAATAAGAATCATATTTATAAATATCACATTGTGTCTCTAGTGTAAAAAGTGATAACTGTAAGAGTAATAAAATCCAAAATGTGTAATTGCTATTGTAAAAAGGAGAGGAAAAGAAAGGGCTCTAAGAGATATAACTGCATGTATGTTTGAGCATGTAAAATAGATGATTGTATTGCTGAATTTTTGTTGGATAATTGAGCAGAACTGTTTGCAGTCTCACTGTTTAAATGTCTACTATGTATCCTTTAATTTTATAACTTGAACAACTACATCCAAGATGACAATATGTAATTTATCAGCTAGTGATTTCTTAGTGTTTTTTCTCTTTTTTTATTTTTTCTTTTAGAATTCTGTATTGTTGCTACCCTTTTTCTATTGTTTTTTTCTCTTTAAATAAAATTTTTTAAAAAAGCATAATTGGTATTGTAAAAAAGAGAGGAAATAGGAAGTGCTATAAAAGATATAACTGCATGAATATTTAAGTGTGTAGGATTGATAAGCATATTTCTAAGTTCTTGTTCCATTGTTGAACAGATCTGTTTACAGTCTCACTGCTTGAATATCTACTTTGTGTGCTCTAACTTTGTAACTTGAACAACTATTTCTAAAAGGACAACATAATCTATAAACCAGTGATTACTTACTTTTTATCCTTTTTTGAAATTCTGTAATATTTCTACCTTTTTCTGTTTATTTTTTCTTTAAATAAAAAGTAAATAAAAGGGAAAAAAACTTACCAACAAGGAAAAGCCCAGGTCCTGATGGATTCACAGCTGAATTCTACAAGAAATTTAGAGATGATTTGATGCCAGCACTCCTTAAACTCTTCAATGAAATTGAGAAAAAAGCAATCCTCCCTAAATCTTTCCTAGAAGCAAGTATTACTCTGATACCAAAACCAGAGAAAGATCCAACCAAAAAAGTGAACTATAGGCCAATCTCACTAATGAACACTGATGCAAAGATTCTAAAAAAAAAACTGGCAAATAGAATGCAGAAAATCATCAAGAAGATTATACGTCATGACCAAGTGGGGTTCATTCTTGGAATGCAGGGATGGTTTGACATACGCAAATCAATAAATGTAATATACCACACCAACAGAGCCAAAAACAAAAACCACATGGTCATATAAATAGATGCAGAAAAAGCTTTTGATAATGTCCAACACATGTTCATGATAAAAACCCTTCAGAAATGCAGAATACATGGAGTCTACCTCAATCTCATAAAGACCATCTATGACAAACCAACAGCCAACATTATTCTAAATGGACAAAAACTGAAAGCTTTCACTCTAAAATCAGGAACAAGAGAAGGATGTCCACTATCACCACTCCTTTTCAATAAAGTTCTAGAAACACTAGCCAGGGCAATCAGAAAAGAGAGAGAGATAAAAGTAATAAAGACAGGAAAATAAGAAGTCAAATTATCACTATTTGCAGATGACATGATACTCTATATAGAAGACCTAAAAAAATCTCCTCCATTAAAACACTACCAAAAGTAATAAACAAGTTCAGCAGTGTAGCTGGATACAAAGTCAACGCTCAAAAATCAATAGCATTCTTGTATACAAACAAAAAACTCAGTGAGAGAGAAATTATGGAAATATCGCCCTTTACAATAACATCTAAAAAAATGAAATATTTAGGAATCAACCTAACTAAAAATGTAAAAGACCTATATACTGAAAATTATACTATGCTGAAAAAGGAGATTGAAGAGGATATTAGAAAATGGAAGGACATTCCTTGCTCTTGGTTAGGAAGAACCAACATTGTGAAAATGGCCGTACTCCCAAAACTGTTACACATATTTAATGCAATCCCAATCAAAATACCATTAACACACCTCACAGATCTAGAGAAAGCACTCCTAAAATTCATTTGGAAACAGAAGAAACCTAGAATAGCAAAGGAAATTCTGGGCAACAAAGGCAAGGCAGGAGGCATCTCAATTCCTGACTTGAAAGAGTACTATAAAGCCACAGTGATAAAATCAGCCTGGTACTGGCAAAGAAATAGACCTGAGGATCAATGGAACAGATTAGAAGATGCAAGCACAACTACAAAGACACTCAGCCACCTGATATTTGATAAGGTTCTAAACATGTTCAGTGGAAGAAAGACAGCCTCTTTAATAATGCTGGAAAAATTGGCTCTCCACATGCTGAAAACTGAAACTAGACCTATTCCTATCACCATGCACAAAACTAAAATCTAAATGGATCAAAGATCTAAATATTAAAACAGAAACACTAAATCTACTGGAAGACATGGTAGGTAGAAGTCTTGGAGACACAGGGTGTGCAGAGAGTTCATGAACAAAACGCAAACTGCACGGGAAACACTTCAAAGAATCAACAACTGGGATCTCATATCATTGAAAAGTTTTTGCATATCAAAAGAAATCAACAACAGAGTGAAAAGAAAACCCACGGAATGGGAAAGAATTTTAGCCAGCAACCCCTCAGACAAAGGACTTATATCCAGAACATATAAAAAATTGAAAAACATCCAGCCCCCCAAATTCAAAGACCTTCTCCAAAAATGGGCATCAGAGATGAACACACAGTTCTCAGATGAAGTTATACAAATGGAAAATAAATACATGAAGAAATGTTCACCATCACTGGTCATTAGAGAAATACAAATTAAAACAGCACTGAGATTTCATCTCACTCCAGAAAGAATGGCCACCCTCAAGAAATCAACTGATATCAAATGTTGGCGAGGCTGCAGGGAAAAAGGAACACTGCTCCACTATTGGTGGGAGTGTAGACTTGTGTAGTCACTATGGAAATCACTATGGAGATTTCTCAGAACACTAGGATTGGAAGTTCCATTCAACCCAGCTATTCCCCTCCTGGGTATTTTCCCAGAAACCCTGAAATAGTCATGTCACAGTGATATATGTGCACCTATGTTCATAGCAGAACAATTTGTAATAACTAAATCTTGGAAACAACCAAGATGCCCATCAACTGCAGAGTGGATGGAGAACATGTGGTATTTTTATATAGTGGAATATTACTCAGCCATAAAAAGTATGATCTTGAGGCCTTCATAGGTAAATGGAGGTAAATTGAGACTATCCTTATAGGTGAAATAAATAAGAATCAAATGTATAAATATTACATTGTGTCTCTAGTGTAAAAAGTAATAAGAACTATAGGAGTAATAATACCCAAAATATGTAATTGCTATTGTAAAAAAGAGAGGAAAAGAGAGTGCTCTAAAGATATAACTGCATATATTTTTAAGTGTATAAGATAGGTATTATTATTAAGTTTTTGTTGGATCATTTAACAGATCTGTTTGCAGTCTCATTGTTTGAATGTCCACTTTGTATGCTTAATTTTGTAACTTGAACAATTATTTCCAAGATGACAATATGTAATTTATCAACTAGTGATTTCTTACTGTTTTTTTTAAATTCTGTATTATTTCTATCCTTTTTTCTGTTTTGCTTTTTTTCTCTTTAAATAAATTTTTTAAAAGTCTCAGTGTGATCCTTCTTTATAGCTGAGTATTACTCCACTGTATAAAAATACCAGTTCCTTTTATCTATGCCTCAGTTGATGGTTTGCTTCCAAGATTTGGATATTACAAATTGTGCTGCTATAAACATGGGTGCACATATATCACTGTGGTATGATGTTTTCAATTATTCTTGGAATATGCTCAGAAGTGGGATATTTGAGTGAACAGATGGATTTAACTGACATCTACCAAGGATTTCATCCAATGGCAATTCAATGCACACATTTTTCTCTGCAGCACACATTACTGTCTCCAAAATAGACCATATCATATGCCATAAGATATGTTTAAATAAATTCAAAAGAATTGAAATAATATCTTGCATCCTATCAGATTATAACTTAAACTAGAAATCAACAGCAAAAGAAACCAACGAAATTACACAAAAATGTGGAGACTAAATATACACTCTTGAATAATTAATATGTCACAGAAGAAACCAGTGAAGAAATTAAGAAGTTCCTGTAACCAAATGACAGTGGAAGTGCAACATACCAAAACTTATGAGACACAATGAAAATTTAAGAGAAAATTTTATGGCTTTGAATGCCCATATTAAAAACTAAAGTAATCCCAAATAAATAATGACGCATCTCAAGGTCCTAGAAAACAAGACAAACTAAATCCAAGACTTATAGAAGGCAAAATATTATAAAGATCGTAGCAAAAAGTAATGAAGTTGAGAGTAAAACAGTAACAAATGATCAATGAATCAAAGTGTTGGTTCTTTGAAAAGATAAGCAAGTTTGTTAAACTGTTAGCCAAACTTACCTAAAGAAAAAAAGAAAAGACCCATAATAGTATAACTAAAAATGAAAAAGGCAAAATCACAAGATACCTCAGAAATCCAGAGAAATTTAAGAAACTACTTTTAAAATTTATATTCCAAAAAATTAGAGAATCTAAGAGAAATGGCTAAATTCTTACACACTTATGAATTACCAAAGCTGAACCAAGATGATATAAAAATTCTGAGCAGAGAACAGGCCAATAACAGGAAATGAAATACAGGCAGTAACAAAAACCCTAACAACTAAGAAAAGCCCAGGACTCATTAATTCACTGCTAAATTTTACCAGAATTTCATGGAAAAACTAACACCAACACTCCACAAACTCTTCATGAGTTGGAACGAAAGGAGCACTGCTGAACTCATTCCTTGAGTGTGACATTACTCTGATGCCAAAATAGGAAAAGGATTCAAGAAGGAAAAACTACAAGAGAAAAATGCAAGCTAATTTCCTTAATGAACCTAGATATAAAAATCCTCAAAAATATACAAACAGAATACAGTAAATCATTTAAAAGAACATACATGCCTATTGAAATGTAGATACACTTTTTCTAACACATAACCTCTGAGTTTTTGAAAATCTAGTTACCATTTCAAAGAAAGAAATGAGTTGATCTCTTTCTAAAGGAGTACTCTTCATCTCTTTTCAGAATTCTCAGACGATGGGCTTCCATGACCCTCTCAATTGCAATCTCTTGTTCTTCTCCCAGGAAAGAGAGGAGGCTAATGTGAATGGTGGTAGCCTAATCTGGACATGTTTCCCACTGAGTAAGGTCACTATGCCTCTGATATAAAAACGTCACTCACATTGCCTCTCTTACAGCCTACCTCATTGTTTGGACAGGAGGACCAACGCTTGCCTTACTTCCACCTCCTATGTTGTAAGGCAGCTCAGTAAGCATCTCCTATTGGCTGTTCACTATGACTGACTGGGAGTCAGGCTCATGGTCTCTCCTAGCTCTTGCCCACTTTTTCACTCTTTCTCTATGCAGAAGGAATACTAACAGGATTTCCCTATAGTGGGACACCTGCATTACTTTCTGTCAATTCATATATCCTAGCACAGTGAGAGTGAAAGAGAAGTAAGGCAAGGCAGGATGGAAGTTAAGTCCAAGATGATGCGAGGACAAACTGATACTGTTTCTTCAAGAGACAGAGTCGCTTAGCCATGCAAGATGTCTTGAGATAGACTATACGCAAACAAGAGATGACACAGAATAACCCATGAAAGGAAAGAATGGAGAAGGAATGTATCTGCTGATTAACCTCTACCTCCTGTTTTCCTTAGGTTGAAGCTTATCACATGTGGAATTAACTAATATGCCTCTCTGTTGCTTCACCTGAGCTCTCTGATAGTCACTGGAAAGAAAAACAGACGACACGGCATGATGTTCTTTTTGAGTTGGGAAATGGTGAGTAGAACCTTGGGCCTCAGCCTCAAGAAAAGAATCACATAAACCCACATGGAAAGGATTGCAATAGCAAAGCAAATAGCAGTAGGTCCAGGAGGGAAAAAGGCTGACAGAGCCAGGGGAGAAAGATAAGATGGCTTGATATACAACAAGCCTCTGTACACCACTGACTAAAACCCAGGAGGGAGCAGGAACTGCACCTCTACTCCTAAAATCATCACATTTATGAAACCATTTGTTAGAAAACTCATACTGGATTCTATTGATAGTCATGAAACATTTGGAGCAGATACTACTAGTGGCCTACTCCAAAATCCATTCTGCTCTTATTTGTCATAAAATTTCCAATTCTTAGGTGAGCATGTGGCCATCCAAAATTAAGACTACATTTTCTAGTGTATGTTTGACTGTATGATTAAGTTTTATCCACTGAGCTATAAACAGATCCTATATGGCAGCCTACAGAAAACTTCTTTAAAAGATGAGATGATGGATCATTTTCTCTTCTCCATCTTTGTTCATTCTGAAACATATATATATATATATATATATATATATATATATATATATATATTGAAACTATCCAACATTTTAGACCATGGAGAAAAGGGATGGCAGTAATTAACTAAAAAAATGTAATTTCTTGTTATGGCTTGGATAAAAAAATGTCCACCAAAGACCATGAGATGGGGCTTGGTTGCTCACTGATGGGCTTTTGGAAGGTGATTCAATCACGATGGCAGTAACTGACTTCATCGGAGGATTGACCCATTGATAGGTTCATAATTTGATGGCATTATTGGGCAGTCATGGTGACTTAGGAGGTAGGACCTAGTTGAAGGAAAAAGGGTCATGAAGACAAGGCTTTGGGAATTTTATTTTGTCCCTGCCTCTTCCTCTTTAGCTTTCTCTCTTTGTTTCCTGACCACCCTGAAGTCAGATGCTTTCCTCTGATATATGTTTATGCCATCATGGACTGCCTCCCTATAGGTCCAAATGTCACCAGGCCAGAAAACCTCTGAGACCATGAGGTAAAATAATAATAGTTTTAAGATGTTCACATCAGATAATTTGTCGGTGATTCAAAGCTAACAATGTTACCAATAACTTTGTGAAGCCACCATTCCAGCCTTGTATTGCCCACTTCTAGATTTAATTAATATAGAGAAAAAACTATTATTTTTGATCTGTTATTTTGATTCTAAAATGCATCCACCTGAACCTAATCATTCTAATATCTTTTAGAATCTTGCTTGAGATAAAAATCAAATTGTGTAGTGATTCCACTGTCTTCCCCTTTTTTAAAAAATGGCAATGGCATTTATGTGTCTCTAGATTTCCAAGACATCCTGTTTTCCATAATTCCTCAAAGATTTGTACTGACTATTCAGCAATCTCTTTTACAATATTCAACTCAGGTTTAACTTTGAATTAACTCAGATGGTTTTCCAATAATCAATCTAATGAATTAGTTAGCTTCCCTGCTACAATCTTTTTAACCCATCCTAGATCACTATCATCTGTTACCATTGTCTTATCCTACATGTCAATTTTTTTAAAGTAGTAAAATACCACAGAACAAGATGGAACAAAGCCAATTGAGACAGTGTGTTGAAGTTGGTACAGAACTTCACAGCAGGTTACTGGGATAACAGTAATAGGTACTATAGTGTATCTCGTTATCTTCACAATAGTTGTACTTTCAATGAGGTATATCAGAATCAAAGGACATACAGAACATTATAGACCTTATAAAAACATAATATTGAACAGGGCAATACCATTAACTAAAACAAAACAATGATAAAAATATTTGCCTTCAAAGAGATGATAGAAGGAAATTCCTCTTATTTGCTATATTGCACATAGTCAACCTCACAAGAGATGCTCAGATCTCTGCTCCCACATGCCAATGGGAGGAGGCTCACAGCCACTTACCAGGGTAGTGAGCTGGTTGCTTAGTTTCCCAGCACCTTAAGTTCCAACATGGTGCAGATCTCAGGAGACACTGATGGCTCTTGCCCTGGGATGGCCGCGGCTTGCCAGGCTATAGCCACTTACCAGGGCGGCAAGCTGGTTTCCCAGCGCCCTAAGTTCCAACCACATGTCAATTAATGCACAAGCAATAAGATGAATTGAAGATGGACACAAATTCTTTTTTTACTCTCCCAACAAAGGTGAACATAATTTTCCTTCCCTTGAGTCAGGGATGGCTCAATTGCTGCTTAACAAATAAAATGCAGTCAAATTTAGAAGTGAGTCAATTTTTCATCTACCCTGTAAGAGATCTTGTAGCTTTCACTTCTGTTTTCTTTCTCAAGCACTCACTCTTAAAAATAATCCTTTTTGGAGGAGGCCATCTGCCATGTATGACAAGCCCAAAGCATATGGAAGGTCATGGATAGGTGTACACTTGGTAACCCTAACTGAGTGCCCAGCCAAAAGTCAGCATTAGCTGCCAGCCAGCAGAGTGAGCCATCATGATCTGCAGGCCAATCAGCCTCCAGTTAACTGCTTGTATACATACATTAAAACAATGCATGATATCCCATAATCAGATACAATTTTAGGTCAGCTTAAATAAATATACACACATACATACATACATACATACATACATACAAAACAAAAAAATTCCAGAAATTTAAGCGATTTCAGGGAGAAAGCTTCAACAAGGAATTGATATTTTATTATAGCATGCATTCACACAGCTCCATTTTTTAAGTGTCTCTTCCAGGCACCTGTTAAGAGCTGGATTATAACAAGGCGCACCTGCTGATCTTAAGAGCTTCTCATAGTAGAACTGAAATTAAATGGGCTCAATTCAAATTATTGTACATATTTCAGAACCATTCTCTGTAAGATTCATATGAGATTTAAAGAAATCTCCACTTTAAATTTGAGAAAAGAATACCCACTGCTCTCCAAGTATTTTCTAGAACAATTCTTGAAGGTAATTTCTGACAGAATTCACTGTAGTCACACTCTGAAGTTTTGCTATACTGAGAGTTCAGAAGAGGTTATAACTGGCTTACAAGAAATGATGCTGTCCCTAATCCAGAGCAAAAGTGTCAGCTTCTGAGAAAATGGTCAAAGTGTATGTCTTAACATTTCTGATGAGTTTAACTTTCTTCCTTCCAACAATGCCTGGTTTATATGGTGAAGGCACAGTCTTCTATCACCATCCTACACTCTCCCAACCCAGAATACATGATCTGAAACTGTCTCAGTAATGACTTTAGGTAACAGCTGTAGAGACTCAGTAAATCTTTCCCATTCTATAGAAACAGGAAGACAGGAAAGGGGAGGAGCATTGCAGAAACATCCAACAATTATGTGAAGAAGTCCTGCTAGAACAATAAAGCTGCACATCTTGCATATCTTTTTCCTATGGAAACTCTGCTCAAAGTGTACCCACACAATACAAACATGAGAAAATACACACACACACAAGCACTAAGCAGAATTTACTAGCTTCACCAATCAGGGTTAGTTTTGCAATCAGTGATAAACCTCCACAGAACAAGTTTATTCTGGACTATATTGGAATAACTCAGGGGAACTAAAACAAATGGCCAAAATACTCCTTAGAATGCAAATACACATGTCTGTTGTTGAGCCAAACAGAATCTCCAGGAAGTGAGGTTTGAGAGGAATATTTGGAAGTTTCTTCAATAGCAAAAAATGCAACTGTTTGTTTCATTTTTCAACTGCAAGTAATTGTTGAACACTTTCTATGTCAATAGTTTTATGTTAAGTACTAGAAGAATACCAGGAAACACAGAACTCAGTCCTTACATTCTGTGGGGAAATTTTTTTAAAAAACACTTTTTTCTCTATGTCCTTCCTCGGCCATAACATTTCTACAGTCTCGTACAGTTTCAGACAATTGTAAATAGAAGCTTTCTCTGCTCCATAAGACCATTATTAAGTACAGATTAAAGTCTGACATCCCTTACTCTTCCACCAGGTGGTAGAAGTATATGTCACTGAACAGAAATGGCCCTTCCATTTACACTTGAGATAGCCTGCCTATGGGAGGAGCTCTAGGCCTTTCTCTTACTTCTCTATTACATATAAGCACAACAGAGTAGACTTCCTTGACCCACAAAAGAAATCTGCAGTTTTCTCTTTGCTGCCATTTTACATGAACATTTAAAAGTAGAAATAATGGACAGATTAATGTAGGCCGTAGTTCAAATCTCAGGACCTCATTGTTGTTTCTGTTATTGCCATGAAAATAATAAGCCATGAATAATCTTATCAATAATCCAAGGAGGATGAGAGACAGGTGAAGCAGATTTGAACTCAATATACAGTTGGAGCTGCCCAGTTAAGCCCAGTAAAGCCACTCTAACCAACATCCAGCACATATGGAAACTAAATGCTACTTATCATTTGCCCCGGAGATTTTGTAGCTAACTGATACTGAAACTGGAAATTACAAATAACTGAAATGCAGGACTCTGGATTCCAATTGTTTGGATTTGATGGCAAACTCATCAAATCAAAAGCTTATAAATTCAGACAATTTATTCACACTCTGTGCTTTTGTTTTCAAATCCATAAACAGGGAATAACATGATTTCTCCTCCTTTGGAAGCTTGTGGTGAGGATTAGATTTCTCAATACATTTAAAGTATGTGTAGCAATACCTGGAACACAATGAAAATTCAGTAAGTGTTTTCCAGCATTATTTTATCTAACAATAAGGATGATGTTACATTTTTGCACGAGTACAAATTTTATGATCAACTTGAAACCAAAGTGTCCTGCATGAATTTTGATTTAGATTACATTAAGCCTACAGATCAAGTCAGGGGGAATTGGCATATTAATATTGAGTCTCTCAATCCACACACTCCCAGCAGTAGAACTGAAATTGAATGGGCTCAATTTGAATTATTTTACATATTTCAGAACTATTCTCTATAAGAGTCATATGAGAGTTAAAAATCCCCACTTTAATTTGAGAAAAAATACCCACTGCTCTCTATGGATTTTACTAGAACAATTCTTGAAGGTAATTTCAGATAGAATTCACTGTGGTCACACCCTGAAGATCTTCAATACTGAGGGTTTAGAAGAAGCTACAAATATGATGTATCTCTCCATTTATGTAGTTCTTCTGTTTCTTTGAGCAATTTTTTTTATATTTTTGGCATATGTATGCCATTGTATTTGACTTTGCATTATTGTTTCACAATGAAGCTTTTAAGGCTTTGATTTTTATGATTATGAAACAAATAAGGCATAATCCCAGTTTTTCTTTCTTAAATTCATCACCATTGATGTGGTTCTTTTGTGTTAAAAAAAAGTGCAACTATCGAAAATAAAAAATTATAGCATAATATTGCTGTTCTGCTGATTTTAAATATACAGTACATCATAAATACTTTACAAGCAAGTTACCTGGAGATAAAGTTGAAATCATTGAAGATGCAAATGACATTTCAAAATCAACACAATGTGTTGTGAAACTTTTTGTGACTAATATCATGCATCTGTGATCAATGAACTATGTGGTTTTGAATTGGACATAGACCATTAGCAATACTCCTTGAGCTAAACTTCTGCATGATTCATAATTTTTAAAGTGTATAGTTAATATTATGCATGTTATTGTCCTTTTCCATTCTTACCAGAATGTGCCCATTTGAAAAACAAAAATGCTAATAATCAGTAATAGTCCTATAAAACTGTTAACTCTGTTTAGTTATTGATCTTGCTCTAACCTTAAAATTTTGTGATTATTGCTGGGGGTTTAGCTCGCGGTGTAATTGCCTGCTTGGCAAATGCGAGGTCATGAGTTCAATCCCTGGCACACACACACACAAAAAAATTTTGTGATTATTGAAAAACATGTTAATATATTTTGTTTCAGTTTACCTAAGTATTTCATAGTTTTATGATATAATAAATGATATTTCAATTTCCAATAATTCATTGATAGAATATTATCTTTTGACCTTGTCCTATACAATCTTGCTAAACTAACTTCTAGTTTTAGCACCTTTTTCTCAGATTCTTCTGCATTTTCTACATAGATAATCATTTTATCTGTTCTTAAGGATAATTTTATTTCTTCCTTTCCCATACTTTATTTCTTTTCATTCTGGCTAGGATCTCCAGCACAGTATTGGATAGAAATGGACAGAAACAGATGTACTTGCATCGTTCTTGATTCAAGAGAAAGCATAGTTTCTGACCATCCAGTTTAGCAAGTATTCTTAAATCACAAATGAGTGTTGAACTTTGTCAAAATAAAGGTAGCATCTAATGAAATTGTCCACATTTTTTCTTTTTAATCTGTTCATTTAGTAAGTTACATTGATTGGTTTTCAAATGTTGAACCAACCACGCAGAGCTAGGCTAAATCACACTCCTTCACTGCCTAATGTCATTTTCCTATCTTGCTGAATTTGATTTGCTAAGATTTTGCCAAGGATTTTTGTATCTGTATTCATGAAGACTATTAGTCTATACCTTCTCAAAATTTTATTAGTATATGCGTGTGATCCATAGTGATTACATTCAGCTTAGGGGGCTGACAATGCACATATTGATTGCATCTTGATCATTTCATCTCCCACCTCCCCTCCTTGCTCTTACCCTCTCCAGATCCCCTTCAAATCTCTATCAAAACAACGTCCCTATTTTTTAAAATGGCTTTTTCTCCAGGGATTTAGCTCAGTGGCATAAGGGCCTGCCTAGCAAGCATGTAAATTCAATCCCTGATACAAAAAAAGGCTTTTTTATTTTTCCTCATATTATTTATATTTTAGGTCTTTCATATTATAGAAACCATATGATATTTAACCTTTTGTGACTGACTTGTTTCACTTAGTATTATGGTCTTAAGCTCCATTCATTTTCTTACAAATTAGCATATGCTTTTCTTGTTATGTTCTTGTGTGGTTTTAGTATTAAGGTAATGCTGCCTTCATTAAATAATTTGAAAATTTTTCTTCATCTTCTTATCAAAGATCTTATGCCAAAATTATATTATTGTTTCCTTTAAAATGTTTGAATTTATGAATAATTTTTGGAGAAAAAGGTTTTTCACTTGAAAGCAATTTCTTTAATCACTTTTAATATAAGGTGATCATGATCATCTGTTTTTGAGTGAATTTCTGTTAATTTATCTTTCAAAATTTTTCAACTAGCTTATAAAATTTATAGCTATAAAGCTGACCAAAATGTTCCCTTATTATCCTCTTAATTTCTATATTATTTTTAGCAATGTCATCTCTCTTATTCCACATACTGTGTTCTCTCTCTCTTTCTTCCTGAACACTCTTGTTAGAGGATTATAAATTTTGTTGATTTTTAAAAAAAATTATATTAGTACATGTTTGTAGCACATAATGATTATATTTATTGTGGGAATTGATACATGTATGTAACACATCATAATTCTTTTTTCCCTTCCCCTTCACCTTTTTATTTTCCTTTGCCAGATTCATTTATTTATTTTTTAAGTCCTTATATGGTTAATTATCACGCATATAGATTAACAGCTAGACTAACAGGCCAAAAAATATAAATCGTGTAAGACAATTATATGAGATCAAGGTACACTTTTTTCTAAGAACAATTTTAGTTTCACTGATTTTCTTTATCTTTTTCTATTTCATTAATTTCTGCTCTTGATCGTATTTCCTTCCTTCTACTTGCTTTGAGTTTAATCTACTCTTCTTGTACTAGTTTATAAAGGTAGAAATGTGGCCCATTAGTTTGAGAAATTTTTACCTCTAGTATATATAGAAAGATATAGATATATACAATATAGATACATATTATGTGACTATTATTCTATTATAGTATAATGATATATTTCAGTACTATAAATGTTCCTCCAGGCACTGTAATATCTGCATCTCATAATTTTTTGAAATGAGAATTGAACACAGGGCCTTGTGCATGCTGAGCGTGTGCTCTACAACTGAGCTACATTCCTAGCCTTTTTAAAAAAATTTTAGATTTATTTGGAGACAAGGTCTTGCTAAATTTCACAGGCTGGTGTTGAAATTGTGATCCTCCTGCCCTACCCTCCCAAACAGGTGGGATCATAGGCATGTACCTCCACACGTGGCATCACACAATTTTTGATACATTAAATTCCAAGTACTTTCTAATTTCTCTGTGGCTTTTTCTTTGAATGATAGTGTTTGTTAACTGCAACTTGGATCCTGCATCTATTTCTAACATGGCTCATAGTGCATATGACAAAGTGGCATTTTATTAATATCCTCAACCCAATTACCTACAAAAACCTTACCATCAAGCTGTGAGATTGGATGGTTAAGTAACAGCATCTAAGTACCGAAGACAAGTGGATCCTATAGACCTCATGCATCAAAACCAGCTAAGTTAAATATATTTTTTTCCTGGATTCTACCCTCTGAGGTTTTAATTCAGTATATTTGAAGAACAGATACAGGAATCTGCACTTTAAAATCTGCATTTAAATATAGTATCAATGGTAACTCCCCGGGTGACTATATGTTCAGCTATTTTTGATAACTCATGTTGGGATATAAAGAAAGCATTTTCAGCCGAACCTAGATTAGTGAGGCCAGAGAAGTACCTAGGATGCAAAATTTAAGGACGTGTTCACTCCCAGGCTCTCAGGTATGCTTCTCCATACTAGAGACTTAATGCCATCTTCAATTTTGTGCCCTTAACAGCTCTCTTGCCTCATTTTATGCCAGCCCTGGTTTTCAGCATTCAAAGAAAAGAAAAGAGAAAAGAAAAGAAGAAAAGAAAAAAGGAAAAATGCAGGCATAGGCAGGAATCCTTGCTCTGCCTAATTCTATGCCCCACCTCACGCCTAGGGTTGCTCTCCAAACTATCCCAGTGAATACTAAGTCTCTTGAATTCCAGTTCCAAATGAATTCTTGCTGCCAGGACTACATGTCAAGCTTTGTACTATGATCTCCTAGCAACTAACTACTGCCTTGCTCCCAACACGTCTCCCTAACTTGAGAATGGGTTGTTTCCAAGTCTGCTTATGTCAGCTGTTTGGGATTTGAAGGATTTCAGTTTTAAGTTTGAGGATAATGAAAAGCACCTGGGAAATTTAAGTAGGCATCTTAAACTCTACATGTCCAAAACTAAACTTACCATCCTTTTGCAATAAACCTGTTCTTTCTTTTGTATTCCTAAAGTAAATGATACCTTTATCTATTCAAACCCCAAATCCCAGGGATCATTCTATATCCTTTCTTCTCTTTCAGCTAGAATTTCCAACTAGCTACCAATTCCTACCACTCTTTCCTCTTAAATATCTCCAGACCTACCCAATTCTGTCTGTACCCACAGCTTCTAGCTTAGTTGAAACCTTCATCATCTCTTGCCTGGAAGAAATAGTCCCCTAACTTATCTTAACACTCTTTGCATCCATAGTATGATCACATAACTTATTGTGACAGTTGAATAAAAAAGGAATTAAAAAGAAGCAAAATTATATAATCTTTGGAACACTGACTTATTGACCAATAAACTGGCTTTATTATATTACCTCACCTGTAAAATAATTATCCTCAGAAACATTAAAAATAAAAATATTTTAATAAAAACTATATTAACTATACAAATTAAAGCAAAACTCTTAAATTCTTCATTACATAACCATCAAAACCACACAATCAGAAATTATATTCATAATTACATATATTTTATTTCATTTCTTATTCATATCCACCTCAAATATGATGTCACTGGCATTTTTCTAAAGAATTTTTTTTCTTCATGGTCCAATTATTTTAAATTGCTTTATAGAATTTTCTACAATCATTTCCTATAATCTTTTATTTATAAATTTCAAATTATTGACATATACCAACCACACTTCTCTGCAAGCAACAATACTTTCCATATCCTCTGCAAGCAAAGTATTGAGATACTTTTAGTGGTTTTCAGTATTTTCACAATGGTGTACAACAATCACTGTTACTCTAGTTCCAAAATATCTCCAAAAGAAACCCTATGCCTGTATTAACCAATGCCACTTCCTGCTCCTCCCAGCCTCTGCCAACTATTGATCTACTGCTGACTCTACAGATTTGCTTATTTTGAATATTTCATATTCAGAATCATATATTATACAACCTTTTGCTCCTCTCGCTTAGCATTTTTCAAGGTCCATCCATGTTATAGCATTTATCTGTACTTATTCCTCCTTATCTCCAGATATTATTTCATTGGGCTGATATACCACATCTTGTATATTCATTCTTCATTTGATAAATATTTGGTTGTTTTTAATGAGTTACTATAAATAATGATGCCATGAACATTCATGTGCTACATTTTTGTGTGGACATGTATTCAGTTCTCTTGAGAAAATACCTAAGAATGGAACTACTAGGTCAAATGGTAATTCTATGATTAACTTTTTGAGTAACTAATAAACCATTTTTAGTTCCCACCAGCAATGTATGATGGGTCCAATTTTTCCATATCCTCACCACCACTTATTTTCTATTTTCTGCTTGTTTTATAGTTATTTTAGAGCATCTGAAGTGTTATCTCATTGTGGTTTTGTTTTTCACTTACCTAGTGATTAATGATATTGACCATCTTTTTCAGTGTTTATTGACCCATCTGCATGTTATCTGTGGACAGTGTCTGCTCATATCCCTTGCCGGACTGTTTATTGGGTTGACTTCTTATTGTTGTTTTTTTATTGTTGTTGTTTATTTTTGCGTGTGTGGGGTTTTTTTTTCGGTTTGCTTTGCTTTGCTATGGTTTGATTTGGTTTGGCTTGGTTTGGTGGTGCTAGAGATTGAATCCAAGGATCATTCATGATAGGCAAGTGGCCTAGCACAAATTTGTATCTCCAGCCCTATTGCTGAGTTTTAAAATTGCTTTATTCCAATATTAGACCATCTTTAGACATGATTTACAAAAATTTCCCCCATTATATAGGCTGGCTTTTTATTTTTTGATAATATCCTTTGGTATAAAATTAGTTGTCTTTTTTATATGGTACTGGGAATTGAACCCAGAGCCTTTACCCTGAACTACATACCCAGCCTTTGGAGGAAGGAGTATCACTAAGTTGCCCAGACTGAGTTTTAGATTGCGATCCTCCTGCTTCAGCCTTCCATAGTGCTGAGATTACAGACATATATCACCACACCTGGCTTGGTGCATAATATTTTTATTATTAATGAATTCCTATTTATCTATTTTGTTCTTTGGTTGCTAGTGCTTTTGATGTCATATCTAAGAGACTAATGCCTAACTGCCAAGGTCATGAATATTTTATATCTGTTTCTAGCTTAGCAGTTTTTGCTCTTACATTAAGATCTTTGATTCTTTTTGAGTTAATCTTGCATAGGACATGTTATTTTTGAGGCCCAAAATGTCCCCCCAAAAGTCTTATTATGTAGAAAGCTTAACTGCCAGCCGATGGGTTTTGGGGAAGCAATTGGACCATGAGGGCTCTAACTTGATCCAGTGGATTAATCCATTGATGAGCATGAACTGAATGGGGTGGGGGCATGCCTTTGAGGTATATCTTGTTCCTGGTCCCTTTGTTTCTGAATTTTCCCCCTTTCTGGTTCCTTGCTGCCATGAGGTAAACAGCTTTCCTCTGCCACACCATTCTATCATGATGATTCTACTGTGGAGTCAACTTGGACTGAAACCTCTGAAATCATGAACCTAAAGAAACCTTTCCTTCCTTAAATTGTTATTCTTAGATATTTTGTCATAATGGCAAAAATCTAGTATAGGTGAGCTCAGATATGTAAGGCTAAATTATTTCTTTTGCAGAACAACATCCAATTGTCCTAGCATCTTTTTTTAGAAGACTATATTTTAAATAAGAAACAACACAGCTTTACCTGTTGAGGTACAAATTCTGTTCCTGCAGGATAGATTATATTTTTATTGAAATATGTAAATATATAATCTGAAATATTTTCTCAGGTAGTGACTTTTTTGCCTCTATTTGGAGTACCTATCTTTGACAAATAATTTTGTGTGACAAGACTGTTTAAGTAAGTTGACTTTATTATGACATTTCTAGTGTTTTGCAAAATTAGATTATGAAAAACTGTGGGACTTCTAAATTTCATTCTACTTTGGTACAAACTATAAATCTGCCCAATTAAAAATAAGAGTTTCATCAAAAGCACTTTAATGTCAAGAGGTTCCAACATTAAATCATAGGATTGCAAAATTAAATCATGTAACTCCTTAGAACTCACATCATTTAACTTACTTAGTTTCCATCATGTCTTAAAAAATAGATCTCAATGTTTCTTTGCTTGAAAGTTTTGTTTTCAATAATTTTACTCTACTAAGATCTTCAAACATGAATATTCTTTGAATACTTTGATTAATGATTTTCAAATGGTTTTGAGAAATTAAGAACTAAAATTTAGAGGACTTACAAACATGTTCAACATAAATATAGGACACTATGAACAATTTAAGAAGAAGTTCTTTAAAGGTTTATCCATTTCTAAAATCCATTTGAATGCTTGTACTGTGATAAGTATTTTTTATTCAATATCAGTTTTGCTATAAAAATTTTATATTTTAGTTACTCTAACATTGTATAAATAGAAACATTTGCAAATTTTAACAAGCTATAGCTGCTATTTTATTGGTATAATGCAGCTTGATTTTACACAATTAATTATGAATTATGTATGCATTTGACTCATTCCAAATATAGTTTGTTTCCATAGATTTCCTAATTTTGCTAATAACATTTTCTTCACTATGATGTGTTATGCCAGGATTTATATTTTAACTACTACACCCCCAAATTATTTTATCTTCAGATGTTGACATTTTAAGTGAATTTACTACAGCATTCATAACTGTGGCAGAAATTACACCTTTGACAGAATGAACCCCAAAAAGTTTAATTTAAATCCATGAATTGGATTAATATATCAAACTATAGTGGAATGAACTGATATTTTATTCAAAGCATCCAAAGATACTAATATACAACTGGTGTCATGTGACTCTTTGTGAACATCTTTTGATGGAACCAACACACTGACAGTCATTGCTTCACTTTTTGTACAAGCATAAGAAAAGCTTTGAACAAAGTTCAATCATTTAACTAAATGAAAACATCTGCTGTGCAACATCATATGTAAAAACTAGGAAGACCCTTACCCAGGAGTACTGAATATCATGAACACACTATAACTAAGTACATTTAAAAACACATGAGTGGCTCTAACTGGATATCCAAGCTCAATGCTGGTAGACTGTGAGCCAAGATGTTAAATGTCCACACTCAAAACTAATACCCTTCAAAGCTAAGGAACCTCTTTGCACAAATCTTTCCCAATGTCCTAGAAAGAAAAATAACTACTGTGCATCCACATGCTAATTTAAAAATCAGACCCAGAAACAATTTTAGAGCTCTGCAGGAGCTAAGCAGTGGAAGAACTTATATAAAAGAAAAAGAAAATTAATTAACTTGTCAAATGTTTCCCCACAGATAGCAAGAATACAGTAGATTTATGCATATGCAAGTATCATTTCCCATCAGTGCTGAGGATATTACTGTTTTAATGTTCTACTCCTGGGTTCCAGAAATACTAATGATTTAGTAAGTATTTGTAATAGTTTCACTATTGGACATTCAAATTATTAAATTCTTTTGTGTCCAAAAATCCATACATACATGTGTGTTTATGTTTTAAATTTATCTTGGGTAAAACAAACCTTAGAGTCTTTAAATTGTCAATTAGATAGACACTTAACCCTAGAACTATGAACAGTTTTACTTTTATAACATTTCATTATACAATTTATCTATATTTAATTTTTATGTTAAAATTTCATGATATTTTCTGTGTGTAAGATAGCTACCTCAGGCTGGGGATTTAGCTCAGTGGCACAAGCATCCACCTGGCAGGTGCGAGGTAGTGAATTCAATCCCCAGTTCCAGAAAAAAAAGATATTTATCTTGTCACTTTAATTCATAATATTGAATATTTTTAAAAGAAAGTATCATTTTTAAAATATGAAAATTAACTATTTTTATTGTAAATTCATTAATTTACATATTTAAATGAACATACTTAGATTTCATACACTTTGAATATAATTTGATTTTAACTTTTAATCCTATAGATCTTTACCATCAACAGAACACAAATCACATGAAAATCTTGAAATCAAAAATATAACTAGAAGAGGAGCTAAAGATGGCCAATCAGTGAACAACAAAATACAGAGCCTCGCAGGGAGAAACAACTCATATGCCAGAATAAAACATCCTGGAGAGATCCAGACAGAGGGAGATGGATGTTCTTGACACAGGAAGAAATTAAAATGTAAAAAAACTTGTCAATCATGCATTTACGGGGCTGCAATTGGATCAGCTAGAATTACCAGACATGGCGATTTCACTGCGACCCACCAAGTTTGCACCGGCCTGAATTCACAAATTGTGCCAGCCAGCAGAGCTACCCAAACTCATTCTTGCCAACACAAACAGGAGCCACAAATGCGCTGAAGTTGAGGGTTAGTGAGCCCAACAGAGAGTGGAGCCGGCAAAGGAACCTTCATTAATCCACGGTCAGTGCTGGGAATGAGACACCCCCCACAGGAAGGGTGCGACCAAATGGGTGACATGTTGGAATCTGGCAGGAGGAGACTGAACTGGGATCAACACTGACTTCAGTTGGTCGCTCCCTCCCCAGAGCAGATTTGTGGGATTTGCTTGGACTGGGTCACATCCCTGGGTGGGAGCCAATGGGCTGTCCCAAACCGATTCCATGCGCCTAACACACACTAACCTGGTGAAGGCCCCTGAAGTTTGGCTGGCCCAGTGGGGGAGGGGCTGGCATATGCAGCCTCTGCTTACACCTCAGTGACAAGAGCAGGCAGGAGAGGGCAGAGGTCCCTTGCCAGCATGCTTCAGAGGAACTGTGGCTGACAGGGAAGGGGGCTGGGACCAGGATTGTACACAGGTGTTGAGGAGGTTGGGACCATGACAGGAGAGGCAAGAGGAGGCCGCCAGCCCAGAACCCTGAGAGCACTGATCCAGGAGAGGAAAAAACAAGTGAGACTGAGGGCGGCAAACATGCAACATCACACATGGCTTCAATAGACATTAAAATATATCTTTGGGACCTTGTAGATGAGCTCAAAACTGAAATATTAAATCAGGTAAAGCAAGATATGAGTTGAATAATAAAAGAAATGCTAAGCATCTCTCAGAAAGACATAGCAAAAGAAGGGAGGAACACAAAAAAAGGAGAGAAACATTTGATAACGAATATAAAGAAAATATAGAATACAGAAAGCAGATTCAAAGAGACTACCAGGAAATTAAAAACACCACTGAAAGCTGGCAAAATGCCTTAAAAGAAACTAAGGATAGACTATCAAAACTTGAAGACAAGTTTGCAATGTGTGACCATAAAAGGAAAGAGCTCTTAAAATTAACAAGGAAACAGGCAATAACAATACAAAGGCTAGAAGATGACAAGAGAATCTACAATTTAAGAATAAGAAATGTGAATGAAGAAGGAAGAATACATATAGGTGAATTACAAAGGCTATTCATGGAAATAATTAAGGAAAACTTCCCAAGCATGGGAAAAGAAAATGACATTCAGTTATGTGAGGCATACAGAACCCCAGCCACCTACAACCAAAACAGATCTACACCCAGACATATAATAATCAAGATGCCAGAAATTCAATATAAAAACAGAATATTAAAAGCTGTCAGAGAAAAGAAACAGATTACCTATAGAGGTAAGCCCATCAGGATCACGTTGACTTCGCCACATGGACCATCAGATCAAGAAGAGCTTGGAGCGAAATATCCCAAGCCCTGAAAGAAAATAATCTCCAGCCCAGATTGATGTACCCTGCGAAACTGTCACTAGAAATTAATGGAGAAACAAGATGCTTCCATGACAAAGAGGAACTGGGTGAGTTTGTGACCACCAATCCAACCCTACTGAGAATACAGAAGGATATTCTAGAGAGAGAGAGAAAAAAAATAACAGGATTTTAGGAACAGTGGCAGAAAGGCCTCAATGAGTGGGGCAGGCAGTAGAATGAAGGAGGAAATTAGACAAACAAAGGCAGAAAAATAGCATAGCAGAAGTGAGGCAGAGAAGGTTGGCTGTAATCTCTAACATAGATGGCCTTGATACACTAAAAAAAAGACAGGCAGAGTAGATCAGGAGGTAGGGTCCATTGAGATGCTCTGTGTAGGAACTATAATAAACCTGAGAGAGGGTTTATGGACCAAAAATCAAATATGAGTAAACAATGCTCTATGCGATAGGGAGCCAGAGAGAAATAGGAGCAACTCAACCACCACCTGCAGATAGGTTAGAAAGACAGGAATATTATGTGCAGTAGAGAACTACTCAGCTATAACAAAGGAAAACCTTGTGGCTTTTGTAGCTAAAGGAATACAACTTGAGATCAAGTTCAGGAATGAGAAGGTTCAGAACCACTTAGGTAAAAAGCAGGTTCCCCCCAACCAGTCTAAAAACCAAGGGAGCTGGTGGGACCCAAAATGCGCAGCACCCTGTGGGAGTGAAAGGGGAGGAATAGCCTAAAAAAAGAAGGCAGAGGATATTGTTAATAGTGTATAAGGATTTAAAACCCACATTACTTACACCACTCTGCTTAGATGGATTATATTCTGTTCCAGTTTGTCTACTTGTACTAGATTTGAGGGCACAGACAGTTACCCCAAAAATAGCAGGATATAGTACAGTAATCATCTTTAATTTCCTATTAACTTAATCTAAAGCTCTGTATAACTTACACTGTTTTACAATGACTGATCATAATTGAACCTGGTTCATTAGATCACTGTTTTGTATTGATAGATTTTATTCAAAGCTGTTATGATTGATAGTATCAAGTCTGAGAGTATAGGCAACTGCATTTCAGATGACAAGATCCACTAGAATATCCACTCTGGTTTGATTATTACCTGCCTTTGAAGTTTTATACTGTCTACAATGTTTTAGTTTTACTAATATTGTTATGTACTGCTATATTCAATTATACTGCTATATTCAATTATGCCTAATAATATAGACAATTATATTGAAGATAGTAAGAGACAACACAGTAACCATTGTAGATCACCTTGTACTGTGGTTTTACATGACTTTTTGGTTTCATGTTTTTATAGGAAATTGTTTTGTTTTGTCTTGCTATGTTTTGCTTTTCCCTCTAATACAGAAAGGATACAAATACATGTAGAGACTCATGCATGCATATCTGTTTACAGTCCCACTGTTTGAATATCTACTTTGTATGCTTTAATTTTGTAACTTGAACAACTATTTCTAAGAGGACAATATGCAATTATCAACTAGTGATTTCTGACTGTTTATCTTTTTTTTGAAATTCTATATTATTTCTACCCTTTTCATGTTTTTTTCTCTTTAAATAAAAAAATAAAAAATATATAACTAGTGATTTTGCTGAAGTGAAAGAAACAACACTAATGTGTGTGTGTGTGTGTGTGTGTGTGCTGGAGATTGAACCTAGGGCCTTGCATGTGTTAAGCACACATTCTACCACTGAGCTGTAAATCCAGCCCCATGAACACTAAATTTTGTGGAATTAATACACAGTAGCTTATGAATTACATATTACTCCCATTACTTGTCTAAACTTTGCTGAGCCATCACACCATTCAGACATAGTTGAGTTCAGTCTTCTTTGGATTTTTGTCAATTCAAAGCTTTACCCTTACAAATTGTTTTTCTTTGTCATAACAAATGTATTTTTGTTAAGGTAAGAGTGTATAATATATTTTATTCAACAGCTTCTTAGCTTGATTCAGAACTTGTAAATATTTAAACTTAATGGAATGTGAGCTTTCATTTGTCCTCATGCCCCAGGCCTACAAATATCAGAGATGACCAGAACATACCATCCTAAGCTGCATGTGCTAAGTAACTATCGACATGCAGTCTCTTAACAGTAGGTACTGCTTCTTAAAGCAGATGACAATATTCCTTCAGCAGATTTGTGTCTTTTTTTCCACCTGGTTGATGACACTTCTATTGCCTCCATGACAGCTAATAAATTTTAACAAGCACTTTATGTGTATCATACATTCAGCATCAACGTTCTTGCAAGATGAAAACTCAGTGCTTAGTTTTTCATTGAACATTCCCTTGAGCTCATTGCTGACAAAAGAGTTTATTGCAAAAACAAAAATAATAAGCATTGGCTGACAATACAATAAATAACAGGTGTAGCTCTGTACTGTACGATAAATGACAAAACTGCAGGAAAAGATTGAGATGATCCTTTCCACCCTCTACAGTAACATTGCTCAGTGTTTATTTCCTGCATATATTTCACATACATCTAATCTTTGATGTCCCACATTTCCCACTGATATGGCCAAGAACTGGTCTATGCAGCTATGCTCAGATCTCGGGCTGTGGTAAGAACCACAGCAGCTCACTGGTATGCAAAGGGGCTAGTCAGGATAGTAGCTTCAAAAATTTTTCCCTACACCACCTAAGACTAGACGGACTTAGACACCCCCTCCCCAGTTACTAATGTTGAAATTTCTTGGTTTTATCAAGGAACAGTCTAAATGCTCCCCTCCACTGGAAAAAAATAGGTACTAGCTGCCTTATAACTGGAAAGTCAGGAAGAGAGCCAAGCCCACTGGTTTTATTCCGAATTTAACTACATGTTAAAAGCCCCCACCCAGAGAATATTCATCACACTACTAGAAAAGACCATGACAGAAGCTGAAAGTAAAAAATGGAAGTCTCCCAAACTCACCCCAACTTACTTCAATGCTTAAGAAGAATAGTACTTGATTTTAAAATAAAAACCTAGGACAAGTGATAAACCGGGGCAAAATCTCAAGATGATAGGTATAAATCAGAAGTGTCTCTGACCAACTTGGACCTATAGTCATTCTAAATAGTCCCCTTCTGATTCAATCTCCAGAATGCAGCCAGGGTGATTTTTCTTAGGCATAATCCTGATCAGTTTGTCCTCTGTTTAAAACTCTTCAATTACTCCCTGCCACTCTAAATCTAATTCCAAAAACCCTTGATACAATAAGATATCTGAACATTACCCCCCACCGCTTCATCTTTCACCACTTCTCCTGTATTCCTGTATTTGACCAGAACTGCACTTGAACTTCTCATTTTAGAGTATTTCTTCTCCTCCATGACCTATCTTGTCGGCTGATGGACAATTTTCTATTCACCAAAATGTACTGTACCCATCCTCTTTTCTGCCAGCCAGACCATCTGTCCCCTATTTCCCAATAATGCTTTTTGAATGTTTCTGACATGAGGTTTATTTCATGAATTGTAATCTGTTCACTTGTCCCTCTTTCTTCATCTGTGGCCACTTTAAAGAAATAGACGTTGTAATTTACTATATCCTCAGCACTTAACACATTAAATTAGCCTAGAAAGATCTTGATTCAGTTGGGTTGGGTTGGACACAATATGAAAACAAATACTGGTAGCCTGTATTGGAAATACATGGAAATGTTAATATGGAAATGTTAATGTCTGGTTGATAAAATTTCACTTTGATAGTTGACTGATAAAGAAAAATGAGGAGATTTTGAGAAGAAGAAGGCATGTGGACTATTATTTTAGGAAAAACAGTATGGAGCTGTTTAATGGATGAGCTGAATTTCTGTCCCCTCTAACATGCTCCCCACCAATAATGTTCCCAGTAAACACCCTCACATTCCCTCTCCACCCACTCCCTCTAAGCTTATTGAAGCAACTAGAACATGAGAATATGAAAGGCATTTCTGAGTTGACACTTTTCATTTTTAACAAATAAATGCTAATAAATTTACTGCATAAAGAGAGAACTCTTGTAAATAAATATAAATATGATAATGAGTGGACAACAGGGAAAGAACAGAAATAGAAACTTCACAAAAGAAAAAAAAATTGGACGAAGTAACCAGAGACTGCAAACTAAATTAATAATGAGATGCCAACTTTGTCTATCAAATTGTCAGAAATTATAAAACTAATAATAGCGTTGGCAAGGGTTTAGGAAAATGGCACTCATATTTGACGTAGGAGTGGAAATTAGCACAAGGCTTCTGAAAAGAAAAAATTTCAGTGATGAAGTCAGACATGTTCTACAAGGCATTAAGCACATTTATAAAATCTAGGAAACAACTGGAAAGTTAATGAAAAAGGGAATTTAAATCATGGTATAGTCCAATGATTCTGTTTTATATAGTTCTTTAAAATAAAATTATAAAACTATACTAGGGACTTAGAAAATTTCATATTCATATGACAATGTTTAGTTTAAAAAACAGAGTACAAACATGCATACATATAATAGTTACACTGCATTCTTTTGGTTAATGCTAAATGGCTGAGTTAAAATTTAAAATTGATGTTTAACTAAAACTGAATCTCATTATCACAGGGTGAACTTCTAGAATACACTAATAAATCATCAGAACTCTAACCAAATTTAACTATAATCACAATTTCATTTAAAAAATTGTAAAACTCCAAATTTTAAGGTCACCTTTGTGTTACAGAAAGAGTTAAATGTCATATTTGATAAATACTTTCAGATGAGGCTGCTGGAATAAGGAGATATTTTCTTTTTTTTAAGTAGTACATGTTTGTCATACATAACGATGACATTCATTATAGGGAATTTATACATGTACATAACACATCTTAATTCTTTTCTTGTCCCCTTCTCCTCAGCTCCCTCAGATTCTTCTTCCCTTTCCCACTTGCAAAAGCTCTATTTCCATTTTTTTCCTTCAATTCTTCTTTCTTTAAATCCCTTTTCCTTTCCTTCACTCTCCCCTCCCACCATTTCTTATGCAAAAAAAGGATATTTTCATGTAACTTTTATCTAACATAATTTCCTCCTATTTTCGTGCTCTCTGTATATTTCATATGTAAGGTTTAAAAATAATACATCATAAATGCTATGAATTTTGAGTTTCTTACAACTTTATTTACATTTTTATAAATATGTGTTGACTAAAAGGGGATATAGTGAAATTCCTAAAGCCATTAAGTTAACACAACCTTAATATTCCTATCATCTATGTATTTATTTCTTAATTGATGTTAGAGTTCTTAGTTATGATTGTGTTTTAAATTAATAGGTTTTACACTCTTGCAAAAATAAATGTACATCTATACTGAACTTGATGGGTAAAATTTCAATAAAAAATACACATACACATAAGATGTTCACCTCATGTGATATCTAGAATGCTTAACCACTTTGAATGAAAATGAATAATCAAAAATCAAACATACAATAGATACAGTGAATTGGGAAGAAACTGTTGAAAAGACAAACTGTAATGGGGGAAGGGAAAAGGAAGAAAGGGTAAAAGAAAAAAATATGTATATACAAGATAGTTAAGATAGCTATACAGTTACTTTCTCTTAGTTCACTGAAGAGGAAGGTTTGTGCTAATATTGTTTGGACAAGATAGCATGCCTAAACCTTGGTTCTCTGAATAACTACTATGAAGACAACAATACACAATGTATTGATTATTGTAACTCTCCTACTATCCTGTTTTGAAACAGTTGTGTTTCAAAACAGGATAGGTATTGTTATTGTTATCTTTTTTCTCTTTTAAAAAATCAAATATAATTGACATACCAACTTCATATTTCTGACATCGTGAGGTCTTCCTTTTTTAAAAATTCCAATCTGAAAATGTCTACTTTTTAATTTTAGTATTTAAACCGTTTACATTTAACATTATTAGTGATACAGTTGTGTATAATTCTACCATCTTGCATTTGTTTTCTATATATTTCATCTATTCTTTGTTTTATTTTTTGTTTTCTTTTGGATTAAGAGGTTTTTTTATTATTTCATTCTCTCTCCTTTTTTTCCAGTTTACTAGCTAGAATTTTGTTTTGTTTCCTGGAACCCATTGTAATTGTATTTGCTTTAGGATTTATAGTACACCTTTTTAACTTATCACAGCTTGCCTTCAATAATATAATACTTCATGTGTAGTATAAGAACCTTAGAACACTATACTTCACTTCTTCCCTCCTAACACTTAGGATTCAGAATCTACAAGACTTCACATCTGCCCTCTGGCTGTTTGTGTATCAATTTTTCCTCCATTTTTGACTCAGCTTCACAATATATCTTCACAAAGATATATTGTCAATATATCTTTCCTTCTGATATAAAAAAGTTTTTTCAATAGGCTGATTATCCCTAAATGTCATCTGCATGTTAATCCTTAAAACCTGTGAAAGTTATATGGCCAAAAGAACTCTACAGATATAACTAAGTTAAAGATCTTGAAATGATGAGATTAGTTTGTATGATCTGAATAAGCCCTAAATGTAGTCATATAAGTCCTTCCAAGAATAAGGCAACAAGATAAAAAGGAGATATCAGAAGCTGTGACAACAGAACAAGAGATTGGCATGGAGGGAAAAGATTATAGAATGATGTAAAAGGGGACCTTGATCCAAGGAATGCAGATGGCCTCTGGAATTTTGAAAATAAAGGGGGAGGAGCAAGGAAACAAGATTCTTCCCTAAAGCCTTTAGAAGTTCTATGATGTTGTCAATAGCTTCACTATATCTTGGTGAGGCCAATTCTAAATTTCTGGTGTCTTAGAACATACAGAAGTAATTTTATGTTATATATACCACTAAATTGTAATAATTTGTTGGAGTAACATGAGGAACTGATACACTCATTAAATTGCAATTTTAAATATCTATGTATTCCATAAAGACTCTTTTATATATAAATATATTTCTATTAAAAGGCAAAAAATCCTAATTGCAAGGAAATTGTCCTAACAGACACTAATTGCAATAAACTGAATACGACTCACTTGCTCACTTTGCTCACTTGCATGAACAAAGGCTATAACAGGCAATCCCATAGGCAGACAACCAAGGAGGAAGCATCATCTTACTGGATAATGAAGAGGCAGAAAGGGCATTTTGGGAAAGAGACTAATTCTGGAACCACTCATTGGCTCCATATATCTCTTAGCAAGTCTGATTCAGACTCCATTTCCTCCTAGGCACTACTTTTGAGAGTCAACTCTAGATGAGTTTTCAATTCAAGATTCTACCATCACCAACAGGGCTCTTTTGTAGTTATTCTGTTTCTGTTCTCAAGAAAGATTATCAGATTAAGTCATACTGGTTTATGATTGATTGTCCTGAATCAAACAATTCCTCTCTGCCCAGGAGCTGAGAGCAAGGGCTGTTACACAGTACAAATATGGCTGTCTAGACTCTTGCCTTCAGCAAGGGCAATTTCAAAGAAGAGCTCAACTGGCATCCAAAAATGGGTGTGACTCATGAGTATAAATAAATACTATATGAAAAGCCAAGATTGGGAGCTTAATTTCTCTTTGGATAACTTATCAACAGGTGTGACTAAGTCCCTGAGCTTGGAAGAAGACTAACATTTGCAAGGCATCCCTTAAAATTCAAGAAAATTGGGGCAATAGTGAACAAATGTTGCCATAATTATTCAACCTCAGCTGACCTACAAAGCAACTTGAAGGGAATGTATCAAATGGTGTTGAAAAAGGGAAAGCAAGATATAAACAGAATAGAAAAAGAAAGGGTCAAGCAATAACTGTTTTTTTAAGTTTTATTTAAAGAGGAAAAAAGCAAAACAAAAGCATAGAAACAATATGGAATTTCAGAAAAAAATAAACAGTAAGTAATCACTAGTTGATAAATTACATATTGTCTTCTTAGCCATAGTTGTTCAAGTTACAAAATTAAAGCATATTGAGTGGACATTCAAACAGTGAGGCTGAAAAGAAGGTCAATGTTCCAATAACAACTTACCAACATGGTTATAAATCCTACACACTTAAACATAAATGCAGTTACATGCTTTAGAGCACTTTCTGTTCCTTCTTTTGCTTTTTTAAATTTTTTGTATTTAAAGAGAAACAAAAGCATGTAAAGGGTATAGATAATACAGAATTTCAAAAAAAAGATAAACAATAAGAAATTACTAGTTGATAAATTATATATTGTCCTCTTAGAAATAGTTGTTCAAGTGACAAAATTAAAGCATACAAAGTAGGCATTCAAACAGTAAGAGTGTAAACAGCTACACATGCATGAGTCTCTACCTGTATTTCTATCCTTTCTGTATTAGAGGGAAAAACAAAACATAGCAAGACAAAACAAAACAAATTCCTATAAAAACATGAAAGCAAAAAGTTGTATAAAACCACAGTACAAGGTGATCTACAATGATTACTGTGTTGCATCTTATTATCTTCAATAGAATTGTCTATATCATCAGGCATAATTGAATATAGCAGTATAATTGAATATAGTAGTACATAACAATATTAGTAAAACTAAAACATTGTAGACAGTATAAAACTTCAAAGGCAGGTAATAATCAAACCAGAGTGGATATTCTAGTGAATCTTGTCATCTTCAGTGTAGTTGCCTATACTCTTAGACTTGATACTATCAATCCTAACAGCTTTGAATCAAATCTGTCAATACAAAACAATAATCTAACAGACCAGATTCAGTTATGATCAGTCATGGTAAAACAGTGTAGGCTTTATAGAGATTTAGATTAAGTTCATAGGAAATTATGGATGATTACCGTACTATATCCTCTTATTTTCTGGATTACTCTCTGTGCCCTCAAATCTAGTACAGGTAGAATGACTGGAACAGAGTATAATACATCTAAGCAGAGTAGTGTGAGTAATGTGGGTTTTAAATCCTGGTGCACTATTAGCAATATAGTGTATCAAGGCCATCTATGTTAGAGATTACAGCCAACCTTCTCTGCCACATTTCTGCTATGCTATTTTTCTGCCTGTTTGTCTAGTTTTCTCCTTCATTCTACTTCCTGCCCCACTCATTGAGGCCTTTCTGCCACTGTTCCTAAAACCTTGGTATTTTTTCTCTCTCTCTCTAGAATGTCCTTCTGTATTCTCAGTAGGGTTGGATTGGTGGTCACAAACTTGCCCAGTTCCTCTTTGTCATGGAAGCATCTTGTTTCTCCATTAATTTCTAGTGACAGTTTTGCAGGGCACATCAATCTGGGCTGGAGATTATTTTCTTTCAGGGCTTGGGATATTTCGCTCCAAGCTCTTCTTGATCTGATGGTCCGTGTGGTGAAGTCAGCCGTGATCCTGATGGGCTTACCTCTATAGGTAATCTGTTTCTTTTCTCTGACAGCTTTTAATATTCTGTTTTTATATTGAATTTCTGGTATCTTGATTATTATATGTCTGGGTGTAGATCTGTTTTGGTTGTAGGTGGCTGGGGTTCTGTATGCCTCACATAACTGAATGTCATTTTCTTTTCCCATGCTTGGGAAGTTTTCTTTAATTACTTCCATGAATAGCCTTTGTAATTCACCTGTATGTATTCTTCCTTCTTCATTCACATTTCTTATTCTTAAGTTGTAGATTCTCTTGTCATCTTCTAGCCTTTGTATTGTTATTGCCTGTTTCCTTGTTAATTTTAAGAGCTCTTTCCTTCTATGATCACACATTGCAAACTTGTCTTCAAGTTTTGATAGTCTATCCTTAGTTTCTTTTAAGGCATTTTGCCAGTCTTCAATGGAGCTTTTAATTTCCTGGTAGTCTCTTTGAATCTGCTTTCTGTATTCTATATTTTCTTTATATTCATTATCGAATGTTTCTCTCTTTTTTTTTATGTTCCTCCCTTCTTCCATCTGTATCATCCTGAGAGATGCTTCCTGAGAGCATTTCTTTTATTACTCTACTCATATCTTGCTTTACCTGATTAAATATTTCAGTTTTGAGCTCATCTACAAGGTCCCGAAGATATCTCTTAATGTCCATTGAAGCCATGTCTGATGTTGCGTGTTTGCTGCCCTCAGTCTCCCTTGTTTTTCCCTCTCCTGGATCAGGGCTCTCAGGGTTCTGGGATGGGGGCCTCCTCCTGCCTCTCTCTCCTGTCATGGCCCTGGGTTCCTCTACACAGGTTGCAGTGCAGGTCCCAGCCCCCTTCACTGTTGGCCATGTTTCCTCTGAAGCACACTGGTGAGGGACCTCTGCCTTCTTCTGCCTGCTCTTGTCACTGAAGTGTATGTAAGAGCTGCATATGCCTGCCACTCCCCACTGGGCTGGCCAACCTTCAAGGGCTTTCACCCAGTTAGTGCATGCTATGCACATGGAATCTATTTGAGACAGCTCATTGGGTCCTGTCCAGGGGCATGGTCCAGTCCAAGCAAATCCCACAAATCTGCTCTGGGGAGGGAGCAACCAACTGAAGTCAGTGTCACTCCCAGTTCAGGCTCCTCCTGCCAGATTCCAACATGTCACCCATTTGGTCACACCCTTTCTGGGGGGGGTCTCATTCCCAACACTGACTGTGGATTAATGAAGGTCCCTTCTCCAGCTCCACTCTCCGTTGGGCTCGCCAACCCCCGACTTCAGCACTGCTGTGCTTCCTGTGAGTGGCAGCGGGAACAAGTTTGGGCATCTCTGCCGGCCAGTGCAGATTCAAGGTGGCACAAATTCAGGCTGGTGCAAACTTGGTGGGTTGCCGTGAAAATGCTGTGTCCTGTAATTTTTAGCTGTTCCAGTTGTAGTCCTAACATATTTGAAGAGCTTTTTTACGTTTCAATTTCTTCCTGTGTCAAGAGGATCCATCTCCCTCTGTATGGGTCTCTCCAGGGTGTTTTATTCTGGCATATGAGTTGTTTCTCCTGGGAGGCTTTGTATTTTGTTGCTCACTGGTTGGCCATTTTGACTTCTCTCCAATAACTGTTGAATACCCATTAAATGGCAGACAATACAAGGGGCACTTACAATAGGTTTTCTGGTTGTGTTTGTAGAGAGAGAAGGAAAAACCAAGGAAAGAATAAAAATGTTTGCACAAATTTACTCTCCCTACAAATAGAGAATGTTGCTGCTTGTTCCCACACAGTGCTTTTTATTTTAGAACTTATTTTATTATTTGTAGAAGAAATCTCAGTTGTCAGTGAACCTTTGGTGATTATCAAGTTCTTCCAGTTTGAAACACAAAACTTTTTAAAAATTTTAATCAGTACACATGAATAAACCTCAAGTATTATGCTTAATGAAAGAAGCCAAACTTGAAAGATTATATATTACAGTTCCAATTGTATATGCTTCTGAAAATTCATAAATCTATACACCTAAATGGAGTGAATTTTACTACACATAAATTATGCCTCAATAAACCTGTTTTTAAATTTTTCCCACTGACTCAAATTGGAATTTTCAAATTTTATTGCATATTTTCTTGAATTTTCTACATCTAAACATAAACCTTTATTGATGTGGAATGTGAAAAACATGAATTCTAACCATTTTCTCTTCTATACAAAACTAATATATTTGTACACCGATGGCTCCAGATCATTAAACATTTTTCTCCCCATTCCTTTAAGCTCTCATCAGTAATTTCCCTGTAGATGTGCTTTGCCTAGACAATGCTTTTAACTGGATGCTTCTAATTTGTTGTGAAATCTTAGGGTTCAGGGTCAGGGTAGATAGCCATGCTGATAAGAATTATTTTTAAGTACAAATAAATAAACTCTAAATGAGGGTCCAGGAAACATAGCTATAAAAAGTGCATCTGTTTTTGTGCAAGGATTGAATGATACTTAGTTTAGCTACCCAGAGTTCTATTTTACTTGTTTATTAGTTCTCAGGTAAGCTCCTAAAAGGTCAAGTTGCCCATTACTATATCCATTTGAGATACAGTGCTATTATAATATTTTATTCCTACATATAGCCATACATACATATTTACACATCCAAGAAAACCCTATTCCTATACAAGGAGAACTTAAAGAGCCAAAAGTAACTTTCCATTCTAAAATATTCAGAATAGGTACAGCATAGAATACTATATGGTTTAATGGTCAAAGTGACCCCAAAGGGAAAAGACATGTGCACACACACACACACACACACACATTTCTTGTGTTAAAATGAAAAGAATTGATTCACTGCTCACAGAATAAGGTCACATTTGAGTCAACCAACTGATAATGCCAGGAAAATATTTTTAAAAAGCATAAACAGTTAGGGCTGTTTTCTACCTCCTTACAAAACAAGGCACTTGATTAACTTTTTTTCTAAGATAAAGGAATCAATTACATGAATATTCTGCTGTGTGTGTATCTGCTCACAATGTAGCCATTTAAAAATCTTTATTAAGATAAGATAACTTCTATACTCACAAATCTGAATGAAATGTTAATTCATTCTCGAGGCCATTGTAATTAGTAAAGTATTTAAAATGACAGGAAATAGTAATGAAGCCTCAGAGTTCTGACACAAAATGGCATCCTGACTAGAATATGGAATTTTGAGTCATGGCTTCTGTTCTCTGTGCTAAAATCTGCATGGTCGGGTTTGTAGATGACATTAGTTACATTCATCAGACATCCTCATTTCGCATGTCTCTCTCACTTCCCAGTAATTGCTATCATTTTCAGAAAGGCTTTGTAAAAAAGGGTGGCATTCATCTTAAATTTATATTCTTCTATTTTTGAACTATTTTGTGTCATGCACAGTGTAGGCACTTTTAATCCTCAAAAGGATAGGTACTATTATGTTCTCCACGTTCAAATTGCAGAAATTAAGACTCAAGAGGTTTCACTAGATTTCCCAAAGATACAAAGCTAGTACATAATTTGGGGGCAGGGGGCAGGTTTAGAAAACCTGAGCCTTAGATTCCACACTAATGTCCTTGAGCTCATTGACATTACTTTCACTAAATAATCCTTCTGATTATTGTAGCAGAGAGTCTACTAAGCCTTTATTCTTGTATAGTTTTAAAAACTAATCCTACTGCTCATGCCACTGCTCACCTAAGTTATTATTCTCTCATCATTTTATTTGAGCCAACAAAGTATTTTTTGTAAGTATGAGCCACCAACCACTATTTCCAGGAATTTATAATTCTCTCTGTAATGTGCCAAATTCTTCAGGATCTTCATGGAGAAAATGTCAGCTTTACCTTAAGTATGACGAGGGCTACTCCAAGACTCTCAACCTTTAAAAATTCACACACACAAAAATAAACAAATAAATAAATTGCCTGGAGGTCATCATTTTTTTTGGAAACACTGAGGAGGACTGGGGATTTAGCTCAGTGGCATAAGTGCCTGCCTGGCAAGTGCAAGGTTGTGAGTTTGATCCCCGGTACCAAAAAAAAAAAGAAAGAAAGAAACATGAGGAATCCTCATTTGAAATGATTATACAATCACCATGAAATAATTTGGCTGTCTTACATGATTAAAACAAACATTTCATATAATCCCTTTGCTTTATCTTTTCATGCTTTTATGTGATTTTGCATACAATGTTTTGGCTCTGCCTTTCTTTCCAAGTGGCCATAGAAAGATAGAGAGGTTTGAGGAAACTTTACAAAGAAATACACTGAGGCCCAGAGTTCTGGCCTTGGCCTCAGAAGGGGATGTGAGAGCTAGTCTTGTAATTTCCCTGCAGGCATCTTTTTTTTTCTTTCTTTCTCTTTTTGTTGTTGTTGTTATTCTTCCATTTTTAATTTTAATTTTTTAATTTTTATTAGTACATGTTTGCAGTACATAATGATTGCATTCATTGTGGGGAAGTGGATAACACATCTCAATTCTTTTTTCCCTCCCCCACTCCTTTTGTTAGCATCGGATTCATTTACCTTACAAATCCTTATAAAGTAATTATCATATATACAGATTAACAAGAATAATAGGCCAAAAAGCATACACAAAACACAAAAGACAGTGATACCAAATCAGAGTAGGGCTGGCCTCATTTCCACGTGTTTCTTCTGATACTTGGTTTTCATCAGTCTTCTTGTCTAACTGCTCAAAAAGAAAGTGGTATCTACTACTTTTCTAGCAGAAATGTCTTCCAAAGTTCATGTAGATATCCATTTGTTTCCCTTAATGATACTTAAGTACTACCCTCTTAGTATTAACTTTCCAGATCATCAGATAATAAATTGAGTCACCTCTGTGTTCCATTTGGAACACAGATATCCAGTTGCTGACTGATGAGAAATTCTATGAAAATCAGGGAGGTGATTCTGGAGCAACAAGTCAGGGAAGTAGACATTGATTCTTTTAGAAAAATCTTACTTATACCTATCATGTCAAGACAACTCACTCCAAAAACCTAGCAGGAAAAGACAAATTGGAATTCCCTATAGTTCTCACTAGTCTTATTTCAAGGTGCACATCTTTTTAAATTACATACTAAAATGTAAGAGGGAAGGAGAGAACAATGATTACACTGTGGTACAAGAGGAGGTTAAAAGCAGAACATCCAGTCCAAATTTTTGAAACTCCCTGATAAAGAGTTGGCTCTCTTCCTCTACACAAGCAGGCAGACTGCTCCAAGTAGTTAGCCACCTGTGAAATATTGCCCCATGCTGGGTTTTCATCAGGAAAAACAAACACAAGCCAAGTTTCCTCAGGTGTAAAATGCAAAATACAATACATACTTCAGAGTGTTGTGAGAATTGTGTGATATAACAAACATGAACATGCCTGCACAGGCCTGATTCATAGAACATGCTTCTGGAATATTACAGCATGTGGTGGACATGGACCTACCACCCTATCCCACTTTGGTAGAAGGGTCCTTGCCCCCACTGCTGAGAGTGCTGAGAGTGGAGGCAGCCTCCAGCTGTTTGTCCCTGCAGGGTCACCCTTGACTGCAGCAAAGCACCTTGGCTCCAACAACACCTTCCCCAGTCCAGCCTATACCGTGGAAAAGCAGAGGTATAAAAACTTGACCATTTAGGCTGAACATAAGACCACTGGTTGATTTGCTGGCTGGCTGGCTGGTTGGTTGGTTGGTTGATTTTACATTGCTGGGGATTGAACCTAGGGTCCTTGTAATGAGCTATATCCCCAATCCTTTTTTGCTTTTTAGATTTTTAAACAGGTTCTCACTAAGTTGCCCAGGCTGGTCTAGAACTTGTGAACCCCCTGCCTCAGCCTCCAAGAGTGTTGGAATTACACAAGTGCACCACCATGCCCAGCTAAAACAACTTAGATGGATCATTTTAGTTACACAGCTCCCTAAGGGGTTAGCTTAAGATGTGGCCAGGGCCCCATCCCAGGTCAGGGTGACTTCTCCCTCTGGCCACTCCAGCTTCCCCTCCTCCCTTCCACAGGTGTTGGCCCCAAGGGCAGACTTAATAAGCATCCTGCCCACTAACTCTGTCTCAGAGCTTGCTTCCCAGGGAATCAATCTGCAAGAGGAAAATACAAAAATAAATATAAATAGTTAGAATGTTAAGTTTAAAATTATTCATAGCTCTGACTAGTATTAAAACAACTTGTCCAAACCTATTAATAAAAGACTTATAAGAAATGCAGAGTGGCTTTCAAAAACTAATTCCAGTTAGCATTACCTAGCAAATGGGACTAGAAAATTAGGTGTTGGGAAAGTGGATTATTTAGAATTCAAACTCCAGGTATTACCTTTATTTCCTGTTTCTACCAATTAATTATCAGATATATCAGAGAATTAAATGCACCTTTTTTAAAAACATAGGGAATGTGAAAAGAAGTAAAGGCATTTGGCTGATTTCTGCCTCATGGGATTTTTGATATAATATTCACATGGGTGCCAAATTGTAATTTTTAATGTTTTCAGAAACTTAAAAATTATAAAAACACAAATAAAAATAAATTCTTCAAACCTCATTGCCTTGAACTAGAAACAATATTCATGTTTTATAATATTGCTTTTAGTCATTTGTGATATTCATATTTTATCAACTTGAGTGCTTGGATGCAATTAAGCAGAAGGAGTTCTGGGTTATTGGGTCATTAGCATACAAAAGGAAAGTCTGAAAATGGTCTTAAAAGACAGGTAAGCTTGAGGGCAGCTATACAATAGGAAGCTTAGCCAGGATATCACACAGAAGAAGTCTTATTAGGTATTAGCTGCCCCTCTGTATATTACACACCCTTGCCTCTAGCCAGTGGTGGAAAACCTATGGCACCTGTGCTGCAACCATCTGTTTGTTATCATTGAAAGCTCTAGAAGGTTCACCATCACTGCAAGTTAGCCTCTCAACTGTTTTCAACCCTGAGTAATTTTTCAAACCCTCCTGAATGTTGACATCTTCTCAAGATTCAAAGTCCATTCAATTTGTTTAGGTTACAGTGTACCTGCCAAGCCTAAGGAGAATGTATAGCTGATCCTTTTGCAGAGAAAAGGCACTGCCTTCCAAAAAGACACAAAATAGAGAAGTGTCACTTGTGAAACTATTTTTTTCTTAATTCAAGCCCACTCTGCTATATACTTTGTGATGCTGAGACTGAGACTTTTTAATCACATTTCTCCTTCTCTACCTGCTCCCTACATTGGTTCTGCCAATAAAAGTCCCCAGAAGCAAACTGAAAGTCTTGGGGAAAAGGAAAGAAAGGTCATTGCTTTTTCCTATTTACTTCCTATGCAAGTCAGAATCACACTACTAATGTTTCTTCAACCCACCAGAGGCAATTCATGTCAGTAGTAGCAGTAGATTCCAGATTATAATCTTCCCAACACTCCCTAAACCAGCTCATCATGCCCACTTTGAGCTCACACATCAGTAGCAGCCTATCAGCTCTTAGCCTCCTCAAAGACTGAAGCCTATCCCCCAAGCTTGCGAGTTTTAAAAATTGTAATCTTTTCCTTTTGTTTTCCATCTCTAGGGTTGGTAGTCCTTAAGGTCTCCTTTCTTGCTTTCAATTCTCCAGTACATAGTAAACAATTCTCTAAATTAAATTCTCTCTTGTAAAAGTACTCATGCTCTCTGTTCTCTGCCTGCTTGGGGAATTCCCTAAAATACTGTTTAGAGGCTGAGTATATCCTCCAACAAAAAAAAAATACCTGCTTCAGCTATTATACTCTTTCTTCACTATACGTTCAGTATTTGAGAGGTATCCATGTTGACATTATTATTTTTATTTATTATTCTTAACTGCTATGTACAATTTCATTGCATGAACATGGTTTCTTTATTGTAGTACATTTATGTTGTCTTTAATTTTTTTATTATTAAAAACAAACCTGAAATTTAAGATTAAGGAGAAACTTGCATGTTCATTTCAATTGTTGCAGAAAAGGCATTTGACAAAACTTAATACCCAATTATGATAATCTTTCAACAATCTAAGACTAGAAAAGAACTTCCTTGATAAAGGATATTTATGGGAAACCTGCAGTTTAATGGAGAAAGTCTGAAAGCTAGACCAAGGCAGAAATACCTACCCTTACCACTACTATTCAACATTGTACTGAAGGGTCTAGCCAGTGAAATAAAGCAAGAAAATAAAATAAAAAATGAAACTATCTTTATTTGCAGATGACATGATCACATGTATGGAAAATACAGTAGTGCCTGGATTCACGAACTTAATTCATTCCACGATTCTGAGGTAGATGGCCTTGGTCGTGTTAGTCACAAAACATTTGAAATTGGAAGCAAAATTTTGCCCAGTG
This sequence comes from Hydrochoerus hydrochaeris, assembly GCA_004027455.1. Classification (NCBI taxonomy): domain Eukaryota; kingdom Metazoa; phylum Chordata; class Mammalia; order Rodentia; family Hydrochaeridae; genus Hydrochoerus; species Hydrochoerus hydrochaeris. The sequence continues at coordinate 385,077 of PVLA01000009.1, forward strand.
CTTCTATTTACAAATCGAATTGTTTGCGAAGAGAAGATTCATAAATCAATGTATTGTTGTACTAAGAAGTCCATAGAAAAAGTTGTTAGACTAAATGAATTTTTTTAAAACGTAAGCTACATGGTCAATGCACAAAAACTAACTGCATTTCTATATGTTAACAATGAACAATTGGTAATTTAAATTAAAAATCTTTACTATTCCCAATGCTACCAAAATACAAAATACTTAAGAACAAATTTAACTAATGTGCAATAGATGTACACTGACTGGACATGGTAGCACACCCCTGTAATCCCAGCACTTGGGAGGCAGAAGCAGGAGCATCATCATGAGTTCAAGTGAAGCTTGCACTTCATAGTGAGTTCAAGGCCAGACTGAACTACATAGTGAAATTCTGTGTCAAAAACATATAGAGAAATTTACACTGAAAACCACAAAACACTGTTGACCAAAATTAAAGAACACCTAAATAAATGGGAAAATATCCCCTACACATGGACTAGAAGACTCAGTCTTGCTAAAATGGAATTCTCCCCTACATACATCTGCACATATGATGCAATCACAATCAAAATGCCAGCAAGTGTTTTTCTAGATATTAACAAAGCAATTCTAAAACTTATATGGAAATGAAAAGGACTTCCTATAGCTAAAACAATTTTAGAAAAAGAGATAAAGTTAGAGGACTTACACTATCTGATTTCAAGATTTACTATAAAGCTGTAGTAATCAAAACAGAATGGTGGTATTGGCAAAACAACAGGCATATAGAGCAATGCAATAGCAAAACTGGTTAAAAAATATAGACTCATATGTATATAAGCAATCAATTTTTGATAAGACAATAAGATGGGGAGATAACCTTTTCAACAACAGTGCTGGAACAGCTAGACACCCATTTGGAAAAATATTTAACCTCAGATCTTATGTCACATCATACATGAAACAACTTAAAATAGATCATAGACCTAAATGTAGAAAATTGATGTTATAAAATTTCTAGGAGAAAACATAGCAGAATATCTTCATGACCTTGAAGATTTCTGAGGGCACAAATGCATGAACTATAAAATAAGTAAAATGAATAAATTGAACTTTCTAAAATTTAAAACTTTGCCCTTCAAAGAGTCAATAAGAAAATTTAAAAATAAGCTATAATTAGAAGAAAATTTTATATACTGTATATATATGTATGTGTGTGTTATACTTTACAGAGTACTTGTATCCAGAATATATACTTATATAATTCAAAGAAAATAAGACAATGTAGTAAAAATGAGCTTTTGCTCATTTTGAACATTTTATAAAGAATATATACAAATGGTCCACAAGCACAAAAAATATGATCAACATCATTAGTCACTAAGGAGATTCAAAACAATTACATATCCATCAGAAGAGCTGAAATTAAAAAAACAACTGTACCAAGATTTAACAATGATGGAGAACTGGAATTCTTTTATACTGCTGGTGGAAATGAAAAATAAAGCAGTCACTTTGGATAACAGTTTTATAATTTCTTAGGGTATTGAACATATTCTTATCACAATCTAGCAATTTCACTTGTGGCTATTACACAAAGATGATTAAATACATGTATTTATACCAAGACTCAAACACCAATATTCATAGTAACTTTATTCACATTATCCAAAATTTAGAGATACTTTAACTTTCTGTCAAAAAGTAAATGGATAAATAAATTGTGATGTATTCATCCAATGGAATGCTGTTTATCAATAAAAAGGAACTATCTACTGACTCTTGAAAAACTATGGAGAATTTCAATAGCATTCATTGAGCAAAAGAAACCAATAACAAATGAGTATATAATATATGATTTCATTTGTAAAACTCTAAATAAGGAAAAATTAATCTGTAGTGACAGAGAAGATCATTGATTCCTTAAGGGTAAGGTTTGGGGGTGGGAGAGAGAATTACTGACTGGCACAGGGCAGAGGGGAAATTTGAAAGTGATGAAAACACTCTATATATTGATTTCAATGGTGTTTATATCAGTATACACTTGATATTTTCTAATTTCTTTTTTGCTATTGATGTAAGTGAAAATAGTATCTCACTGTTTTAGTTGCTTGATAAATAATAAGGTTAAATATCTTTTCACATGTCTATTTGCTATTGAGTCTTCCTCTGTGACTTGCCATATATTTTATTTATTACTATTGCATCATTTATCTTTCTTATTGATTTGTAAGAGTTCATTGTGGATTCTAGATATTAATTTTTGCCATTATATGCACTGTGAATGCCTTATCTTGCTCTTTATATGGCTTTTAGAGTTTTTTGATATCATGTGACAAACAGACATGTCATATTTTTATACACAAGATCATATTTTTTTCTTTATGGTTTGAGCTTCTATGTTTCATTGAAAGTAAAGGAGGGAGAGAGAAAGAAAAAGAAGGAGGGGGATGAGGAAGGAAGGAAATCCTAGGTCATTCATTCATTTATTCATCAAAGTCTTTGTTCTACTATTACTTATAGTAATAAATAAGACAGACAAACCTGCTATTTCGGAGTGTACATAAATATACAATTATTTTCAGGTAGTAAAAGTGTTATGAAATAAATAAATAAATAAATAAATAAGAGAAAGTGGACAGAGAGGAACACAAGAACTACTTTACCTAGAGTGGTTAGGAGATGCCACTCTGAGCAAAGACATGGTGGAGCGAGGGAGTAAGTCATACACATACCAGGAGCATTTCAGATAGAAAGAAAAGCGAACAAAGGGGCCTTGAGCTGCCAAGGATGTCTGAACTGTGTGAGGAATCATCAGCAAGGAGGCCAACATTGCTGAGATTTTGTGAGCAGGGACAAGTACGAGAGGTAGGCAGACAAGGGGGCATCTGTGGGCCACTGTAGAGAAGCAGGAAAGATTTTATCTTGCTTACAATTCAGAAGGGTCACTGTGTCCTACGTGACAGAAAACAAAGGGAAGCATGAGGGAAAGCAGGGAGATTAGATGGAAGGTGACAGCAAGGACCAGGCAAAAATGGTGGTTGTATGTACTAGGTCATCATTCTGTATTTTCTTCTCTTTTAAATGATTGTTTTGTTATTGTTGTTATTTTGGTTTTACTAACTTTTAGGAACTTAGCAAAATTTATTTAGGGATGTGATTTAAGGGTCTAATTTTAACTTTTTTTTCCACATGGAGAGCTTATTGTCCCAATACTGTTTAATGAGATACACACTTGGTCTTTTCCCAATTCGTTTGTGAAACCAACCACATTATACATCAGTGACTTTCTTTTTTGAAAAAGATATTCTGCTGTTTAATTGATGTTTGTCTATTCCAACGTTGATACCATTTTAGCTGTAATTTTACAGTGTGTTTTGGTATCTGCAGAATGGATGTTTTCTTCAAACACCTTTTTCTTCTTTTTCAAAACTTTTAGAAATTTTTGGATACATCATTGTTTCATACTAATTTTAAAACCAGTTTGCTGTTAAGTTCCCCCAAAAAGTCCTGTAAATGATTTTGGTTTTAATTACACTTAATTTGCAATGTAACATAGAGAGAATTACAGTATATCTATGAAGTATTTAGTCTTCCCAAGTGTAAACAGAGCAGGCTTTGCATTTATCAGCGTCCTAATAATGTTTGCAAATATTTTCCATCTAATCTTTCCAGCATCTTTATAGTTTATATTGCTATTACCCACTTACCAATCTAATTATATTTTCATTAATTTTTATAAGATAGTATCAGAAATATAAAAATTACAATCTTACCAAATTTATTCAATACAAGAATGGACTGGTTGAAATGACAACTACCCAGGCAAAATTTGGGATAGCCAGTATGTAAATAAACATACTTGGGGTTAAGTGATGAAAAACACCTTTTCATTATGTTTTATATTGATTACAACTTGTGATAAATAATGTTATTTTTAATGTTCAAAAAACCTCTTATCAAACATTAAAAAAGCAAAAAACAGAAAAATGTAGGCATTGGATATGAATAGAGAATTTTCAGGAAAAACACAAATAACCAATTAACATATTCAAAATTTTAGCCTAGTTAACAATCAGCGAATAGAAGCAACTTCTGAGATAATCATTTTACACTTGTTGAAAAATAAAAAATTGTTTTTAAATTCTTGTGCTTACTTTGTCTTAAGCTCAATACCAGTAGGCATCTCATATCCTGTTGGTGACAATGTAATTAGTATGACTTTGAGGGAGAGCAATATAGTAAAAGTTTCTAAGAATTTTAAGAACTACTCATGTCTGGCCTTAGGAATTGCAGTCTATGAAAAAAGCCAAAGATTACTGTGTAAGAATGTTCATCAGAGTAATTTCTATGAAAAAGAAGACAAAAACATGAAAGAATCTAAGTATTTGACAAGAAGAGAAGAGTTAAATAAAATGTGGCACAGCCATATGATAAAATGACACAGCCATCATCAAAACCATGTTTGAAAATTCTTTCATGGCTAAGAAAAGTATGTGTGGATAAATCCTCAATTAAAAAGGAAGAATATATCTTATGTATATAAAATAAGCATCACATATTTTATATATTTTATGTATTTCATATTTATATATATTTAGACAAATAAATACATCAGAATATGTATAATCACATAACTATATTTTTCTCTGGGATAGTGGATTACTGGTGATTTTAATTTTTTCATTATAATTGTATTTCCTAAATTTTCTACAATAAGCATGTATTATCAGAACATGAAAATGTTAAATAATAAACTATGTAAACTTCTAAGAAATTGGAAACATTAAAAGACCCATCTTAAATATTCACCACATTTTTATATGTGTGGTTTGTTACATGTAATAATGAAGAGACACTGTCTCAGGACAGACTATTCTCTGCTTGAAAAATGCAGTGTTGGTTGTGGTGATTTAGATTCTAATGAGAAGTGGTACACATCATAGTTATCAGACCCCTGAGAAGTTCTGAGAACTAAACAATATCGGGAACAGTGGATCTGTCAGTGGGCATCTTAAGCTGTATAGGAGTTATTACACTGACAGTTCTTTGTAGTTTTAAATTATGTACATTATTCACTAATCTCCTCAATAAATATTTATGTATATATCTGGATCTAGACTTTATCGTAGTGTTGGCATTTTAAGAGAGATGAGTTTGTCATAATTTTGGCAAAACAAATGCACTGTTTCTAAGGTTTGTGTTGTCACTTGGTCCAGCGTCCAAGCCTAGCATACCCGTGAATATAATCATACCCACAACCTTGCTGGATACTGTAATTCACTCCTCTAGCCCTTGCAGCCAGGAAAGATTTTAGAGTATCCTTTTACACTTACATGTAACTGCCTACGAAGATATTTTTATCGCATCCTCAAAACCACTCATCTCCTTTTCATTTGCCTTTTCTAGTCATAATAATTTCAACTCTTTCCTTTTTCTGAAAACAAGGAAGTGTCCTTGATATTTATGTATTTGTTTTGCTAGGAAACAAATTGGAATCAAGCCCACATTTCTATTCAGTGTCAATAGAGCTTATGAAGGGACCAGCTTTCCCCATGGTTTAGGCCTCATGGTCAAATTTACTCAGCTTTGCAGTCAGCAATCCATCCCACTCACAAACCCTGTGTTTCTCCAGAGAATAAATAACCTAGGCCTGGAGTTCTGTGACTAATCATGTTTGCCCAGCCCTCCCCTTCTCTCATTAAACAGCTTTTAGAATTCAACTTCCTCCGTCTACCAGTGAATAAGTGAAATACAGAGACATTGCATCTCAAACGACAGTCTAATATGGCAGTTCCCACTTCACTCGTTCCCTAGCAGCATGCACGGGGGTGTGCAAATAGTTAATGATCTGTGTTTACCCAGCTGGACAGACTGTCTCATATCTGTCCCTATCAGTAGTGTCTTACATCCAAACACAAGTCCTCAGTGAGAAAATATATTGCAAATAGGTCAATGAAGGATTTTTATCCACACAAATATATAAGGCCATATAGATGAGGGATCTACAGTAATGGAATTTATAAGGTTAGGTGGCTGGAGGTGTAACTCAATGGTAGAGCACATGTTTAGCATATACAAAGCCCTGAGTTCAATTTACACACCAAAAAAGGTGAAAAAATATAAAGATGGTTGTCAGGGGCTGAGGAGAGGGGAAATGGAGAGTTAGTGTATAATAAGCACAGAGTTTCTGTTGAAGAAGATGAAAAATTTGTGTGATAATGGTCACACATCAATGTGACTGTATTTGATGTGGCTGAATGTACAACTACAAGAATGGTTAAAATGGTAAGTTTTGCATTATAAACATTTCATAGCAGGTTTTTTTTTAATGAAGTCAATAAGAGAGGAAAAAATGATGAGGAAAAAGCAACCGTGTTTCCCTTATGTAATCCAAACCGCTCTTATCTAGTGCTGCCTCTTAACATTCCAGCTGGGTGAGCTCTTAGATTTTCAGAGTTCCACACTGGGTCAACTGGTGAAAGGAGGCTGGAAAACATGGAAGAGAAAGGAGAGGTAGATGCATGGATGTCCTTAGAGCCCTCAAAGAAATTGCATTAAAATGGCATTTGGGATCCAAAATTGTTACAGGCTCACTTTTTGGACGCTGGCTTCAGAAGTCCTTACAAGACACTCATTTCTGGACTTGTGCTTTGTTTGAGAGTGAGCAACCCCCTGCCCAGCTCCAACTGGGTTGATCCTGGTTATGCAACTTCGCACACTTCCACCTTGGGTAATATGAATTTTTCCCCTTTTCCCAGCCCTTCTTGGCCTTGGTACCTTGCCCCCCCCCATGTATAGTCTAGACCAAATTATCAGGGACAAGAGATGAGACAAGTCAATAGCAGGGAACACCCAACTCTGCATTTTTCTGAGCCTTTCTCCCAATTTCTAAGTAAGATTCCTAAAGTAAAAATGGAATTTTTGCTGGAACAATTTTGAAGTTTAGCAAATCTGCCACTCTTTAAATGACAGCTGCAGTAAGTGCAGCTACCATGCTGTTGTGCAACATTCAGCCAATATTGGCACAACCGAGCACATAGATAAAACATGACATGTTTTCTCTGTTTTCCATGTTTTGCCACAAAATTCTGTTCAAAAAAGTCTGTGACACTTCAATGTCTGTCATTTCTGTGGGCTCATCTGGAAATTTGGAAAGTACCCTTTCAGTTAAAATTCCTCACATGTGTTATGAATGTTCTCTCCTTTCCTTAGGTGACACAATTTTCCTTACCTGAACTAATGTTTACCTGCTTATACTGAAGTGGCAACGAGTACTATTTTTATTTTGTATCTACAGAGCCCAAGAAGTAATGCCAAGGTGTTTTCATTTCCCAAGTCTTGAAGTAATCAAAGACCTACTAATCTGTGACAACCAAAATCTTCCCTTCAACTAACATCTTACAATTTCCCTGCTCCTGGAAACAGTGTAGGCAACACTTCTCTGAATTTGCAATCTATTGAGGTGCAACACTGGTAGGAATTAACAGTAAAGTGTTACTTTAAAGGAACTGAAACAACAAATTCTGAGCCTGAAATTGTAATTTATGCACAGGTCTGATATATCAGAAAGAGAAGAAACTGTTCAGGAAGCTACTTACAGTATCACAAAGTACGTGTAATAGAATGAGGCTATGTGGCAGTAGGAAAAACACAATTTTCATTTCCAAGAAATTGACTTTTTAAATATTCAGACCAACTCCTTCTTGGCAAAAATATTAATTGTTCTTTTAATTAAAGGCTTCTAAAAAGTTAAAACTAATGAGAGATTTGAAAAGATTTAAAAAATTTAAACTGCCAAGCCAAAGTATTTTCCAAAGCCAGGTTCAAAAAATGGATTACATCTTTTAAGATCCCAAAAGATTATTCCAGGTTAAATTTCATAAAAATAAGTGCCATTCTGACAAAAATATTTATTCACCAATATGAGTGCTGTGCTTATTCAATAGCATGTATACTACAAAGCAATATGATTGCCAAACCCTAACCAATGCCCATTTACCATAAAAAAATTTCAGCAGCAGTCATACTACTGCTTAAATGGGCCTTGAAAATTCCATACATGGTATTAATAAATACAAAGCTGTATAGGAGCAGCTTGCTTAAATCCAGTAAACACCTTCTTATAAAACTGAAGGTGATTTTAATTTTTGTAATAGTAAATTCTAGAAAGTCTCCATCCAAAGGAACACCATGGTAAACTTATCAAATGGAGTGTGTGAAACAAAATCATTACTTCCTAATTTATGTGCTTTTTTGGCAGTGAAATCTCTATTTTTTGTGTTAAAATGATAAAACAAAATTTCATAACAAAATAATAGGAGAGTAACAATAGTTAATACATTACATGTTGCTATCTTTGAAGTAGTTGCCCAGGGTACAAGATACTGGCATAAAAATTTCTCAAGTAGGTATTAGACAAAACTTGCTTTTTAATGAATTAAGAGACATTAATAGTATAACTGACTTGCATTTTTCCCTTTTTCCTACTGTTCTTTCCCACTTTCACCCATCCTAGTTCCTTAGAAATTACGCGCTTTTTTGCAGATCATTTCAGACATCAGGTTTTCCTAAAGAAGTGCTCCTATAATAAAAATCCAGCCTGGCATGATGGTGCATGCCTATAATCCTAGCTGTCAGGAGGCTGAGGCAGGAGGATCTTTGTAAGTTTTAGACTAGCCTGGTCCACAAAGTGAGCTGAAGACCAACCTGAACTGCATAGAGAGTCTCAAAAATCCAAAATAAACAAATAAATAAGTAAAACCTTACAAATGCAACGTGGCTTCCTATGAAAGAGTTAATGATGTTCCCCTTAAACACTTGACCACTAAAAATGTAGGACATCCACATTATGAAGAATTACACAGATGTAGGCAACTTTGTGTGGTTCGGTAAGGATTAAAAGCCAGACTGAAACAAAAGACTGACAGTAAACTAATTGGCCACAAAAAAGGGGTGATTACAAATTATGTAATCTCTCCCTACAATGGGAGCTGTAAAAAAATGAATAAAAATGCTCACTATGTGCATATGAGAAAAATCCTCCAAAATAAAGGAAGAGGGAAACAAGGTGCAGAACAGTGGATGCAAAAATATCATTCATATAAAGAGGATGGTGTAAAAAATATAAATCTATTTTTGTTAGTATATGCATTGTTGAAATCCCTGGTGTGATACAAACAATTAACAATTACAGTGACCTACAAAGGAAGGTGAATGGACAGATAGAGGGATGAGATTAGAACAGAGCCTTTTACCACATATAATTTTATAAGTTTTAATTTTTGATCCATATAAATGTATTACTGGTTGAAACATATATAATTCCTTAATTCCACATTGAGTGATCCTAAGTCACATGTTTTCTACATAGTCTTTCTAGCTTTGAGAGTGTTTTTTCAACTTCCTGACATTAGAGTCATTCCTTATACCTAGAAGCAGAGCCTGAGACAGGGATTTGGATGCTTGTGACTGATGGAAAGAATGCTCTCAAAGAAGAATTGTTCTGGTGTTTTGGAATGGAGGAAGCAGGATAGGGCAGGGAGCTTAGCAAGTGTGTGATATCAGCAAAGTCCAGCCTTAGGCTGAACCACACAGAAGCTCAGGAGTGCAAATGACACTACAAATTGTCCTTCCTCAAGACTTAAGGGCCAGTTTTTGTACCTCTATAGCTGACTCTGGACCCCAGAGTCAAGATAGAGGGCCTGTAACCACTCAGGTTACACTGGCTCCTGTCCAGCTAAGGAAAGGGTCCAGGGTTGAGGGGAAGCTGTGAGCAGTCATCAACTATAATTGTTAATTTTAAATGGCAGCTATACTGGCCAGGGATGCCAGATAGCTGGTTGGACATTATTTCTGGGTATATCTGTGAGAACGAACATTGTCAGTGAACTGAGTAAAGCTGATGGCCTTCCACAGTGTTTCTGGGTATGACACAAGTCATGGAGAGCCTAAATAGAAGAAAAAGGTAGAAGGTGGCTGAATTTACTGTTTGAGGGAGGACATCCATCTTCTTCCGGCCTCAGCATTCCTAGTTCTCATGCCTACAAACAATACTGCCTCTTGTAGGTCTCCAGTTTCAGGAAGAAGATTTTGAGACTCACCAGCCTTCAGTCTCCATAATACTACTGTTATAGCTTGTCTCTAGATGTCCCACCAAAGCCTCACACCCTCATAAGTGGGTCTTTCTGAAACTGGCTGGATCTAGGGTGTGTGATACTGAGATTACGGAGTGTCTGCTGATTGGAATTAGCCTAGTTCTGGGTGTGGATAATGGGAAGGCCTACACTGGGTGTGGGTAGTACCAATCAATAGGTTTATAGCATAGACAGAATATAAAGAGATGGAAAAGAAGCCAGGCTGCTGCTGCCTGCCTGCTCTGCAATGGACTATTTGCCCTCTACATTGTCTCTCTGCCATGCCACCCTGCCTCAGAGATAGCCAACTATGGACTAAAATCTCTACAAACAACCTTGTGGGTCTCTCAGCAATGAGATAAGTAACTAAGACAAGTATGAATCAATTTTTTAGTCTCTCTCCCTCCCTCCCTCCTCCCTCCTCCCTGAATAATACAAAAACCAATATCCACAGCAGCATCCATTATGACAGGGATTCTCAGCCTTGAGTGTACATTAGAATCACATGGACAGCTTCTTAAAATGGGTCTGGGGCACAAGCTCAAGTTTCTGGTTCTGTGTGGAGAGGGAGGAGAGGGACTCAATTTTCATCTCTAACAAATTCAAAAGCAATGTTCTGCTGTTGGTCCTAGGGCTGTGCTTTCAAAACCATTGCCCTTCATCAATAGTCTTTGCCTGTTTCCTCTCCTTTTCTTCTGTAGCCAATCTCCGTACTCTCTCAACTCCCTATAAATTCTTTCCTCAGTATGCTGCTTCTTCCCAGCTCCCATTGCTGATGCCCCAGTCCATGCTCTTATTCCATCAGAACTAAGTTATGGGTAATGGTCACATAGATTAAAAAAGAGAATATTTAGTGAATTACCTTTACTGGTTGTCTACATTGATTAAAACCACAGGGTAGAGGCTGGGAGTGTATCTCAATGGAAAAGCACTTGCCTAGTTTGTACAAGGCCTCGATTCCATCCTCATAATCACAAATGCACACACCCACACAACACAAATGCATACATACACACACACACACACACACACGGTAACATTCTAACTCATTTTAATTGCCTGAAATTGCCACATGAAGGGCTTGACATGTGTTAAAACAGTATAAGAACAGATCTACTTCATTCTCTGCTAGAATTTATAGAGATAACCTAGTTCAATAGTTCTCATGGGGCAGTAGCACTGTGATGCAGAGTAACAGTTTAGAGAACAGTGTGGGGGTGTCACTGATCTCCAAACACCTCATTTTATAGATAAGGAAACTGAAACCCCATTCATAAGCATCTGTCATAGAATAATGCATAGTCTTCTTGTCCTCAGAATATCCTGGCCTCAGATCCAGAATGAGGACTTCAATCTTGGGGCTTTCATCACCACAGATCCTTACAGCAGGCGGTTTACCAATCCAGAATCACATCCTGCTATCCAGGCTTCTTGTTCCCAAGAAACTAATTAACATTTATTTACCCCTCAAGTATGTTCAAGGCAGTGTGCCTGGGCTATCATACGTACTACCACTTTATTTCACCAAAACCAATGTTGGAACTAGGATGAGCCAAGGTTCTTTGTGCCAACCACAACCACAACCACAACCTGCATGATGGGAACAACCAACTCCTGGAGATGCCCTGATCCTGGTGTTCCCAACAGTCAATTCATCACAAGTGACGCTGTGCATGCAGTGATGGCAAAACTGTGCACCTAGAGAAGTGGCAGGTTGTGCAATAATAGTCAACGAAAAATTACTATTTGGTTCTAACACTCACCAAATTACTCCTTTATAAAACAGAGAGTAGCAGAAGTCACTGAGAAAAGCCATCTATAGCCTCACTTTCATCTCCACAACTCTATTCTTGAGATCACCTGGATGTGGAAGCTTCTGTTTACATGAGTTGTCTCTTTTGAATTCCATCAAGAGGATTTCTTGTTGCTTTGATGCAGTGGCTTCCTCCAGGAGGTTCTATTGTCTGGAACTATGCTGTCTAGTGGAGTTGTCTCTCACCAGGTGTGTCCATTTCTGCTTAAATTTTTGTCAGCTAAATAATACAATTAAAAATTCTACTCTTCATCCCCACTGTCAACATTTTAAATGCTTAGTAGCCGCCTACAATATTAAACCGTGCAGATGTAAACATTTCCATCATTTCAGAAAGTTCTATTGGACAGGGTTGGTCCAGGAGCATTCCCTTTCGATTTATTCAAAATCTTATTTCTCAGAAACATGTAAAAAAATAATTTCTTCTCTAATCATACTGAAGATGGTTTTGCCTTTATCAGCCTGTAGGATGACTTTTAGCTGCCCAAATTCACTTTAAAGATAATCTAAAAAATCATCTGTATCTGTGGTTCTCAAAGTAGAATTCAGAAATCTCTAAGGGTCCTGAAGGAAAACCTGTTCAGGGTATCTGCAAAGTCAAAATTATTTTTTGCCTGGGCACAATAGCATATGCTCGTAAATCCAGGTACTCCAAGGTTGAAAGAGGAGGGTCATAAGGTTGAAGTCAGCCTGAGCAACTTAGCGAGGTCCTGTCTCAATATTAAAAATAAAGAACAGGATTGGAGATGTAGCTCGATGTGAAGCCCCTGGGTTCACTCTCCAGTACCACAAAAGGAAACACTTTATAGTTATGTAGCCTATAAAACAGTAACCCTCTAGGGTTCTAAATTTTTTAAGAATGCAAAGGGATCCTGAGATGAGCTGTTAGAAGTTCTGAGCTGGGTTATTGATGTAAATATTATTGGCTATACTTTTTAATTCCTATTTTTGACATATATCCATGACTAGATAAGAAAGACTAGTCCCAGCCCAAATCATCCCATTGTTCCCAGCTTGTCTGTCACAGCATTAAGGAGGTAGTCCTCACAAATCCCTTGTTGAATGCAACTGATATGAACAGGAGAATAAATTTTTTGTTGTGCCACTTCGAAATTAGCAAAATGAACCTCTTCTCAGGAAGCAGAGCAGCAGGCAATGAGAGGAAACGAACACCAGGAATGGCCTTCCCAATCCCAGCTCTGCTTTGCCCCAACACACACCTGCCCTCTGTACCTTAAGAAAAGTCCAAAACCCAGGGAGGAGAAAAATCCAAGACCAAGGGATGGGGTGAGCAAGGGTCATGTTTGAAGCAGTAGTTTCTCATGACCCATTAAGAAATAAATTAAGCAGTAAGAAAATATGTGCTTGTGTCAATTCTCCCCTGCAAAAAAAAAATAATAGGTCTAAAGAAGCATCTATGCTAAGTCTTTAAGCCCAGTGGGATTTACATTTTTGCTGAAAGAATCAGAATTTCACAAGAGGAAGCCTTGTGTAAATACATCTGAAACTGCTCTGCTCCTATGAGTTTTGGAAAACAAGGGAAGTCTCTTAAAAAATGGCCTCTGAACAGATCGTAAAACTGAAAAGCATAATAAAATTATGATTATTAATAAACAGAAATCTAGGACCTGGAATTTAGGATGCTGATCTAAGGAAGATTACCAAATGGTTGGATAAATGTATATTCGCTATTCTTTTATTTCTTTTTTTAAAAATAGGGACTCACAGAATCAGTGCCATTTGCAGACTTCATGGGGAGAGAACCAGGCCTCACCAGGAGGTGATCCTCACCTGGAAGCCAGTGCCAAGTGTGGGCTGCTGCCAAAGTGGGGACAACCAGACCCAAGCCTCTCTCCATGAGTCAGTGTCTTTCATGGATTGCAGGGAGAGAGAACCAGACCTCACCAGGAGGTGATCCCTGCCTGGAAACCAGTGCCATGCATGGGCTGCTGCCAGAGTGGAGACAGCCAGACCCAAGGCTCTCTCCATGAGTCAGTGCCATTTGTGGACCGGGGAGGGAGAGAACAAGGCCCCACCAGGAAGCGATCCCTGCCTGGAAACCATGTCATTTTCATTTTTTGTTGGGTTGGGTTTTATTCTCATTTGTTTTGTTTGATTATGTTAAATCTTATGGCATGAGCAGCTACTTAAAAGATAGCAAGATATATTATGGTAGCTCTTTTGTATTTCCTACTGGCTTGTTTTGAAGTTCTTTATTGCATTCGTTGTTTTGTTTTTATTGTTTCTATTCTATTCTGCTCTGTTCAATTTTTACTATGCCCAAAGGTATCTGCAGGTATTTTGAAGGCAACAAAAGACATTATGGTAACTATTGTTGATTTTGTAAGATTTTGAAGTCCTAACTTACACTGGTTTATTTTGATTGGTTTTTTCTGTTTTATTTCCTTGTTTTTAACCTCTTTAAAATAAAAATAAAATAAGGACTTACCATATTGCCCAGGCTGGTCTCAGACTTATGGGCTCTAGAGATCTTACTGCTTCAGCTTCCTGAGTAGCTGGCACTGTATGTGCACCTCAACATACCTTGTTCAACAGTTGTGTATTAGTCACTTTCCTCCTTGTGGAAAACCGATGCCCAATACCCACAATTTAAGAGAAGAAAGATTTATTTGGGCTATGAGTTTTAGAGGTTTCAACCCATGGTAGGCTGGCTCCAAGGAAGAAACAGCATGATGGAAGGGCCTGAGTAGAAGATAGCTGCTCACATTATGGCAGCCAGAAAGCAGACAGATTAGGGAGGAGCTAGCAAGCAGATGCCTTTTCCAGGTCACACCCTCCACGATCTTCCTCTTCTAACCAGAGTCTACCTCCCAACTGTAATCAGCTAGAGCACATGCATAATTTAATCACTTCTAAACACATGAGGCTTTCTGAGGCTATTCTAGATCTAAACCATAACAAGCTGATTCTAATGAAATATATCTATGCCATTTGTAGACCTAAACTATGCCCAAATAATTTTTATTTGTTTTCTAAAGTTGCCTTATTTATGTCACATTTAGTTTGCCTTCCTATGACTTTTACCTAGGCTAATTTCTTGAGCACCGGCCCTATGTAGTCACGTAAGCCTCTGCTCTTATGACTCACATTATCTCCACAAGCCTAAGACATGGCTGGCTACTCATTAATCCTCACTTTATAGATAAGGCATCTGAGGCACACAAAGGTAAAGTAATTGTCCAAGGTTTTTGCAATTCTGAATCTTAGAGTTCTAAGGGGGGAATATAGGTCTGGAAGGGTGGCTAATACTTGCAGTGTTCTATAAGAAAAAAAATGTACCATTTGAACCTATGACTTTGTTTTTCTTTTCAAATTACTCCTTAGTGTCTATGGCCATACCACTCTGAACATGGCTATTCCTGTCAAATTACTGTTTAGTGTACTTACAAATAATCATTAGGAAATCATTTTATGATAAACTATAAAATAATTTAATAAAAAAGGCCTAAATGAAAAGGAAACCGAACAATATTTGTATTTTTCTTTACTCTCATATATAAGAGCCACCTTGTTGATATTCAGTTGCTTCTTCTGTTAAAGGAGTGTAAAAATACCAGCTCTTAGGCTTGCAAAAGAATTCAAGAACAAAAGGTCATGGTTATTATGTATGGTAAATATGTACCAATAAAGACTAAAAACTGGGGGAAAATGTGACTCTATTAAGAGAGAGAAAGAGAGAACAGAAATACAAACAGTGCCTAACACAGCCTCGCATACACTAGGTGATTAGTAAGGGGCAGTTATGACAATGATTCACTCAGTCTTACCCCTCTGTCTGTGCTTTGCTTTCCTCTGTGTTGACTCCATTTCAAGGCTAAGTTCTTCTCTTGTGATGACAAAATGGCTGCAAGCATGTTCAAGTTTTCATCTCATCTCCTGAGAAACTTCAGCAGAAAGACAGGCGTTATACAGCCAATGTATCAAGAACAGTGAAGGGTCTAGATTTTATATTTGTCATTGTTTTATCAGGGCAGGTAGAACACATGAGACTCCTGAGTCAAAAATGAAGGACATTTTCTTACAGCAATAGCAGTAGCTAGAATATTAGCTAACCAGTATTGTGCTAGTGCCGCAAAAGGCACTTTCCATAGGGCAATGGTGGCACACCTATGGCATGCATGATGTAGCAGACTGTTTGTTATCACTGAAAGCTCTAAAAGGTTGGCCATCACTGCCATAGGCAATCTAAAGAGGATCGAATGACACTTGTACACAGAATGTATTGCATTATAGGAAAGGAAACTTGAGCTTAATGAACCTGAAATTGTTATAATAGGCAAAAATGATACCTACAAGTTGGTCCAGAGAGAGCCACTACCTTTATTATGCTGGATAGTAAGCATGTCCTCCGAAGAGAGATAGAGATTATTCTTCCAAGGTTATTGAATGCATAAACCTCCTTGAAAAGACAGTCCAGAAATACAGGCACTCAGTTCCTTACTTTGTAAGATATGCAGAAAAGCTTGAGACCCATGAAGAATGTATCACAACACAGGATTCCAGAACTGAGTTTCATTTGTTTATCTTGTATCACTCTGAATCACTGTAGTCAAGGGAAGGATTGTAGTGACTGGCCAGGCCTATAGGGAGAAAGTTTTGTTTCCAGGCAAAAACAATACATTGGCATCACTCCTTCTGTTTTCAAATATGAACATTGCTCTATGAGTACAAATCTGTGAAAATATTTCCCAATTCAAATAGAAAGTTCCTGTTTAGGCACAGAACCACAAAATATCACATTATTGATAGGTAGCAGTCATAACTAAGGACAATGCAGTAACTACACCAAAGAAAAGTTAACACCAAATATGAAAGGACACCTTGCAGACTGTATGATTAAGAAGTTTTCTAGACAGTCTTTCTAAGAATAACGTTTGACTGTAAGAAATTTTGAAGAAACTTACATTGATAAATGGCTAATTCACCAAATTATTCTTTCCATGAGTTTGATATTTGTTTCCATTAATATCTTTCCATGAGTTTGATATTTGATGGCCCCAGTGGAATAACAAGAATAACTGTGTTGCCTACCCTGTACCAAGGTCAATTTTTTAAGTTCTGTCTTTGAATTTTCCAAGGTAACCATCAATCAAAGCGTCAGTGATCAGATGTTTAGTATGGATGTTTGAATGGGATAAGAGACTATGATA
The DNA here is from genome assembly GCA_004027455.1 of Hydrochoerus hydrochaeris. Lineage (NCBI taxonomy): Eukaryota > Metazoa > Chordata > Mammalia > Rodentia > Hydrochaeridae > Hydrochoerus > Hydrochoerus hydrochaeris. The sequence continues at coordinate 402,182 of PVLA01000009.1, forward strand.
GAATATGTTTCCCATACTGCATGAAAAGCTTTTCTTATTGCACCAACATGGTTTTGTTTAAAGAATAATCAAAGAGGTTTCATGATCAAATTGAAGAAGCATCCTACCAAAGGAAAGCAGGTTTCTTTAGTGCAGGATTTCTCAGTGCCTTTAAGATATTAATATATAGTGTGAGTGCTATGTTTTGTGTCTAGATGTCTCCCCAAAGCCTAGTAGAGTCATGAGGGAACAAGCTTTTCAGAAGTGGCTCACTCAAGAGTTTGTGGTTGATTCATGGTCCAATGCTGGAATTAAGGATGTGAGCACTACACCTACCCTAGGGCAGGTAGCCTGCATAAAATATAAGGATGAGAAAGAGCCTTGTCCCTCCCCTCTCTCTTGTTTCTTTCAGTATCTTCTGCCCACCATGAACTATTCTCTCTGAAAAACTACTTTGCCCTGGAGCCAGCTGATTATGGACCAAAATCTCTAAAAATTGTGTGCTAAATAAATCTTTCATCACTTAACTTTGGGCATTGAGTACTTCATCTCAGCAATAAGAAAAGTTATTAGGACAATGAGTCTCCACAAGAAAGATATAGAATGTGGCATTACCCATATTTGTTTAATCTAAGAACCATGCTTTTTCACAAAATACCTAATAATAATTTAATACAACACATGATAAAATGAACATTAACAATCTTTACCAAACAGGGATTTCACAGTCCTACTATTTTATCCTCCTGTTGAAGACCTAATAGAAATATTACTAGAAATTTTTACATTTGATATAATTAAGTGACAAAGTACACAGGACTAAATTTTTCCTAGCAAATTGCACAATCTATCAACAAATGGCTGAAATTTTAATTAAGTTCCAAGTTCTTTTATTGTAACAGAGCATTTAAGTTTGCAAGATATCTAACTAAAAGTGTTAAAATTAAACATGATTATTTCAAACCAAAAGAGACAAAATAAAATCAAAACCATCTAAACACATTTTCTGCAGGTTTAAATACACTTTTTACAGAATGTACAGCCATAAAACCAGCATTTATGTCAAGCTAGGATTAGTATTATCATACTGAAGACACAATGAGGTGCTTTTGGTAATTTTGAAAGGCAGTTTCATATTCCCAACTGTAGTAGACTACCTGAGAGATCACATCCACCTTGCTAAAACCAGTGTAATTATGGGAGTGAAAACTACTAAATATCTTTGACATACCCCTTTAGCTGTCTTCAGATACGAAGGCATTAAATTAATGCAGTTTGCTGCTCTGAAAAAAATGTGTATTCTGCCCTTGCATTCTAGTTTAAAACAAAAATTGGTAGCATAAAATTGAAAGTAAATGAACCAAATAAATCCATATATTTTGTAATAGCTTTGCCCTAGAGAATAAATCCCCCACTGAAAAAGTAGTTAGCTACAGAAAATGAGCAAATCACAGGCTCTTGAAGCCAAAAAGGACTTTAGTGATCATCTGGTATTATGTAGAATAAGTTGTGTAATTTATTTTTGAGAGTGAAAAGTTTGGCAATGTGAAAAAGATGCCCCAAGGTGAATAATGTCTTGTTACATTTAGTATTATTACATGTTCTTTACCAGTCTTGAAATTACTCCAACAACTGCATGCACTCTTCCCAGACTAGAATTGAAAGCTAGCAAAACAACAAAGCAGGGATAGTGGAGGAACCTTTTAGGTAATAGTGGCTACAGTAGTGGCAGCCACATCAGGATGCTAAGGCAGATGTGGCAGCAGCCATCCTCCAATTCCACGGCTGTGATGACTTAAGCTGTGGCATCCAATATTCACTGAAAGCAGGAGTATCACCATTATGTGTGATTTTTATCAAAGTTTTGGCTTCATCTGCCAATATCTGACCTAGGTTCCTGCTATCCCAGAGACACTTTGTGAGCTACCCAAAATCTCTTCATGAAGCCCCTTCCCACTTAAGTCATCCAGAGTTTAATTCAGTTTTCCAAAGAAAGGAGGTCTGCAAGATGGTATTACAGGTGGTCTCCTTGAGGTATACTAGACTACTATACTCAAGACAGTTACCCTCACTTGGCACTAACCTAGTGATCAGATTTCAGCAATACTCTTGCCTTTTTGGTTTGCTTTAAAAATACAACCATATTCTAGGAGCATCATGCTATGCCTTCTTATATAGACCACAGGGGAGATCACTAGACAAGTCCATGGGACCAGGCCTGAGAGGACTTTGCATGAGCATGAGCTTTGAAACTTTTGAACAGAAGGATTGTATAACTAACTACAGTTGCTCTTTTATCAGCTAAAACTGTATGGAATTGAGGGAAAGTGTGTCCTGTTCATCCCACTCTAATTTTCACTTCAACTGTGAAGACAGTTACCATGCATATTACAAGCATCAAATGTCCCATCTCATGACCATGAATGTCTTTTCCACATTTTTGACTTAGAACTTTTCCTGATGCTTTTTTTAAGGTTGTTTCCTTGTGTAGGACAGTTCAGAAGCATGATTGTGGTGAGGAATGTAGTTATTCTCTCAGATAAAACACTCAACAAATAGATAATGAGAAAGAATTCATAGTCCTATGTCATCCACACAGGGGACACATTTATGAGGTGCATTCTACACAGTTCCTCAGAGGATCCCAGAAGAACTGAGCTCCATTTGACCTGGGATAACCAGCTTAATCATTAAATTGATTCTTCCTGTTTTGTTATCTCACTCAAATGACTCCCACATCACTGATTCTTGGAATCATCTCCCAAATAATCTACGAGTCCTTGTTTACAATCTTATTTCAAGAGAACTCAGACAAAGGCAGTAGTAGACATTTGCCCTGTCCAGCATCTTTTGAACAAATTTCTTATATTTAGGGAATTCCCACATTAGGTTCCCATGTCTCAGAGGTAGAAACCCACAATACTTTTCCCTCGCAGCTTGAGCATGAGAATTTGTCTAAAGCTCAATCAGATGCACTCACATGAGGCTTTGATTCAGAAGAGACTGAGGTGAGAAAGCAGGTGTTAAAGTCAATGTGCAAGTGATGGTGGCAGAGCATTACAGAAAGGCATTGAACAGTGCTGGTCATAGCATGCCACACAGCATGGACATGAAATTAGGTGCTCATGAATAAGATACAAGGCAATAAGTTAGTCAGACCTTCATTGGAACAGCCCAGTGGTGTCACTTGAGTGCTGTTTCTAGCCACAGAGCCTCCAAGACAGATTCTCTGGCCTTCTGAATATTTTCTGAGTCACCAAATGCTCTATTATAAATTGTCAGAGGCCTAAATGATCCCTTGTGACAGAGTAGAATGCAGCTAGTTACTTCTCAAACTTCTTCTTGGCAGAGTACAGGAATACATTTCCCAGCCTCCCTTGCAGTTGGAAATTACCCTGTATCTAAGTTTGGGTAATGAACCTTAGCAGAAGTGATGTACCACCTCCAGGTCCAGCCCATAAAAGCCTCCCTAGACCTACTCTTATAGCTTCTTTCATCTATGTCTGCTGGATACAGACACAAAACTTCAAGAGGAAGGAAACCTGGGGCCAGAATGACCACTTGGAAGGCCACTTATGAATCAAGAAAACCAACTTTAACTTTGGGCTTTTCTGTGTTCTGAATTTATTCTCCAAAAGTCAGGTGTGAGCAAGTTAGTACCCAATGCAATAAGTATCCAAAAGTACTTAGGTCACGAGGACTCCCTCTTCATGAATAGAGGAGCTTGCAAGAATGGGTTCACACTTTCTTGTTCTTCTGTCTTGTGAGGACACAAAATTAGTCTCCTTTGGCCCTACTGATACATGTGAATGCAGCACATGTGTCCTCATCTGATGCTGGCACCTTGACCTTGGACTTCCCAATCTCCAGAACTGTGAGAAAATAAATTTCTGTTCTTTTTAAATTTCAGTCTCAGGTATTCTGTTATAGCAAGCACAAAAGGGTTAGCTTCATAGGGTGAGATATAAGTTTCTAATGTGTTAAAACCATGGAAACAATGCTTTAGTGTCCATTTTGTGTGCTTTAATTCTCTAACTTGAATAACTATTTCTAACAGAACAATATGTAATGTATCAGCTAGTGATTTCTTACTTTTTATCTTCTTTTCTTGAAATTCTGTAATATTTCTACCTTTTTCCTGTTTTTTTCTCTTTAAATAAAAAAATGTATAATTGCTATTGTGAAAAAGATAAAATAGGAAGTGCTATAAAAGATATAACTGCATGTATATTTATGTGTGCAGGATTGTTACCCATATTTCTTAGTTCTTGTTTGATTGTTGAACAGATCTGTTTGCAGTCTCACTGCTTGAGTGTCCATTTTGTGTGCTTTAATTTTGTAACTTGAATAACTATTTCTAAAAGAGCAATATGTAATTTATCAACTAGTGATCTCTTACTGTTTGTTTTTTTGAAATTCTGTAATATTTCCTTTTTCTGTTTTATCCCTTTAAATAAAAAATTTAAAAAATAAATAAATAAAACCATGGAAACATTAGAATTTATCTATAACAGCAGTTAATGTTACCCTAACAAGTTTAAGTGGGTTCTACTATTTACAACAGAAGTAAAAGAGATGCTATGAATTCAGGATAATAAAGAGAGATAACTAAACTGAAGAATAGAGAGCAAAGAGGACTGTAGTAATAGATCAGACTGGAAAGGAAAGAAGATGTCAGATGGAAAGACAAAGAGTTTCAGTTACTGCAAATACCAACAATGTCAAACCTCCAGGGAGCAGGGAGTACAGTCAGCAGATACATAATATTCTCATTGTATCCGCAGTAATTGTTTGCCCCTAAACTACTGCTTATATATCTTGGCCAAATAAATTAACAAGAGAATCTTAGAGAATTTGGGGTAACTTTAGAAAGAAGCAGCAGAAATAAAAAAAAAAAAGAAGTGACTAAGATCTTTGGAGAAACGGTTACGTTATTTAATATGAAGAAAAAGAAACCTCCGAAGAAACTTCTTTGATGATGACAGGCAATGACTAAGCTAACAGATCTAAAAGGATATCATAGGGGTCCTTTCACATATTTATAGAAGGTCCAGGAACAGAGGCTTAAAGAGGGTTTGCTACAACCAGGCATAGCTATTGGTACCCAACTGTGAAAGTAGAAGAGGAAAGGGCTTAAAATAAACTAGAATTGGTTGACAGAAACTCAGGAAATCTGTGTAAACCAACATAGTCTTAATTCTCCGTGTTCTTGGAGGAGTATAGGCAGTGCTAAAGAACAGAAAAGGCTGATTCTACGCCAAATTAAAACGTATTGTTTGGAAGCTCTCATCTTGTATAAGCTCAGCATAGATGCCCAGAGGTCTGGCTTTTGTTTATAGTGAGTTACGGCATTATCATCTGGCAAAGGCTTGTCTGTACCTTCTTGTATATTTGAAAATAAGCCAACTGTCAATGAGAATTTAAAAAAGAGAAATGAAATGGAGGAAACTGGTAAATTGTGGAAAAAATAACAGGCAAATAGAAAGAGAAGTCTAAAAGACTTTTGCATTAAAGCAAGGGAAGAATTTGCCAAAGTGGTGAAAATTCTATGTAAGGAGACTATTTGTAAAACACTAGCTATTCCTTTCCTCTTCCCAGAATTAGGGGCTTCCCGGATGGACTCATTATGATATTTTATACTGCTTGACTTTAATAAAACTGATATTGCTTTTTCTCTGTTATCGCAGGCAATATCATCCCTTATTAGTTCATTCACTGGTTTTCTTAATAGTACTATTGCGCCACATTTGGAAAACCTCAGTATATGGGCTGAACCAGCATGTCAATCCTTTATATTTTGTGAAACCTTAACAAAAGGCCTTCCATTAAACAACATTCACTGGAAATTATACTATTATTAAGATTCCCTTGAGGCAAAAGACATTAGATCTCCTGGCAGAAATGGCAGTCATCCCCAAGATGCTAAAACAACCCTATTATTTTTCCTCTGTGACAGCTCACTCTTGCACCAGGAGCAATTATACTTGGCAAGAGTCACTTCAAGAATTATGTTATGTAGAAGTGGTATTGGTTAGCCCTACCCACATATGTCCTGTGGTAACCAAAAGTCTGACCTATACTTTAGGAAATAGCTCATATCTACTTAATGCCTTAATTAAGGAACACAATAAGGGTGACTGATCTGAATAAAGTGAATTTATTTAAGTGAAATTGTGTTTGGATCACATTCACTTCCTATAAGATTCAAATCCTCATTTTTTTAAAAAATCTGAACTCATCATCTCCCATTTCACTCCAGCACATCTCCCCTAAGTGGCTTGTGTCACCTATCAAACAGTGTTGTACACAATAGACTTTTATGGTCTCAGTGAAAGTACTAACAATCAGTACATTACTACTGGAAGCAGCTTCTGGATCCTGTCCCCACACTCTGTATTCAGTTCAGGTGTTTACAACTCAATGCTTAAGGTTGGTTAGTGATCTGACCTCAGTATTTGCCTTCGTAGAACTCATCTGCAGCCCTTTAGCTGGACGTGTGTGTATGTGTGTATACACATACATATACACACATTTTAGAATTAAATTTTCTCTAACTTTTTATTCATCATCTTATCCCTCTTGGAAATTCTGTAGTGTTACCCAGGTTTCAAGGACTTCCAATAATTCATTTCATTTGGTCCTCTCTATAATCTGTAAGAAAGTAAGGAAAATATTATTTCATTTTTACTTGTGAAATATCAAGAGGTCCAGTAATTTTGTCAGGTCTGCACAATTAGGTGCCAGAGAAGACTTACTCAGAACTCCTGTCATCTAATCCTTGGCTATGACAATTATTCCCCTTCATGTTTGGCCATGATCTCCTATAAAGAATACCCCTGCAAGTTCCTGCTCATTTGACTGAATTGTCTTGGCCTTTCCATCTTTGAAATTGATGTTCCCTTGGTTCTATCTGTATCATCTCTGATCATTGTATATAAGTGTGCAGGGAATGCCATCAGAGCCTTGCCTATGTCCCCTTGGAATTTACTGTTCTTATACATGCTGACCCAATGATTCACAGGTATAAGTAGCTATGGCTGTCGGCCTGGGGCTGTCTCCAGCTGCTAAAGCCACTCAGGCTGTATGAAGCTAATATCCCCTCCCCAACACACCCAAAGACAGCACTCAACAAATGGCTGATAAAAGTTGGTAAAAACATTCCCAAATTCCCTTCCTTTTTTATAGACTATGAAGCATGTTCTACACTGCTTCCCACTGCTCCCCAAATGGATTGAGCTCCCATTTCCCAAAGCAATATGTTGCTATATGCCTGACTAATGTTAGCTTCCTTTCCTTATCTGTATAACTTTCTACTTTCTGATCAGTATTTTTCACACAAAGTGTTGGTACTTAAATCCTTATCTCTGGGCCTGATTCTGAGAAAACCCAAATTAAGACACTGTGCATGTGTCTTAATTTGTTTTGTGTCTTAAGTTTGATTTCCAGATTGAGATTCCCAATATTTGATATGAAGAAGCAGTTCTACTCAAAAACATTCCCTTGGTCTCAAACAACTGCTTCCACTTTGACCACGAACTTCTAGACTGATTCTAAACCTAACCATTCCTGAACCTTCCTCATATTCTATATACAAATGCTCTAAGCATATCTCTTTTCCATGTACTCTTTTTTCTTTTTTTCTTCCTTTTTTTCCCATGTACTCTTAACCAATAGTTCCTCCCACTTTTATCACTAATATCATAGTCCTATAAATTAATTGTCATCTGAATGTATAAATAAACATTATGGACAATCTTTTAAAGTTATTTTCTTATTTGACCTTCACAACAATTATGAAATGACTACATTTGGGTCAGAACTCAGGATCTTTTCAGAAAAAAATAACCAAATACATATTTAGTAAATTTCTAGATCATTTCACAGCTTGGAAATTTAACCTAATTTTGAAAAATTCAATAACTTAGGCTATCAATTTTATAGAAACAACAACAACATCCCAGAGGAGCATCTTCTATCCTGTTACATTATTTATATGGGAGTGTGATCATTTTCATTAGAACAATGCCAGCAAATGATACTGGATTTTATGAACACTTTTAAAACACCTCTCTTATTGTTTATTAACATGCTGGCCCACCAATTACCGTCCAGGCATCATTTTAAGATGACAAATTTCTCTTCACTCCCTAATCTAAGTTCAATTTATAGGGAAGCACACAGAGCTCCAACTACACATACTACCTCCTCTGTGAGTCATGCTACAGTTCAAATGACTTTTTTACCCTTGATCATACACCAAATCCATTGGGAGCCCCACGCCAAAGTAGAGAAATGGAATTAGCCTATAACAGACAAGAAATGCCACATACAAATCTAGAATTTTTCTTGATAGGAAAACACTGTTGTGCAAAACAGAAATACACTCAAATTAGTCCAAGAAAATGGAGATATGAAAGTATCTCTTAGAACTCAATGGCAAAAAGCATAGCCAGGCTTCAAGGAGGCCTAAAATAAGAAATTGAGAAGCCTAAAGGCTATCTCTCTTGCTGTTGGAGGTCACATGGACTCTTGCACTACTTTCTTCTATATAAATGTTGCTGCCAATCCCTTTCTAGCATTGGCTGTCTCTGCCTTAGGGAACATGTGATAAGAATGCCTAATCAAAGTACATCTTACATGAGCTCCCAGCTTCAGTGTCCAACACTAATGAGCTAGAGTCTCTGGGTCTCAATTCAGATTCCCCAAGAGACAGTTGGATTGTCTGATTCCTAGTCCTGTGACTTAGAAGGTAATCTCAGAGTACTAACATGAAGGCTAGGTACTTCCACCAGCAGGGATTGAGGTAGAGTTCCAGCCTGTGCTTCTTCTGGCTGTTGTATTGGAGAATCATTCCAAGCTATTCAAAATTAGACCTTTTGGATCAACCCTGTGGCCAATAGAAAGAAAAACTATTAAATTCATGAGTTTCCTACCATTTACAGGATGGTTGAGTAAAATGAGCATTGTCTCAGGAGTCAAATATGCCTGAGTTCTCAAAATAGATCTCCTTCTATTATCTTGAATACTTTTCTGCTTTTGTAAAATAAAAATGACAGTGAAACAAAGTCTGTTTCAGAATTCCAAATTACTTCAATTTCAAAAAGGTAATACAGTATATATGCTGTCTTCACACACCTCTGATAAGGGCCGAGCAGCACCAATAATCAAATATGGTTCTGTCACACACAGGAAAACTCACACTACAGCAACCTAAAATGAGTGTCACAACAGTCCAGGTTAGGTTTTGACACAAATGATTTTTGACACAAATTTCTCATTGCTCATGATTCTAGAGGTCAGGAATTTGGATAGGGTTCAGCAAGGATGGCATTCTAGTCAGTTCAGACAGCTATGATAGATTATCATAGATGGTTTAGCTTAAACAACCAACACTTATTTCTTGCAGTTCTAAAGGTTGAAATTCTGAATCAGATTACCAGCAAGATCATGTTTTTATTGAGAACCTTCTTTATAGTTTGCTATGTCTTCCTAGGGCAGAAAGAGACCTTGGTAGCACTGTGGTATCTTCTTCTGAGGGCACTAATCCCATTCATGAGAGCTCCACTCTCATGGCCCCAAATCTCGCAAAGGTTCCACCTCTAAATACCGTCACATTAGGTGTTAGGATTTCAACACATGAATTTTAGGGGCATACAGATATTTATTTCCTAACAGATGACTAGTCACTGCTAGTGATGTCACTTAAGATATTTACCTTAGGCCTGAAGTACCCAAGATGGTTTCACTGGAATGTGTGAGGCATTGTCATTGGATATAGACTAGAGAAATGGTCCCCAACCTTTTTGACACCAAAGATCAGTTTCATAGTAATTTTTCGCATAGGCCACGTTGGGGGAGGGGAAGGATTGGGGATGATTCGAGCACATTAGTTTTATTGTACACTTTATTTATATTATTATTACATTATAATACATAATTATAATAAATAACTATACAACTCATTATAATATAGAAACAGTGGGAGCCCTGAGCTTGTTTTCCTGTAAATAACCCCATCTGGGGCTGATGGAATACAGAGACACCTGAAGTGTGTTATTTATTTCCAGTCTATTCCATAATTTCATTTTATAGTTGTCACTGCAGAAAACTCTTCTTCACAAAGATAGGTGTAGTCTTTTCAGTGCCTTTGTGGCAACTTCAAGATATTCTGCCATGACTTTAATCCAGAACATATGGAGATTTGAAGTTGTCTCAAACATACTTTTAAGTTCACTATCATTTGAAATCTCAAGAAAATGATCCTCTTCTAGCATGGGCAAAGTAAGTTCACCTGCATTATTCACAAATGTGTTACAGAGCCATTCCTTCCCAGTTTAGAAGTCTTTTATGGCTGGAAAGTTATCTTCAAACTCTTTTAAGAACTGAGGTAGATGATTATGCACCAGCTGGAAGAAAGTAGGCCCTGGCTTAGTCTCTTTAAAAATCTTTGCTAATGTTTGAAACTTATAAAAAATTCCAATGTTTGCTCATCATCCTTACAATTCCAATTTGGCTTTGAAGGCATCAAGATTATCTGCTGACTTGAACACAAGTGTCATTCTCCCCTGAAGTAAGAGATTCAGTTCATTGATAATGCTGAATATAACACACGTGTAAAAAAGTTTTGTGACCCATTATGTGTCACTGAAGTGTACTGTGAGTGGTGATTGTTTTTCTAAAAGAAATTTCTGCATCAGCTCTTAGAAACTCTGTCCAGTGATCTACCTTTAGAAAACCATCTTATTTCTGTGTATAAAAGAAGGCATGTATCCTCTGTGTCCATCTCCACATAGAGCAGCATGAATAGATATGATTTAAGGGCATGTTCTTTAATGTGGTTCATAATTTTAATCACACCCTGCAAAGCATTATTAAGTTCAGTTCTTTGACCCAAGGAATAAAACCAGAAATCTATCCAGTCATGGCAGCCACTCCATCTGTGCATATACCAACAAAAAATGACCAATGCTGTTTTCCTGATATATAATAATTCAAAGACTTTAATAGTTCTGCAGCTGTGTTGTTGATTATCAACAAAAATGCATACATCTTCATACATATCCTCCTGAAACATACATTGCACAAAAATGAACCTTGCTGCCTTGTTAAAATTGGTAAACTTGTTGGTCTAGGTTGAATATCACAGTGACTCATTAATCTTGACAATTGTGTCTCAATATTCCCTGTTATCTCATCAATTCATCTAGTTATGGCACCAGCAAAATGAGGAACAAGTGCCACCTTTTGATCTTCAGCCTCTCCTAAAAGTTCACAACTGTCCTTAGTAGCAGGCAGGGTCAACTATTTATCACTAGTAGAAAGTTTCTTAGCTTTAGCAATGCAGTTAGCCACTAAGAATGATACTCTCAGTGCAAATACATTTGATGAAGTGGTGGCCTTCAATACTTGCTTCCATTCTTCATGTTCACATTTTTTTTTATTTTTGAAAAACTTAAAAGCAAAGTCTTTTAATGCAAGGTGCTTGGTTTTCATGGGCTGAAGAGGTTTTGACAGTTTTATGGCTTTGTTGGATAGCTGGTCACTGCATATATAAAGCAAACTTGGAGAATATGAATCACTTTTGCAATGAATCTATAATTTAAGCAGAATTCTTTAGTACTTTCTTTTAAATGCAGCTTTCTTTGTGTTGGCAGTCTTAGAGTCTTTTGCTATCTAATAATTGGATCTCTGTGTCTTTTCAAAGAAGCTCTCCAGTGATGTTTGTTCTTTATTCATTTTGACCAGGATAAGCTGTGAACTTACAAAAAATGTGACTGAGACAAGTGCACAGTGCAGAAAAGATATGTGGATGGAAGCAGTAAATAAAATAATGGTCAGGCCACGTTAATACTAAAATAATTATCAGATTCTGACTTGAAGCCTATTACCAGGTAAAGCTATACAGTCAAAGTAAATCAACTCATTTGCCACTATAAATCCTACCATCAGATGTACCCTAATTGTCACTTCCTAGTCACTGACAGAGATGTCTTCAAGCAGTTGATTTACTATGATCTCTTTGCAATCAAAGCTGTCTGCTAATGTTAATCTGTATTTGCAGCTGCTTTTCTCCACCATCATCACTGTCTCAGCTCTACCACTTATTGTCAGACATTAGATGCTCATAAAGAGCATGCAACCTAGATCCCTCACATACGCATTTCACAGTAGGGTTCACACACATATGAGAATCTAATGCCATTGCTAACCTGATAGTAGGCAGAGCTCAGTTGTTAAAGTGAGCGATGGCAGGTGGCACACTCACTGCTCACCTTCTGCTGTGTGGCCTTGTTCCTAACAGACCATGGACCAGTACTGGTCCATCGTCAAAGTGTTGGGGATTACTGGACTATATCACCTTTGTTCTCTTCCTTATGCTCTTCGTCTGCATTGCCCCCCTCTCTCTAGCAACACAGCCTGGACTTCTTTGCATGACATTTGTGTTGTAGGAGCAAAAGCTGAAAGACCCTTAATGCCTAGATTTGGAAGGATCGGAATGTTATTTCCATTATATTCTATTGATCAAAACAGTTCCAAGTTCATCCTAAATCCAAAGGATGCGGAAATAAGTTCCACCTCTTGGCAGGACAACTGGCAAAGTTATATTAAATGGACATGGACAATGATGCATCATAAGCCACTATTAACAATTTACCTACAGAGATCTTGCTTCTGAGGGAATCCTATCTACGAGAGCCAGAAAATATTTTCATGACAGAGCAATCCTTGAGCTAATACTTAAGCATGGAATTATAAAAAATATAGATGAGGGTGTCTTTTTAGGTAGAGGAAACAACATGAACAGAAATCAGAAACATATTTGTGAATGTGGGACTACTAGAGATTCTGTATGCCCAAACAGTTCTGCATATCTAAGACAAAGATAGGGCCAATGATGACAGAGAACAGAAGGGTAGAGACTACATCTTGAAGGGCTGGACACACTGTATGAAAAGATTAAATTTTATCCTTGAGCCAGCTCTAAAATATTCTAAGCAGAAGCATGCCAATAATAGATTTATATTTAAAAAAATTACACTGAGGAAGGTAGACTGGAATAAAATCTTATCTTAAATCAAGTAGTGGATGTGAAAGCACAATGTAAACTCTAAAGACAATTCACAAGTAAAATATTTTGAGTCCTGAAGTAAACTTCCTTAGAAGTCCTTATTTCCACAATTGAATGCCCTTCTCTATTTCAGCCTGGGACATCTGAGGCAGCAAGGGTGTTAATCCATCAACCTTTACTCAGCATCTGCCATGTTCCAGGTATATGACTTTGTTGAGGATAAATAATGCGTGATGTCTTCCTTAGTGGAAATCACTACCCGGTTTCCAGAACTCACAACTACCACAGTCTTACCACATGCCTAATTATAGAATTTTGTAGTAACCATTTCAAGGCAATGATTATACTGCACTCACTGATGCAAACTCTAGTGTGAGACCAAGAGGCGGTGTTGTGGCCAGTACCAGATGGAGACTATTCTGTGATAAGTGAGAAAAAAAATGAAGAAAAGAAAAACAGAGGAAATAGTATGGCCAAATGTAGACCTATTGCACACCCACAAACACTTGACATATCTTGCCTTATTTGGTTCACACTACCACTCTAACATTGAAGTACTACTATCCTACATGTAAAGATTATACCTAGGAAAAAGCAGGCTGAAGTTTAACATAGACTAGTCCATCATCAAAGCATGCAATGGTAACCACTACATTTAATGTGAGGTTCAAACAAGCCTTTGAATCTGGAAAGCATCAGATATGCATATATGAAAGAAGAACAGCTGACTGGCAGAGCTGAGGCAGGTGGGTCTTGGAGGCAGGAGGGTCTTGGAAGCAAGAGGTCTTTTTCCCTGTTTCAGGGAAAAAGCTAAGGATAGTGTACAGCCACAGTCTATTTTTTGAACGAAGATGATGACATCCTCAAGAATGAATTATACAATTGCCATTTTGCAAAATACCAAAATTCCTAAGACAACACCTAATACTGATGCCTATTAGTTGTTACTGAAATCATTATTACTCCTTGAATTTTGGTGTACATCCTATGCTATATTTCCTAATGACTCGCTAAAAGTGAACATACACAAATAATTTTACATGGTTTTACCTTAACAACATTTGAAGTTTTTAATCATTACAAACAAAAATTTTAGTTCACTTGTGTTCCTCTTTTTCTTTTAACATAAAATATAATGCACCTGAATCTAAATGAGGTGTAGTTAAGAATTTAGTGAGTTTTACCAATGGGATGAATAAAAGCTAAGTGATGCATTGCCTTGAATGAAGCAAAAATGCTTGCTATATTTAATAACACAAAAAATAAGTTTTTTCCATGGGTGATACTAACTCTTTAAATATAACTCAATTTTTAACAATGTAATATTCTATATAATGGCTACTTTATAGCTAACATTAATTCTTTAAATATGACTCAACCCACAATAGCTTTGCATTTCAATTTTCTTGGTAATGGTTGGTTTATGTCAGAGAAAATAATCTTCATTATTTGATGTAATTTCTGTATTACCTCTGTACATGTTATTTTCAATACATGTTCCCTCTCAGTATCAGAATAGACCTTTTATGGAAATCTCTATTCCAGAGCAGATATTGGTCTTGTAAGGTAAAAGGGGTAGTAAAGAACAGAGTTTGTCAAGCATATACCATTCCATCTAGGTCCAACATTTTTCTGTTTTTGTATGTTGCTAACTTACTTCAGTTATTATTACTGTTCAGATGTGAACTCACTGATAGGAAACACAAGTCAAATAGGTTGATGAAAACCTAGACATACATCAATAATCATCTTGACATACTACTCATAAATTTTAAAAAGTAAAACTCAACAAGAGAAAATTTCAAACTTAATTTTTTCTATACACTCTGAATTCTCTTCCTACCATCACCCTAAAATGTAGAGCTTGGGGCTAGGAATGTATCTCAGTAGTAGATCACTTGCCCAACATGCACAGGGCCCTGGGTGTGACCTCCAGTGTAACAGAATAACAGTAATAATAAAGTAAAAAATGAGTTTACATAAATAAAAATCCAGAAGTGGAAAATGTACTTGTGTTTCATGTTGTCTCTGTACACTTGTCTGCCTTTCTTGTGCATTTCCATTGACTTTAGAATGCTCATAGCGGCCGTTCAGGTTTCCTTTGCGCTTGGCAAATAAGTGGACTGGCTCATTGTAGAAAAGATAAGAGTGTCATACAAAATGTAGAAAATGAGAAAATTTGTAGTTTTTCTAAAGAAATGTGAAAACTCAATCTTGGGCTTCATATTATAAATACGTTTAGCTAAAATGAAAGAATGACAAAGGATCTTTTTCCAGAGTAGCAAAATGAAAGAACTGCCTTGATAAAAATTCTTTTCTTTAGACTTTCCCAAGCTGAAGCTGATGTCAATGGAATTGTGAGAAAAGGAACTATGGCATTTATAGTAAATATATAACTGAGAATAGTTGATTACAACAACTGTGTAGGTTTTCCTCACCACTGAGTCATGGTGGATTTCTTCCATGCTTATCTTTCCACCTTTATCATGAGAATTAAGCCCTATGTCGACCATATATGTAACAATGACATTTTGATTCTTCAAACATTTCCAGTCATTATGAACCCTTAAATGACAAAAGTCAGAAAGTCAATCAAATCTTTGTTTACATTGCAATTAATGTATCATTTCCTCCAAACCCAACCAGGTACTCCTTATATTTTATAGTGCTTTCAATAGTCTAGTAACTAATAACTAAAATTCTTTAACAACAGACATATCAGGATGCTAGGCATTTTTAGTTACTGTTATATTCAGCAGCTCTGAGGGTGATGTGAAATCTCATCACTTAAAATGTGTCCATGGACCACAAGTATGAGCATCCCCTGGGAGTTTGTTAAAAATGCAGATTCTTGAGACCCTTCTCAAACCTATTGGATCAGAATCTTGAACAATATTTTTAGGGGCTCCAATTCACGCTGAATTCTGAGAAGTTCTAACTAAAAAAAAGACTGAGTAAAAATATTTCTCATCCAGACACCAGTACAATGGGGTTTGTCTTAAGACCATTCAGGAGTTCAAAGAAAGGCCCCAAAATATGTCCACTTGGCAGCAAATATCTCACAGCCCTTATGTAAAATTCATAACATCCCATTCCACAATTAGAGGTAAGTTTTAGCAAAAGGAGCGTTCTAAGAAAGGAAAGACACTGAATTAGTTTACACAGTTCTTCTTGCTCTGACTTCATAGATTGGGTAGTCCCACCACCTCACCGTGGCCAAGTCTGTAGTGGCTGCATCCTCCATCTGCCTGTTCACACCCCAATCTCTTCTAATTTCAAACTCAGAAGAGGTGATCTACTAAGGGAGAAATAAAATAGCATTTCTTGGAACTAGGGTTTTATAGTGAGATATCGAGTCTCTTATCCAATATGTAGATCAAACATGCTTGTAGAGAGGACAAGTGCTCAGTTCAGATCCCAGCCCCACCATTCACCATGTGACCTTATACAAATAACTTAATTCCTCACATTCCATATCTATAGACCACCTATAATAATAGTTCCCATCTCATGGAGGAATTTTGAGGGTTAAATAGATTGATTCATGCAAAATATTTCTAGGAGTGTCTGGCACATAAGACCTCGATAAGTAAAAACTGCTGTTAGTATCATCATTACCATTATTACTAGAGATCTTCTAGTCTAGCATTAAATTTGCACTCTCTGTGTAGGACTGTTCAACCAGTTCCATTTGTACCATCCCCCACCATTTTTCATCCAATCCACACGTCTCCATCTTAACAGGAGGTGGATTTTTGTGAAGACATTGTGGCAAACCTGACTACAATTAAATTGTGCTGTTTTGATGCCAGAATGTCCCCTAATCTGTCAGGACACTAACTCTCTTCATGGAAATGGGACTTCCCCAACATGATATAATGACTCCATTCTTAAGAGTCAAACATTTCTTCCTTAAGTATTCATGAACTATTCAATTTAATAATTCCTTCTATAGTTTTGGGTGGATTCAATTTACAGTGTGAAGTTAGACTTCCTGGAAATAAGGACATTTCACCTTTACAGTCTTTGAGCTCTCCTTTTCTCCACAGTGGCTCAGCAATTTCATCTGCATTTGTCTAAAGTCTCTCATATTGTCATTTTTGTGTCAAAAGATGCAAATCAATTTATACCACTTTATGGCTCTTATGATCATCTCACTTATCTCTGGCTTCAATTGCTCTTAGCTAAATGTGTTTTGACCTTTCCACATTGTCTCCACTGCCCACTGACAACACTATTAGAACCAAGCTGTCAAGTTAATTCTGCCCACATTTTGGGGGAGCAAAGGATAAATTAAAAAACCTACCCCAAAAAAGAGCTCTGTTTTTACCAAACCTCAATTCATTTGTGGTCACAGTCAATCTGTTAAGTTTTACAGGATTTATTTGTTCTTCTATAAATTGGAGAATGTTGAATGGAGCTTTGGGCCTAAAGGTGAGGATAGAGAAGTATCAAGCACCTTTACATTCTAAGGAGAATCACCAACAACTGGGATAAGATACCTCACAAAATGGGCCCATTTCCCACACCTGAGGGGCAACAAGCCAAACAATTCCCTTCAATTCTTTAAAAATTGCTTATTCTTCCTTTTTATTAGTATGAGTTTGTGATACATGATAAGTACATTCATCATGGGGAATTGGCATTTGTACCTATCATATCTTGATGCTTTTTGCTTCTCCTTTCCCTACCCCTCATCTTCCCTATTACCAGAGCCTCTTCCCATCTGTACAAAGTCTGTCTCCCTGTTTCCTAACATCTATCTTTTATTTTCCTCCTAAATTAGATGTCTTTAAGTGAAATAGCAGAGAAGGAGTCACAGAAATCACAAGCTGATCCATCCTTGTACAGAAGTGCAATGGGATAGGTGAGTGTCTGTTCACCCATGAAAAATGGATGAAGATGAAGGTGTCTTCACTTATGTTCCCTTGGGCAAAATGAAGCAATGCCTCCCAGCAATGTGGACTGCAAACCCACAGTGTTATTATCTCCCCAGGGAGTATGACACAATGAAAAGGAGACAATAATGAAGATATGGGGAAACTGGAGCCCTCACACACAAGTGGGAATGTAAATGGTGCACTTGCTTTGGGAAACAGCTTGGCCATTCCTCAAAAGGATACCAATTTATTATATGATTCAGCAATTGCATGAGTAGGTATATATCCAAGAGAACGGAAAACATCTGTTCACAATAAAACTTTTACATGAATGTCCTCAGCAGCACTTTATTTATAATAACAAAAATATGAAAACAACCCAAATGTTCATCAACAGGCAGGTGCATAAATAAAACATGCTCTATCCATACAATGGAATATTGTTCAGGCAGAAAAAAAAATGAAGTAGAAAAAGAAAATGGGGAAGTGGTGATCAGTAGCAGAAGTCAGCGTCTCCAAGACCTGCAATCGAAACACTGGAAAATATAAAGTTGGTGCAGAAAAAAATGAGATGTGAACCACTGGAAACCAGGAAAGAACTGACAGAAAAAATTAGAAGCTACAGAGAAGTTGGAAAGATGGTCAACAATGTAGATAAAAATGGAAACAATCTGGACTCTCTCCCTGGCTCTCATACCTCATAGGGAGGAGAACTTGGCTCCCCAGAAGCAAGGTAAGCCTCCAAGGTTGGGAGATCCAGGGATAAATTGCAGCAGAGCCTGCGACCTTTGTGAAGTGAAAAAATGGTGTGGAGTTTGGCTCTAAAGGGACTCTTTCCACATAGCAGTCAATAGCTGGAGAGGGATTCAAGTATGGTTGGCTGCCATATCACCAGAGAGTTCTTGATCAAGTGCCATTTAGGGAAGAGGTTAATTATTTAAATTTAGGACTCAGAACAACTAAAAACAACTTCAGGGCTCCCAGTGTTAACCTCCTACAGTGATTGGGTGAAATACAACCACAGAAGACATCTACAGACAGCAGGCTGGAAAGAGATCCCCAAGAACTTTAAACTCACCTCAGGAAGGACACAGACCCTACTCCCCGTGATGAGAATTCAGGCCTGGTTGAATTGTGCTCAGAAATAGCTGGATCTGAAGCATATCGTAGCATTAGGAATTTGAACCCTTGCCCTACTGACTACATCCAGCACAGATCGGAGGTCTGATTACCTCTTCCTATCTGCCACAGCCTTGGATAAACTGAGGAGCCTCTGAATTAAGGGTTCACCTCATAAACCCACAGGTGGCAAAGGTAGGTGAAGAAAACCAAAATGTCCTAGACTACAAAACTGCAGATCCTAAAAGAAAATCACTCAAAAGTTTTTTTTCTGTTTTTGGACCTATTTTCTTTTTTCTTTTTTACTTACTCTTCTTACTTCATATTTTCCCTATTTTCCTTTATATTTTATTTTTCTGTTTTCTACATTTTATTCTCTATATTATTTTCTTTAATCTTTCTTTATTTCTCATTGCTTTTTTTTCCTGTTACCTTTGTCTAATTCTATAAATATCCTTCTCCATAATGGAATCATTTGTCTCATTTTGTTCTCCTTATTTTCTCTCATTGTTTAATATTTCAAATTTTTATTTTTGCACTTTTCCATTCCCAACCACCTATATTTTTAATTGTACAACCATTAAGCCTTACTAATCTTTAGGTAGTAAATGCTATAATACTACTATTAAATTCTTTTCTATCATTAGTGGAGGTATACTCACAGGTACTTGCTATATGTTAATATTGGCTTGTCTTAGAGTTCATACTATGATTCTAGTTTTTTTCCCTAAGGTTAACAATGGTGTTTTATTGGTTCTTATGGTATGCCGATATCCAGTTTTTCTTGGATGATATTACTGTAGCTGGTTTACTTGCCATTGCCAGGGCTACATACTTGTTGTTATTAATAGGTTTTCTTGGTATGCCAATACCAGGATTACCTTTGTGAGAATACTGTGGTGCATTTCCAGAAAACTGGGTACTGGGCCAGTTACACTGCATCCTCCCTTCCCACATTAGCAGAAGTGATCAGACCTTGGGACAGAGCCAAAGGACTATAGTTAGCCACACTGTGAATGTATCACTGAAAAGCAGTCTAACCAAAGAGATCTCTATACTAGCATCACAGTCTTTCCAATATAAGCAACCACATACCTCAGCAAAAAGCAAAGCAAAACAAAACAAAACAAAAAAAACAAAAAAACAAAAAAAAGAAAGCCACAAAATGTCTCCCAGAACTCCCAACTCCCCCAAAGCTGATCGATGCAGGCTTGAGAATGAGAAAAGTAAAAGCCACATGGTAAAATTATTCAAAATAATAACAGAGGAGAATAAAAAACTGATCATTAATGTGCTCAGTGGGCCAAGTTGCCATGATCAAAAGAGAACCTCCATGTCACATCAAACTCAAAATACCAGAAGTCGAAAACAGGGATGGAATCTTAAAAGCTATTACAGAAAAAGAAATAAGCCAATTATAAAGGTAAACCTACCACAATTACTGCAGACTTCATAACACAAAACCTCAAGGCCAGGAGAGCATGAAGTGTTTCAAGCCCTAAAAAGTAACCATATCCAATCCAGAATTATAAATCCTGCAAAACTTTCTCTTTTTTATTTTTTTATTTAAAGAGAAAAAAACAGGAAAAAGGCAGAAATATTACAGAATTTCAAGAAAAGAAGATAAACAGTAAGAAATCACTATTTGATGCATTACATATTGTTCTTTTAGAAATAGTTATTCAAGTTACAGGATTAAAGCACACAAAGTGGACACTCAAGCAGTGAGAGTGCAAACAGATCTGTTCAACAATCCAACAAGAACCTAGAAATATGATCATCAATCCCACACATCTAAACATACATGCAGCTATATCTTATAGTGCTTCCTATTTCCTCTTTTTTTACAATAGCAATTATACATTTTTAAAATTTTATTTAAAGAGAAGAAAAAAAGCAAAACAAAAAAAGGATAGCAACAATACAGAATTCTAAAAGAAAGAAAAAAAGGAAAAAGAGAAAAAACCCACTAAGAAATCAGTAATTTATAAATTACATATTGTCATCTTGGATGTAGTTGTTCAAGTTACAAAGTTAAAGGGTACATAGTAAATATTCAAACAGTTAGACTACAAACAGTTTTGCTCAAAGATGCAACAAAGATTCAGCAATATGGTCATCTATTTTACACATTCAAACTTACATGCAGTTATATCCCTTAGAGCACTTTCTTTCCTCTCTTTTTTATAATAGCAATTACACATTTTGGTTTTATTACACTTGTAGTTCTCATTTACTTTTTACACTAGAGACACAATATGATATTTATAAATATGATTCTTATTTAATTCACTAATGAGGATAGTCTCAAGTTGTCTCCATTTGCCTATAAAGGCCTCAAGATCATCCTTTTTATAGCTGAGTAATATTCCATTGTATAAAAATGGTACATCTTTTTCATCCACTCTTTAGTTGATGGGCATCTTGTTTGTTTCCAGGATTTAGCTATCACAAATTGTGCAGCTATGAACATGGGTGCACACATATCACTGTGATATGAACTTTTCATTTCTTTGGGGAAAATACCCAGGAGGGAATAGCTGGATTGAATGGGGCTTCCAATCCTAGTCTTCTGCGTAATCTCCATATGGATTTCCATAATGGTTGCACCAGTCTACATTCCCACCCACAGTGGAGCAGTGTTCCTTTTTCCCCGCAGCCTCGCCAACATTTGTTATCAGTTGATTTCTTGATGGCAGCTATTCTCTCTGGAGTAAGGTGAAATCTCAATGCTGTTTTAATTTGCATTTCTTGAATGACCAGTGATGGAGAACATTTCTTCATGTATTTATTTGCCATTTGTATATCTTTCTCTGAGTACTGTATGTTCATCTCAGATGCCCATTTTTGGAGAGGGTCTTTGAATTTGGGGGGATTAATGTTTTTCAGTTCTTTATATATTCTGGACACAAGTCCTTTGTCTGTGGGGTTGCTGGTTAAAATATTTTCCCACTCTGTTGGTTTTCTTTTCACTCTGTTGATTTTCTTTGAAGTGCAGAATCTTTTCGATAATGTGAGATCCAATTTATTGATTCTTAGAAGTGCTTCCCGTGCAGTTTGCATTTGGTTCATGAATTCTTTGCCCACCACTATGTCTCCAACACTTCTACCTACCTTGTCTTCCAGTAGATTTAGTGTTTCTGTATTAATATTGAGCCTTTGATCCATTTAGACTTTAGTTTTGTGCATGGTGATATGCATGGATCTAGTTTCATGTAGAGAGCCAATTTTTCCAACACCATTTATTAAAGAGACTGTCCTTCTTCCAGTGGACATATTTAGTCCCTTTGTCAAATATCAGGTGACTGAGTGTCTTTGTAGTTGTGCTTGCATCTTCTAATCTGTTCCATTGATCCTCAGGTCTATTTCTTTGCCAGTACCAAGCTGATTTTTTGGGGGGAGTACTAGGGATTGAACTCACGACCTCATGCTTGCAAAGTAAGCGCTTATGCCAGTGAGCTAAATCCCTAGCCCCTACGCTGATTTTATCACTGTGGCTTTATAGTACTGTTTCAAGTCAGGAATTGAGATGCCTCCTGCCTTGCTTTTGTTGCCTAGAACTGCCTTTGCTATTCTAGGTTTCTTCTGTTTCCAAATGAATTTTAGTAGTGTTTTCTCTACATCTGTGAGGTATATCAATGGTATTTTGATTGGGATTGCATTAAACCTGTATAAATTTTGGGGAGTATAGCCATTTTCACAATGTTGGTTCTTCCTAGCCTAGAGCAAGGAATGTCCTTCCATTTGCTAATATCTTCTTCCATCTCCTTTTTCAGCGTAGTATAATTTTCAGCATGTAGGTCTTTTACATTTTTAGTTAGGTTGATTCCTAAGTATTTCATTTTTTTAGATGTTATTGTAAAGGGCGATATTTCCATAATTTCTCTCTCATTGAGTTTTTTATTTGAGTACAGGAATGCTATTGATTTTTGAGCATTGACTTTGTATCCAGCTACACTGCTGAACTTGTTTATTACCTCTAGCAGTCTTTTAATTGAGTTTTTGGGGTCTTCTATATAGAGTATCATGTCATCTGCAAATAGTGATAATTTAAATTCTTCCTTCCTTTTCTTTACTCCTTTTATTTCTCTCTCTTGTCTGATTGCCCTGGCTAGTGTTTCCAGAACTATGTTGAAAAGGAGTGGTGAGAGTGGACATCCTTGTCTTGTTCCTGATTTTAAAGTGAAAGCATTCAGTTTTTGTCCATTTAGTATAATGTTGGCTGTTGGTTTGTCATAGATGGCCTTCATAAGGTTGAGATACATGCCTTGAATTCCGAGTTTCTGAAGGTTTTTTATCATGAACATGTGTTGGACTTTGTCAAAAGCTCTTTCTGCATCTATTGAGATGACCATGTGGTTTTTGTTTTTGGCTCTGTTGATGTGGTGTATTACATTTATTGATTTGCGTATGTTAAACCATCCCTGCATTCCTGGAATGAACCCCACTTGGTCATGATGTATAATCTTCTTGATGATTTGCTGCATAAAATTTGCCAGTATTTTGTTGAGAATCTTTGCATCAGTGTTCATTAGTGAGATTGGGCTATAGTTCTCTTTTTTGGTTGGATCTTTCTCTGGTTTTGGTATCAGAGTAATACTTGCCTCCAGGAATGATTTAGGGAGGATTTCTTTTTTCTCAATTTCATTGAAGAGTTTAAGGATTACTAGCATCAGATCTTCTCTAAATTTCTTGTAGAATTCAGCTGTGAATCCATTAGGACCTGGGCTTTTCTTTGTTGCTAAGTTTTGAATTACATTTTCAATTTCAATAGCTGATATTGGGTTGTTCAAAATTGCTATATCTTCTTGGTTGAGCTTTGGTAGTTCATATGTTTCTAGAGAGCTGTCCATTTCCTCTGTGTTTTCCACTCTATGTGAGTAGAGATTTTCAAAGTAGGTGTACATGATCTTTTGAATTTCCATGGGATCTGTAGCAATTTCTCCCTTTTCAGTTCTTATTGCATGAATTTTGGTTTTTTCTTTCTTTTTCTTTAGCTAGTGGTTGTCAATTTTGTTTATTCTCTCAAAAAACCAGCTTTTTAATACATTAATTCTTTGTATTTTTTTTAGTTTCAATTGCATTGATTTCTGCTCTAATCTTTACAATTTCCTCTCTTCTATGAGCTTTGGGTTTAGCTTGCTCTTCTTTTTCTAGAAGCTTGAGATGGAGCATTAGGTTGTTTATTTGTGCTCATTCTATCTTCTTGATATGATGGTTTATTGCTATATATTTCCTTCTTAAGACTGCTTTCATTGCATCCCACAGATTACAGTATTTTGTTTCTATATTTTCATTGAATTGTAGGTATTGTTTTATTTCTTCTTTAATTTCATCTGTAGCCCACTGGTTGTTCAAAAGGCTGTTATTTAATTTCCATGTATTTATGTAGGTTTTACAATTTCTTTTGCCATTAATTTCCAATTTCAGTGCACTATGGTCAGATACTATGCATGGTATGATTTAAATACCTTTGCATTTACTTGAAAATATTTTATGGGATAATATATGGTCTATTTTGGAGAACATCCCATGTGCAGCTGAGAAGAATGTGTATTCTGATGTGGTTGGGTGGAACACTCTGTAAACATCTACTAAGTCCAATTGCTCACAAGTATGATTCAGTTCTGTTATTTCTTTGCTGACTCTTTGTCTAGTTGATCTATCTCTTTGTGACAACGGGCTGTTAAGATCTCCTGTTATAATTGTATTCTTGTGTATTTGGTTTTTCATGTCCATTAGTATCTGTCTTATATTGTTGGGTGCTCCTGTATTTGGGCATATATATTTATAATTGTTAGATCTTCCTCTTGAATTTTATCACTAGTAAGTATGTAGTGACCTTCTCTATCTCTTTTAATCATTTTAGGCTTGAAGTTCACATTGTCTGCACATAGAATAGCTACCCCTGCTTTGTTCTGGGTTCCTGTTGCATGGAATACTGTTTTCCATCCTTTGACTTTTAATCTATGAGTTTCCTTTTGGATCAGATGTGTTTGTTGTATGCAGCATATTGTGGGGTCCTGTTTCTTGATCCATTCTGTCATTCTATTTCTGTTTATAGGTAAATTGAGGCCATTTACGTTTATGCATATCACTGATATGTACTGGCTTGACTTTGCCATGTTATGTTCCAGTTGTTTCTTTTTGCTTTTCCTCTTATTTAATTGTTTATCCTACCTGGTCGTTTCTTTCTGTTGTTGTTTTGGGGATTGTGGTCATTTTTATCTCTGTCTAGTATGTCCTTCAGTACTCTTTCTAGGGTTGGTTTGGTGGACATGAATTTCTTCAGTTGTTCTTTGTCATGGAAGTATCTTGTTTCTCCATTGAATTTGAATGAAAGTTTTGCTGGGTACATCAGTCTAGGTTGAAGATTGTTTTCTTTCAGGGCTTGAAATACCTCACTCCAAGATCTTCTTGACTTGAGGGTTTGTGCTGAAAAGTCTTCTGTGATTCTAATGGGCTTTCCCTGATAGGGGAGTTGTGTCTTTTCTCTGACAGCTTTTAATATTCTGTTTTTATGCTGTATGTCTGAGATCTTAATTATTATGTGTCTGGGTGTGGATTTATGTTGATTGTGACTGTTTGGTGTTCTATATGCCTCACTTTTCTGTATATCAGATTCTTTCCCCATGTTTGAGAAATTTTCTGCTATTTTTTTCTGTTAATACATTATGTATGTCATTTGACTGCACTCCTGTATCTTTGCTAATGCCCATTATTCTTATGTTGTTGCTCTTGGCATCATCATGAAGCTTCTGGATTGTCATTTCATGCTGCTTTGTTATTTTTAAAAGTTCTATCCTTTCCTGATCACTAACTGTGATCCTGTCCTCAAGGTCCGAAATCCTATCCTCAGCTTCCTTTAGGTGGTTTTGCATGCTTTCAATAGAATTTTTTGTTTCTTGGATGTCTCTTTGAGTTTGTCTCATGAATTCTGCTTGTTTTCTATATTGTCCATTCAAAGTTTCAATCAGTTCCCCATGCTCATGTACTTTTTTCTCTAGTTCTTCTTTAGCTGCATTCAACAACTCCTTTACTATAGTTGTTATTTCTATCTCTACATGGGAGACTACTTCTAATTTGATTTCCTCTATAGCCTGATGCAGTTGTTTTTTTATTTCACTTGCTATCTTTTCAGAGATACCCAGTGTGTTACTTTTGGGTCCTCTATTTCAATGTCTCCTATACTTGCTTCTGGTGAACTATATGTTTGAGACTGCATTTTGCTTTTTCGTTTTGTCATTTTCACTCTGTCTGGTGTTTTCTATGTGTAGGATGGTATCACACACACTCTTTTCAGACACACCAAAGTCTTACAGTTAGTTGGAGGGGCTTTTTACTACTGGCCCTATTTATCCCCTGTACACCTCTATTTTAGGGATATACTCACCACATTGATACAATCAATCCGGTGTAGTCCAAAGTTCACCACCTGGGAACAAAATTCCAAATTTTCTCACACTAACTGGATACCGCTGAGATCTTCTGATGTTCCAGGTGGGAGGGTGGGCCCATCTGTAGCAGTCCAGGGCAGTTTTCAGTCTTGGGTGGGCCTCCTCGATGTTCCCTATGGCAGGGCAGGCCCATAGGGGAGCTTCCTGGGCAGCCTACCCCTGATGCAGGCTTCTGCTGAGTTCCCACTGGCAGGGCAGGCCCACGGTGGAGGTTCTGGGCAGCCTACCCCTGATGCAGGCTTCCACTAGGTTCCCGGTTGCAGGGCGAGCCCACGGGGGAGTTTCTGGGCAGCCTACACCTGATGCAGGCTTCCGCTAAGTTCCCAGAGGCAGGGCAGGCCCACGGGGGAGATTCTGGGCATCTTATCCCTGATGCAGGCTTCCGCTAAGTTCCCAGAGGCAGGGCGGGCCCATGGTGGAGGTTCTGGGCCAAAACTTTGTTTCAAAATTGATGGAAAAGTAAGCTATTTCCACGACAAATGGCACCTTAAGAAATCTATAACCAGCAAACCAGCACTACAAAAAAAAATTCTCAGGGATATCCTAGAAAGAGAAAATGATGCCAACAAAGCCAAAAAAATATAATAAAGTTAATACATCAAGCAGGATGAACAGTTAAGCAGAAAAGGGGTGGGAATGGAGGAATGAGCAACAGGAAAATAATGCAATGACAGAAACAAGTCAATACCTTTCATTAATAACAATGTGAATGATCTCAATTGCCCAATCAGCAGACACAGTTTGGATCACAGAATGGATTAAGAAACAAATCCACTTGTAAGTAGTATATAAGAAATACACTTAATTTAAAAAGAAATAAAGTTTAAATATCAAAGGATGGAAAAAATAGTCCATTCAACAGGAACCCAGAAAAAATTAGGAGTCACTATCTTCATTTCAAAGTGAATTTCAAGCCAAAACTAATCAGAATAGACAAAAAAGTCACTACATATTGGTTAAGGGAACAATCCAACAAGAGTGATAACAATTGTACACATATATGCACTGAACACTAGCATGTCCAACTGCATAAAACAAATACTACTGGACATAAAAAGTTTTTACTAAACTCCAGTTTTGAAAGACCTCACCACCCCATTGTCACAAATAGACAAAACTACTAGACAAAAGTCAACAAAGAAATATAAGAATTTAACCAAATCTTGAAACTAATGGAATTACTAGATATCTACACAGTGTTCCACTCAACAAAAACAGAACACTTTTCTTCTTAGCTGCACATGAGACTTTCTCCAAAACAGATCTCATGCTACCCCATAAATCATGCTTAAGTAAACATAAAAGACTAAAATCCTCTCATGTGTATTATAAGATCATAATGCCATGGAAGTAGAAATCAATAGCCAAAGAAATCACAGAAGTTATGCAAATGAAAATAAAACAATATCCTTTTTAATAACCAATGTCATGGAAGAAATCAAGGGAGAAATTAGTTCTTAGAATCAAATGACAATACTAGTACAACATATCCGAACCTATGGGACACAATGAAAGCATCCCTAATAGGGAAGTTTATAGCTGCAAATGCCCACATCAGAAAAAGAGTGAGCCCAAATAAGGTCCTAGAAAAACAAGGACAATCCAAATCCAAAGCTCATATAAGAAAGGAATTTATAAAGATTAAACCAGAAATTAATGGATTGAGACTAAAAATACAGTAGAAAGAATCAATGGACCAATGATC
Source organism: Hydrochoerus hydrochaeris (assembly GCA_004027455.1). Taxonomy (NCBI): domain Eukaryota; kingdom Metazoa; phylum Chordata; class Mammalia; order Rodentia; family Hydrochaeridae; genus Hydrochoerus; species Hydrochoerus hydrochaeris. Next base: position 430,391 of record PVLA01000009.1, read on the forward strand.
TGAGTCTTTAAAGAATTAAAAAAGGCAAACATTTGGCCAGTCTTAAAAGAAGAGACCCAAATCACTGTTATTAAAAATGAAAAAGGTGCAGTCATGCATGGTGGTGCATGCCTATGATTCCAGTGCTCAGGAGGCTGAGGCAGGAGGATTTCTGTGAGTTTGAGACCAGCCTGGGCTACAAAATGAGTTCAAGTCTAGCCTTAACTGCATAGTGAAACCTGTCTCAAAATGACAAAAACCAATAAACAAATAGATATGAAAAAGGCAAAATCACAATGAACTCTGCTGAAATCCAGAAAAATATTAGTAAATTCTTCAAGAGTCTATACTCTAATAAAATGGAGAATCCAGAAGTAGATTAATTCCTAGATACATATAAACTACCAAAACTGAACTAATAAGGCATAAAATAACTGAAAAATACAATAGCAGACAATGAGAACAAAAATGTAATAAATTAATAATATTACCAACTAAGAAAAGCCCCAGTCCCAATGGATTCACTCCCAAATTCTACAAGAACTTTAGGGACAATATAACACCAATACTCCTCAAATTCTTTAATGAAACAAAAAGGGAAGGATACTCCCAAAGGCATTCCTGGAAACTAGCATTACCCTGATCCCTAAATCAGAAAAAGACCCAATCAAAAAAAGAGAAATATAGGCCAATCTCTTTAATGAAAACTGATGTGAAAATCCTCAAGAAGATACTGGCAAATAGACTGCAACAAATTGCCAAAAGATCATACACCCAAGAGATTCTGGGGCAGTTCTACATAAACAAATCAATGTAATATATCACAGAAACAAGAACAAAAATCACATGATAATCTCAATTGACACAGGAAAGGCTTTTAGCAAAATATGATGTCCATTCATGACAAAAAGCCCTAAAGAAAATAGCTATCAAAGGACCTTATCTCAAAAAGCCATTTATGACAAACCAAGAGCTAAAATCATATTAAATGAAGAGAAGCTAAAAGCTTTCCTTCTAAAATAAAGAACAAGCCAAAGACATCTACTATCATCCCATTTATTCAATATAATACCAGAAACATTAGCTAGAGAAATCAGGCAAGAACAAGGAAATAAAAGGATGAATATAAGGAAAAAAGCAGTTAAATTATCATTATTTGCAGATGACATGACCCTCTACTTAGAAGAACCAAAAATTTCCACCAAAGGATCTCAGGGTAACCAATTCAGAAGTATAGCAGGATACAAAGTAAACACACATAAAGTAATAGCATTTTTGTACACCAATAATAAACCCTCTGAAATGGAAGTTGGGGAAATAATACCTTCCACAATAGAATCAAGAAAAATTAAATACCTAGAAATTAACCAAATCAAGGAAGTGAAAGACCTCTACAATGAAAACTATAGTGCTATAAAAAAGGAGATCAAAGAGGATATCAGTGAAGTCACCAAGAAGCAAGTTCTCCCTGCAAATCAGTGCCAGGCACAGGCCACCATGGGGTACAGCCAGATTCCAGCCTTTCCCCATGAGTCAGTGCCATTCACTGACTACAGGGAAAGAGAACAAGAAGTCACTAAGAAGCAAGCCCTCCCTGCCAGTCAACACCATGTGTGGGCTGCTACAAGGACAGCCAGAGCCTAGCTCCTTCTGGTGCACAGGCTGGAAAACAAGAAGAGTCAACCTCCACAATAAGTTACCAGCTGATCCAGAGAAACACAGGTTGTAATGATAGCTTTTGAGGTGAAATGCAATTTGAAGCTTGTGGCATTTGGTGTCTCACTGACTTGGCAGGTCTAGGGCCAGTGGTCTGATCATCTATTCAGAAGATAATGGTACAAAGTGTAGCATCTATGGGGGATCTCCTTCTGAAGGTGGTAACCATTAATTTCCTACTATATTGTTTTGAACTCCTGCATCATTTTCACTGTTTTGATGGGTTTGGTCTTAATCTGTTTTGTTTGGTTTGGTTTTATTATATCCAATGCATGGGCAGCTATTTCAAAGACAGCAACCTATATTATGGTAGCCATTTTGGATTTACTATTGTCTTGTTTTGAAGTCTTTTATTGCATTCAGTTCTTTGTTTTTATTGGTTCTCTTCTGTTTTGTTTGATTTTTACTATGTATGAAGATGTCTGCAGCTATTTTGAAGACCAGAAGAGGAATTATGGTAACCATTTGTTGATTTCACATTGTTTTGAAGTCCTGCATCACTTACACTGATTTGTTTTTTTAGTTTTATTTTGTTTTGTTTTTTGATTGAATTTATTCTGGTTTATTTTGATTGCTTTTATTATCTTTAAAAATAAACAAGACATCAGAAAATGGAAAGATACCCCATGTTCTTGAATAGGCAGAATGAATAGAGTCAAAATGGCCATATTTCCAAAACTGATATACAGATTTAATGCAATCCCCATCAAAATACCAATAGCATTCTTCACAGAACTAAAGAAAACAATTCTGAAATTCATATGTAAGCATAAGTGACTTAGAATAGCAAAAATAATCCTGGGCAACAAGATCAAGACAGAAAGAATCTCAATTACAAACTTCAAATTATGCTACAAAGCTACAATGGTAAAAACAGCATAGTATTGAAAAAACAGACTTGTGGATCAATTGAACAGAATAGAGTATGCAAAAACAACTCCAAGCACATTCATCTACCTGTCTTTGACAAAGGAACCAAAAACTTACATGGGAGGCAAGATAGCCTCTTGACCATATGGTGCTGAGAAGACTGGCGAGCCACATGCCAAAGGTTGAACCTAGATCCATACATCTCACTATGCACTAAACTAAAATGAAAATGGATCAATGATCTAAATATTAAAACAGAAACATCTAATCTATTGAAAGATAAAATAAGTGAAACTTGAAGACACAGTCTTAGCCATAGACTTTCTGAGCAGAATCCCATTTACACAATAACAACAAATGGGATTATATAAAATTAACAAGCTTCTGCACAGCAAAATAAACAACCTAAGCTTGAAAGACAACCTACAGCTTGAAAGACAACTTACACAATGGAAAAAATATTTTGCCAGCTATTCCTCAGATAGAAAACTAATATTCATAATATAAACATGACTCAAATAAAAAACCCAGTCAAAAATGGGCAACAGAAATGAACATACATGTCTCAGATGAAAAAATGCAAATGACAAATAAATACATTACAAATGGTAGACATCCACAGCCATTAGCAAAATGCAAATCAAAATAACACTGAGATTCCATTTTACTCCAGAAAAAAATGGCTATCGTTAAGAAATCAGATAATAAAAACTAACCTGCATGGAAAAAGGAACATTTCTTCATTGATAGTGAGTCTGTAAACTAGTACAACCATTATGGAAATTCCTCAGAAAACTAAAACTAGAAATTTCATATGCCCCAGCTATTTCCCTCCTTAGTGTCATACCAAAAGAGTTAAAGACATCATGTTACAGTAATACTTGCACACCCACATTAACAGCAGCACAGTTCACAATAGCTAAGTCTTGGAAGCAACCTATATGCCAATCAACAGATGAACGGATAAAGAAAATGTGGTATTCATACACAATAAAATACTCTGCCCTAAAAAAGGAAAAATTTTAGTTTTTTATAGGAAAATGTATGCATGTACCTTGAGACCATATACTAAGTGAAATAAATCAGACTCATAATTTAAATATCACTTGTTTTCTTTTATATGAGAAACCCAAAATATAAATAAAAGACAAAATAGCAGAGAGATAATAGGAAAAAAGAAAAGAGATGTAGAGAAGAAAACATAGAGTATATAGAATAAAGTATATAAAGAATATAGAGAAAAATGCAGCTAGGAGGGAAAGGTAACATAAAAAGAATTAAAATGTGATATGTACATGTACCAACTCAATAAATGTAATCATATACTGCAAACATGTACTATTAAAAAATAAAAAAAATGATATACTGAAGCATGCTACAACATGTATGCATTTTGAAAGTACTATGTTAAGTGAGACAAACAAAACCCAAAAGGCCACAAAGTATGTGTCTATATTTATTTGAAATGTGAAGACTAGAAAAATCCATTGAGATAGAAAATAGATTAGCATTTGTCTAGGGCTGAATGGAAGGGAAGGTGGGAGATTAAAATCTAAGTGACACAAGTTTCTTTTTAGAGTGAGGAAAATGCTCTAACGGTGATTGTGATAGTTGCAAAGCTCCATAAATGCATTAAAAGTCATTGAATTGTATACTCTAAATGGGTGAACTGTGTCATATGTTAATTAAATCTCAATGAAGCTGTTGCAAAGTAACAAAAAGAAAAGAAGTGGAAGAGGAGAGAGGGGAAAAAAGGAACAAGAAAAAGAAGCTGCCACATTAGCTGGCTCCCCTTCAGCTGGCTGCTTGCTGAGACAATCCACAGCTCTATCCCAGTGCAAATATCAGAGCCTGATGAAGGAGTTCTGGGCAGTTTGGAGGCTATGTGACTATGAAAACTGGCACCTGCTCTTAGCCTGGGTTGTAGAATGTGGCAGAGCAAGGTGGATGCTCTAACAGCCCACCTTGATATGACAGCAAGGGGAGAAGTGAGCATTACCTCCATGTCACAGTTTGACAAGCTAGAATGGACACATTTCCAAAGACCAAGGGGATGTTATGGAAGAAGTTTTCTGGGCCTAAGAAATCATGCTGACACCCTACTCAAGAGGACCATGTGAAGAGGGAGCCTTTAGCAGTCAGAGACTTGAAGCACACATCTAATAGTAGTAGCTGAGAGAGTGGGAAGAGAAAGAGGCTGAGTCTGATCTCCCCCATTGAGACCTACAGAATAGGGAGGTCTCCCAGGTCCCTCTAAGGCAGTACTAAGCCTTCACTACACTTTTGAATCACCTAGGAATCTTATTAAAATGCAGATCTGATTCTGTGTGTCTTGGATAAGATTCTACGTTTCTAATAAGATCCCAAGTGATTCTGATTCCACTGGTCCAAAGCTTCATGGAACAGAAGAACTGTAAATCAGTAGTTCTAAAACACTTTGTATTCTTAAACATTACTGAGGATCCCAAAGACCTTTCATTTATGTGGTTTGTAGCTATTGATATTTATTGTGCTTGCATTAAAGTGATAAATTTATATGTATTGATCAAGGCATTTAAAAATAACAATAAAGGTCATTACATGTTAACATAATGTATTTTTATTAACAATAACTACATTTTCTAAAACAACAATTTATGTATGCCATTGGTTTAGACTTCTGCAAATTTCTGACTTAGATTGCAGTCAGTCTTCCAAAATTTTAATTTTTGCTTGAAAGCTCAAATTTCATCATTCACAACAAATACTGTCAATTGCTTTCCTTGAAGTGACAGGCCTTAGCTTCACTCATTTATGAGAAAATGGCTGTCAAATACTGAAGTCTAAATAGTTTATTAGACATTTTTTCAAGTTAAAATACTGTTCTTTGAAACTGAGGCCAGTTCAGCTCACAATTCAAACAAATATATACATAATCTTTTTCAAGACAATCATTATATTTTAGAATGAAGTTCAAGGGCTTCAAGTATTCTCATTTCCACACACAGGATAGTAAAAAGGCTTGTGATGTGTTCAAAGGTCAAAATTTAATACATTAATAATTTCCTCTTTCACTAAGGAAATTATTAATCAAAATTGGAGTTGGACTTCATTTGGTTTGGTTTGGTTTGGTTTGGTTTGGTTTGGTTTGGTTTGGTGTGCTGCCAGGATTGAATGGCAGTAAAGAATATCACAACTACCAGTTGGGTTTGGTGTCACTGCCTTGAACTGCTAAGGCACCAGCAATTTTACCCATCAGAGCTTTTACACCTCGTTGCAAATGTCAACAGTGAAAAGAGCAAATGACGTCATAGTATTAAAGCAAAAATAGTATCGTTCTCGCAGAAAAAAGAAGAGTTTCTAAGAACAACTGTCCTAAGGAATTCACTATGTGCCCCCACAAAAAATCAGCATTTGGAAGGTTTCTACCAGAGAGAACAGAAACTTGCCAGTGTGCGCCAGAGAAACTACAACAGTCAAGAGAAAGAATGACCACAGCAGTGAACTAAATACAGGGACCCTTGCTGCTTCTTTCATTTCTCTGAAAATTTATGTACTAGGTAAACTATGCACTGAAAGAGGAGCCAGATATGCCATAGAGCCAGACCAGGCCACTCCAACCCAGCTCAACCTTGGGCAAGGAGAGGAAATGATGTTGAAATCAAAGATGAGATTGAGACTGAGATTTTTAAACTGGACTAGACTTTTAATAATCAAAGTGACAAGAAAGTTAAGGCATCTGCCCCAAATATTATTTAAAACACAGGAAGGGCAATAAGACAGTGCACAGTTGGAAGCAGGGATTAAAGCAGAACAAAACACTTTCATGTTTCTGTCCCCATTGAGTTTAGTCTCTTCATTAAACAGTTATGTCTAGTCCCCATTGAATTTATAATGCATACATATAAGAGCTAAGTGAAAAACTTCCTATGTAACATGTCATATTTTTTCCTCCTTGTCAATGTCATATCATTCTTCTATTCAACAAAGTTTGATTGAATGCCTACTGCTCCAGGTACTTTTCAAAGGACTGGGAAAAACCAGTGAAAAAAACAGATGCAGATTTGTTGGTGGAGCTTTCATTTCTCATTGTTACTTTATAAACATTTTTTCCTTCAATTACCCATGCAGGATCAGCTACAAAGCATGTTGTGATCTTGTAGCAATATAACAGGGTTCAGTGAGGCTTAGCCAGATATTACAAGTGGTCCACAGGCTAGTCCCAAGAAACGTGATCAGCAATCTATATCACAATGTTCCAGGGACTGTACAGCTGGCTTCATCAGTCAAGGTTATCTGACAATCTACTGGGCAGGAGTCCAAGAGCAGAAAATACTGGGCAAGATCAATTAAGAGTGATGGCATCTTGATTTCAGTAGGATCTAGGAGGATTCCAATCCCAGCAAGTAGCTGGAGGCACCAGGGATAGTCCAACAGCTTCAAGAAAGGGGGCAGGGAAGGATTGGCAGGGATAGGATCTCAGTCCAATGAATTCGTGTTTACTTGTGAACTTTAGTAACATAAATAAAAATCAGCTCATAGGCTGGAATGGATAATCCAGACTAGATTCAAGACAAAGGACACTTCCATGAGTAAGTGACTGCTGCCTGCTGAGCATTTCAAAGATCTGTCCAAGGGCCAGTACAAGACAATTAGAGGCTTTAAAACTTGAAAAGACAAGTAGTGTAGGATAACAATAATATCAGAAAATAAGTAATATCAATAATACCAGAAAATAAGTACAAGGAAATCCAACACTGTTCTACTTTCCCCACGAGGTCTTTTTCAAAGTTGTCTCTTACTATTCAACTCCTTCAATGAAGCATGTGTGCATGAGCATTTCTATGCATGAGGACACAAATACTGTAACATCCTTTAGTCTATTTTAAGGCTTGTCTACACTGGCCTACCCCCAGCCCAACACAAAAGATCAAGGACATACAAATAAATCTCTGGTGTTCAGGAGTTTAATCTTGAATCAACTTTCAATATTATTACCCCTAGCCCATTTGACTTTATTTTGCTTTTTTACTTCATTTTGGTTCAGCACTTTCAACTTGTGACCCAACTAATCTTCTCTAAAACTTAAGAGTCTTATTTTATTTCTGGACTTTTTTCACCACTTGTAGTTCTCTCTTTGAACAGAACTTTCAGAAATGGTCTCCTTCAATGCATCTTTGAATCCCCTTTGTACATTCTGACTTCCTAGGTCTTGTTGGTCAAAATCAGGCTTTCTACCCCATGTCGGTTAGAACCTTGGAAGAAACACATAATACTTGAGGGAAATCCTGGCAAGAAAAAGATTGAGAGTTTGATCCCTAGTACAAAAAAAAAAAGACTGGAGGGAAACTAAGCCTCTAGAAAATGACAAACCAATAAAAATGCTAGTAACTTTACTTTTACTAATTGGAGCAGAGCTTCTCAAAAGTGTTATATGTTATACTATATTTATTGACTCATCAAGGTGTTTATGAAAAGTGCGGAGTAGCCCAGACCAACTGAGTCCAGTTCCCCCAGAAGCAGACAAGGATTTAACTGCAGAAAGTTGATTTGAGAGATAGTCCCAACACTGGTAGGGGTGTGGGGAAATAAGATAGAAAAGAGAAGACAGTTTTTTTTAAAAGTGGGTTTTCAAGCCAGCTACTACTGAGGGCAATTTCCACTGGGAATTTTAGAAATAATATGGTGCACATTTCTCAGAATTATGTCACTAAAGGGAAGTTGAGTGCTTAGCCACCAATGCTTCTCAGCTATTGGTTGAAGTTTCACATGGGTTGCAATAATTCCCTGAAATGGTCACCCTGAAAAATCATGGATCCTGGGCCAAAACAATAAAAAAATGCAGGTTCTGAGAGTTGGAGATCAGGATGGGGTACACTAAAATGATAAGAGCTAGATACATGGGTGGTGTGCTGACATTACCTGCTACACCAACTTATGAAGTGTCTGAGAGAGACTGAAATCTACATTTTGAACAAGCTCTTCACACTATAACTGGAAGACATGGAATGTTAAGAAAAAATATGAGTTATATTTCTAATTTCCTGTGAATAAGAAGTCACCTCCATTAAATCACTCTTCCCCCACCCAAAAAATATACTTTTAGCAAACTCTTTTTCCTATGATGAAAACATAAAATTTGAATCTGTCACTCACCATTATAATCCTTGGGTTGAATTTCCATTTTGTACCAGGGGAGCTATTTTAGACAAACCCTGTGAACTTAAATAGAGAAAGTGATTCATTGGCATGTAAGGTCTGTTTCATGTTGATGTCAGGATGGAGAAATCAGATGGTGCTAAATGTTCTCTCAGGTCAATACTTGATGACTTCATAGCTTTCACCAGCCTTCTTAATGGTTCAACATTTAGCACTCAATTTCAGGAGCCTCTTTGTGAAGGGGGAGGCTGGGGGAGATGCTATTGAAAGGTTTTTTCAAAAGGTTAGTGAATGCACTAGGGCATGGATTTCATTACATGATCACATAACACTGAGTAGCAGTACATATAGTGGGCAATCTAAAAATAATTACTTCTCAGATGTCAATTAACCAAAAGTTGGCCACAAGCTGGGCTTTGGAAATGTGAAGGTGGGGATTAAGAGTGTGGGTTTGTGTGATCCTGGGCTTCAATAAGGCTGCAGATCGGAAGGGAATAAAATCGAATTCTTGCTATGGCAGTTCCCACTTTCCTTTCCTATTCTTTATAACCATCCCCTACTCATACCAACAGGAGCTACAAGAGCCTAATAAAGGGCTTCCATCATCCTTCCTTGATATAGTCAGGGGCTATCTTGAGCATGTTAAATACAACATAGATTATAACTAATAATTATACTATGATCTTTATAAAATATTGTCCAGCCTAAAAAAGTGAAGGGATTTGAATAGAAACCAAGGGAAGGAAAAGAAACTATCCTAGGTTGTGGAGATGAAGTTTCTCCTAAGAAAACCAGTCATAAATACTTGGGGGAGGCAGGGAAGGAGAGTGTCTGTGACTGAATAAGGCATCCTGAGCTTCTGTCTTCAGCCAAATTTCTCATCACACTGTCTTGTCTTATCTCTTGTCTTGCCTCTTTCTCCTTCCTTCCACTACCTCCAGTGAGAGTTTCTTGAAGGCCCAGACAAGGTCCCACTCATTTCTAAGTTCTCTGCCTGGCCTACAGTAAACTCACACAACTCACATGCATTTTTATGTAGTGAATAAATTAATAATTGTTATGTTTAAAATGATACTATAGTGTCCAAAATTAAGAAAATGCTCAACACACACATATACACACACACATGGGGGTCAACTGAAGAAGCTCCCAAGGACCAAAGCTGGAATAGGCTGAACAGCAAAATAATTAAAATAGGAGTGGACTATAAGAAAAAGTATAAATAAATACCTATGAATCAGTACTGATATAAACAGTGATTGAATAGATTATAGCATAGGGAAAAAGAAAGAAGTCTCTCATGCAGAAGAATTTCAAATAAACTTTGTAGATACTCCACCCTAAAGGAACTGGAGCATAACTCCCCACTCCTTAAATGTGGCTGAATATTCTCCAAAGAAGACAGGAAGGAAATAAGGGGGGAAAGAGTATCTTTACAGTGGAGAAAACCGACAAGCACTACATGAGCCAAGTAATCAAGGTTAACATCAAAAGTCATAAATCAGCTTGCTGCTAGTATATACCCTTGATATTATATGATGAAAATGGCACTTTTCTCTGTGATGTTGCTCTCAAAAACCTGTGACACCAGTCCAAACTTATGAAAACACATCAAACAAATGTTTGATTTGTCCAACAGAAGGATATCCTACAGAATTATTTGGTACTCCTCAAACCAGTCAAGGTCATCAAAACCAAGAAAAGTCTGAGTAATTGTCACAACTAAAAAAAAAGCCTAAGGAGATGTAACAACTAAATGTAATGTGGTATCCTGGATGGGATCCTGAAACAGAAAAAAAGGACATTAGGGAAACGAAGGAATTATAAGTAAACTACAGACTTTGGTGACAAATAATATATCAAAAATTGGCTCATTACTTATAACAAATACACCATATTAATGTAAGATGGTAATAATAGCGGGCATTGTATGCTGGAGCAGGGAGCATTGAGAGTAATATGTGGGAACTACAGTGGTACTTCGGCTCATGAATTTAATTCTTTCCTCAATTCTGGCTGCAAACCGAATTGGATGAGAACTGGATCAAATTCAATGGTTAGGTTCAATGTTGACCTTATGGGGAAATTTGATTCGGCTCCAACCCAATTTGGTTTATGACCAAAATGATGAAATGAATTATGCTTGTGAACCAAAGTACCACCGCATCTGAATTTTCAGTTTGTTTTTTCTGTAAATATAAAACTATTGTAAAAATAGTTTATTTTTAAAATAGAGAAAAGTGGAAGAAAAAGGGAGGATGGAGGGAAGAAGGAAGGAAGGGAGAGCAGGGAGGAAGGAAAGAAGGAAATTAGGTTTGCTCTGTGCTGGAAGTCACAGCCAGGCCTGCTGTAGAATACCTATTATTTACATAAATGGAAACTTATGTAAGGCTGGCAGTACAGGCACAAATAAGAGACAATTGCACCCAAAGTGCCCTAACAAGAATTTCAAGTACCACATGTATGTTTTAGAGCAGAGTAGGAGGGCTTGTTGTGTGCCAGACCACTGCCTTACTTGGCTGTAGGAGTTGTTTCTGGATGCTGACATGTTAGAATTTAAAAGTCAGTGAAGCCAGGCAAGGTGGCCCACACCTGTATTCCCAGCACTCTGGGAGGCTGAGGTAGGAGGGTCACAAGTTTGAGACCAGCCTGGACAACTTAGTGACTTATTAAAACCCTGTCTCAAAATTAAATGTAGATCAGTGTGAAGACCCAGTAGTACACAAGACAATGGGCCCACAACTCTAGACTCATTGGACCTAGGGGACATATCATTTTTTTTATGCTCCCAAAATCACTAAGAAAAGTGAGGCAAATAATGGGTAACTGTATCTACATCCCTGCCACTGTTGCCTCATCTACAGTGTTTCCATGTCTTATCAGCTTCTTTGGAAGAAAACAGAAGCAAAATCAATCTCGATGGCAGCTGAGTGGTCAATAATGCCCAGATTTAAAGTGAAAAAGGCATTTCAGAATCCGGCCTAGTCACTCTCTAGTTATGGACTAACTTGATCCTGGGGTTGACTCAGCCAGTGAGTACTACTGTCCTGTTCCATTTTGAATATCTGGCATGCCCAGTAAGCTAGTATCTACTGAGGGCCTTCTGGGTACAAGTTTGCTTTCTACTAATGCTACTGTTTACACAGATGAGTAATATTTCCCCCACCAGAAGATAAAATTTTAAGTTCAAGGAGGAGTTGAGTTCACACAATTAAGGATTGAGGTGCCTTTATACTTCCTCATTATGGGGAAGGCAGAGTAAGTGGATAAATCATGATCAATGGGTACCCACAAGCCACTGATAGCCTCACACATTCTCTAATCCACAGTCTACCTCCTCTGCTTCACTGACTTTTAAATTCTAGCATGTCAGCATCCAGAAACAACTCCTGTAACCAAATAAGGCAGTAGTCTGGCACACAAAAAACCCTCCTACTCTGGTCTACCTGTCCTTATCCCTGGCCCATACTCACCAATCTGTTAGAAGGTAAATCCCAACTCAGTAAGAGGCTCACATAATGACTGGTGTAAGTATGGCTAAGAGTCAGGGATCCTCAGTTTGCTTCCAATTGTTTCTGACAAATTAAATCATTGTTTATCATTCATACTGATAAACACGCCAGAGTGGTAACAGTATAGAAAATGTTGATAAATTGTGCACACCCCATTGTTCCATTCAGATTGATACTTAGCATTTATATGTCAGTTTGCAGTGAACACACAAACCTTATCTCACTGACTTTCAAAAGAACTCTCTGAGATAATTAGAAGAGTTGTTACTGTCTATAACAGAAGAAAAATTAAGCAACTGGTAACTAGTATGATAAGTAAAGGCAGTAGTGGGCAGGAAATTTAACAAATAGCTCTTCTTGGCACTCATAGGAAGCAAAACTCTGCTTAATGGTCTTTCCCAGAGTCTTCCTTTTATAACTTCCATTGATTAGGCTTTTTATTTCAAACTGATAATTTTCAAATTAGTCATCATTCTAAAACTGAATAAAAGAGATTCAATTACATATCTGATATCATAGAGCTCAGAAAATAAGAATACAGATGTAAATACAACAGAACTCATGTTCTTGTCACAGTCCTTTCTTAAAGCTGCCCTCCTTGGGTGCCATTGTTCACATCTATAAATGTTAACCATTAAATCTGTCTCCAGCACAGACTTTTTATTGAGTTCCAGATCCATACATACAACTGCCTGCTACAAATCTCCACTTGGGTGCCCCACACATCCTTCAAGGCTAACATAGTCTGAACTGAACTCATATGGATCCTCCAAACCAGCTCCTCCTTGATGACTTTCAATTGGGTTAAATAGCACCATAATCCAGTCCCTTGGTCCAATCAGAAACATGGAATTCCTATGACATTCCCACTCCCATGAACAACTAGTAAGCCTTCTCAAGTGTTTCCCCTAAACATAACTCCAGTCACTCTACTGCTTCCTCTCCCCAGTGTCTCTCAATCTTTTATCTTTTGTAAGTCTGTATTGATTTCCTTGCTTCATCTTTTCCTCCCCATCTCAAGTTTCTCTCTGCCTGGCACAGTGGCCTTCCTAGCCATGGCCCTTGCTTAGCTATTATTTCAGTCTCATCACCATCACATGGTATTTTAGAAAATCTAAAGTACATACAATCCACAAAAGACCACATAACTTCTGCCTAAATGCTCTGCTTCAATTCAAGACTCAGCTCAACAACCTTTTTCACTTGCTGTGTGAAACATTCCACTCCCATAGAGAAAGTTGTTTACTCTCTCCTTGGAAATACCGTTGTGCCTTGAACTTGTCACTTAACATCTTGAATCATAATTCTTTGTTCAAATGTCTGCCACCACCAACACTTGGGAGATCCTTGAGAACAAATATTGGGCACTATCTAAATTTATATCTTCAGCACTTAGGCAAGTGTTGATAAATGTACATTGAATGTATTCTGAAATTCATCACCAGTGAGTTTTAGACCCACTGAAGGAAATAAAGCAAATCTAGTCCAAACTCCAAACTCTAATTTTGAAGATTTTGTAAATAATGATACCAAAGCTCAGGGATGATGTAACTTGCTAAGCTACAGAATCACTTTGTAGCAATGGTAATAAAGAGATTCAAATCTCCTAAATGGATTCACTCCTTTATCAGTTCTCTTTCCATGATTCTTCGTTGCCTCTGAGATTTAACTGAAAAAGGCATTGAGCCTATCAGTATCTTTGCTTCCACTCATAGACAACAGGAATTACTAATGCCTTCCCTTTCTACAGCATAGGGATTTTATTTAACTATGGTCTAACACTGCCTGTAAAAATCCTTTGACTTCAGAGATAAACCACAGCTGAGACTCAGCAGCCCCACCACTTTGATTGCAACTTCTCAGTTTACTCTCTCAATTTCCTCTATTGACTTTTCCTCCCATGCAGCCTGCAACCTAGCAGAAGTTGAAGGAGAAAGATTTGCAATTTCCTCTTCCACTCCAACTCCACTTAACTGAGGAGAAAAGTATTGTAAATAATAAAAAACAAAGGTTCCTGTACAGCAGCATTTTTAAAAACATTGTCATGGATTACAAGTTGAGAATGAAAAAAAAGGAGGTTCATGTTTGGAGTCTTGCACTGGAAATGATTATGACATTACTCAGAAATTCTACACCCATGCATATATATATATATATATATATATATATATATATATATATATATCTGCCTGCAAAACCCAGGGGTTCTTTTTTATTTTATTTAAAGAGGAAAAAAGCAAAACAGAAAAAGAGGTAGAAACAATAGAGAATTTCAGAAAAAAAAAGTAAGAAATCACTAATTGATAAATTACATATTCTCTTTTTAGACATAGTTGTTCAAGTTACAAAATTAAAGCATATAGAGTAGACATTCAAATAGTGAGGCTGCAAAGAAGTTCAATGATCCAATAACAACTTAGCAACATGGTTATCAATCCTACACACTTAAACATAAATGCAGTTATATCCCTTAGAACCCTTTCTGTTCCTCCTTTTACTTTTTTTAAATTTTTTTTTATTTAAAGAGTAAAAAAGCATGTAAAGGGTAGAGATAATGCAGAATTTCAAAAAAAGTCAAACAATAAGAAATCACTAGTTGATAAATTACATATTGTCCTCTTAGAAATAGTTGTTCAAGTTACAAAATTAAAGCATACAAAGTAGATAGTCAAACATTGAGAGTGTAAACAGCTATGCATACATGAGTCTCTACATGTATTTCTATACTTTCTGTATTAGAGGGAAAAACAAAACTTAGCAAGACAAAACAAAACAAATTCCTATAAAAACATGAAACCAAAAAGTCATATAAAATCACAGTATGAGGTGATCTACAATGATTGCTATGTTGATTCATATTATCTTCAATAGAATTGTCTATATCATCAGGCATAATTGAATATAGAAGTACAATTGAATATAACAGTACATAAAAATATTAGTGAAAATAAAACATTGTAGACAGTATAAAACTTCAAAGGCAGGTAATAATCAAACCAGAGTGGATATTCTAGTGAATCTTGTCATCTTAAGTGCAGTTGCCTAGACTCTCAGACTTGATACTATCAATCATAACAGCTTTGAATAAAATCTATCAATACAAAACAATGATATAACAGACCAGATTCAATTACGATTAGTCATGGTAAAACAGTATAGGTTTTATAGAACTTTAGATTAGGTTAATAGGAAATTAAGGATGATTATGATACTATATTCTATTATTTTCGGGATTACTGTCTGTGCCCTCAAATCTAGTACAGGTAGAATGACTGGAATAGAATATAATACATCTAAGCAGAGTAGTGCGAGTAATGTGGGTTTTAAATCCTGGTGCACTATTAACAGTATAGTATATCAAAGCCATCTATGTTAGAGATTTTAGTTATCCTTCTCTGTCTCATTTCTGCTACGCTATTTTTCTGCCTGTTTGTCTAGTTTTCTCCTTCATTCTACTGCCTGCCCCACTCATTGAGGACTTTCTGCCACTGTTCCTAAATTCCTGGGTTTTTTTTCTCTCTCTCTAGAATGTCCTTCAGTATTCTCTGTAGGGTTGGATTGGTGGTCACAAACTCCCCCAGTTCCTCTTTGTCATGGAAATATCTTGTCTCTCCATTAATTTTGAGAGACGGTTTTGCAAGGTACATCACTGGGTCAACCAAACTGCAGGGGCCTTCACCCGGTTAGTACTTGCTAGGCGCAGGGTATCTATTTGGGACGGCTCATTGGGTCCCAGCCAGGGGCGCAGCCCAGTCCAAGCAAATCCCACGAAACTGCTCTGGGGAGGGAGGAACCAACTGAAGTCACTGTTGCTCCCAGTTCAGGCTCCTCCTGCTAGATTCCAACATGTTGCCCATTTGATCGCACCCTTCCCATGGGGGGGTCTCAATCCCAGCACTGACCGTGGATTAATTAAAGTCCCTTTGTCGGCTCCACTCTCCGTTGGGCTCACCAACCCCCGACTTCAGCACTGCTGTGTTTCCTTTGAGTGGTGGCGGGAACGAGTTTGGGCAGCTCTGCCGGCCACCACGGAGTCAGGCTATTGCAAACTTGGCGGGTTGCCGCAAACGAAAATGCTGTGTCCTGTAATTTTTAGCTGTTTCAGTTGTAGTCCCGACATATTTGAAGAGCTTTTTTACATTTTAATTTCTTCCTCTGTCAAGAGGATCCATCTCCCTCTATCTGGGTCTCTCCAGGGTGTTATATTCTGGCATATGCGTTGTTTCCCCCTGGAGACTTTGTATTTTGTTGCTCACTGATCAGCCATCTTGTCTTCTTTCAAGACTTCTTTTTAAGTTCTGATATTTTTAAATAGATGGGAGAGAACTAAAGCATGTTTTGCCTGATATGGAAAACCTACAATGAGAGAGAGAGAAACAGAGATAGAGAGAGAGAGGGAGGGAAAGCAAGCAAACAAGAAGGAAAGAAAGAATAGGAACTAGAAAGTAGGGAGTTTTGGAGATAGAGAAAGGAGTCAGAGGGAAATGAAGGAAAAGGAGAAGCATGATTTAAAAATGAGCAAGATATGTTATATACATGTATCAATTTCCCTAAATGAACATCACTGTTCTGTATTACAAATATGAACTAAAAATAAAAGATAGGAACTCATATGCCAGAATAAAACTCCCTGGAGAGACTCAGACAGAGGTAGATGGATCCTCTTGACATAGGAAGAAATTAAAACATAAAAAAACTTGTCAAATATGTTGGGACTACAACTAGAACAGCAAAAAATTATGGGACACAGTGTTTTTGCAGTGACCTGCAAAGTTTGAGCCAGCCTGAATTTGTGCCAGCTTGAATCCTCGGCAGCCAGCAGAGCCACCCAAACTCATTTCTGCTGCCACTCACATGAAGCACGGCAGCACTGAGGTCAGGGATTGGTGAGCCCAGCAAACAATTGAGCACACAAAGGGACCTTCATTAATCCACAAGCAGATTCATGGGATTTGCTTGGACTGGGCCGCACTCAGGGCCAGGACCCAATGAGCCGTACCAAATCAATTCTCTGTGCCTAGCATGCACTAATCATGTGAAGGCCCCTGAAGTTTGGCTGGGCCGTGTGGGGAGGGGCAGGCATAGGCAGCCTATGCTTACACCTCAGTGAAAAGAGCAGTCAGGACAGGGCAGAGGTCCCTCATCAGTGTGCTTCAGAGGAAACGTGGCCAACAGGGAAGGGGGCTGGTACCTGCACTGTAACCTGTGTGGAGGAAGCTGGGGCCATGACAGGAGAGAGAGGCAGGAGGAGACCCCCCAACAAAGAACCCTGAGAGCCCTGATCCAGGAGATGGAAAAACAAGAGAGACTGAGGGCCGCAAACATGCAGCATGAGACATGGCTTCAATGGACACTAAGAGATATCTTTGGGACCATGTAGAAGAGCTCAAAACTGAAATATTAAATCAGGTAATGCAAGATATGAGTAGAGTAATAAAAGAAAAGCTCTCAGGAAACATCTCTCAGGAAGATACAGATGGAAGAAGGGAGGAATACAAAAAAAGGAGAGAAACATTTGATAACGAATATAAAGAAAATATAGAATACATGAATCAGATTCAAAGAGACTCCCAGGAAATTAAAAACTCCACTGAAAGGTATCAAAACACCTTAAAAGAAACTAAGGATAGACTATCAAAACTTGAAGACAAGTTTGCAATGTGTGATCATGAAAGGAAAGATCTCTTAAAAATAACAAGGAAACAGGCAATAACAATACAAAAGCTAGAAGATGACAAGAGAATCTACAATTTAAGAATAGGAAATGTGAATGAAGAAGCAGGAATACATACAGGTGAATTACAAAGGCTATTCATGGAAATAATTAAGGAAAACTTCCCAAGCATGAGAAAAGAAAATGACATTTGGTTGTGTAAGGCATATAGAACTCCAGCCACCTACAACCAAAACAGATCTACACCCAGACATATAATAATCAAGATACCAGAAATTCAATATAAAAACAGAATATTAAAAGCTGTCAGAGAAAAGAAACAGATTACCTATAAAGGTAAGCCCATCAGGATCACGACTGACTTCTTGACACAGATCATCAGATCAAGAAGGGCTTAGAGTAAAATATTCCAAGCCCTGAAAGAAAATAACCTCCAGCCCAGATTGATGCACCCTGCAAAACTGTCACTAGAAATTGATGGAGAGACAAGATGCTTCCATGACAAAGAGGAACTGGGGGAGTTTGTGACCACCAATCCAACCCTACAGAGAATACTGAAGGACATTCTAGAGAGAGAGAAAAAAAAATACCAGGGTTTTAGGTGGCAGAAAGGCCTCAAAGAGTGGGGCAGGCAGTAGATGAAGGAGAAAACTAGACAAACAGGCAGAAAAATAGTATAGCAGAAATGAGACAGAGAAGGATAACTAAAATCTCTAACATAGATGGCTTTGATATACTATACTGTTAATAGTGCACCAGGATTTAAAACCCACATTACTCACACTACTCTGCTTAGATGTATTACATTCTGTTCCAGTCATTCTACCTGTACTAGATTTGAGGGCACAGACAGTAATCCCAAAAATAACAGGATATAGTATGGTAATCATCCTTAATTTCCTATTAACTTAATCTAAAGCTCTGTAAAACCTACACTGTTTTACCATGACTGATCATAATTGAATCTGGTCTGTTATATCATTGTTTTGTATTGATAGATTTTATTCAAAGCTGTTATGATTGATAGTATCAAGTCTGAGAGCCTAGGGAACTGCACTTAAGATGACAAGATTCACTAGAATATCCACTCTGGTTTGATTATTACCTGCCTTTAAAGTTTTATACTGTCTACAATGTTTTATTTTCACTAATATTGTTATGTACTGCTATATTCAATTATATTTCTATATTCAATTATGCCTGATGATATAGACATTATATTGAAGATAATATGAATCAACACAGCAATCATTGTAGATCACCTCATACTGTGGTTTTATATGACTTTTTGGTTTCATGTTTTTATAGGAATTTGTTTTCTTTGTCTTGCTATGTTTTGTTTTTCCCTCTAATACAGAAAGGATAGAAATACATGTATAGATTCATGCATGCATAGCTGTTTACACTCTCACTGTCTGACCATCTACTTTGTATGCTTTAATTTTGTAACTTGAACAACTATTTCTAAGAGGACAATATGTAATTTATCAACTAGTGATTTCTTATTGTTTGTCTTTTTTTTTGAAATTCTATATTATCTCTACCCTTTACTTGCTTTTGTTTCTCTTTAAATACAAAAAATAAAAATCAATAAAAATAAAAATAAAATATGGGAGGCAGAGTTGAGGTTTAACTTGAAAAATAACAATGTCATAAAAGAGAAAGGCTGTGGAAATGTTCCAGATCTAAGGAAGCTGAAGAGACATGACAATCAAATGTTGTACCTGAACTTCCAGTCCTGGATCCTGTATTGGAGGAAAAAGATACCATGAAGGACATTATTGGGTTAAATTAAAAAATTGGAATTAGAATGTAAGACTAAATAAATAAGTCATGTCAGCATTAAGTTGATAATTCTATTGTGGTTAGGCAAAAGAATATCTATTCTCAGAGAAATGCATGCTGTAGTATTTAAGGGTAAATGCCTATAGTGTAACTTACCCTCAAATGGTTCAGAAATACACTCTGCATGTGAGTGTGCGTGCGTGTGTGTGTGTGTGTGTGTGAAAGAGAGACAGAGAGAGAATAAGTAGGTAAATATATAAATAGGGATAATGAAGTAAATGTTTAGAATAAGTGAATCTGGGTAAATATGTACAGATATTATTTGTGTTGGTTTTATTCTTGCAAATTTCCTTCAAGTTTGAAAATATTTACAAATAAATAAAAGTAATAAAAGTATTTGTACATCATGTCTGGACATGATTTTACATTTGTGATATTTAACAAGTTCAACTGCTACATTTTCATCTATCTCTATCTTCAGTAATTACATCCCCAGTACTATGGTTTTTAAAAAGAAAAAGGGAAATTGGCATAATATTTTGTCTAAATACCGTAGTTTATGTCTAGTTAAAAGGGAGGGGCACAAACATACAAAAAGATGGAAATAATAAATGTGGAAGTCCAAATGAATAGTAACAGCAAAAGGGAAGACAAAATGGAAATTCAGAGATTTCTAGAGGATATAGAATTTGAGTGTGGTGTTTTCACAGGAACTGGATCTAGAAATGAGCTGAAAAGAAAGAGGGCACTGTGAGTGGAGGATCAGAGTCCAGGCAATAAAGTGGGAAAGCACATCTGGCCATGAAAAGTGTGATTTAGGGGGTTTCATTGGGAACAGGGTGTCAAAGATCAGGGTGGGGATGCTGGTTGGGGTCAACTGTAGACACCTGGAAATGTCAGATTACAGAGTTTTGACTTTATTTCAGATGTCAGCAGGCAGCAATCTCTTGGAAGAGCTGACACCTCTTTCTTCTGCTTCTAAAGAGCACAGATAAAACTAGGAAGAGGCTGTGCCAATGCTAGTGCAAGAACACAAAGAAGGCTCCAATATTTGGAAAACATCTACCCTCATAGATCCCACCATTCAAGAATCCACTTGAGGGGTCAGGGATTTAGCTCAGTGGCTTAAGTGCCTGCCTGGCAAGTGTGGGGTAATGAGTTTAATTCCTGGTGCAAAAAAAAAAGAATCCACTTGAAAACAGAGCTATTTTTCAGCAGTTAATTTGATGCCTATGGTTCACAATTTGTGAACAATTTGTGTGCTTTAATCTGTTAATCATATCTTGCTTTTAACACATGGTTGTTTTCAACTATGTTGTCAACCACATTGAGGAAATGGAAACTGTTAAAAGTGGATGGGGAGCAGTAGTTTTGGAGAATTGTGAGAGTGAGGTCTGAGAGGACATGTGGTCATTAATACTAGTTATGGTATAGTGTAACTTAACTAGTTACATTAGATTAGGTAATTAATACTAGCTATTATTATAAAATATTTGTATTTTTCATTCATTCAAGTCACAATCTGGTAAGAGTGAGCCATCTTTCCTTTGTATCTCTCTTCCAATTAGTTACTCAGGAATCTAGGCAGCTTCTATCTTGTGATGCTGCCATCATAAACACATGACTGCCATGGCCAGTGTGACTTGAACTTCCCAGAGTGAGGACTGTGAAGGTGGGAAGGAAGGTGAAGAAATAAAGACAAGATATAGAAAGCTGGGATTGTGTGGATCTCTCCTGTTGCCATAAAGAACCACTGAACAACTGCAGTGCATTTATTTGTTGATGTCAGGTGAAACTGCTTTGCCTAAAAACTACCTCACCTCTCATGCTCAGTGTTCTTGGGGCTGGAACACTAGTTTGCCTTGGGCAATCTGTGCCCTCAGCTCAGCACACATGAACCATCTTCAGCTCAGCCACTCCTAACACATGATCTCCAAAATCACCACAGAACATAAAGATTGAGAGGGATGATCACACCAGATTTTGGTGGCCAGGTTCAGAGATGAGGTTTATCACTTCTGCCCACATGCTGCAGCCAAATCTTACACTCAACCAAACTGCAAGAGCTACTAGAAAACATAGTTGTGTTGTGTACCTGGGAGGAATGGAATTGTAAGTGACCTAGCTTGGAACCCCTCAATAGCTGACCTTGAGACAAGGATATGGGCACTAATAGTTAGGTGCGCACCTGTAATCCCAGAACTATGAGAATGAGGCCAGAGGATCAGGAGTTTGAGGCCAGCCTATCCTGTATGAGTTCAAGGCCATGCTGGACTACATAGTGAAATCCTACCTCAACACACACACACACACACACACACACACACACGCACGCACGCACATGCATGCACGCACACACACAGATAATTTTTAGGTAAACAGGAATCTCAGTAAAGCAGGAAAGGGAAGGAAGCCAATACAGCATGCATTAATTGGCACACTCTAGGAACCTCAGGCTCAATTTCACTGGGGACTTCTGGGATAATCTATAAAACAGCTCTCAGTTACTGCCCCTGAGAAGTGAAGAAACTAAGCTATTTATCTACCAACCCCTAAACTTCATTGGATGAAGGCTGATCCTTAGGAAATTAACTCTGACATTTCTGGCTAGCTGGTCAAGCAGGCAGCAGTGGCCAGTGAAATTCCTCAGGCAGAGTCATGTGTGCTTCCCTGTAGAGCAGGCTATGTGTATGGAGCAGTAAGTGCTGAATGCCTGTGAAAAGGACATCAAACGAGTGTGCTAAAGTGAGCATTTACCAGTAGCTTTCAGGCTCTCTCTACCTCACAGACTACTCTCAGTGCTCACTAGAGGCCCATATACAGCCTAAGGTCATGGCTCTTCGGTATATGCTAGAACTGCATTTTCAACAAGTTACCCAGATGGGTTCAAGTTAGTCTACAATAAATGAACATTTAGAAATACCTCCCATTCTCTACTCAAACCGTCATCATTTCACTTTTTTCAAAACTATTGTAGTGAAACTGTTCTCCATAAGGTCATCACCAGCCTCCCACTTCAAATCACATGATCTCCTCAAATCCTCAACTTAGTTGCTTGCTGGATGTTATTATTTACTTCTTCTTGAAATGCTCTTCTTTCTTCTGTGATCCCCTGCCATCCTAGTACTTTACCAGGTTTTCTGGGTGTTCTCACTGCATCTAATAACCAACAAGATCACCTTTCCTTGAAGGCCCACAATTGTTTCTGGTCATCACATCCAGCCTTTGAGAAGTGACAACAAATGGGTAAAATATTCTATTGGTAATGCTGCTTTGAGCTATGTGTTGAGAATTCTGAGGCTTCATGGTCAGTTAGTTATGTCTGCCTTGGGTGTCAGCATAGGGTAGGCTAAATTCAGATATTACTCAATTCTGCTAAAGATTATGCTCAAGTCACCATCTTCCTTGACCTCTCTTGACAATATTATCCATTCCCAAGGTGTTAACTATTATTTCCATATAGATGATACCTAAATATACATTTTTATTCAAGACCTCCGTCAAGAGTTCCAAACCCATTTTTCCAACATGGTGACCTATTGATTTGATATTTATTTTCTTATTATGCTCTCTTTCATCTGCATTCTGCATGTCACATAATGGCTGTATAATCTTTCAAGACATCTAAGCTTAAAGCTTTGGTGGTATCTTCACTTCCTTGATATCTCATGATCACTTTCCCCTATCATTTATCATAGTGCTCAGTAAATTGTATTAGAATTAGTTGCTTACTCTCATTCTGCCCTAAAACACTTTGGATTCTTTGAATAAAAGAACCAGATCATAGTCACTTTATATCTTCAGCAACAAGAACTGCTCTTGGCACAAAGTAGACACTAAGTATAAGCCTTATGATATATTTAGTATGAGCCTGTTGATATATGTATATACATGTGGTCGATTAATTAATGGTCAACTTGTAACACCCAATTGAACTGAAACAGTGTGGTTCTGGGTGTGGGAAGCCCACCTGAGGATTGCTGCCAACAGCATAAAAGCTGAACTGGAGGGAAAGGTGGTATGCTGTTGATTCTCCTGGATAAATTTGTCATGCTGGTTTTCCTGATGTAAACTCCGTGAGGACTGCTGTGGTTTTCAGGGACTCACTGGCCCTTACCTTGAGTGTTGCTTCCTGGCTCCAGTGTGGATCTCTAAGCCTGCTGGTGCAGATCCTTCATCCCACTGGTGTAGACTTTCCAGCTTCCACCACTGACTTTTAAGCCTTCACAGTGCAGATCCTTGATACAGACTTGCATGAGACATTGTCGTAGGCTCCAGGCCTCCAGCTGGAATTGTGGAGGACATTGCCCTGAGATCTAGGCCCTCGGCTGGATTCTTTGGGTCTTTAGTGTGTGGACAGATCTCCTGTGCAATTCTGAATTTGACTTTTTGAGTAAATATTATAAAATAATTCCATAAATTTTATGTCCTGTATTAAACCTATTCCCTTTCAAACCCTGACTACAACACACACACACACACACACACACACACACACACATATATATATATGTAGGTATATGCATGTATGTATATATATATATATATATGATTTAATTATAAATTATGTGATTTTTTTCCTTTTTAACTCTGCAACTCTTCCATTCCACATCTCTAATTAATCACAAGCTCTGTCTACTCAGTTGCTCCCTCCATATATCCTTGTAATATGCACATAGAAAATTATCACTGGAAAAACCCATGGGAACATAAAATAGATCAGTGGTTGCCACAGATTTGGAGGAAGGGCAATAGAAAGTGACTACTAATAGATATAGGTTTCTTTCCAGGATGATGAAAATATTCTGTATTTAGTGCTGATGGTTGCACAACTAGTGAAAATGCTAAAACCTACTGAACTATAAACTGTAAAATGGTAAATTTAATGGTATGTGAATTGCCATAACAGAGTTAACATGAAAATGATTATATCAGATCTAAAGCCTTTGTTTACACTGATTTTGAGATTTTAAAATGAACATATTCTTAAATATTTAGAAAAAATTAAAATTCTCCCCTTAAAATTACTTTTCTTTAAAATGTCATGTCAGTGCATGGAGTGAAGTTTAAATTCTTTTCCAGGTTGTCCAGTCCCTTTCTGAGCATGCTTTGACAGACATTTACCTTACACTCTTTATTACTTTCATCCCTGAAAGTACTTCAGATTACTTCAGATTTCTCCATTCCATGAATGTGCCCTAGGTTTCCTGTCTCAGAGTCTTTGTTCCTCTCCACTAACATTCACCTCTTTCTCTCTCATGCCCAGCCTGAAGGAATATTTCCAGGGCTAGAGCAAATCTCACTTCCTCAAAGTTATAGTTAAAATGTTTCTCTCTTTTTTTAGATCTGTTAACACTTTGTTTAGCATCTGTTTTTACAACATTAATATCATGTTCCCATGCCATGGATTTTAGAGGAATCAAAGGTGAATTGATTCCTTTAAAATCCATAGCAGTTAGAACAGATAGTCCATAAAACTTTACTTAATTTTGGGCTTAAACTTTTGAGAAAAAATGAAAGTCCTCACTTATACATTGGCTCAGTCAACAAGTATTTAGAAATCACATATTATATGCCAGGCAGTAGTACCCAAGTCAAAAAGTATCTTTGTTCTCCTAAAATATATATGATCTTGCTATGTTGTAAAGGTGGCCTTAAACTCTTGGTTGCAGTGATTCTCCTGTTTCAGCTTCCTGAACAGTATATTTCTATATTTTTAATCACATAGTATATACACAGAATGCACACAAATCTTCAGTATATACCTCTATGGCATTTTATATATGTATATACCTATGCAACCACCACTCACATCAAAGTATAGACTATTTTCAGCACCCAGATCTCCCTCCCTTCCAATATCCTCTTACCCACAGGAAATCAGTAGCCCAACTCTTACTCTCATTGATTAATTTTGCCTTCTTTAAATAGAATCACAGCATATGTTGTTTTATGCCTGGCTACTTTTGTACATCCCCATTTCTGTGAAAGTTATCCACGTGGTTGTGTGTAACAGAAGTTCACTCTTTTTATTCTGGTATGATATTCTGTTGAATATCCCACAGTTTATTCATTTTGCTATCAATGGACTTTTAGTTTGCCCTCAGTTTTGGACTTTTATGAATTAAACTGGTAAATACTCTTATATACAGCATTTTACAGACATAAGCACTTATTCCTCTGGATCTCTACCTTGCAATGGAATTATCAAGTCATAGGTGGCTGTAGTAGATACTGCCCAACAACCACACCAGAGGGGTGATGCCAACTTACATTCTCACCAACAACATAGAAAGCAAATTTTTAAATCCGGTAACGAAACAACTGATGGGGAGAGTTAAGAGCATATGATGATGCTATTTCAGATTGGAGGACCAGGCAAAGTGAAATGTAAACTTGAGACATGAATCACAAGAATCTGGCCATCTACAAGTCAAGAAAAGAAAATCTCAGGCAATGAGTAAAACCACAAAGGCCTTTGGGTAGGAAGTACCTCAATCTGTTTAAGGAACAGTCTTGGAATAAGTAGGGAAAAGAAAGACAGCATTATTGAGGCAGCTGCTACAATAGGTGACTGGAGCATAATTCTGTGGAGAATTTATAGTATCAAATACATGCTTCAGCACTGTCCTACTCTACAGCCAAGAGAGCTGGGGGACTTATCTACTCTTGCTTCCCTCAGTGCTGAGGCACAATACAGCACACCCACAACTCTTAGGAGGAGACGTTTATTTTGGCTTACAGTTAGTAGAGGTTTCAGTTTATAGTCACCTGCTCAAAGCCAGGGCAGCATAGCAAAGGGACCATGCAGAAGAGAAACAGAGAAAGATCAAGGAAGGAATGAGGGCATTAAATCCTTCCAGTACATGCACCCAGTGGCCCAATTCTCCTGACCAGGCTTCATCTCCAAAATCACATTTAGCTATAAACTCATCAGTAGACTCATCCAGTAGAGTATCACATCCCTATGATCCAATAACCCCTAAATATAAACCATAACATGTACCAACACCCATAGTCACTGATGAAGGATTGCTATTGACAGATTGGAGGTATGGATATTAACACACCAGAAACATTTATTTAGTTCCCAAGTCTGTGGGTTGGCATTTTAGGTTGGGCTCACATAGGCAGTGCTTCTTATCTCAACTGAATTCACAATTCACTCATGCATCTTGCAGTCAGCTGCAGCTCAGCTGATCTAGAATAATCTCAGCTGCAATGACTGAAGTGACTCAATTCTGCTCTTCATATCTCAACTTCCAGCTAGATATCATGGGCATGCTCTCATGCAAACACAAAAGAAGAGAAAGTGAATGAAAACCATTCAAGGCCTGGACTCAGAACTGGTCCACCATCACTTCTACTTATTTTGCCCAAAACAATTCATAAGGCCAGGCCAGATTCAAGAGGAGAGAAAATAATGCTTACTCTTTAGTGAATGAAATATCGAGGTTACTTGATAAAGGATGTGAATACAGGAAAAAGTGAAAGACTAGGGTCATTAATGCAATCTACTATACTTTAATACTTGCTTTTTTACTTACATGATTAAGTATATTTTGTACATCAACCATATCTTGCTAAAGTAGTTTCAAAAAGAAGATTGACCTTGGAGTGGTGGTGTACACCTGTAATCCCAGGTCTGTGTGAGGTGAGGGAGGAGGATCACAAGTTTGAGCTCATTCTAGGCAACTTAGTGATTTAGCAAGAGCCTGTCTCAAAATAAAAAGGGTATAACTCATTATGAAGCCCTTGGTTCAATCCCCAATACAGCAAAGAAGGAGAAAGAGGAGGAGAAAGGGGAGGGGGAGAGGGATAGGTAGAGGGAGAGAGGAGAGGTAGAGGAAGAGGAAGAAGAAGAAGGTTGAGTATATGTTCCCTTCCTTTTTCAGTTTAAAGTTTCTGTACCTTAAAACACTCGAGTATATAAAATAAGTAGCACTGTTTTTGGAATTATTAGGTTTTAATTCTTCATTTCTATATTTAGGTAGATAATAAAAGAGAATTGTAGAAAGTATGATTTCACCCATAAATGTCCTGTGCAAACATTAAAAACAAGATTATTAGTCACTGACATAAGATTCTTCTTGAACACAAGTTAGATCAAATCATAACCTTGAAGTTTATTCATTTTATATTGGAGAGAAGAATGTTATTCCTATATCTGATGTCTTCCATGGAAGAGTAGCGGTGCAAGGGGTACTTGCTTGTGTGTCACTTATGAAAGGGAACAAAGGAGCCTTTACTATTGCCACTGTTGCCATGGCCATATCATATTAAATCATTATGGAGGAGGACACTGAACCAGCTTTTCAAACAGGGTGTCTCCTTATAAGACATCTCTGCCAATGACATCAGAAGGAACATTGAGTACAGAGTGTCCGCTGGAGAGAATGTACAAAATATTCAAGCTGATGAGGAACCTATGAATCAAATCGCCCTGCTGTGCCCTGCTCAACACTATTTCTGTCTTGCATGAAGTTTGTGCCCTGAATTTGATTTACTAGCTTTAACACCATTCACCCACAGTGTAGTGTGTGGATTCAGCAAGGGGTTCAAATTAGGAACTGAAAGTCCACTACTGTACAATTGAAGCATAAAGATGTGAAACAGGTATAAACCTGTAGCCAGGAAGAAACATGCAAAGGTAGTGCATTTCTAAATGTCCTAATAAAGGAGAAGGGGCAATGCAGAATGGTACTTAAGAAGCCAAGTTACCCAGAGGATCTCAGGTTTGAGTCTAAACTCTGTAACTTCTCACTGCATGACTGCTCTAAGCCTCAGTTTGTTCATTGAAAAAATGGGACTACTGTCAAAACAAGCTCAATAGTTCAGTGGAGGGAGAAATCCCAAAGCAAAAGCACTTTGAAAGTAAGCATTCAGCAATATGAACTTTAAATTTGTTATCCAGAAAGGACCTAGGAGATCATGTAATTCAAACCCCTCATTCAGAAGATGAAAAACAAAGCCACACAGAGGGCAGAAGTCCCTGTCAGTTATACCACTGGTGGCATGTCAGAGCTAAAAAACCCAAGGCCTTCTGAATCCAGCACCTCTCCACATTATGTCTCTACCAGCACACAAAGGAGCACCAAGTCAGGTATGGTTGTACATGCCTATAATCCCAGCACTCAGGAGGCTGAGACAGGAGAATCGCCATGAGTTCAAAGAGAGCCTGGGCTACATTATGAGTGCAAGGCCAGCATGAACTAAATAGCAAGACCTTGTCTCAAGGGAAAAATGGCTTTAGTAACTAGCAGAGGGTTTTCCCCTTTCCTCTGCACAGCCACAACTCAAGCACAGGAAACTGAAAGATACTTTTCTAATAAGGTACTTGCTGCCTGCTCACTTAAATCTGCTGCAAGTGTCCCTGGGAAATAAAATATTGACAGGTTTGTCCAACAGCTGCTCAGCCTAGAGACCACAGCTTATTTTGGTGCATTTATGTTAACTCATCTGTCTTAAACTCTTTGTTAGTGACTCACCACATACTGATACCAAAAATATGCACCAAAATCTAAGAATCATTCATATGAAGGGCAAATCTTTTCCTTAAAATAAATTTCTGCCGTCTTGTTTTTATGAAGTTTTTCCTTCCTCCCACCTCCACATCACATTTTCTTCTCTCCTTTCTTCCTTCTCCATCTTTGATCACCAACAGTGGCAAGCAAGCTATGTGGTATGATCAAGAAAATCCTAGAATGGTCATCAGAAGACCTGGTTCTGATACTAGCCCAGCATTCTTTTGCTGTGAAAACCTAGCAAGTCATCACTGACAGGAATTTTTCTTACCCACAATTTGGGAAGTTGTATTAGCTCTACAGTTCCCATCAGCACAGTACTAAGAACTTCTTTATTGCTTTCCCTTCAAGAATTCCAAGTTTAAAGGATTTCTATCTCCTATGAAAACTGCCTTTTAATATTAGAAATTAACATCCCCCATTTGTAATAATCATACATATAAACAGCCTAATTAATATATATTATAATTGATAATAAGTAGAAAATAAAAATATTTAAAGGATTATACTGATTTATCTGCCAAGATTGCTACTGTTTCAAACACTGATCCCAGATTTATCATGGGAAAATATTCCATCTTTGTTAGTCTTACTGAAATATTGAAAACAGTTCAGATATTATGCTGTAGCATAATATAACAAACTAGGCATAAGCCAGGCATGGTGCACTTCCAGCACCCGGAAAGCTGAGGTAGGAGGATTGTTGAGAATTCGAGACCACTCAACTTAAACTGCACAGTGAGACTCTGTCTCAAAAAGACAAAAAAAATATAGTCAGACATGGGAAGTATACAAACCAACATCAGGATGATCCTAATTTCCAGGGAGAAGGGAAAAGAAGGAGATGAGGGAGATGGTCTCCTTGTATATCTGAAATATCTCACTTAAGTTCTTGCACAAAACAAGAAATTGTTAAAATGTTAAATTTGAGTTGATACATGAGTTTCACTCATTAAAATTATTCTTTCTTTTTATTTTTTAAATATTTCAAAATTAAATAAACTTAAAATAAGCTTATCTGTTGAAATTTATACAATACTGATGGCAGTGTACAATGATATAACCACTTCAGAAATTTGGCAGTTACTTAAAAAGTTAAACTTATGCCTACCATATGACTTAGCAATTCCCTTCCAAGGCATAGACCCAAGATGCACGAATACATACTTTCACCAAAAAAGACATGTATGAGGATGTTTATATCAGCTATATTAAAAATAACCAAATATAGGAAGTAGCCAAAATGCCCATCAATAAGTGAAAGGATAAACAAATTGTGATACACTCATATAATGAAATACTACTTAGCCATAAAATGGAGAAAAAAATTATCCAATAATATAAATAAACCTCAAAAAATATGCTGAGCCAAAGAAGCCAGATACATGCTGTGTGATTATATTTGCATTAAATTCTAAACCAGGCAAAAGAAACGCACAGTGATACTAACCAGAGCAATGGCTGCTACTATGGAGGGAGATTGCCTGGAAAGAGGCACTGGGCAGTTTCTGGAATTAGAGACATATCCTGAGGAAATGTCTTGATTGGGATGATTGATTACATAGACATTTACATTTTCCAAAAAACTCTTCAACATGTATATTTCAGATTTGTACATTTTACAGCATATAAATTTTACTTCGATTTTAAAAACCACCTGAAGCCTGTAAACTCATGTCCTATCTTCTTGGACTCCCAGGAGATCTGGGGACACAAGTCCAGAAATCAACTTTGGATTCCTTCATTTTTATCTCTGAACAACATAGGTGTTCGCTTTCTATATTGTTCTTCACTCTCATTACAAATGAGATCTTTCTTTGATGATATCTTTTAAAGATGATGTGTTCTAATGGAAAGAATATGGGCTTCAGAAACATCCAGAGCCTGGATTTGAGCCTCTACTCCAGGGCTTATTGACTGTGTGGCTCTGGGCAAGGAAATGACCTTCTTGAGTTTATTTTCTTAAACTTACACAGGAAAATACAAAGCCTACTTCCCAGGGTTATTTGGAAGATTAAATTAGATCACAAGCAAAAGCATATTTCACACAGCCAAGTTCAGCACAGATGCTCCATACATTCTGGTTTCCTTTTCTTCCTTCCTTTACTTTTTATAGACCTCCACAGAACGGAAGCTTCGTATCTCTTCCATCATCAAATTTCGATTCTGAATATATAGGCACAGCCTCCTTGTTCCCCCTCAACTGTGGCAAACAAAAGAGCTATTCTTGGGTCCTAACAAAGGGGCTGTTCCTCTGAGTCCAATGAATTCAAGGATCCTGATCTGACTCTACCTTCCTCTAGCCACAACTTTCCCCCACAGAGCAAGAGTCAGTGGTGTCAAGTCCCACCCAAAGCCTGTGCCTATTGTAACTACATTTTGGGTACTAGGACCCCAGAACACACTGTCCAAATGACCAAGAGCTTCCTTCCAGGGCTGACCTGAGCTCCTTCCATCATCCATCTTCCCAAGAAAGACTATCATGAATATGTACACCCCCAGGTCCAAGAAGACAGCAAGGGCAACTGTTTGGAGGCTTAATGGATGGAGTTTGAACATAAAGACAGGACCTTCACCCACATTTCACAGGACCAAACCAGATAGTGGAGGCTCCTGGGCTGAAATGAAAAAGGAAGATTGACTTCAGACTAGGCCCAGGTGTCAAGGACCGCTCACAACATACCACCAAGTTCTGGTGTGGGCAGGACACTTACGAGGCCAAAAATTCTAAATCTGGACATGAATTTTTAGGCCAACACAAATAAATATAAGACAAGGTAAGATACAAATTATGTTTTACAAATTTTAACATTTGAAGAAAGAATCTGTGGGCTTCCATTTTCACCCTTGCCCTAGACTTCTCAAATAATAGGAATAGGCCTACTCAGCACAATCCCCTCTCAGGGACTTTGTACTTGCTGTTATTTTGCCTAAAACACCCTCTCTCTCTCTTCACTTTCCTGACCATCATGTTTTAAAGGGCTCCCCAAAGGATATAAGAGTGTATCTCAGTTGCAATGTGCATGCCTAAAATAGCTCCCCAGACCTCATGCTTCTGCACTTTTGTTACAATTTCTTTTTCCTATTATAACTCACTATTTTGTTTATTGTCTGACTCCTTCATTAGAGTCTAAAATTCCAAACCACCAGATATATTTCTGCCTTGTTTACTCTTGTATTGCTAGCATCCAAAATAGTGTCTAATACATAGGAGGGGCTAAAGAATATATGTATTGAATTAATGCATGAATGATTTGATGAATAGATTTAAATCTCCAGGCCTTATTCTCTATTCTAATCCTACTTTTTCACAATATAAAAATCAAGAGAGAGCAAGAGAGCCAGAGCAAAACAAAACAAAATAAAAATTTTTAAATAGGCTAACTCACTTGCGTTTCAGATTGTTTCAGTTTTAATAAACCTGTTGAATACAGCCCTCGATTATTTCAGTTCTCTTGCTCTATTTTTACCACTGTCTGTTCTTATGATAGAGAATTCCAGACCCTTGACATCCTCTACATCTATCAACCTTCACCTGCCTCTATATACCTTCCTCTTATACCTGGAACAGCAAAGCCCCTCACCTCAACCATTTTTGTGTCAATACTGTCAAATGCCTTAGGCTTCCACCTGGCAAACCCTAACTCTGGCTAAAATCAAATAACATTTCTATTTCTACCTTTGAGTTACATCACAGTATAATAAATTAAGAGGTAGTGAAATGCTCTAAAAATGTAGTCATTTCTTTTCTGGCCAAAACTCTTTCCTACCAACTACTGCACATTCTTTACATGACTAAAATTAAAGATATAAGTCTTCTGTGGTATTTAATTAGCAATCTGGAAGAAGAAAATGTTGCTCTACTTTCATTCACAAATTTAATTTAATTACATTCCATACCCTTTTCCAAGCCAAGATGGTTGGGTTCAAATCGCTGGTTAAGAAAACCTAAGGTAAACGTTTATCAATTTTGAAAAGACTGAAATCCACAACTTATACAATCAACAAGTGTTCATTTTTCTCTCTCTCTCCTCTTCCTCCTTCTGTTCCTTCCCTGTCTTTCTCTGGCTACCATAACATACCTTCTTTAGTTCTGCTTTGCAGTCTACCTATAGAAATTACTGATCTCTTTTCAGTAGAGGATTAACAATAAAAAGCAAAACACAAACTACAGTTAAATAAGAGGAATAAGTTCAAGAGAATAGTGTACAATATGTGAATACAGATAACTATATACAGTATTCTTTACAGTACTAAGAAAGTAGGTTTTAAGTATTCTCACCACAAAAAATACAAATGAGTTAATATGTATTACTCAATTTAGCCATTCATATATATATATGTGTGTGTGTGTGTGTGTGTGTGTATTATTTGTGTATTTAAAAATAAAATAAAACATTAATATTTTACTCCAGGGTTGAAGTTGTACAGTGGTAAAGCACTTACCTAGCATGCATGAAGTCCTGGGTTTGATCCTCAGAATCTCCCAAAAATGTACCTCAATGGGTACTAATCTAGAGGAGATAAGGGTAAGAAGTTCTGGTGTGGTATTGAACAATACAGTGATTATAGATACTTACAATGTACTGTGTAATTCAAAAAGCTAGAAGAAAGGATGTTGAATATTTTAGCCAGAAAGACATAATGAATGTTTAGGATATAGGTGTGTTTACTCTGATTTAAGCATAATATAACATGAGGCTAGGGATATAGCCCACTGGTAGAGAGCTTGACTATCATGCATGAGGCTTTTGGATTCAATATCTAGCATCTCCCCCACTGAAATACACAATGTACACGCATTTTAAGATATGCTGTGGTACTCCATAAGTATGTACAATTTTATGCATTTATATATCTGTTAAAAGTAAATTTAAATTTGAAAAGAAGGAAATATTGCATACATGTTATTATTACTACTGTATAAATATAAATGTATATAACAAACATTATATAGCAACAAAAAGAAATTATATTAGTAGTATTAGGAATTTTATTTCTTTTCTCTAAACACTATTAAATGTTTTATTGTTTTTAAAACCAAAAGTGATGACAGGGTAGAGAAGAGGGAAAGAAAGCTTAATTTATTGCAGAGAGGCTATGATATTTTTTGAATTTCAAATCAGCATTTGTTCCATTGTTACCTAAAAGTAGCATCTCTCTGACCTTTAGTAAATCTCCTAAATAAGTAAAATTGGTCACAGTAGAACAATTTTAATCCTGCTTTTGTCATATGTATCCTACTGATTACAAATGTCTTACCAGCCTTTATTTAAATATCAAAATACAAAAGAAGACAAGATGGCTGATCAGTGAGCAACAGAATACAAAGCCTCCCAGGAGAAACAATTCATCTGCCAGAATAAAATACCCTGGAGAGATCCAGGCAGAGGGAGACGGATCCTCTTGACACAGGAAGAAATTAAAACATAAAAAAGCTCATCAAATACTTTGGGACTACAACTGAAACAGCTAAAAACTATAGGACACAACATTTTCACAATGACCTGGAAAGTTTGCACCAGCTTGAATCCACTCCAGCAGGCAGAGCCGCCCAAACTCGTTCCCACCACCACTCACAGGAAGCACAGCAGCACTAAAGTCGGGGGTTGGTGAGCCCAATGGAGAGCAAAGCCAGTGAAAGGACCTTCATTAATTCACAGTCAGTGCTGGGAATGAGACCCCCCACAGGAAGGGCTTGACCAAATGGGCGACATGTTGGAATCGGGCAAGAGGAGCATGAACTGGGAGTGACAGTGACTTCGGTTGGTTGCTCCCTCCTCAGAGCAGATTTGTGGGATTTGCTTGGACTGGGCCACGCCCCTGGCTGGGACCTAATGAGCCATCCCAAATCGATTCCCTGTGCCTAGCACGCAATACCCGGGTGAAGGCACCTGATGTTTGGCTGGCCCGGTGGGGAGGGTCATGCATACACAGCCTGCTTACACCTCAGTGACAAGAGCAGGCAGGAGAGGGCAGAGGTCCCTCGCCAGCGTGCTTCAGAGGAAACATGGCCACAAGGGAAGGGGACTGGGACCTGCACTGTACCCTGTGTGGAGGAAGCCAGTGCCATGACAGGAGAGAGAGGCAAGAGGAGACCACCAGCACAGAACCCTGAGTGCACTGATCCTGGAGAAGGAAAAACAAGGGAGACTGAGGGTGGCAAATACACAACATCAGACATGGCTTCAATGGACATTAAGAGATATCTTTGGGACCATGTAGACGAGCTCAAAATGGAAATATTAAATCAGATAAAGCAGGATATGAGTACAGTAATAAAAGAAATGCTCTCAGGAAGCATCTCTCAGGATGATACAGATGGAAGAAGGGAGGAACACAAAAAAAGGAGAGAAAGATTCGATAAAGAATATAAAGAAAATGTAGAATACATGAATCATATTCAAAGAGATGCCCAGGAAATTAAAAACTCCATTGAAAGCTGGCAAAATGCCTTAAAAGAATCTAAGGATAGACTATCAAAACTTGAAGACAAGTTTGCAATGTGTGATCATGAAAGTAAAGATCTTTTAAAAATAACAAGGAAACAGTCAGTAACAATACAAAGGCTAGAAGATGACAGGAGAATCTACAATTTAAGAATAAGAAATGTGAATGAAGAAGCAGGAATACATACAGGTGAATTACAAAGGCTATTCATGAAGATAATTAAGGAATACTTCCCAAGCATGGGCAAAGAAAATGACATTTGGTTGTGTGAGGAATATAGAACTCCAGCCACCTACAACCAAAACAGATCTACACCCAGACATATAATAATCAAGATACCAGAAATTCAATATAAAAACAATATTAAAAGCTGTCAGAAAAAAGAAACAGATTACCTATAAAGGTAAGCCCATCAGAATCATGGCTGACTTCTCCACACAGACCATCAGATCAAGAAGAGCTTGGAGCAAAATATTCCAAGCCCTGAAAGAAAATAATCTCCAGCCCAGATTGATGTACCCTGCAAAACTGTCACTAGAAATTAATGGAGAAACAAGATGCTTCCATGACAAAGAGGAACTGGATGAGTTTGTGACCACCAATCCAACCCTACAGAGAATACTGAAGGACATTCTAGAGAGAGAGAAAAAAATACCAGGATTTTAGGAACAGTGGCATAAAGCCCTCAACGACTTGGACAAGCAGTAGAATGAAAGAGAATACTAAACAAAAACAGAAAAATAGCATAGCAGAAATGAGGCAGAGAAGGATAACTAGAAAGTCTAACATAGATGGCCTTGATACGCTATATTGTTAATAGTGCACCAGGATTTAAAACTCACATTACTCACACTACTCTGCTTAGATGTGTTATATTCTGTTCCAATCATTCTACCTGTACTAGATTTGAGGGCACAGACAGTAATCCTAAAAATAACAGGATATAGTATGGTAATCATTCTTAATTTCCTATTAACTTAATCTAAAGCTCTGTAAAACCTACACTGTTTTACCATGACTGGTCATAATCGAATCTGGTTTGTTTGATCACAGTTTTGTATTGATTGATTTTATTCAAAGCTGTTTTGATTGATAGTATCAAGTCTGAGAGTCGAGGCAACTGCACTTAAGATGACACGATCCACTAGGATATCCACTCTGGTTTGGTTATTACCTGCCTTTGAAGTTTCATACTGTCTACAATGTTTTATTTTCACTAACATTGTTATTTACTGCTATACTCAATTATACTGCTATATTCAATTATGCCTGATGATATAGACTTTCTATTGAAGATAATAAGAAATGACACAGTAATCATTGTAGATCACCTTGTACTGTGGTTTTATAAGACTTTTTGGTTTCATGTTTTTATAGGAATTTGTTTTGTTTTGTCTTGCTAAGTTTGTTTTTCCCTCTAATACAGAAATGATAGAAATACACCTAGAGATTCATGCATGCATAGCTGTTTACACTCTCAATGTTTGACTATCTACTTTGTATGCTTTAATTTTGTAACTTGTGCAACTATTTCTAAGAGGATAATATGTAATTTATTAGCTAGTGATTTCTTACTGTTAATCTTTTTTTTGTAATTCTGTATTATCTCTACCCTTTACATGCTTTTGTTTCTCTTTAAATAAATTTTTAAAATGATAAAAATAAATAAATATCAAAATACAGAAAAATTGAAACTTTTTTCATGAATCATGGTATGAAGCAAGTTGCAAATGAAAATAACTATTAAATTGTCATAAAATATAATATGTTAAAGATTATAAATAATAGATTGCTAAAATTACCTCAAATTACATAAATACTGTTTTTCAAATGATAACAACAGAAGCACAGAATCAATGAAGCCTTTTTGATGGTTTACATTAGGATCATGATAATTTGTTTTACCTGACTGCCTCCACGATTTCCTAAATTTTTATAATTGACATTTACTGCTAAACATCATAGAATTACTATTCTTTTATTAACTCATTAATATCTTACACAGGTCTTATGGAAGTAGATATTAATTTTGTCTCCTTCACTTTATACATGACAAAGCATCTGTGAGGTGAAACTTGCTGAAGACTCCACAAGTGGAAATACAGAATTCACAATTCAGAACAACATACAGGTACTCTGTTAGGGACATGATAGGGATACTTTATTTTGTTGGGTAGTTTACAAATAACTTACATTTAAAATTTTTCTAATATTGCCTCAGAACTAGAGGTGCACCTCTCTGTGATTCTCTTTATATTTCTGCAACTTTCATGTAAAGTTTCAACTTTTCTATTTTAAATAATATATGTTTACCCTACATAATGATAGTGTTCATCATGGGGAATTTGTGCCTATGTATAATATGTCTTGATTCTTTTTTTCTCATTCCCCTCCTCTCCCTTCAATCTTTCTTCCCCTCCTCATTTACAAAAGTTTTGTTTTCATACTTTTCTTCCATTCTCTTTTTTAATCCCTTTTCCCTTCTCCCTCCCTTGTTCCCCTTCCCAACTGAACAGCTCTTCCCACTTCCCACTATCTATCCTCCACTGTGCTCCCTATTTGCCCTTTGATATTCTCACAGGAGGGAAACAATGTGATGTTTAAACTTTTGTCTGCATTGTTTCACTTAAGATTAAGGTTTTTGAGACGTGTCCATTTACCTAAAAATGTCTCAAATGTATCCTTCTTTATGTCACAGTAGTATTTTGTTGTATACAAATACCAATTTTTTTATTCATTCATCTGTTAATGGGCATATTGGTAGTTTCAATATTTATCTATATCAACCATGTTGTTATAAACATGAGTATGCATATATCCCATAGTATGATGCATTTAACTCTTTCAGGAAAATACCTAAAAGCTCTAGTTTTAGTTTTTTGGGGAATCTCCATACTGATTTCCACAGTGGTTGCACCAGTCTTCATTCACACCAACAGTGGAGAAGAGTTCCTTTTTCCCCACAGCTTTGCCAGCATTTGTGATTGGTTGATTTCTTGAATGAGACAAAAATTCAGTGTTGTTTTAATTCGCATTTTTTGAATGCCCAGTGATGTTGAACATTTTTTCATATTTATTTGCTGTTTGTACTTCTTCTTCAGAGAAGTGTCTATTCATTTCAGATGCCCATTTTTGAATTGCATCTTTAAATTGGGGGAGTCAGAATTTTCTGATTTCTTTATATATTCCAAATATTAGTTCTTTGTCTCAGAAGTAACTGGTAAAATTTTGTTCTACATGCTCTGAGTTATCTCTTCACTCTGTTGGTAGTTTTTGATTTTTTTTCTCTTGCTGTGCAAAAGCTTTTTAATTTGATGTGAACCCAGTTGTTGATTCTTTGTAATATTTCCTGTGCAATTAGAATATTTTTCATAATCTTTACTGATACCTATGTTTTCAACAGTTTTACTTTGTCTATCTTCCAGGAGAGATTAAGTGTTTCTGTTTTAGTATCTAGATCTTTGATCCATTTCAATTTTAGTTTAATGCATGATGAGACATTTGGGCCTATGTTTAATCTTTGCCATGTGAAAAGACAATTTCCTGATTCTGTCAATAAATTTTATTCATAATAAATGTAAAAAAAGAAAGAAATCAAATAATAACACATTCTGGAAAGCCTGTAGGTGGGGGAGGAACATTTTCACATTGTTGGTGATAATGTAAACTAGTACAATCATTATATAAATCAGCATGGAGATTCAAAAAAAATCTTAAATCAAAAATTCCATTCAATCCAGCTATTCCTTTCTAGGTATGTTTCCAGAAAAGTTAAAGGCATAATATTACAGCTACATATACATACAATTCATAAAAGTTAAATCTTGGACGCAGCCTATAGTTCCATCAACACAATAGACAAAGAAAATATGATATTTATACACAATGGAGTACCACTCTGCCATAAAGAAAGATAAATTTCAGTTGTTTGTAGGAAAATGTATGTTCCTTGAGACCATAATGTTAAGTGAAATAAATCAGACACACAAGCTTAAATATTGAATGGTTTCTCTTATATGAGAATCCCAAAACATAAAGAACAAGATTAAATCTAGATAATAGGAAAAAGAGGGATAGATCTTTTGCAAAATCAAAGGGAACTTAGAAATGGATAAGGGGGTGGGAGGGCAGGGAAAGTGGATGGAAAAAAGAAATAAGATGTATTTTGCACATGTACCAGCTCCCATGAGCAATGTAATCATTATGTACTGCAAGTATGTGCTAATAAAAAATAAAAAGTAAAGAAAAACCAGAAGCACAGATCTCAGATGCTCAATTTTTGCAAAGGGAAACTTCATTTTAAAAGTGGTACTAAATCTTTGCACCTAAAGAACTCAAGTAAAGGGCTTTATCATTCCCTTTAGGTCCAGACCCACAACAAACCCAGAGTTTCAGTAAACAAGTAAGGCAAATAATCTATTTATGATACATTAATTTCTTGAGGTTACTTCCTAATCGAGACAAAAATAAACCCTAGACATAAGTGCATCTCGCTTACGGCTTCTCCATAAATAAAATTGCAAATCAATAATCATGTTCATTTCCTGAGTAATGCCTTGATTATTACTCTACATTCTTGCATAGAAATATGAGCAAAAAAATAAACAAGATTTAATCAAGAATACTCCAGCATGCCAGTAGGTATAGTTGGATGTATGTTTCTTAGCAAATCTACTATTGTTATTTTATTTTATTTTATTTTATTTTATTTTATTTTATTTTGGTGCTGGGAATTGAACCTTTGGCATCATTTATGCTAAAGACACACTCCATGATTGAACTACACCTCCAATCTACACTACTGTTATTTTATAGCATTTTTTTCAAACCTATATGCTTGCCTATTTTAAGGAACTCTTTAAGAGTTATAACTAAATTGGTAAAGTTAAATATCACTGAGAATTTCACAAGTGA
The DNA here is from genome assembly GCA_004027455.1 of Hydrochoerus hydrochaeris. Taxonomy (NCBI): domain Eukaryota; kingdom Metazoa; phylum Chordata; class Mammalia; order Rodentia; family Hydrochaeridae; genus Hydrochoerus; species Hydrochoerus hydrochaeris. The sequence continues at coordinate 470,953 of PVLA01000009.1, forward strand.
ATTATTCTGAGTTATAAACCCATTAGTTGAATTACCAATAGTGACAGAGATCTAATACCATTCCAATTTTTCCAAGAGCAAGTTTTTTATTTTTCATTTATATATGTATTACCATATTTGCTATTAATATTTTTGCAAAAATATTGAAAGTTGAAATAAAAATTAAGCTCATAAATCACAAAGTAACATTTGTAGAAGGAGCCACAACTGAATGTGTCATCTCTCTAGCATGATACCGTAATCTTTCCATAGGTGACCCACTTACATTCCATGTAAGAGTAAGGCTGTATTATTAAGTAATAAAGTATGAGCATGCTGAAGGATGATGCATGCATTCATGCTTACTACATCGTGCTGTGTGAGCTGGTCAAGGGCCTTCTACATCATTAAATGTGTTTTATGAAGCAACAATAAGAAGTCTTGGGAGATTTTTCTATAATTCTCATTTTTAAATAAAAATCCAAAGAAAAAGAATAATTTCTAACAGTGTAGGAACTCATTGGCACTTTTTTACATACATAACTTTCAAATAAATGGTAAATCATATGTGAGGGAGTAAGGTTAGTTCCAGAGATATAACAAAAGCAATTCCTCATCTATCTGTGTTATACTCCTAGGGGCACTGGCATTCAGTGTGGGACACTGGGCTCCTCTGGGGTTCTCAATACTTTGATGTTCCTGTGTTTTGGGAAACAGTTATAAAAGCAGAATAATCTAAGGTGCCTTTTCAGAATGCACCTGAGTTATTTAAAAGATAATATATGAAAACACAGAGGAGAGATGTTTTTACTATTGATACAAGTTAATCAAGTAGGCATAAATCAATGTTTTTATAATAACAAGAGACACTTTCAATAGCAATTATTGTCACCAAAATAGCTCAGCATGTATCAAGGTTTTATTTCTCCAGTCATGAGAAAAAAGAAAGAATGAATGAGAGAATGAGGAACGATAAGAGAAAAGGAATTCATTTTATTTCTTTTACGCTTTTACCAAGTTTTGTTCATTTGAGATTTATGTAATACTATAAGAGGAAGTAGTCAATTATTTTCAGCAATACTGTGATATGCTAAGACCAGATTATTTCCTGATTTTACAGCCTTTTCCTAAAGTACTTCATTGTCATTGCCCAATGACAGGGTTACCTAAAGAAATACACCTAATGTACGTTAAACAGGAGAGTTTATTGTCTCTCAGTGGCCTGCTGAATCCTATGGTGAGGTAGCCTAAAAGGAAAATTAAAAGATGTTTGAAAAAATAATTTTAAGTAGACTCTTATTCTGATTGTTCTAAAATATTTTCTAACTCAGATTTCAGGTTTTAATTAAATCATCCTTAAGATTTCTGACTGGGTGAGATAACAGCATCATATAGTATAGAACTAAATGGAACCTTGAAAACCATTAGTCTAACCTTTTTATTACAGAAGATGAAACAAGCCCAGAAAGATGATTTACTGAAGTCACAGAACTAAATAATAGCAGGAGAAATGAAATAAATTAGACACAGAAGGATAACTATCAAGTGGTTTCTCTTATATGAGAAGCCCAAAGTATAAATAATTTTAAGAGAGAAAAGATTATAGGAAACAGAGAGGTATACTTCATGGAGCAGAGAAGGGGATCTGGAAATGGGGGAAGACAAAAGGGAAGGTAAGGAAAGTAAAAAGTTTCGATGCAATATGCGCAGGTACCAAATTCCTATTATGAATTATTTATTACGTATCACAAACACATACTAAATAAATAGTAAGAGGCGTCCCGAGCCCAGGCATTTTAACTCCTACACAAGTGATCTTTGATCTTCATGTGGAGCACATATATGTGAAGACATCAACTTCAGGAGAAACTGTTAGGTTTATCTTCTGAACCTCATCCCTGCACCCTAAGCTTTTCCTCCCTCATGGAGAAAACTTACACTTTTCTTTCCCTACTCTCCTTCTCAAGTCCTACCAGTTTATTTGTTCTGGATTCTAAACCCAAAGTCCCCTTTTCTGTGTCTTTTGTGACAGCTAATTTAATTAAGTCTTATGCTATAATGAGTTCCATGTGGTTTCACACTAAGCTTTTCAAACATGGATTCACATGAATATAATGCCAAATTCCATTCATCTTCATCAACCATAAAATTCTCTGAAAAATTGGTTGCAGAATGATGAACATCTTTGTCTCTTGACAGAGCCATTCTCCACCCCTCTTTCCTCAGTGCTGTGCACCTGCCTATCTGTAGGACCATATCAATGGGCTCTCTTGTCTTCTGCCTTCCAGCTGGGTCCCAAGAACAAGTGACACCAGCAGGAACTCAGAGAGCCAAACATGAAGTTGGGATACTTATTCCTTAGGTCTGCCTCCAAAAATCCCTATAGGCTGGCTGTATCACTCTGTGGAAGGTCACAGCTACTTCAAGAAGTGGGCCCCAGATGTACTTCTTCCCTTTGTTCCTCCAGGCCTAGAGCTGGTAACAGCACCTCAGTATTCTATTTCAGGATAGATCATTTCTGTCTTCCCAGTTTCCCTAATCCAGCGCTAGAAAAACTATAGCACACAGCACATGTATCACAGTGGGCTATATGTATTGTTGGAAGCTCTAAAAGGTTGGATGCATTTGTAAGTAGACCTATTAAGCCATCCCCAGCTACCAAACCTGAATGTGTCATCTGTTTCCAGCAAGACCATAACTGAAATAGAGTAAATAAGATGTTAAAGACTTTGACTAATTAATTTAAATACATTTGTGCTACCATAAACAGGGGTACTGTATGTTAAAGAGTAGAATGAAAAATATAAATTTATTGTTGTCTGCTAAAGAGCATCTCTATGGAAAATTTCAGAACACATTGGCAAATATAATTCTCTTTCCTTACAGAAGATTTATGATCACCAGAACTCAATCAGAACTTCTGCATTACCAATTTTTCTGGTCTTTGACTTGAAATAAAATTTAAAAAGGCAAGAAGAAAAATGAAAAGAATTTCATGGCAGGAATTTGCCTTATAAAAATATTTTCAAATTATGCCCTAAGCTAGGACACTGGTTCCTTTTTTTAAAAGTCTGGTATTCACATTTAAATTTTTTCCTTTTTAAAATTTTACCCACAAATACAGTTTTGTAAAAATGTATAAATATCATACATATTCAGATTTTTGATGCAGTCTTTTTCTTTCCTTTTCCCATTCAGTTTGGCTTCACTCTCCCCATCAATTGCCTCTTTCTCCATGTATATCCCCTTCCAAATAACCCATGCTTGCAATTTAGTTTGTATCCATACACATTATCTCCAAGCTTGTGTAATTTTATATGTACACATACAGGTACACATAATAAAAGAGATTATTTTGATCATCCATTTAGAAGGATGAGATTACACGGGCTCTCTCGAACTTGTTTTTCTCATTCAAAAATATTATCCGGAACATGACAAGACAGAGAAACAGCAAAAGGCCTCCAACCGCCGAACCAGGGAAAGTGAGTCCAGTAGACGTAAATGCAGAGGAGGTTGAGGGCAGCAAACATGTAATATCACACATGGCCTCATCGGAAATAAAGAAATATATCTGTGACAAATTTAAATCTGAAGTTGTAACTCAGGTGAGTCAAGATATAAGAAGATTAATAAAAGAAATCCTGGGTAATCCTCAAGTAGACACAAATGAAAGAATGGAGGAACCCAGAGAAAGAAGAGAAGCCTTTGATGAAGAATATAAAAAAAATCTAGAATATATGAAACAGATCCAAAGAGAATATCAGGAAATTAAAAACTCCATTGAAAGCTGGCAAAACCTTTTAACAGAAACTAAAGACAAACTTTCAGAACTTGAAGATAGATTTGCAATATATGATCACGAAAGGAAGGATCTCTTAAAAATAACAAGGAACCAGGAAGCAACAATACAAAGGCTAGAAGATGACAAGAGGATTTATAACCTAAGAATAAAATATGTGAATGAAGATGCAGCAACAAATTCAAATGAAATAAAAAGTCTATTCACAGAAATAATTAAGGAAAACTTTCCAAACATAGGTAAAGGAAGTGAAGTTCAGATAAATGAGGCATACAGAACTCCAGTCAGCTACAACCAAAACAGATCTACACCCAGACATATAATAATCAGGATCCCAGAAATCCATCATAAGAACAGAATATTAAAAGTGGTCAGAGAAAAGAAACAGATTACCTATAAAGGAAAACTCATCAAAATCACAGCAGACTTCTCTATGCAAACCATTAAATCAAGAATTGCTTGGAGCAAAATATTCCAAGCCCTGGAAGAAAATAACCTCCAACCCAGATTAATGTACTCTGCAAAACTGTCTCTCAAAATTAATGGAGAGACAAGATATTTCCACGACAAAGAGGAACTGGCAGAGTTCATGACCACCAATCCAACCCTGCAAAGAATATTGAAGGATATTCTAGAGAGAGAAAAGAAAATCACTAGGATTCCAGGAACAATGGCAGAAAGGCCTCAAAGAAAGGGGCAGACAGTGGAATGAAGGAGAAAATAAACAACAATGACAGAAAAATAGCATAGCAGAGATTAGACAGAGAAGATTGGTTATAACGCTGTTTTATCTTGACTGATTTTATTTGAATCTGGTATGCTTGAGAATATCAAGTCTGAGAGTAGAGGCAACTTCTCTGAAGATGACAAGATTCAATAGGATACCCATTCTCATTTGATTAACTGCCTTTGAAGTCCTATAATGTCTCCAATGTTTAGATTTTATTAAAAGTATAATGCAATGCTAAGTTTAATTATACTGTGTTTGATGATACAGAAAATTTTATTGAAAATAACAAGAGACATCATAGTAATTACCATAGATCACCTAGTATTGTGGTTTTATATGTCCTTTTCATTTTGTATTTCTCTAGGAATTTGTATTGTTGACTTGTTTTGATTTGTTTCTCCCTCTAATACAGAAAGGCTAGGTATACATGTAGAAACTTATACATGTGTAGAAGTTCTAAGTAGTTTATGAGAATGGATTATAGTTATTTTAAACAAAAAGAGAGAGGAAAAGAAAGTATTCTAAAGTTTATAACTGCATGTATGTTTAAGCGTGTAGGATTGATAACCAAATTACTAAATTTTTGTTGGATATACGACCAGAACTGGTTGAAGTCTCACTGTTTAAATGTCCACTTTGTATGCTTTACTTTTGTAACTCGAACAACTACTTCTAGGAGGAAAATATGTAATTATCAACTAGTGATTTCTTACTGGTTACTATTTTTGTTTTTTTGTTTTGTTTTGTTTTGTTTTTGAAATTTTTTATTGTACCTACCCTCTTTCTGTTTCAATTTTTTTAAATAAAAATGTTTTTAAAAATATCATCTGGATGTTTTCAAGTATGTTAGTATGCCTCTGGTTCTTGATTAGCTGACTGAACAATATTACACTGGGTGAATATATCATGATTTTTTCAATCATTGCCTATTAGTCAATGGTTAGACTGGTAACCATTTTTTACTGGTACAAGGTGTGTGTGTATGTATGTTTATTCATAATTGTTGTTCTTAATTTCTAAGAGCTGATACCCTGAAAAGTGATGACTGGGTCAAGTGACATGGGTATTTTTAGTTTTAATATATGTTGCCAGATTATCTTGCAAAAAGCTGTAGTAGGTCAAATTTCCTCAAGCAATGAATGAGGGTGCCCTTTTCCCTTCATCCAACCAATGATAATTGTTATAGGTCCTCTTAAATTTTGTATATATTTGTTGGATATCTTTTTGCTATTCTTAATTTTGTTAAAAGTTGCTTTTTCTGTGTTGTTGGTCATCTTGATTTGCTCTTTGGCCCATTATTTATATTTTCAGAAAAATTACATATGTATAATAGAAATGTTGAAAGCTTAAAACATATGACTGCAACATTTTTATATTTATCTTCCTATTACTGATTCTATAAAGTACATTGTTGAAAAATACAAAGTGTAAGCTGATCTAGATTTTAGAACTTTTTGTTTTGTTTTTTGTTGTTGTTGTTCATCCAGGAAAAAGTGTTCCTTCAAAAACCCAGGCTGTTAAATTATTTTTGACAGTTTTTTAAATAATTGTCTCTTTAAATCTTTTGAATTTGCTATATTGAATTAAAACATTCTTTTTATTAAAGATAGTATGTTAGAGAAAACAAAGCCACACAAGCAAGCAACCCCAGTCTGGGAACCAGTGCCTTGTCTGGGCCACTGCCAGACTGGAACAGACAGAGCCTAGCCCCTTTCAGTGTGCAGGGTGGCAAACAAGAAGTAACAATCCACCCATTCCCACCCCTACTATAAGCGATCAGCTTATCCAGAGAAACACAGGCTGTGATGATAGCTATGGCGGTGAAATGCAATTGGATACCTGGGTACTTTGGTGTTCCACTAACATTGCAGGTCTAGGGCCAGTGGTCTTATCATAGGTTCAGAGGATAGTGGTACTCAGTGTGACATCTAGGGGATCTACTTCTGAGGGTTGCAGTCATAGTTGATTCCTATGGTCTTGTTTTGGAAGTCTTATATCATTTATATTATTTTTGGGGGGTTGTGTTTTATTCTCCTTTGTTTTGTTTGATTATGTCAAATCCAGTGACAGGAGAAGCTATTTCAAAGATAGCAAAATGTATTATGGTAGCAAGGTTGGATTTACTATAGGCTTGTTTTAAAGCCCTTTACTGCATTCATTGTTTTGTTTTCCTTGATTCTACTCTGTTCTGTTCTGTTTGATTTTTACTAAGTCTGAAGTTATCTGCAGCTATTTTGAAGACATCAAACTGCATTATGGTAACTATTTTTGATTTTGTAATGTTTTGAAGTCTTGTATTTTTATACTGGTTTGTTTTGATTGGTTTTATTCTATTTTATCATTTTTAAAGTTGAAAAAAAGGATATTATGTGTAAAGCTAGGTGTGGCACACACTCCTGTAATCTAGCACTTGAAAGGCTGAGGCAGGAGCATCATTTGCAAGTTCAAGACCAGCCTGGTCTACAAAGTGATCCCAAGGCCAGCCTGAAATACATAGTGAAACCCTGTCTCAAAAAAACAAAAAAAAGATACTATGTTTGTCTGGTGTTGCTTAAGTTTTTCCAAATATATTCTTTATCCATTAACTTTGCATACATTTTCACATTTTTATAAAATCACATACAACTCAGCCAAGTTCTGGTTAAAAAAATCTAATCCATGGGCTGGGTATGCATCTCAGGAGAAGAGCACTAGCTTGGCATGTGCAAGGCCCTGTGTTCAATTCCCAGCACTGCAAAACAAAAAGTGGTGGAGAGTTCTATTCCACCCTTATTTGTACATGTTGTTTCCTAAATATTCTAAGAGAATATTTTATTCTTTTTGTAAGAATTTAACCCTTTTTAAATTTATTTATTTATGTCTATAATAGACAGGTCTGATTTTATTTTATTCTCGATGCACAGGCTACTAATGCCTACTCCATGTATTTCATAATCCATCTTTCTCCCCACATTTCTCTTTTACAATCCTTAGTCTCTCCCTCAATTTCCCATCTCTCTCTCAAACAATTCTCCATTTTCTCCCATAATACTGTGTCTCTTCCACAGTTCCTTGTCTCTCCAACAATCCTCTAGTTTCTCCCACAATTTCCCATTCTCTCCCACAGTTGATTTCTCCCACAATTCCTATTCTCTCTCACACCTTTCCAGGCTCACCCACAATTAGCTCTCTCACAGTCTCCATTTTCTTCTATAATACATGTCTTTTCCATATTCTCTCTCACAATTCCTTCAATTCTTTGCTCTTGTCCTCTCATTATTCCTCTTTCACAGGATTTCATCTTGCTTGAAGTTTTCTGATGCCAAAATTCTCCATTTTCTTCCACAATTCTCTTTTCTCCAAAACATTCCATTCTCTTTCACAAATGTCTCTCTTCAATTGTTACTCTCACAATTCCTCATGTCTTAAATAATTCTCAACTTCCATTAGTTTTTTGTTTTCTCATACAATTTATTCTCTCTCAAAATTCTAGCATCTTCCACAATTCCCTCTCTCACATACAATTCTCTCAGATATTTTTCCTTTCTAAAAAATTGTGACTCTCATGTAATTCCTTCTTTTCCCTCCAGTTACCTATTCTATGCAAAAATTCTCCATGCTATGCCATAACTCCCTGTCATTCTCACAATTACTTGCCATGTGTTAAATTCGTGTGTGTGTGTGTGTGTGTGTGTGTGTGTGCATGTGCTAGGGGTTGAACCCAAGGTTCATGAATTTTGGGCAAGTGCTCTACCACTGAGCTACACATCCAGCAGTATTATTAACATTTTGTATGTGTTTGAATCTTTTCCTGGGTTGTTTTGTTCCCCTGAACTTTTTCTTCTTATTTAGTTCTATATTGATCAGAGTGTATTATATGTTTACTAATCTGTAAAAACATATCGACCCTTCCATTAAACTTCAAAAAATTGACTCTTCCCAGACATTCTTCCTGCCCCAACCCTCCAAAGTATTTTACTCCATTTTTAAGATATGTACCTCAAAAATAACCTATTGGAATTCTAACTAAGACCAGTTGAATAAATATACTAATTTGAGACAATCAAGTTTATTAACTTTGTCTTCTTCCCCAAGATTTGGAGTCTTTCCATTTGGTCTTGTTTTATGACCTTCAATACAAATGTATAGCCTATTCATGGAAATTCTGAATCTTTCTTGTTATCTTTCTGTTATGTATCTCATGGTTGGTTGCTTGGTTGGTGGGTGGGTTGGTTTTCAATATTAAGGTTATTAGCATGTCTAAAAGTAGTAGACAAGGTAACAATGGTAGGACATGTAGTCAGAGAAGGAGCCTTTTTTGCCTTATAGGTTTTATCAGTTATTTATCACTGCATAACGAATTACCTCAAAATTAGCAACTTAAAACAACAAGAAATATTTATTATCTCACACTCTCCATGGATCAGGAATTTTTTCGTAGTTTAGTTAAGAAGTTCTGCCTCTTAGACTGTCTTGAGATCACTGTCAAGATATCAGTCAAGTCCAATACAGGACTCTGAAAAAGGAGATTGGAGAGGACATAAGAAAATGGAAAGATATTCTCTGCTCCTGGATAGACAGAATCAATATTATCAAAATGGCCATATTCCCAAAACCATTATAGAGATTCAACACAGCTCCAATCATAATGTCACCAGCATACCTTATGGATCTAGAAAAAACTATCTTAAAACTCATATGGAATTAAAAATGAGCAAGAATAGCAAAAGAAATTTTGGGCAACAAGAACAAAGCAGGAGTCATACCAATACCTAACTTCAAACTATACTACAAAGCAATTGTGACAAAAACAGCATGGTACTGGAACAAAAACAGATATATGGATCAGTGGAACAAAACTGACCATACAGAAACTTTCCCAGACACATTCAGCTATTTGATCTTCAACAAAGGGCCAAACATGTAAGTTTGAGGAGAGATAGCCTATTCAACAAGTGTTGTTGGGAAAACTGGTTATCTGTGTGCAAAAAAGATGATTGAACCTGAACTCTTCTTTCTCACCATATACTAAATTAAAACAAAAATGGGTCAAGATCTAAACATTAAAACAGAAACAGTAAACCTGCTGGAAGAAAAAACATGTAAAACACTTGAAGACATAAGTGTAGGGAAACATTTTCTAAATGGAACCTCTACTGCACAAGAAATAGCAGCAAGTATCAACAAGTGGGATTATACCAAACTAAAAAGCTTCTATACAGCAAAAGAATCAATCAGTAGAGTGAAGAAACCACCTACACAATGGGAAAAATTTTTCCAGCTACTTCTCAGAGGACTAATACCCAGAATATACAAAGAACTCAAAAAAATTAAACCACCTAAAATTAAAGATCTACTCAAGAAATGAGAAAAAGGAATGAACAGATATTTCACAGAGGAAAAAAAAATACAAATATATGAAAAAATGCTCAACATCTCTGGCCATTAGAGAAACGCAAATTAAAACAACACGAAGATTGAATCTTATTCCAGAAAGAATGGCTATCAGGGAATCAAACAACAAATGCTGGTGTGGCTATGGTGAAAAAGGAACTCTCCTGCATTGCTGGTGAGAATGTAAATTAATACAACCACTATGGCAATCAATATGGAGAATTCTCTAAGAATTGAAATTAGAAATTCCACATGACTCAGTTATCCCCCTGCTAGATATCTTTCCCAAAGTGCTTAAGACATCATATGACAGCAACACTTGCATACCAATGTTTAAAGAAGCACAACTCATAATAGCTAAAATCTGGAAACTGTCTTTATATCTATCAACAGATGATTGGATAAAGAAAATGTGGTGTCTAAATATAATGGAATACTAATCTGCTATAAAGAAAGACATATTTGAGGCATTTGTAGGAAAATCAATGCACCTGAAAAATATAATGTTGAATGAAATAAACCACATACACAAGCTTAAATACTATACGGTGTCTCCCATTTGAGTGAGCCAAAGTACAAAGAGAATAAGGATGGATAAAAGGGGATAAAAAGATGGATCTCTTGTAATAGAGAAGTGATACAAGGGAAAAAGCTTGAGGGATGAGGAGAAAGAGAAGGGGAAATAAGTAGAATAAAGATATGTCATGTACAGGAACCTAATAACATCAATTATTATAAACATTATATACCACAATATTAGCTAAGTTTAATAATATCAACAACAATGAAAGATGTGATAGGGAAATTGGAAGAGGAGGGAGGGAAAGAGAAGGGTATTAATAATGAAACAAGATGTGGTATATACATGTAAGCACTCCCCAGAATGACTATAAACTGCAAACATATACTAATTTAAAAAAAAAAAAGATGTCACCCAGAGATGCAGTCATCTGAAAACTTGACCAGAAACTGAAAGATCCACTTTTAAAATAGATTACTTAGAAGAACTTTTCTGTAGGTATTTGTGATTTCAAACATTGAAATCCAATACCTACCTAGTGCCTAAAGTAAAACCTTGACGTGTATGCACAGTCACTGTTCTCTGGGGGTTTTGTTTTGTTTTGTTTTGTTTTGTTTTGTTTTGTTTGCTTCTATGCTAATGTTGAATAACATGTTTTGAATGTGAACCCATATAAATGTCAAATTCTAGCTACAAATGTCACAACTCATGTGCACTTCTAAAACCTATACATACTCTCTTTTGGAAACACAATATCATTTAGAGCAAGAGGACAGTAAGAAAGGAAGGATGGATATTTCAAAGCAGAAAATATGGAGAGTCTCCTGATTTTGAAAGAATTTGAAATGCTCTGTGTAAGTCCTAGTCTCTTGCAAACATAATAAATGGTAATATCTCTAGGTATACAGACTACTATATCCACCTATTTTAAAAGAGGGAGAGCTTATGTAAATGAAATGGGAACTGTTTGGTTGGACAGAATTACTCTATTTTCCAAGAGTTCAATCTTGTTTTTTAATGTTAGGTTACAAGATTATTCTCAAGTTGTGAGGCTGCAGATTGCTTAAATTATTCTTCCATCTTTTTCTTCTGGTTTTATTAAATTTATTATTCTAGGGAGTAGAATTGTTCTCAGTAGTCAGCGTTCTGTGGACATTCTCCTGTTCAATTTCACTGGACCTGAAGAGTAATAAAGAGCTACAAGCCCAGGAGGTACAGGCAGAGGCCAGGAAGTAGGTAAACGGTGCGTCAAGCAAAAGTCAGAAGAAAGGCAATATGTCTGATGAAAATTAATAAAATATAAGAATTATTCAGGACCTATCTGACAGAAGAGCTGTCAAGAAAAACTTATCAGCTAAATGAGAAAGATTTTTTGAGAGAAGTAATTTATTAGGATCTATCAAAGCTTAGATACCATATTGCTTAGCATCACCTGCCTTCCTCTGTGTAATTTCATTCTCATCAGCTGCTAAATAAAATGGTTTCTAGGTATACCAGGAAGGCAGTACCTCGGAGAAAAGACTCTGAATTAAGTCATTAGAAAAGTCTACACCCCACTATAAATTAATAAATGTTTCATTCTGCTTTACAAACTGGATACCTATAAAATTTATTTTATGGTTTTCTGGAACCTGATTGCCTCCCAGAATAGGAAAAAACAAAAAAGTGTGCTTTTGTTTCTTTTCTCTCTCATTTTATATTTGAAAAGAAAATCAATATGCTATTTTTTAGTATAAGTTCTGTCGAGTCAAGCACATGTTAAAAGCGCTTACAACTTCTTAAAAATCTTGACAAATGTGGATGGTGAAATTTGAATTATGGAAAGGTCTGAATTGTAGGGCACTGCTAATGAACCGAGGTATACGATAATCTGCCCTGATATAGATTTAAGTAGAAAACATGTTAAACTTACTCCATCTAATAGATAATTCATGTCTAATTAGCAAAATTCATTTGATCACAAGTAATTATATTAATACACAGAGGAATTCTTAGCCCCTAGTGAATTCCCTGATATTGCAAGTACAATTTCACATATGTCTGTGTAATTTAGGTAGTACCCTTTCTGTTTCAAGTGAGAAATACTCAAATCAAACTTGTTCAAGCATAAAAAAGGAAGTTAAGTTTTCTCACAAAATCCAGAATTAGATATGTAATTGGCTGAGCCTTTAAAATGACTAGAATTATATATATATATATGTATATATATATATATATCTTATATATAAACTTGATATATTTATATATAAATATATATATATACACTATATATAAGCACATATACATATATAAATTTTAGGATTTCTTGTTACATAAAACAGATAAGTTCATACGATCTTTCTCTATTAAATCTGTATTTTGTTATAGGAGTCTCAGGTATGAACCTAACAATGGGTAAGGAAAAGATCTTTTTAATCCCCTATACTAACAATAGCTTCTGATCTTTATGCCTTAATGTCTTAAACTTCTGAAGAGAAACTGATCCTCTTTCTCCTTTTTGGTTCTAAAAAGCCTTAGACCCAGACTCTGATTGGCTGGTTCTATGTGAGTCATATGGGCCAACCAATAAGTTGTGTACAGGTATGAGCTCTTGTTGTACCAACATTGAGGCTCCCGTGATAGCCACGTGGATGGAAGGCAATTCCCAGGAGGAAAGCTAACTTGTACATAGGTATTTTCTTGGAACAGATGCACAAATCCTATCAAATTTTCTTGTACCTTTGACCTCAAAATGTTTATGAACTACTGCCTTAGTTCAGCTTATGTCCTCAAACCTTCTCCTAACACAAATCAGCTATATACTTCCTTTAATGTTTTCATAGTACACTATTATTTAAAATTTATTAAGGATTTACAATAAAAATTAATGTAAGATTACACGAATTCTAAATTATTAGAATTCAAACTAACAGCTTTATCACACCAGTCAGTCTATTGACAATGTAAAATTGTTTTTCTCTACTTTTATATAATCATTCAGCTTACTGTAATGAGAGGCACCAGTCATGTTTTTTATAACCTATGTGATCTTTAATGAGGCAGTAATCATTCCATGATTTATACCAGTAAGACATGAAACATGAACTGTTTTAGGCTGAGAACTAGAATTCATAAGAGAAGTTCCTTCTTTGGACCTTGGTCACTGTTAATGTCCAGGTATTTGATAGTTAATGATTTCTCTTTACCTCTCCCTGGGTTTCTTCATAAAGTTGTAACTTTCAGAAGCTGTCAACTCTCATGACCTCCTAGTCCAGCCTTTATTATGAAGGTCACAAAAATAAAATTGACATACAGACTTAATAAAAGAAGGAAATATTTTTGCTTGTATCAACCTGTACTTATGTCTAAAAAATATTCAAATTAAGGTAGATCATATTATATATGGCTCTGCTAATTAGTGAAACTATCTTATATCCAACTATATTAGCCCAATTAGATGTCTTCATAAATAACAAATCTGCTAGAAGTTAAGGAATCAACAGATATGAAAGAAACACCTCCTTTTATATTCAAGTTAGCTAACTAAAACAAGAGATTATCTACTTTCAATATATTCATGAAATATTGTAAACAAAGTCAATGGGAAAACAGGAGTCAAGTTGCAAATTGCTTTGACAGATGTTTATCATTAAATAGGCAACATGGAATTGGGAACAAAGATCTAAAGTAAAATAGAATTTAGACTTGGCTTCACCCCCATTCTATTTTTGTGGCCTTGGTACATGACTTCTCTGGTTATCAGCTGTTGAATGACAGCAGTGAACTATATAACCTACAACTCAGCCATCTTCCAGATGTAACACTCCAAAATCTTATTTCTATCTATATGTTAGAATTAGATGTGGTGGCAAGTAACATAGATCCAAAATAACTGCAGCTTAAACAAAATAAAAATGGTTCTTTTTCATCTAAAAACTCAGAAGTAAATAACCCAAAGCTAGTACAAAAGCTCTGCTTCACAAAGTCCTTAAGAACTCAAGTCCCTTGCATCTCTACAATGTAACCCTTATCCTCGGGTCTAAAATGGTGCCAAGAGCTCCATTTATCATGTCTATGCTTTAAGCAGCAAGATAAAGGCAAAATAAGAGACAAAGGGACACACACTACCTATCTTTCAAAGAAGATTCCTGGACTAAGAGATTGAGGGAGAGGAGGGAAGGAAGGGAAAAGAGGTTTCAAAAAGCATTAAGAAAGAAGATAAAAAAGAATTGTGTGCATGCACCAACTCCTCATGATGAATGTAATCATTATATACTGCAAACATGTACTAACAAAAAACTTTAAAAAAAAATAAAAAAGATTCCTGGAAACTGCTAAATTACATTTCTGCCAATATCCCATCAGCCACATGGAGTTGCAATGGAAGGTGGAAAATTTAATCTTCACTTTGGGCAGCCACATTCCTAACAAAATATGGGAGAATAGTTATTAAGAGCATCTTAAAGTTTCAGACACATACACGATCTAAAAGAATAAACATTTCCAACAGAGTGCTGGGAAATCTCATGAAATATTTAGCAGTGGAATTATTTATATCCATAAGGAATTAAGACTCTTTCATTTTAATTCACCTCAACAAGCATTTGATTGTTTCCCTTTGGCAGTCACTAGGCCAGGCTCTAGAGATAAAAACGTAAGTAAGATAGACTTAGATCCTTTCCTCGTGGGGCTTACATTAGAAGGGGGAAATCATACATAAGCACAAAAGTTACAATTATTACAAAAGAGGAAAACTAAATGCTTTTATATTTGTGATAATTCATCTACTAATTCTACTATACTACCTGAATCTGGACACAACATGATATTTTGCCCCCAAGTTTTTTTTTAGGATGTTAGCAATTTGTTTCCTCCTCTATCTCCATTCCTCTTCTTTCTACCAATACTGGGAAGCAATCTGACTTCATCAATTTTCCATGGAATGCTAACAAATTACTGGCCAGTTTTTATCCTGAGAGTCAAGCATGTAAATATTTGTGCTCATCTGAATATCTAATAGTTAGTTTGAGAATAGTACCAGAGAAATTTCTGAATAGATTGCCTATAAGTTCATATGTATGAAAAAAGAAAAAGCCTACGGAAAGATTGAATCAAATACTCTATAACCGATTGGACATACTTAAGGGAAAATATTTTATCGAGAATTCCTCTTTGTTAAGTACTATCTGATCAGGATTTGCTGCTTCTATTTTTGTTTCTTTTAGTATAATTTTCTTCAATCCTCATAAAATGTATATTTGCCAATAGTCATTCACTATGAAACCAGCTGTCTTCTACCTATGGCATTCATGTAGAGTATCACACGTATGTATGTGTATATAAATATATATGTGCATAAGCATTATACATAGAGTTGTTTGATACCTATAAATATTCAGAGAATAGAAAGGGATCCCTTCATAAATAAACATATTTAACAAATTTGTATGTATTGGAATGTTTTAAACACTTATGAATGGAAGTATAATTTTTATCAGTGGTGAGACTCAAACTCAAGCCTTGCACATGCAGGGCAAGACCTCTACCACTGAGATACACCCTTACCCACAGTATAATTTTTTTTAATGAAGGAAGTTAATTACAATGTTCTTCATATCACTTGCCTTTGGATGGGCAATTGACTTCCCTTTAAAACAATTCTTTCTTCTTCAATAAGTTGCCAAGAGTCACAAAAGACTAAAAACATTAAACCACTCTTCTGAGTTCAGTAGTATCCTTTCACCCAGAATCTTGTTTTTACCCAAATCTCAGAGTGTGACCTTATTTGGAAAACAGGTCTTGAAAATGTAATTGGTCAAGATAAATTCTTTGAATCAATCTAAATCCTAATTCATATCTTGTATTCTTTAAGAAGTCCACATAAAGACACAGAAACACAATAAGAAGAACATCATGTGAGCACAGAGGCAGAAATTGAAAGAATCTTGACTACAAACCTGCTGCTACCTGATTTTTGACATAGCTGATAGAGCTATGAGAGAATACATTTCCATCACTCTAAACCATTCAATTTATGGTATTTTTGATGCCAACCCTAAGAAACTGATATAAGCACCACACAAATGAAAATAATTCTCAGGAATTGAAGAATCTGAAGCATGGAATGGTCTCCAAGATAGGCCAGTCAATAGAAAATATATTCTGATGTGACAATTTTGTAGAACTTTTGAGAAGACCATCCAAACAGCCAAGCATAATCAGTTGATTCTTTATATTCATGATCTACTTTGTGCCTAAAATGGTTCTAGGCACTGTGAAATGTTCCTACCTTGAACTCAAGTCATGTCCCTGTGTCCGTCTCTTCTCATCTCAGCCCCCCAACACAACATTATCCTTCTCTTACCAATTGACCTATTTTCAGTACAGGTACTCTCATCAGAATTTTTGCCTGTGGCCAACACTGTTGACCGTCTACCTAATAAGAAATTCCCTATTTCTATCTTGTTCCTTACTTAAAGAATACAACTTCATTAATTCAGCCATCAACAAATAATTGTTGAGTAATGTAGCTGGCATTGTTGTATGCACTGAAGGAAAAACAATGAACAAAAGAAATGTATCACTTTGTTCCAATGGAACTTACAATCCACTCAGAGAAAAATACCCCCTCAAAAGGGGAGAGGGGGCCTCAGGCTGTGATAGAGTGCTTGCCTAGCATGGTTGAGACCCTGAGTTCAATCCCCAAAACCACTGAAAGAAAAGATATATATATAGATAAAGACATAGATATAGATATAGATACAGATATAGATATAGATATAGATATAGATATATTCAAATATATAGGAATGAGGTATGATCAAAGTATACAAGGAATGTTTATTTTTTTAATTTTAAAAGTAAAAGACATATTGCCATTAATCCCCTTCAAAGTACTTCCTCCTCACTTCAAATACATTTATCTCATTTCATTATTCTTACCATTCTTACCATTTCATTATTCTATGAAGCAGTTCTGGAAGTCTTCTTTTGGATCTTTACATGATGTGACAAAAAATATGGTGAATGCAGCTGTTGTGGGCCATCCAATGGAAAATCAGGCTTGTAAAAACATTATGATGGTAAATATAGTCTCTTGATAAAATTGTCTACTGACATAAACCTCTTTAGGAGTAATACAGCTAATATTTCCAAAGGCATTAATTGTAAAATTTAATAAAACTAAAATGCAATTAAATAATGGCTCATTCATATTTATTGTCCTTCTCACTTTATATCATGCTCCTTCCTCAAATGAACAAATTTTTGTATTTTTTAAAATAAAGCATTCTTTATCCTGAAAAAAAAAACATTATGATGTGTTCTCATCCACTTTATTCATCAGATCTGGCAGTGCATGACTTTCAGTTCATCCTCAAAGTCAAAATGACCATAAAAGATAAATGTTTTGAATGGACTCAGGATATCAAAGCAACTACATCAGCAAACTAAGACACTCACAAAGAAAGACTTTACACATTGTTTCAGAAAGTGGCAAGAGTGATAAGTGTGTCTGAAATGAGAAAGATTACTTGAGGAGGATTAATGCCAATATGTCATTTACTGTAATAATTTTTTAATTTAAGTATTCACTATATATTTTGATCATACATATATATACATCATATGTAGTACATATTAGTGTTAAGTGTTATAGAAAATTAAAACAGGGGAAGGGGATAAAAAACTGTGGAGAAGGGAGGTGAGAGTTGATATTTTTGATAGAGTGGTCTTTGCTCCTATGTCACCTGAAGAAAAGAGGACATAAGTCATGCAGATCATCTCAAGAAGAGATGGTTAAGCACTAGAAATAGTGTGTGAAAATGGCCTGATGTATACATACTCTTTGAAAGTACTGAAAGGCTAAAATTGTGGATGAGCTGAGAGAGCAAGAGAGAGCATATTAGGATATGACACCACAGAAAAGCATGGGACTTGAAAGTGTTCTAGATCTTGAAGTCTGCAAATAAAAAACATATACTTGCTTCCTTGGCCTCCCTTGCAGATAGTAGATGAACATGAAATGCAATCCTAGCCAAAAAGACATGAAGGGAAATATGTAAATTATGGGGCTTAAAGAGGAATTTGCTCATTAGAAAAAAATAGACCTGTAAAGAGAAATTTCTCATTACTCTTCCTTGGGCTACTGTTTTGTCTACGTATGATAGCTGGAACTGCGGTGAAAATCTTAAAACCATGATGGAACAAGTCAGAGGGCCAAACCAATTCTCTGAGAATCACAGGACAAAAATATGTAATTATTTGGGGCTCTTAAGGATATTATCAAGCCACTGAATTAAGTAACCTTACAATCATCCTATCCCCAGTCCTTGCTACAAAGATCACAAATCCCCTTACTCCCTAAGTCATTTTTAGTTGGCTATTCATCTCTCTATAGTAAAAAATATCCTAAATGAGAAGGCCCCCCTAAGTATGATACTTTAGCTTCATTTTATACTAGCTTTTGTGCACTACTCTAAAAGCTTAACCAATGAGATTTTCAAAAAATGAATGGAATTGAAGTTTTGTATGAGGAGAGAAAAATCTTTTCCACAATAGAACTTGAGGAGAGAAAAGATTATTCATCTTCAATCAAATGTATTTTTGCAGTTAACAATGACATCAGTGATCTTGAATTATTTAGTACTTTTTTCCACACTGTCATTTGTGAGCAATATCTTTTGCAGGTCAACAGTAGAAGCATCGTATCTTTGCATTTAATTTGCCTTGACCACATAGTTTTCAATCATACATTTTTCCATGTTGGCTGTTCTTCAATTTCTCTTTTCAATTTGTTGAAATCTCCTGGGTTTAACCTTTGTAAAATACAATAAAATACATGTAAAATACAAAACTAAAGAAAATGGAAATATGTAAACAATCACCTTGAAATAATCATCAATCTGAAACAGTTACCTTACCATAAAAAAGGTTAATAAAGAAGTGAAAGGATCTTTTAAAATGACCAGAAAACAATTACAGTAAAAAAAAACTTAATAATTCTATTAGATGAAAAATATATTAAAGAAGATTTCTCCGAGGTGAAGCTATTATGACCTTAATGGGTTTGGTGAATGAGTTTAGATGCTGAGTAGAAGAAGCTTGAAATAGTACCAGGAAAAAGCATAGTTCAGCAGGCAGGCTGGAAAACTAGAAAGAATAAATAAAATGGAGCCAAAGAGGAAGATGAGATCATAAAAAGTGGCTATTTAAGGTTCATGCTTAAGATTTGTGTAATTAAAGTGAAAACTTTTCCATTTTGGGGACTGGAATTATGCTTAAATGGATCTTGATAAAATTTACCATTCAAATTTTATGAGTATGACCCCATAATTGCTACCTATCCATTTTACAGACTATACCCATGGAATTCTTCTGGCTGAATTAAACATGACTCATTGACTTGTTTTTATAATATTTAGATATATTGCTTGCGTGAACATTTCAGACACTGTTGTTTAAATTTACCTCAATCTCAGTACTTCAATAGTTTCCAGCATTTCTATTTAAGCACTAAAACATTTAGAACCCCTAGTGAACATTTCATAATGTTGGCTTAAATGCATGAATTATCTTTCACTAATTCCAAAGGAATTAGTGAAATTCCAAAGGAATTTAGCAATAACCTAAGATTGTTATTGGCAGTGCTTTAATGTTAATAATATTCCTTTTTAATAGAAATAAATATTGACCTGATTATTCATTCACCCCCTCAACATCTATCACCACTTTTCTGTGAAAAAACCCTGAAGTAGGTCATGTGGGGAGATGCTAAAATGAATTAGGTAGGGACCTTGCCCTTTTTTATTTCAAAATTACTTTGGGAAAATAAAACATACAGACATGAGATAAGAAATGGTAAACACTAAAAGAAATACGGACATAAAATTCAGTGAAAATACATTTCCATCAGGGAGATAAAGGCTTCATGATGAAAATGGATTGATGTTTAATTCATTCCTTCTTTCAAGAAAAATTTACTGAAAGAGTCCAGTAAGAAATTTTAATCCAGGTGGGGGTATAGCTCAGCAGCCTGGCAAGTGCTAGGTCACGAGTTCAATTCCCCATGCCAAAAAAAGTGCAATCTAATGAAGAAGATAGATCAGCAAATAAAGATTTGGGGGTGGCATGTTCCAGTTTAACAAAAACAGCTTAAAAACGCCAAGAAATTGAATAGGGGCATAGTGCAATGAGACAAGGAGAGATTGGAGATGAAGTCAAAAGATAAGAGTTCAAATCACATAAGACTATGTGGGCCATAGGAAGGAATTTGGACTTTTCACTTAGTGCTTCTAGAAGCCACTGAGGGAGTGAGCAGGAGGAAAACAAGATCTGGCTTGCATTTTTAAAAGGTCACTCTGGCTGGAGAATGAATTGCAAAGAGGTAATAATGGGAGCAGGTATACTTCTTGGAAAACTTCTGAAAGAATCCAGGTGAAAGACCATAGTGACTTAAATTCCAATGGCAGCAGAAGATCTAGTGAAAAGTGAATAGATCGTTGATCTTTTGTAAAGCTAGAAGCCAAAAGGGATTCCTTAACAAGTTACCTGTGATATATAAGAGAAGTACAGGAATTAAGATGACTCCTGGACTTTTGGGCTTATGAATAGTGGCAACATTTACTGAAAGTTAGAAAGCCTTTAGAGACAGTAAAGTTGAGAAGAAATAAATGAGATTTCCAGTTGGACCACATTAAATTTGAGATGGCTGTTGGATATTCAAATGAGATATAATATTTACAGTGGAATAAACAAATCTGGAACTCAGTGAGTACATAAGAGCTGAAGATATAGACCTGTAAATCACTGACATGTAAATAGTATTTAAAGCCATGAACAAGGATGCAATCAATAGGGAAAAAGTATTGATAGAGTAGCACAGAGACCAGAGACCACGCCTTGAGGCCCTCGAAAGATGGGTACTATTTTGATAGAAAGAGGTAGAAAAGCCATTTAACATGAAAGAACAAAACGGACTTATCATATGTGAGAAAGCATGAATAGTAATCCACTGAAGAAGAGCCCATAATAGATATCAAGTCCTAGATTTGGTCCACTGACTTCAATGGAGAATCATCAAAGATTTTTAATTTCTAGAGCATTTCTGCCTCTAATATTTGAGTGGCTCCCATACATAGCCACCTTTCTCTATACAAAAACTGTACACACTGGATAATTTTTTTAAACTAAAGGCACTAGAGAACAAAGAAAAGCAGGCAGATGCTGGAGACGGTTAACACTTGAAACAAAGCACCAGTTCTTTGTTAGTTTCCTATATTTATTTTACAACTTTTTGCCTGAAGGCAAATCCCAGTCTTCATCAAGTGGGAACACTAAAACCAGTAGACAGAAGACAGAAGTTAGAGAAAGAACTAGACATCTCAGAAAGGAAAGAGCCAAATAGGTGCTGCTTAAAATTACATAAATTTAAATTTTATGTAAGTCTCTGACTTATTGTGGAAGCTCAGGTACAGAGTAAACACTAATTGCCCATCTAGGGCTTACAAACAATGGCTAAATTTCAGCTGCTACCCACCACAGGAAGACAGCTTGGAATTTGAATTCAACCAAGTTCATTTCCTGCAAAAACTAACAAAAAAATCAAAACTCCTTTGGAGGAACATAACAGAATTCAGAATCCCTAACACATGTCATTTACAATATCTAGGATATTAACCAAAATTATTAGATATATAAAGAAATGTAAAACATGGCCC
Source organism: Hydrochoerus hydrochaeris (assembly GCA_004027455.1). Taxonomy (NCBI): domain Eukaryota; kingdom Metazoa; phylum Chordata; class Mammalia; order Rodentia; family Hydrochaeridae; genus Hydrochoerus; species Hydrochoerus hydrochaeris. The sequence goes on from PVLA01000009.1 coordinate 493,053, forward strand.
ATGCTTAAGAGAAAAGATAATAAATGGACAGAATCAATGGAAATGACCCAAATGTTGAAATAAGCAGGCAAAAGAAAAATATACTTGTAACAAATAAGCTAAGAAGTAAATTCATTGTTTTGTATTTTATCAGAATCAATCTTGTCAGTGGATAAAATTAATTTGAGTATGCAAAGCCAGATGTCAGAGAATAGATACAGGGAAAAGTTATATACATATATAGTGTAGCAACATGCAAAGTGAATATTATCCAGCCTTAAAAAGGAAGGAAATTTTGTCACATGCTACAAAATGGGTAGACCTTGAGAAAATAGTGCTAAATTAAATAAGCCAGTCACAAAATGACAAATTTTATGATCCCATTTAATGAGGCATCAACAGTAGACAGATGCATAGAGACAGAAAGTAGAATGGTGGTTACCACGATTTGGGGAATGAGGAAAATGGGGAGTTGTTTTTTTTAATAGGCATGGAGTTCCAGTTTTGCAAGATGAAAAATTCTGATATTAGTTGTGCAACAGTTTGACTGTACTTAACATTACTGAACTATCTCTAAGGACCACTGTCAGATAAAGGGTTCCAAAATTTAGCCTTTTCTCAGAGGAGAAAAGAGGATAGCCATCAGCTAATCTGGCCCTCATCTCCAGGATTCTAGGGCTCATACCACTTAACCTTTTTTCCAGATTTGTAATAGCCTGCTGGAAATTCCAACTCCAGAACTACCTTTTTTTCTCATTTTTGCAAGCTCATCTATAGAAAGGTGCTGGAATTTTATCCTGGCTTTTGAAAAGTGATTGTGGGCTTTAAGCAAGGGATAAACAAGATGAAATTTTTCATTTTAGGATACATCTTTTGGCCATATACGGAGAATAGGTGAAAGTCAGAAAATCTCAGAGGGAAGCTGCCATAATTCAGGCCAGAAGTGTTGAGGGGCTTACACTGGACGGAAGTGATAGGACTTGATAAAATCCATATTAGACAGTAAAATCAACACAATCTAGCTGTCAAATAATGTGGGGAAGAAGTGAGAGAAAAAGGGGCAAAGAATGAGTGGATAACCTAAAGAACGAACAAACTCTCACTCTCTCGATCTCTGTCTCTCCCTCTTGCTTGCTCTCACCCTTTCTCCTGCTTTCCTGCACTGGGAGTGAGCTCAGGATCTTGAAAAAGCTAAGCAAACATTTTACCACTGAGCTAAATCCCCAGGCCCTGAACTCTATATTTCTAATTTGGTAAACTAAGAAGATGGTGATACCACAAACCACCCTGAGAAATACAGGAAGAGAGGTAGAGGAGGGTTAGTTTCTAAATGACAAATCAAATCAGCCCAAACCTGGGCCTCCTAGACAGAAACATTTAAGAAACTATAGTATAATTTTTTCCACTCCAACCTAATAAATAATAGTACTCTACTATAGTAGGGGGAAATTGTTCATATAGAGTCATCTAGAGTCCAGAGATCTATAAAAAAATCAGGGATTATTCTGTGGGCCTTAAGTGTTTAATTCAAAGAAATTAAATTACAGGCTCTGTTCCTAATCCATTTTAAAATATTACAAATTCCTCTGTATTTTTGTTTTTCCATGTTATTTACAGAGATCTACCCTATTTTAGGAAATTCTTGATAGCATATGTAGTAATTTCAGAAATAAAAAGTAAATTGCAAGTATATAAGTAAAAATCTCCTCAATTATTGTATTACTCTGGTATGTCTACCATAACAAAACACCACAGTTGGTGGCTTAGGACATCAGAAAAGTTTCCTTAAGAGTTGTAAAGTTAGAATTCAAAAATCAAGCGGGTAGCAAAATAATGCTCCTGTGGAAACCTGTAGGAAACTCTTTCTTACCTGTTCCTAGCTCCTTGTCATGTTCTACCTCCCAGTGGTTTGTCACTCATTATGTGCCATCCCTTAGCTGGCAGGTGCTTCATTCCAATCTTTCATCTTTACATGGCATTCTCTCTATACTTCTGTCTTCATATAGCCATCTTCTTATAAAGTATCAGTCATATTGGATTAGGCCCACACTACTAAAGTACAACCTCACTTTAATTACATCTGCAAAGGCACTGCCCTCAAATAAGGTAACATTTGAAAATGCATAGTAATTAGGACTTCAGATATATCATTGTCGAGAGGAATATAATTCAACACACATCAGTGGTTTAAATACCTATGATAACCTATGGAAAAAAGATTTTCATTGCTTACTATTCTTTTCAAAAACCTTATATTGCTCTTTGGAGAAACTGAAATGATTTTTCTTTCTTTCTTTTATTTTTTGCAAAATGACGTTTCACAGAATCTTACTGTTCCCACAAAGTTAAAATAAAATAAAGAATAAGATAAAGATATGGTCACAGTTATATTTAATAAAGATATTCTCTTAAATACTTATTTAATTATATTTTTGGTACATTTTCCAACGAATTTTCCTGACATTTTTGAATAATTACAGTGAAAAATATTCATTCATTATCAGAGTTAAACACTACCTTTTGCTAATAGTACCCAGTGTTGAAACAAGATAATGTGTGTGAGCCATTTAATAGTTTGCAAGCACTCAATAGTTCTTAGCTACTATTAATATTTATTTAATATTCTTAAGATTCCAGTGACAAAGAGGTTAATATATGTGAAGGACATGACTGACCCATAGTAAGTCTCTGATAAACATCTGATGTTATCAATAGCAGCACTATAATTATAAAAGATTGCAAAACATCCAGAACTTCCAGTGCTATTTCTAATTGGCTTATTCGTGCTTAAATTTAGTTTATCAGGTGAGATTTCTTAAATTTTCAAATAAAGTATTTCACTCTATAAAATCCTTCCCTTAATTAGTAGGCAATCGCAAGCTATTTAAATTCAGATTTCCTTTTCTAAAAAGGAACTCCCTAATACTTATGACTTTGAGAGCATTTATTTTTTTCTTACTAGTTACAAGAAAAATAACTTGAAAATAAGCCACTAAAGTCATAATCAGTGTGTTGTTTGACAACAATGTACCTCATTTGTAAGAATAGCATAATTAATCCACCACCAGTTATTACAGCAACAGACCCAATTTGACACTGCACCACACACACACAATTATTGTGATTAAAGCTGTAGTTTTCCCAAGCATGAGATTGGTACTAGTTGGTGGCCACTAAACAGAATTCCACTTAATTCCACAGTGTCACTTCCACTTGAGGTCTAGTTATAGGTTGGTTTTAAATGCAAATCGCTAAAAATGTCAGAAATGTTCTTAAAGTATCTTTTCCAGCTGCAGGATTAAATCTACACTCAAAAGCACAAATATAAACTTTTTCAAAAATAGCCACAATAACAGCAATAGTTTCACAAACTTCTGGTATTTCTTTCTTTCTTTGTAAATGATGAGCTGGTGGCCCTTGGGAATTTTGCCTGAGAATGGTTTGTGGATTGAAAAAAAATTTGAGAACCACTGTTCTAACCAAGCAAAATAAATTGATAGTTATAAAACAGGAATGTTTATCCTCTGAAGGAGTACTTTATACTGTGATTTTTGCTTAATGTTAAAACAACCATTTTTAATATCAGTTTGAAATTGAAAATTTAATGCATTATCTCCCTCTTATGAATTAGTGTTTATAAACAAGAACATTTAGAGGGACTTTTCTGTTCTAGTAAAATAAAAACTGATGTAAAACAGTAGTTTATTAAGCTCCAAGAATGGCTTCTCAGTTCCTTGTCAAGTCTCCCAGCCCCATAATTCTTTCCCTTCAAATGACTTTGAAATGAAATGACACCTCTAAGGATTAAACATTTTGGAATCCAATAAAAGAAGGAAACATTAAAGTATGTCTGATACGGGTTCCATACTTCACTGTTCTTCCCATCTTCTCTACATAAATATGAGTCAGGTAATGTTAACTTTGAATCAGGCATTTGTTAGTTTCTTTTGAGCATTATATAAACAGGGTTTTGATCATAGCCTGTGAGGCGACTGACCTGTAATCATTTGCTTTTTAAACACATGTAGCTTGAAAAATAGAACAGTTACCCTCTATGGTGTTTTATTTGCATTCCACAGAAAGTTACTCTTGGGATTTTTTTTTGTGCGATATAAGTGCCCCAAAGAAATAGATCACACTGCAAGAAAATGCTCACATAACAAATGGAAAGAGATAACTCTCAAGAGTGATGTATTTCAAATACATTATATATGCAGGAATATTCCCCTTCTGAAGATGCTAATAAATCTCCACATTTATTGAAGGCTTTCTACATAGAAAATGCTATGTTTAACACTTTACAGATGTTATCTTCCTTCAGTCTTCCCAACAATCCTAACAGGTGGGTATTATCTCTATTTTCAGATGAGAAAAGAGAGCTTATTTTGCAAATATTTGTTGAGCAACTACTATTTGCCACTACTTGTTCTAGGCAAAGTTGAATCTTAGAGAGATAAAAGAACCTGGAATTTTAACACAGGTCAGCCCTATCTTACTGAGAAAAGCGCTAAGACATTTCATGCATTTGTATCATACAATAGCTTCACTTCAGCTGAGTGTGGTAGGCTACATGCCTATATTTGCAGCACTCTGGGAAGATGAAGCAGAAGGATCACAAGTTTGAGTCTGCCTGACCAATTTAGTGAGACTATATCTTGAAATATAAAAAGGGCTTGAAATGTAGCCCAGTGGTAGAGCATCCCTGGTTTCAAGTCCCCCTTCTAGAAAAAGGAATATCTTTGTATTCATTCTTAACAGATTTTTATTAATAATGTTTTTCATCATATGCAACTCTAAAATCATTGAATTTTTTTGGAGGGCAACCTAGAAAACATTCTTTTTTATTTTAAAAAGCAAAACAGAGAAAAAGGATAGAAATGATACAGAATTTCAAAAAAAATATAGGGAATTAATGCTAGCTAATATATTGCATACCACCCAGTGGGCACACATCTTAAAAGAAAACAGGAGTGCCTAGATCTATTTGAATATTTTATTTAAGAAAATTCAAAATTGGAAAATGTAAGGCTGTTTTCCAGATACCATTAACAACATACCTAGAAAACATTCTTACATTTTCCAATTTTGAAAACATACCATTAACATGCCTAAAAAACATTCTTACATTCTCCAATATTGAATTTTCTTAAGTAAAATATTCAAACATATCTAGGCATTCCTGTTTTCTTTTAAGATGTGTGCCCACTAGGTGGTTTTTGTTTTAGTTTGGCTTTAAGTTTTTGTTTTTGGTTTTTTGAGAGGTATTGGGACTGAATCCAGAGCCTCTAGAATGCTAGGCAAGTGGCCTACCACTGAACTATACCCTCAGGCCCCAAAATAATTCTCAGTAGTTTTTTATTTGAGAAATTTCAAAGAAGAAATTCACACACACAAAAGGTATGGTGTCATGTATTTTGTCAAAGATTGTCTTTATTGAGATAAAATATAAGCTTAAATTTTAACTTTCTTTCTCTCTGAAACCAGTCAAATATCAATTGATTAAATTTTCTTTTGTGAAAAATAAATATGGTTCAGATAATGCAAAAGCAAAACCTTCCAGGAATGATGATTACACTTGATGGGTGTACTATAGTAGTGGCGAATGTGTAAAGACTCTGAATTTTGGATATATGTGAGGTAAAGATTGCACCATGAGCCATAGCTAAGTCATCTTGCAACCTTTCCAGACTGAGGTAACTCCATTTTTGAGCAAATGTTATTTTGTTGCATAAATGCCAATTTAAACTTCTATACAAAGGTTATAATTATAGCAGGAAATTGTTGGGGGCAGAGGAGGTTAAATTTCGTTGTCCTCTCATACATTAGGAATGATTTCTTGGAAACCTAGTTCAGATTTTCTACTGAAGTTTGCTGTTTCCTGTGTTGTAGTTTCAAGTATAATACTGAATTTTGCTTCTGGATACTTGGAGTAAAGTGATCAGGAGACAACTGAATCACTCCTTTCTGCTGATTTTGAACTGAGGCAGCCAAAGAGACACTTAAGGTTATAGGAGCAGTAGGAATACCTAAAAGGTTAAAAGAACATTCTAGACCAGTGCCGTCTTACAGAACTGTAGTGTAAATCTTGACAAGCCACATAGGTAAGTATATTTATTGTAGCCACACCAAACATGTTTTTTAAAGTGAAATTGCTTTCAATGAAATAATTTAACACAATAGATTCAAACTATTTCAACATGTAGTCAATATAAAAAATTATTAATAAGATACTTAATTTTTTCTAAGTCTTTGAGATCTGGTATGAACCTTACACTTACAGCACATCTCAGTTTCCACCGCCAGCTTCATTTTAAATTCTCAGTTGCCAAGTGTAGCTAATAGTTAGCTGCCTTTGCAGATCTAGAGATAGGAGGCAGCTATTCTTTGAAAAGGTACTCTTAAAGTTCTTTGTTAGGAAAAAAAGTAGTCCCGCTCATGGCAATATCCACTTATATGCTCAAAAATCATCCAACTTCATTTGATTTTCTCCAAATTCCTCAACCAAAGATAGTGATCACATCACTCTAGTGAAATAAAAGGGAGAAAATCTTGTTAACAGAAATTCTCTTTGCAGACAGGAGAACAGAGAATAGTGTCATTCTAAATCAATTCACCAATTTTTTGGGTTGCTTCTATCTACAAAACATTTGTTAGTGGTTCTTGATCCCATTAACAGTTCGTGTAATGTTTGATCTCTGCAATGTCACCAGTGCCCACATTACTTTTTACAAATCAATTAACTTTGTTTTAAAAGTTATCCCTCTTGGTTTGCAAGATAAACAGAGGTAAGTGAAAGTTGAAACTGAAAATGGCAAACAATTTGCTTTATTTTTTAAAGGTTATTTCGTGCTTTGTGTGGAGCAATTAGTGCTGGAGTAATTAGGCATATAACTGTCTTCACTACTTATGTTTTTACTAAAGCAAGAATGTTAACTGGGAATAATTGATCACTAGGGAGCTAATTTACCTTATAACAACAAAATTGACGAACTTTTTGTTATAAGAAGTAGTAATGTGTCTTGGCAGCGTAAACACAAGAAAAATTAAACATTCTTTGCTCAAATGAAAAATAATACACAATGCCTTATTTCAAACTTCTACAAGCATGCTTCATAGCAGAGACTTACAGAAAGAAGCTGCCAAATTAGCTGAGTTCAGGCACAGGCTGCATTTGTAGCACCTGAATCAAATATGATGAGGGAAGTGACAAGAGCATGATCCAAGTAAATCCATCTGCTCCCCTCCCCTAAACCACACTCTAGATGTTGCCCAACCTAAACTGTCCCGAGTCCAAGGCTGACAGAGACAGCATGCAGCAAAGATTTCCGCTTACCTTCTCTTGGGCTCCCTAAACAAGTTGGAGCTTCCTGAGTAGGCCCCTTTTGAGGTTCCCTGGCCTGGCCTGGAGCCTGGGTCAAGGGGTGTGCTGACAAGGCAGTCAGAAAAGCTCAACACCTACAGCCAGCAGGCCCCAGCCAGAGATCTTTGCGCCACCTGCACAGACCTGGTCCGCTAGGTGTGGGTCTCTAATCTCATTTTCACACTTGTGTTAGGGAGGCAGGCTAGGGCTTTTCTAGGTGTCTGGGTGCTGGTATGATGAAAGGAAGCTGTTAAAAGGCTTATAAGGGGAGCGCAGCGAGGGGTGGGAGGACCAGGATGCCTTGAGGCCGGAGGGACTCAAAGGGCAGGCCAGCCAGATTTCCCTTCGCTTTTTTCCCCCCTTCCCCTTGCAGGGTGGTTAGCCAGGGGCTGCAGTAGCTTCAAGCCTGGGGACTTTTACACATTTCAGTCTGGTGCATTCAGCGTGCCACGGCATCTGACTCTGTGAGCCACAGGTTCAAACCCTCCTGAAACCCAGGCCTCTCCCACCAAGGTCTCCTAGTCTCCCAAGGCTGCATTGCCTTCTAAGGATTGGGTCTCCTCAACCCAGGGCTTTCCCATCTTGCGCAGGAGGAGAAGTCAGCACCCCTTCTCTCCCCTCCCTTTCTCCCCTTCCTCCTCCTTCTCCACCCACAGGCAGCCTGATTTTGAAAATTCTAATGTTTATTTAAAGTCAACAGAGGAGCAAGAACCTCTCACTCCTACCTACAAGATCCAATATTTTTAATAACTCCCCATTTCTGGAAAAGGACAACCTTAAGAAACCTTGTTCTCTCCCAAAGACCAGGGTGGGGAGGGGTAAAGTCTGAGTTGAGCCTCTAGGGCTTTGCAAACTTGGGGAGGAGTATTAGAGCGGGAAGGGGGAGCCCCTCTTGGAGGACGAATGAATCCCAACTATCAAAAATGTAACACAAGAGGGTTAACTTGGAGGGCCTAGAATCACATCGGGGTCCGCACCCTTACAGGGTTCTCAGGCACGGAGCCTCCCAGTCTCTGTTCAAAAGGCTGTAGATAAGGGCAGGTGAATGCCTAACCTCTGATCTAGAGAGGGAGGGTCTTGGGTCATTAGGAGACTGTGCCTATAGGCTAGGCGCTCTCCCACCCCTGGAGGGGAACCACGGAAAAAGACACTTCACGCCTCCTTGTCGGGTCACTGGCCCAGGGCTGCGCTCGCAGAACCTTGTCTATCTTTCTGCCCAGATTGACGAGGACCACTGCTAGCGCTCCTTTACAAGGAGCTTCTGACCTGCTTGGCCTCGTGGCAGTTAGAGGCGTCCATCCTTTTGCCTCTCCTGGCCTGCCAGATTCTTTCCCCCCGCCTCCCGCCGACGCCCCCAGATTTCTTGGGCTCGCCCTTCCTGAAAGTAGGCGAGGCTCAGAAGCTGGGGTGAAGAAGGAGGGGGGTGGGAAAAGGGAGGAGCGGAGCTAGGCGGTTCGGGGCGTGCCTCGCGATGGTCCCGCCCCTGGGTGCGCGCGGCGGTGGCGGTGGCGGCCAGCCTCGCTCTGAGAGACAGGTATCGCTTAGGCGCCATGTTGTGAGCGGAAGTGGGGGAGCGCGCGGCGGTCGCTGTTCTGCTGGGAGCGGGCGCGGGAACCGGCGCGGGGGGGGCGGAGCCGTAGTCCCGGCGGCGGAAGGAGGAGAGGAAGAAAGGGGCGAGACCGGGTGCTGGGCGGCGGTGCGAGGCTCTCGCTTGGCGCTCGGGCGTCTCCGGCCAGGCGCTCAGCGTTTGGGCGGTCAGTGTCTGCGTCGAGTTGTCTCTGGGGCCGCTGCCGCCGCTGCTGCTGTTGCTGCTGCTGGTGCCGCTATTGCCGCCGCCGCTGCCGTGGGGCTCGGGCGGCGACGGAGCAGGGCCGGCTGCGGGGCGGGCGGGGAGGGAGGAGGCGGTGAAGGCGGCGGGCCGGGGGGGAAGATGCCGCTGGCGCAGCTGGCGGACCCGTGGCAGAAGATGGCTGTGGAGAGCCCGTCCGACAGCGCTGAGGTGAGTGCTGGGGTGGCTAGGGCGGGCGCACCCCCTCCCCGGAACCGGCCGCTCGGCCCACTTGCTCCTGTCGCGTCTCCCCTGGGTGCGGGATTCCGGTTCAGGGTTCTGGGCTTGGTCTGCCCGTCTGTTTCTCCCACCCGCACCCTCACCTTCCTCCCTCGCTCGAGGGGGGGGAGCTGCCGGTGTGGTGGCGCGTGGGGTTTGGAGTGGGTGCTGGGGCTTTGCTGGAAGCCGATTTTAATCAACTTTGCGTGGGGGAAGCAGGAGGCAGTGCGGGGGCTAGCGGGGAGTTGGGAAGTTTGGCCCTGCTGGATCGGAGCGTCCCTGGACCTTGGCGACTTCGGGAGATGAGAGAGAGGGGGGTGTAGGCTGGGTTCGCCGGGGAACAGAGATTCCAGTCCGGCTGAGGGAGCGGGGTTCTCCTGGTATACGGGCGCAGGGGGCAGGGGTGGCGACCGGTGGGAGTTTTGGGTGAGGGGTACAAAACTGCGCCCCCCCCGCCCCGCAGCAGTTTCTGCTGCTGCCAAGGAAAAAGTGGAAACTTGGGGTGCTCCACCCCTACTCCCTAGTCCCTGAGGTCGCTGAGCTCAAGGACCCTGTCACTGCGAGTTTAACTTGAGTTTCCTGTCGGTCAGTGGAGGCGAGTAGGTGATATTCCAGGCGATCTGCGGTCTCCTTAAAGGGGTTTTGGTTTTCCTCGCCGGGGATCTGGTGAGTGTCCCAAAGACACCCACCTGAGTGACCAAAAACCCTTAAGAGCATACTCAAAAGAGGCAGAACAGAATTTCTGTGGACTCCAAGAGTGTCGCAGCAGGCCCCTGTCCCAGAACCAACTTGGGGTCTGCGAAAATAATCCAGACAAGACACATTCCGGGTATCAGCGCTCCTCTCCGGAGTGGAAAATCGATTCCTGATGGTGGCGCGTCTATGATTCTTTCTTCTTGACTTTTTGCTGCCTTCTGTTCTTACAGCGGACTTTGGGGGATTACAGGATGGTAGGCTGCGTGTGTGTAATAGTTACTGAGTGAGTGACCCCATTTCTGGAAAGCATGACTGAAACGCGGGGGTGGAATGGGGCAGGCTCTGATGAGTGGTGTACTTGGCGGCAGCCTCTGCCCTGTCGGCCTCCGCAGTGTGAGAGGTGGATAAGGTTACTGGTTACGTCAGTAAAACCGAGTCAGAGTTTGATCTGAGATGCGGGACACTAGCATTCTTCGGTATGATTGAGGGGGAGGGAGAAATCAATTCAAATCATTTTTCAGCACCCCCTTGCTGTATTAAAAAGTGTTTTCTTATTCTTAATGCAGGCAGAGTTGTAATAGTGATTATGATGTGTGCTTAATGTTTTGCGACTTGGATCATTCTTTTAAAACCTAAACTAAATGCTATTGTTCCATAGAAAGGATATTGACATATGAGAAGAAAAAAAATCATGTTATTAAGATAGGCAGAGTTACAAGAATTTTATTTAAAGCGCTAGGCAGTCTAATGCTATAAATCTTTAATAAGAAAGTCAAATTTAGAATGTGTACTTTGAGCGAATTTGAAAAAAAAAATGTGCCAGGATCCTCTTCATTGTTTTCCCTTCACATTTTTTGCATTAAAATTATAGCTTAAAGTTTAATACAGTGTTCTCAAAGTGCTGAAATTGCATTTGCCTTGAGCTTGTTTTTTAAATACAGACATTAACAATTACAGCCCTAAAATTGTCCACATTTCTGCTTGACATATATCGATATGTAGGGGAAAGTCATTTAAAATTTGGCCTCATCGTCTTTCTATAGAGAAGGCATTTGAACAAGGAAGGTGCAAAATTAATATTTATTTAGCATCTACTGTATGCCAGGTATGTTGCTACATTCCATTTCATTTTTAACCCTCCTATGAGCCAGCAGGGAGGATTATGGCCTTCATTGTTACAGATTAGGAAACTGAATCTCAGAAGTTAAAGGCACAAAGGTTATAAATAGTGAATGGCAGATCCATGATTTGAAGCCAGGTGGATACAGTTCTTGTGCTTTTATTTATGTTAATGTAGCTGTTTCAAATCCTTTGTGGAAAAAATTCAGGTTTATGTATGCCAGTTGTTAGAAGTCATGTATTTTTCAGAAGCAAAGTATTACAAGGAATTTGTTAAAGTCTTACTTTAAATGATTTCTCCCTACTTATTGACACATGTCATTTGGTAAAGTGTTATTTCAGGTACTGCCATGTTTTCTAAAACTTGGCATATAGTATTCTACAATTTACCATTTTCAAGGAATTATTCTTACTATTCTAGTATAAAGTATGTTGAACAGACCCAGCATTGCCTAAATTTCTTAAAACAAGACATTTCCTAAATGTTTTTAGATATTTTGTTTGCTTGTCCAGCTGTTTCAACTAAATTACTTGGGATATAATTTGGAAATATTGAAACCAGTAAGAGTAGGATTGATAGTTCTCATTCAGAGTGTGCTCACTCTTATGCTGTCTCTTCCCCAATAAATTCACATCAGAAAACAACTGTATTTTACCAGCTAACATCAGGGTTTTGTTTTTTTTAAAATAGTCATTTACTTGAGCAAATACATCAGAATTTTTCTTTACAAACCAAAAGATTTCAGAGTGGGTTTATAATAAGAATTTACATTTATAGTCTCATTTGGAGTAGAACATGAACTCTTGAAAGCAGAGACTTTTGTTTTTCCTTTCAAAATCTTCAGCATGTAACACAATGTCTGGCACATACATATTATAGCCTCAATAAATATTTGCTGAGTGAAAGATGAAGTCAAGAATAGGGTGGTTATAAATCCTATCTGTTTTATCATTTTAATCTTACATTGAAATATGAACAATTTTAAAAGATCTGAGTGCCTCGCTAAAAGCACAAGCCATTTCTTCATTCCTTTATACTAGCCTTCCTGCTTTAAGACCTCACACAAGTCTCAAGGTGTTTAAAACAAAATATTCTTGTGGTTGAACTCAAAGCTGGGTCAGAACTTGATAGGCTAGAACTATGCTGGTTAAAGAAGCAAATTTAAGATAATAAAGGAAGTACCATGTAAGCAAAGCAAGAATCAGTCCAGGATTATAAAAAAATAAAACAAAAAGCCAAAATCACTTCCTAAATGGTAAATCCAGAACTCTTTAAAGATGTTTTTGGATATTTGACTGTTTAAGAGTTGGATATCAAAGAATTCTACCTCTTTTCTACAAATTCCTTGTCACTACAGTCAGGGATAACAAATCCTAGATAATAAACCAGACTTAGAGTGATACTTTTTTCTCAGTTGTAGTGGAGTAGGTTTAAATGAGAGTAAATCTAAAACAGTTTTCAAAATAACAGTAAAGTTATTTTTGCTGTATAGAAATGTATCACATAAAAGTCACAATACAGTCTGTTGTATAGTGTTTTATACAGTGTTTTGCAAAAAATAGTCACCATGACTTTCTTTAATAACAGGTACCTAAAAGGCATTAAGCATATTAACTGTATAAATGTTTGATTAACAAGTGAAATCCTTATATTTGAGGTAACTTTTAGTGAATATGCAAGCATTTTAACCACTAAAGGTTATATAGTATTTTGTAGTATAGTGTAAATAGCATAGTACAGAGATTCTGTAGCATTTCTACTACATCAATATTATTTAGGTTTCTTATATTTCATCTGTAGGTAAAAATGTTCTGTTAAAGAATAATCATTGGTTTTGAAAAAATTGCTTTATTAAGTTTCTTTTCCTTTTCCTGTTTTATTTTTACCACCTTTCAGGTTTTTTTCTTTCCCCCAAGTGAAGATCTGAGGAGAGGACAGGTATTGTTACATGTCTGCCATCAAGTAACTGTGACACATTACTGAACACTTCATTGTTTTCAGTGATTTTGGATAGGATGCTAGTTTTTTTAATTCTAGGAAAGTTTGCTTTATTTTAGCAGCTTCATCTTCAACTGATGGTGTGGATCCAAATATATGAAATTTCCTGGGTGCCTTTAAATTTTAAGAGACAAATTTTTTATCTAATTAAAGAAACAAGTATATAAGATGACTATGCCTTTTCTTCAGTACATTTCTGGAAATCCCAATAAGTATAGCCTAATTTTATATAACAAAATAGCATAATTGAGATGTGCATTCCTGAGTAAGGGTTTGGCATTTGATTAATTATATGACCATCAAAAATATAGCAGGCCATTTTTCCAGAAGCCTAAATTGCAGAATTGTTCTAAATTTTTTTTTAATTTGTCATCCTCTAAACAATTTGTGAACAAGATCGTTTTACACTTCCATATGATCTACCATAACATTGTAAGTGATGGGTGAAGTCAGAGAGGCCCACTTTACCCACTGCAGTTTGGATGCTTTAGACCCAGTGGTTCAGAATATAAGGAAGAACAGTGGCATTTTGGTGGTCCTCTTGGTAATACTTAAGTGTAATAGTCCAAGAGTTGTTTATGTGTTTTGTTGGATAACATCTTTTAAAACATTGGAATGCAGTTGAACATTTATATGAATTGCAGGGAATATATATGTGTATCACATTACCCCCTAATTCACATAATAGAAAAATAAAACAAGTAATTTCATTTTAATACCTAGCATGGGATGTCCTCCCCTCCCTACCTACTAATTAGCAGGGTCTTTCAGAGTTAATACACTGACCTGTGTCATTAATCTGGAACATGTATCATATCTCAGATGTTCTGACTTATCAGTTTAAATCAAAAAGCACATAAGAAATAACAATCTTTTTAACCTTATTAAGTAACATATGTCACTATTTTAACATATATATGTAAGTTCTTGGTTTTCTGGGTAATTTTTTCAGAATTTCAAAATCGAGCAGAAAAATTGATTTATTTGGTCGATCTACTTAAATAGGATCATTGTAATATCTGAATATAATTGTAGCGGTGAGATGAACAGAAATCTCTGGAGTCCTGTCCTTTTCATCCTCTTTGTATTGTTCCTTTGCCCAATATTGTTAAAGGGGAAAAACAGATAAAGACATTGTAAAGAATAAGGAAGAAATAAAAATGTGTTCGCATTTTGATCAAATTGAAAGGTGTCAGTTTAGTTAGTAAGTAGTTTAATTATATTTATTAGGTTTTTCATAGGTTAGTGGGGGTTTTTCTTAGTAATATGTAAAATAGTAGTATATCTTACACATGATGGTATCTTATGATTGAAATATGGTATATGCTGTATACCTCTTGAAAAATAATGTGTCCTTGAGCATGGTTTAAGTCAGTATATAGCATCAGTAGTTAAAATTTAAATTTTCTTTTTGAAACATGCCAAAGCAAAGTATCCACTACTTTTTATATTTTAAAGTCAATCAATTCTGTTAGTTTCATATTTACAGAATTAAATGTAGCACATCTCTCTTCCCATTACTAGAAATACATTTGTTTGAGTTATTTCAATAACTGAATTTTCCTATCTAGAAATGTAATTCTTTGGGTTTTTTCTCTTATGCAGTATTGGTACTTTAGACATTTTAAATACTACAGTTATTTTTTTTCAAACAAATCTTTGGAGATGTTCTGTTAAAAGGTGGATCATGTCTCCTCCAAAAAACTAGGAAGCATGACATAGTTAAGTAAGTTTGGGAAATGTGGAGTTAAAACAGTTTGTAACCAGTGTCTTTGCTGAATAACTTCGGCAAACTTTTATAATCATGCTGTAAACAATGAATCTGCAAAACAGGTCAACCCATGGCACTTGAGAATTGATGTCAGGACTCCTTTTCAATGAACCACCTACTAAAGTCTCAAAGGACACAGTGCTTTGCAAAACACGATTTTGAAAAGTTCAATAACTATAGTAACCTGATACGTTGCCTGAAAATGGGCTGTTATGTTTAATTGACTATCAAAGCTTTTTCTTTAACTGCCAAAGAGTTTTCATTTCTTTTGAATTGAAATTTTCTAAGTTAAATTGCACAGTAGTTTTTCAAGTTAATACTGAAGTAAAATTTAAATATACTTGTAATAAAAGTTTAAAACAATTTAAACTTTTTGATCAAATTTTCTGATTATTATTTTAATACCACATGGCTCCTACATTGACTTGATCTGTAAATTATGTTTAATATTTAGAGTTTTTAAAAATTATTACATGCCACTTTGTGAGGTTACTAGAGAATAGTGAAACCATTTATTTTAACTTCATCTTTTAAACAAAAGTTACAACTTACTAAATAATGTAAAATAGTATTCTCTTTTCCTAGTCTGCCCATCATGTACACGCATCTCTGGGGTCAGGGGAATTTGCCAGGCCTGTTATCTAATAATAAATGTTGATTTTTTGTTTTGATATACTGTAACAGAATGGCTCAGTTACTGGCATTACCTGCTCTGTATATTTACTGTCCTCTCTTGAAAATGTCAGCTAGAAAGTAAAATATGAGTGAATTAAAAACGGGCAGCTATAAGATGGAAAGCTAGCCTAATGTCCCACCTGTACCCAAGTCTACATTGTGAAGCCATTTTTGTTCTCATTAAATAGTGCTAGTTTCCTAAATATGAGGTATCCTACACTTAGGTACAAATTCTGAAGCACTGTTAGATTTGTCATTCTTCTGTAGTATAAATAGAATTATAGTCATGATAAGTTAAGTGGAATTTTCCATCTTAGCTAATACATCCAATCTCTTACATACTTTAAAAGCTAGCTATCTTTTGTCCTTCATATAAATTGATATTTATAATCTTACATATGATATTGGTCTCATCTTCAGATCTGACCTGATCATGTATTGTGAAATTCTTTTGTCCACAAAACTTTTGTTATAGGAAACTTAGTATTTCAGTTCTTCACATTTGAAAATGGAAGCATCTATCTGAAAACCATTTAAAGTAATAAAGATTTACTTTTTTAAAAAAAATCTCTGTTGGCATTATTCAGTGTAGTAGGCAGTAACCATGTATCACTATCCAGCACATGAAATGTGTGACAAATTGACTAAATTGTTTTTTATTTTTTGTGATACTAAGTATCAAACCAAGAGCCTCATACATGTTAGGCAAGTACTCTACCACTGAACTACATTTCAGGCCCTAAATTTTGTGGTTTAATTTTATAATTTAAATTTATCAGTCACCAGTGGTAGTTGGCTATTGTGCTGAACATTATAGTGTGCTAAGTTACAGAATTTGTATAAATCGAACCTTTTCCCTAGTGTTTTTTCCAAAGGCTTTATTTGTATTTTAAAATTAATAGGTTAAATAACGATGTGTGATATGCTTCTTCAAATTGTATTTAATCAGAGTGTTTTTCCCTTTTGTATCCTGAAGACTTTGATAAACCAAGCTTCTTAGGTAATACATACCCAACAAATCATCATTCTGCTCTTTCTACAACTTTATTAGTTTTCCAGTGACATTCCTTAAAGTTATGGCACCAAAACATTGGGGAAAAACACCTACCAAAATTGCAAGTTTCCTTTTGTGAACTCAGTTTGTGGAATAATGTCTCCATAGAAAAATACATAATTATCTTCTGTGTTATTGGATGAAAAAATACCACAAAGTACATTTTTTAAAATACTACATTCTGTTCACTCTGCTTAATTGCAACTAGAAAGGTGGGTTTAAGCATCTTGGAACATAAAAATGTTTGTAACATTTTTTATCTTAGAATTTTAGAGCTGAGAACAATTTAGCCCTACCCCATTCATATATTTTAAAAAATTGAGACCTGGTCAGGAAGGGCTGTTCCTGGCCATTTGTTGACAAATGGCTAAGGTATCAAACACATTGCATTTCATTATGATTTATTTTTCTGTGTACAATATATATGTATATGACTCTTATAATTTTATCAGCTGTCTTAAATACAAATTCTGAGTTACAATCAGTAATTTTACTACTTTTTCTCCACTGTATGTAAATTTTAACTCCTTATCTTCTATATCAAACTATTCAAGTACAAAATGAACTAGTAGCATTGTCATGACTTTATGTAATTTGTAAGTCTGGAAAATACATTCAGTTCTTAGTTTATGAAAACAACTTCATGAGCTGCAGATGTATCTCAGGGATAGAGTTCTTGACTTGCATGCACAAGGTCCTGGGTTTGATCCCCAGCACCACACACACACACACACACACACACTTCAGAATAGTCCTACTTACAGACAAATAGTGTGGAGTATTTCTAGATCACTGCTCTTTCCTAAGCGAAGATGAAAGGAAACGCGTATTTACTGAATTGCCTTTTTGATTAGACAGAGTGTATGAACTTGAATAAGGTAGACATTACCCTCAACTTAAAAGTGAGGAAACTGAAGCCTAGAGAGGTTAATACTCTTGGTTTCTCAGCTAGTAAATGAAGGAGCAGAGATTCAAACACAAACCTCACAGATTGCAGCTTCCATTGACTTACCACCAGACTGCCCTGCTGGAATTAAAAACAACATCTTGTTGAATGACTCAGTCTAGATGAAATCTGCTGCAGGGGAGAAAGGATTCAGGTGGTTTGCATGAGTAGCTATTTTTGTGGGAACTTAGAGGATCATGACCTAAAAAGATAAATGCCTTTTCATCCATATGTAGCAGGAAGCCCTCTTCTCACCAAGGGGACCTACAGAGAAAATGTAATCCTGGCATGAAAGAGTAGTGCTGATGATAATAGGGATAATGTTTTAAGTTGTTAGTAGATTGCAGAGTTAGTAAAATTGATTTTACTCTCTAAATACAGTGTGAGTTAAATAGACTTTTGTAAGCTGGCCTGAGAAAAATCATTTGACATATGGGAAAATGCTTTGAAACTTCTAAAGAGCTATCTTACAAATGAAACAAAATGTCTTATATTTGAAGTAAAAACACAGTATTTGGGAAAGAGGAACTGCCTAGACATTACTTAACAGCTCAGCTTTTGGGGAGTTTTGTTTTGTTTTGTTTTGGTACTGGGAATTGAATCAGAACCTTGCACTTGCCAGGCAGGTGCTGTGCCGCTGAGCTATATCCCTGGCCCCCAGAGCTCTCCTTGCAGAAATCCCAGTTGTACATTTGGGTAAATGTGCTCTGTTCTTTGCCATATGAAATAATCACCTGTTTATTTTTGCATCTTTCCAGACAAAATCTATTTAACTTTCCCTCAAAGTTCCAGAAAACAGGACCTGGCTCAACTCAAAAAAAAGTTGACAGTTATTTTGATGTATTATCAAAAAAAGAAGTGTAAAGGTTAAATAGTCATTAGTTCTTTGAAATTTTAAATTATTAGATCAAATAATCCTAAATAATTTTAGTTATAATTTACATATAATATTTGTCTTTGTAAAAGTATGCAGTTCATTGGTTTTTAATATAGTCACAGAATTGTGAAGCACCATTACTAGTTTTAGAACGTTTTCATTATCCCGAGAGGAAATTCCATAATCCTTAGCAGTCACTCCCCATTTCTCCCTCAAGCCTCTAGCAACCACTAATCTTTCTCTCTCTATAGATTTGCCTATTCTGAACATTTCATATTAGTGGAATGCTATAATATGCGGCCTTTGTGTCTGATGTTTTTTACTTAGCATGTTTTCAAGGTTCACCCATGTTATAACATATCAATACTTCATTCTTTTATAGCTAATAATGTTCTATTATATGACTGTACCACATTTTGTTTATCCATTCATCAGTTGATAGAATTTGAGTAGTTTCTACTTTTTGGCTATTATGAGTAATGCTGGTATGAACATTTGAGTACAAGTTTTTGTGTGAATATGTTTTCAATTCCATTCTTATGTATTAGGAATGAAATTGCTGAGTTATATGGTCAGTCTATATTTATACATTTGGAAGAACTGCTAAGCTATTTTCTGATTCACCTGTAGCATTTTACATTCCCACCAGCAGTGTATGATAGAGTTCATTTCTCCCCATTGTTTCCAACATATGCTTTTTTATTGCAGCCATTTTAATATGTGTGAAATGTTAACTCTTTGTTTTGATTCCCACTTCCCTAATGATTAATTATGGTAAGGATATTATTGTCTCCTTGTAAACATTTTTGTGCTTATTTTGTTACTGATTTGGGGACTTAAACAGACTTTTACTTTAGTGGTGCTATAGATGTTCTTTATTTGTGTTATGCATGTATGCTCAGAAAATTTAATTTCACTTTTAATAGATTAGCATCATTTTTAGGCATGGCAAATATAAAGCTTTTTCTGAAACAGTAGTTTTCCAACTGGATTCAGTAAGCCTTAGGTTTATGAAAGTGCCTCAAGATACCTCATTACCTGAGGTAAACCCTTACATCACTCAGAGCAGAGTTCCTGGAGAAACAAAACATGGATTTAAAAGTTAGTTATGGGAAGATAGAGAAACCACAAATTAAGGCAGTGATAGAGTTTTCTGTCCTTTTTCCCAGATATAATTTTAATAATTCTCAGTAAGAAAACTTTAATATAATATACATTTATAAAGCACCATCAGTCTTATTATACCTTTCCAAGTATGATTTCTTTTTTTTTTTTTTTTTTTTTTTTGCAGTACCAGGGATCGAACTCATGACCTCACACTTGCCAGGCAGGTGCTTATGCCACTGAGCTAAATCCCCAGCCCCAACTATGATTTCTTAAATACAGAATTAATTGAAAGTCAGTCTAAACAAAAGGTGTAAAATGTCTTAAATGATATATGTCAACACACATAAATGAATTCTTCTCAAGAATCCATCTCAAAAATGAGATATATGGTGTTTTATTTGAAGAAGTAAAAATGCAAACAAAACAAAACCCTATTTGCCTCTTTCAAGTTCCTGCTTGTTATTGGTATGACTCTGAGGGGTGGCTTATCACAATGGATGTTGTTATTGGTAGGGAAGTTATTTAAAAAGAAATATCATAGACAAGTTAAAAATAAGATTGCCTTGGATTAATAAAAGGAGGACCTCATAAATTTTAAAATGATTTTTCCTCCTGAGTCTTCCAAGTATTTATAATATTGTATCAGTAAATACAGTTCTTTCCTTTGGAATGTTACAATCTAAAATGACTATGGTAGGCAGTGGAAGGGCATAAAACAGGCTAGTCAGGAATATATAAACAGATGTGATCGAATCTTTAGGGGACATTATAATCCATAATAACAGTTTCCCTTATTGAATTTTTAAATATAATATGGAAAACTAGAATACAAATGTCATCTTCAATATAAAAATCATTTGGAGAAGACTTCTGATTCTGCTGGTATAGAAAAACCTTCCTCCAAGATCCTCCCTTCCAACAATAACACTTTCTGTATAACACTATACAAACACAGAAACATTCTAATGGCAGGGGCAGACTGCTTCTGTACCTTGGGACTCAGAGCGAGTTTTCTGGGTTTTCTTTATTGATTCCCATGTTTTTTAGACAGTGCTACAAAAGCACCATCATTCACCAAAAGAAGAAAAAATCCAAGAAAACCCTGTTCTCTCTAGCCAAACAGCTGGGGAAAGGCTAGCCTAACACAACTAACCTTGTGTGGCAGCACTTGCCGTACTCTAGTCAAGTACCAGCAGAAAACTCCAACTCTACAATCCACCCCAAAGAAAGAAGCAGTGGTGATCTGATTTCCCAAACCAGGGGTGCTGGGTGCTGGCTAGGGAAAACAGGAACCTAATCACCTGTTACTGGTCTAGACAAAGCAGGCAGCACTTTGGTTCCCCCTGCTGGGTGGTTTAGGCAGACTGAGCAGGAAGCTGACCTCCCTGCCCCACCTTGGGCAAAAGAAAAGTTGTGCTTGTTCCAGGTTACTGTCGTCAAGGTCCGACAGTAAATCAAGTCCCCAACCCAGAAGTATTAAGATTTAACAAGGTGTTCCAAAACAGGCTAGTCCACACTAATCCTCTGCCCTCATCCAACATCAGTGAGGCAGAACAAGATGGTGTGAGGTGGGATACTCAACACTACTTCCTACCCCTACTCACATAAGTGGGACCCAGTGGTGAGCTAAGCCTCTACTCCCATCTGTCAGTTGGTGAGTGGCAGGACTGTTTGGCACTCCACTTCCCCTTCTCTCCTCCCCTGTTGCCACTGGGCTCTTTGGGGAGCTGAACTTTTGATTGGTACTGCAACAACAGGGAAGTATGAGTCAGCCCTTTCATTCCCCTTCCCTGTCATCAATGGGGCCCAGTAGGAGCTGAACTTACACCCCTGCTAAGAAGCAACAACGTGATGCAGATGCATGCTGCACTTTCACTGGGACCAGGAGTGGAGCTAAGCTTCTGTCTTACCTGATCTGCAGTAAAACATGAGTCACTGCTCCCCTTTTGTCTGAGTGAGGTTGGTGAAGCCCAGAAGGAAGCTGAACATATACACTCAACCTGCCCTCACGCTATACCTCAACAAGAGAACTTCCTGCCAAAACAAGATTAAATATGACCTAGCCAAATGTTCATTAGACATTCAAAATCACTTACTGCCAAGACCCAGTAAAATAATGTGACCCAGTAAAATAACATAAGTGCAAAAAGAGAATCAACAGACATCAACACTGTGATGAGTTAGATATTGGAAATTATCTGACCAGAATTTTAAAGTAGCAAATCCAAAACAACAACAAAAAAGATTCAGTGAGCAATCAAAAATACAGTTTGTGACAGAAAGGAAATAGACACTATAAACAACCAAATGGAAATTTTAGAATTGAAAACTGTAGTAACTGTAGTAAGGTGACTATATTGGCTCAATAGAATGTAGACAACTGGGAAGAAACTGTAATGTTAAAAATACAGCAATAAAAATTACCCAATATGAACAACAGTGAAAAATGGGACTGAAAAAAATGAACAGCTTCAAGCCTGGGAGAACATTAACAAAAGACTTAACATATGTCATCAGAGTACAAGGAAGAGAAGAAATTTAATGTCTTGACTTCTTCCAAATTTGGAAAAAAAAACAATCCTACAGGTTTCAGAGGCTGAATAAATCCCACACAAGGTAAACCCCAAAGTAATCCCCCCTTCATACATTAAAATCAAACTTTTAGAAGTAAGGAGTTACTATTCAGTGGGTATAGAGTTTCATTTTTGCAAGATGAGTTCTGGAGACTGGTCATACAACAATGAATATACTTAACACGAATTGAACTGTATACTTAAAAGTGGTTAACACTATGAAGCTTACATATATTTTACAATTAAAAATTTTAAATCAAACTTTTTAAAGACAGTCTTTAAAGCAACTAGTGAAAAATGACCTATTCCTTATAGAGAATTATCCACATCACAGCAAATTTCTCATCAGAATCTGTGGAAGCACATCATTTTTCAAGCTCTGAAAGAAAAGAACTGTCAACTCAGAATTCCTTACCCACTTAAAATAACTTTCAGGAATGCTGATGAAATCAAAGCAGTCTTAGGTAGAGGAAAAATAAAAATTTGTAAGTAGCAGACCCTGAAAGAATTGCTTGAGGTAGTTTTTCAAACAGAAAGGAAATTTAAAAAGATAGAAACTTGGAGTATCAGGAATAAAGAGATTCTTTGAATTCTACAATCTCCTCCAGAAATAAGAGCGGAAACACTTCAAACATCATTTTGTGAAGCCAGTATTACCTTGATACCAAAACCCAAAGACAGTATAGAAACTAGAGACCAGTAGTCCTCAAGAACATAAATAATCCCCACCAGAATATTAGCATAAGAAATCCGGCAGTGTATAATTATTATGTATATAGAACAAACTAGTTTTATTCCAAGAATGTAAAACTGTTACAGAATTCAAAAACCATCCAAGTTAGTCTAGCATATTAAAAGACTAAAGAAAAATCACATTATATTAATGTAGAAAATGCATTTGGTTAAACTATCAAAATAAAGACGCAAAACTAAGAATAAAGGGATGTTTTCTCAGCTTGATCTTTAAAAATGGCAAAATCCCCACAGCTAACAACATAATAGTGAAAAACAGTGCTTTCCCTTTAAGATCAGGAAAAAGGCAAAAATGTTTACTTTCACAACTGCTTTTTAGCATATCCTGCATGTTCTTACCAGCATAACAAGAAAAGGAAATGAGATACATACCGATTTAAAAGAAAGAAAACGGCCCCTATTCTCAGGTACGCACTAGTCTCCCATGAAAATCCCAGGGAATTTAAAAAAAACTACAGCTAATAAATGAGTTCAACAAGATTGTGAGATACAAGATCAAAATGTAAGGGTAAACTATATATGTACTAGAAATAAATGTGTAGAAACTGAAACAACATAATATGTGTATTTGCTAAGAATACTTAGGTATATCTAACAAGACGCATATAGGACTTTATGCAGAAAATTAAAAAACCTTGATGAGAGAGTGGTCTAAATAAATGGAAATATATATCATATTTATAGACTGGAAGACTCACCATGGTAAAGATGTCAGTTCTCCTCAAATTCAATTATTGTTTTAACACAAACTTATTTTAGAAGAACCCAAAAATAGATCCACACATGTACGGCCAACTGATAGTTGTCAAAGTTGTGAAAAAATTTGATAGAAGGATACAGATCCTTTTCATCAGAGGTGAATGTAACAACTGCACATCCATAAGTAAAGCAATGATCCTTAACCCAAAACGTACACCTTATGTAAAAATTCAAAAAGGATTTAAATAAAAATGTAAAAGTAGAAATCTTTTAGAACTTAAACATAGGAAAAAATATTTGGACCATAGACGAAGCAAAGAGTTCTTAGACCTGATTTCAAAAACACAGTACATAAAAGAAAATATTTTAATTTCATCAAAAATCCCTAACTTTTTCTTTATGAAAAGGACCCTGTGAAGAGGAGGAAAAGAAAAATTACAGATTATGTTTACAAACATATCTGCTACAATATGTAAAGCACTCTCTAAATTCCACAGAAACAAAACAAGTAATCCAGTTAAAAAATGGACAAGAGATATACAGGCCTTTTGCCAGAATATGTGGATAGCAAATAGGCCTATGAAAAAATACTTAACATGGTAGTAAACTAAACATATACTTACCATATGATCGATCAGTTGCATTCTTGATGATTTACCCAAGAAATGTAAACTTACGTTCACATAGTTTGTATACAAATGTTAACAGCTGTATTATAATATCCAAAAATTAGAAACCAAAATTCTTTGTTATGTAAGTAGTTAAACCAACAGTGGCTCATCCACACCATAGACTACTACTTAGCAACTAAATAGGAATCAACTGTCAATACACAAAACAGCTTAAATGAATCTCAAGAAAATAATGCTGAGTGGGGAAAAAAGGTTGCAAACTGTGTGATTTACCTATGTAACATGACCTAATTTCAAAAGTGAACAGATTTGCTGTTGCCAGGGATTAGTAAAAGGGAAGAAGTAAGGTAATAAAGGAGCAACAACATAAGGGATCCTGGTGGTGGTAAACTGGTCAGTATTTTTACTGAGGTAGTAGATACAGGGACATACACATGTGATAGAACACATACATGTACATGAGTACTTGTAAAACCACTAAAATTTGAATAAGCTCTGTGCATTGTACCAGTATCAATTTCTTGGTTTTGACAGGAAGTTACATAAAATGTGACCACAGGGTAAACTGGATTAAGGGTATATAGCTCCTCTCTCATTTTTTGCATCTTTGTATCACTCTGATCATTTCAACATTTCTAAATGGTAAGAAATAAGTAAAAAAAAGTAAATGTCTTTTTTAAAACTTCTGATAATTGTAGTAATAACAATAAAAGGGTGTGTCCTTAACGTTAAAATGGCTTCTCAAACTAGTAGCCAGCATCATCCCTAAAAAGGACCTATTATAGTTAGCCTCATTTAAAACTTTGTTATTTTCATCTCTATTTAAAAAAAAAACTCTGCTTAGATGATACAGTAATCTACTTAATCTAAGAAAGTCTGCTAAAAAGGCATTAAAACTAGTGATAGTCTAGTAAAGTAATATTATGCAAAATGTACAGTATTCAGAAATCAGTAAATAGCTTTCTTATTTACTGGCCATAGCCAGTTAAAAATTATAATGGTAAAAAGATGTCATTCAAAATAGTAATAAAAATTGAATGTAAATAAACATGACAAAGAATATGATACAAATGAAGAAATCACAGAATTGTATTAAAGAATAATTTGAGAAAAATTGAAAGAGAAGCTATGATTATTTAATGTAATTTAAGTTACTTTCAGTACACTTGAGATTTATTTTCTTTCTTAAGTATTGAGCAAATATTCAATGAATGCACTCAGATTTTTAAGGTTTTACATTTTTCTTTAGGTTTCTCTGTTATTTATCTGAACAGTTAAATCTAACAGTTTTTAGTAAAATACTCTTAGTGTTTGTGCTTAAATATGCAGCTAGAGTTAATCATGGAACTATAATTAGAAACTATATTTGTGGTTAGCTTTTCAGGAATAAGTCTTGGTGGCTTTGGTGACAGATGTTCTTGCCTAGGGTGATTTTTAAACATATATATGTATGTATTTTAATTACATTGAGTAGTCTGGATTGTATCTTCATTTGTAAATTCACCTCAAATTTTGTCTAAAAATTTGTGTTGATAAATAGTACAAATTCTGCTAAACGGGCTCCAATTTTTCGTGTATGTAAGTCCTGGTATCTCATTTCACATTCATATAAACTATTAATATTGTCTTATTTGTATAGAAGAATGAAAACCTATGTTTAAGTGATTATTAGCAGTTGTTGATAATGTGTATTGTGTTCATTTCAGCAGACATTTAAGCATAACTTGTTTTACAAATGAAAAATACAGGTCCAGATGATTTTGCAGTAGTCTCAGCAAAATAAAAGCCTGGACTTTTATTGTTAGCATATGTGTGTAATACATGGTAATTACATTTATCTTGGGGAACTGATACCTGTTCATATACTATTTTGATCATTTTCACTTTCCCTTTCTCAGATCCCCTACCCTTCTTCACAAAGTCTACGTCCCAGTTTTCTGCCATCTCTCTTTTACTCTTTAAGTTATTCATATTTTGGGTTTCTCATATAAGGGAAATTATGTGATATTTATCCTTCTGTGTCTTATTTATTTCACTTAGCATCAAGATCCATCAATTTTTCTATGGTGACTCAGATTTATCCTCCTTTATGGTGATTGATTCATACTCCATTGTGTACATATGCTGCATTTTCTTTATGCATTCATCTGTCAATGGGTATAAGACCACTTCTGTAATTTAGCTATTGTGAATTGTGCAAGAGCCTGGACTTTGAAGCTAGCATGATAATATATCTGTTTTGGATAGGAGGATTTCATTAAGTCTCTGGAAATCAGGAAAAATAAATTATTAGGTTTGTTCATATGACTCCTGAATTAGTCAACCAAGTAATGCAGAGGTTATCTAGTACCCACATTATTTGCCCAGAAATGTAAGTGGACCCTTAGGGCAAAGCTACTACTCAAAATCCCCTCAAATATTAATATTTTTCATTTCCCATGGCGAGATGAAAAGAAAAGAAAAGCTGACACTGAATACCCAGCATGGCTAGGTATAATGAATTTACCATAATCTTTGGCATGATTAGTATCCAAATTTTATGGACTAGAAAGCTGAGATTCATGTTAAATCACTTGCCCAAGGTCATACCAGTAATAAAGGGCAAAGCCAGATTTGGAAACTTGGTATGTCGCATTCCAGAGCCCATAATCATTTTACTATGTTATGCTTACCTAATCACAAGAGTCATCTAAGGTGTCTGTTTAAAAGCCAGGTGATATACTTTGAGGGGGGTTGAAATTTTGAACCCAGAATCTCACTTCACAAATGCTAAGCGAGTGCTCTTCTACTGAGCAGTATCCTCATTCCCCAAGTATGTGTCTCTAACAGGAATCTTAAGTAATTCTGATCATCAGGAAGGCTTGGGAAATACTACCATTTTGTACCAAGAAGCAGAGTTTGAAGGTTTGAGGAAGGCAGAAATAAGATTAGGAATGGATACAACAGTTTTTAAAAAGTCGAAACTTTATCCAGTTTTCTCTTCAAGTAAAATAAAAATAGTGTAAGATTAGATTGTGGAAATTGCAAAATTGAGTTAGATTACTTAATCCGTATAGACAAACCATATTTTCATTACTTTTTTTAGATGACATTTGTGTGAGTTCCTGGCATTACATTTGTTTGCAATGGGGAGAACACATGTACTACTAATGGGTATAGGTAAAACTATTTTAAATGCAGACAAAAGGAATTAGAAATACAGAAATTGCCTGAATATGAAATCAGTAATTTCCTCAATTATTTAAAAACCCATAATACCTTGAATAATCTTAGTATAAAATTTTAATTCTTAAAGTCACGGTTTATAAAATTTTTATGTTGAAAAAGCTCTCCAATAGTCACATGTTTTATAGATGAAACCACAACCCAGGTTTAAAGGCTTGCTCACAGTTAGTAGCAGACTTTCAAATCCATGCTGGGTATAAATTTCCATAGAACTCTTACGGATTATAGATTAGTGTCAGGAAAAAAGTGACTTCTCCAAGGTCACACTGGTTTTTAGAAATAAATTTAGTGGTAGATCATATTTACCTTATATACCCTACTTTTTAACCTGTTTTTTCATTACCCTGTTGAAAATGAATATATTTAAAGAAATTCTTTTTAGAAGATTGTACACTTTGAAACATCATGTGCAATCAATATGTTAGAAAAATAAGCCATAAATTTATTGTTAAAACATTTAACAAATCAACACTTTCAGAATATTTTTATTCTAATTTTCTTCACTTTTGTCACAAAATCTTACTTTGCGAAGAGATAAATTAGCATGCCTAGATGCCTGTACATGAATCTTAGTAGTATAACAGCATTTCTGTCCAACTGGAGATAGTAAGAGCTTTGGATTCAAAATTGAGTTGTTATTTTATCTGCAAATTTAATAGCTCTGTGATCTTGGACAAATTATTAATTCACAAACTTTTTTTCTTCTCTGCTATATATAACAACATACCTCATGGTTTGTTAATGGTTAAATAAGAGACTATATATAACATCTATTTGAACAAAGTAGGTAGTAAATGATATTTAATATTATTTTCCTTGAGAAAATGTTAATTTCAGTGAGTACTTACATTTATTTCCTTATTCAGTGTTTTAGCATGATCATAAAATATGATCTGTATTATATCTGCTTTTAAGAATTTTATATTTACTTTATGGCCTTTAGAGCATGGTAAGTTTTACAACTTCATAAATACTTGATAAGATCCCATAGTATTTTTACATTATAAAATTCAGTATCTACCTATACTAGCATAGATTATTTCAAATGCTTTGTCCTTATTTTGTTCATTATGTTAGTTGATATTAGTTACTAAAACTTTCTCATCCACATTGTTTCCATTTATTTTGTGTCATGGTCTCAAAGCATCTGCTTTTGTGTTTTGTAGTTTGTTTAGCCTATTGTTAAATATTTATTACTATTATGCATTTACTATTTCTGACAAATTTGTTTTTAAAAATAGCACATGCTAATTGTACAAAGTCTTACAGAAAAATCTGTATTCTTACTATGAAATATCACCAAAAGATTTTTATGCAACTAAGAATAAAAGTTTTAGATTCAGATTTAGATTTTAACATAGGCTCTCATTGTTAACTGTGGGTAAGGTATTAGACTTTTTCAGATAGTCAGCAAATATTTACTGAGCACCTACTATGTGCCAAGCATTTTGAGGGGGCTGGGAATATAGTACTTAAGAATATTGGCATACCAATCTTGAATGAATTTGCTCATTTGTAAATTGAGGATAATGGCTCACAAAGTTGTTGGAAGCATCAAAGATAATTAATAGTGCTTAGTATTTGCTTAGGGAATAAGGGCTCAGTAAATGATAGCAATTACTATTAGTTTATATATTCAGTGATTATAATAGCTTTAGTCCAAATAGAGTGACCTTTTAAGTCAGCTTAAGGTTTTTACTTTACATTTCATTTTTGGCATTAATGTTACAATGCTTTCTTTTTCTTTATACTTTTCTATATTTCAGTGTTGTGTTTGGGTTTCATTTTCAAACAGTAAATAATTGTTTCCATTGTGTACATTTTTAATGGTGAAACATTTCAGACACATACTAGAGTCATGAAAGTTGTGTAATAAACTGCCATGTTGCCAAACGTGACAGTGCATGCCTATAATCTCAGCACTTGGAGGTTGAGGCAGGAGGATCCCTGTGAGTCCAAGGCCAGTCTGAGCTAAATAATAAGTTCAAGACCACTCTGAACCACATAGTGAGACTGTGTCTCAAAAGTAAATAAATATACAGTCACATTCTCATAATACAACTTCCAAGATGATCGATTCCTCATTTCATTTCGACTTGTCCTCCCCATTCCAACCATTCCCCCCATATACACACCCTTCCTTTCCCCAGTTCTAGTGGATTATTTAAGTTGAACATGTCATGTGCAGTCATAAACATTTGTGATTATATTTATCAAAAGACAATTTTTTAAAAAATTATTACCGCCTTACCATTATCACTCATAAAATATCATTAAGTCTGTAATAGCATCAAATACCTAATAATTCACTTTAGAAACCAATTTTTACATTTATTACTTTTGAAATGATTTCTGCCATTTTATGTTTTGTATTCTTTTCCTTGTGGGTTTTTTTTCCTTATGCCAAATGGATGGTTTTGCTTGAAGAGGCTGTAAAACATAGAAGAAAGAATTACAGAGCTAGAAAAAACCTGAGTTTGAATCCTGCTTCTGCCATTCACTAATTAACTTTGCTAAGCATTGGTTTCCTCAACTGTAAAGTAAGGGTAATTGTACTTAACCTCATCTTAGAGCTGAATTTATGATAGCTACTTAAGTACTGTTAATAGTATCTGCTGCTTATGGACTTTGTAGTGATATGGACTATAATCATCTATTCTTGACTATTGTGTGTTTTTTTTTTGAAATATTCTAAAATTTCTCAGATAACCACTAAAAATAGTGGTTGTTTAATAATTCTTTTTAGAAAAACAGAGAAAATGGAATCTTTGCTTCTCCCACTACCCCTTTAAGTCCACATTGATTTAGCCTGAGGTTATATCTTACCTTTTAACTTTCTAAGGTGCTTTTTCTTTTACCTTGTTTATATACTTATGTCAATTATTTATACTTCATCATTGACCCTTTTTACTTCAGTGGGATTGTTTTCAGTTATTTCTAGATGTTAGCTTGGTTTCAGAATACTCACTGATTCTTTGCTACATCAGTATTCTTGAGTTCTTTTTAAAATTCTCTTTAATGTACCTTTGAATAATTGATTTTTAAAAGATATTACCAGGATGGTGAGATTTTGTAAAATTTTGAAGATTTAAGAATCTTTGTACATGAAAAACTAGGGTGAGGTGTAAAATTCCCAGATCTTAACTTTTCTTTTTCAATTCTCTATAGGTCATTACTTCATTATCTTCTGGCATTTTATTGTTGCAGAGGAGAATTCTGAGGCCAATCTGATTTTAGTTCCTTTGAAATAACCTATTTTTTTCTGCTTGTATGCTTATAGGATTATATCTTTATCCTTGAAATTTAAAACATTTGCCAGGACATGTCTTGGTGTTGATGATCTCTGTTGAACCTTCTCAGTCTCCAGTCTCAGGTATTTTTTTTCAGAACTAGAAAGTTTTCTTATACTTTTGATTGAATAAACTGCTCTGTTCTTTTTTTTTTCTTTAAGAACATCCGTTGTTCATAGATTATTTCTATGTCTGTCTTCCATAGTTTTTTATCTTTTCCTTTTTTTTTTTCATTTACTCAAATTTGTCCTATGTGGCATGGATTCTGTTTTCTGCAGTGTCAGTTCTAATACTTGGTATTCACAATACAGACTTAATTTCGGCTACTGTGTTTTCATTTCCTTATTCTTATCTCAACATGTCTTATTTCATAAGCAGAATTCCCCTTAGGGGTACACTTCAAAAAACATGAGGTGGATTCAGGCCTAAAACTTAATTTCTGAGGCCACAACCACAGGGCCAGAAAAAAAAATAAGTAAATAAATAAAAGTTTCTGAAAGGGTCCTCATAAACTTAAAAATGTAGATGTAAACAGAGGTCACTCCTGTCCAAATATAGAAAATAGAACAATCTTGGATACTAACAGGTCTTTGGTAGTTAGAGGAGTAGCAGAACGACTAGTCATAAGGGCACTGTAACTAGAAATAAACTGATTTTTCTAATTACATTTATTGTTTTTTCTTTACAAAAATAATACATAATAAATACATATAATTTTGAAAAGACAATACAAAGAAGAAAATTTTATGGCCCAGGTAACTACTGATAAGATTTTATATGTTTTGCCCGATACATGCACCCATGTTGGGAGGGAGGGTGCAAAATTGGGGTCATACAGTTTTGTATCCCTTTTAACTTAATATATTGGAAACATTTTTTGCATCATTAATTTTTCTTTGAGGCCCTGATTTAACCATTGCATAGTATTCCTACATATGAATAGATGTATTATGATTTAATTAACCAGTCCCCTGTTGGTCATTTAGATTGTTTTCTATTTTTCAGTATAATGAGTATGATGAATATCACTGTACATAAGTCTTTATGCACATCTCTGATATTTCCTTAGGATAAATGAGGAGCTGATTCTTAATCCTGTCACATTGGTAAGGATTATATACATTCCTTATTAAGAATATAAAATGCTTGTTTCTTATTGTTTCGATGTGATTGCATAGAAGATTCTTTGGATTCTGAACAATGTGATGGTATCTTAACCAAAGTTGGAGAGAGGCCTCTGATGCCTCATACTCAGCACCTTCTTAATGGAATTCCTGTTGCATAAACTTTGGGCAGGAAAACCACTGCTGGTATCAGGCAGTTTAGAAGGCATAGTTACTTGGGGAAGCTTGAGGGTGGTTTAAAAAAAAGTGTGATCCTTGTTCATTCCTACAACCTGGGTCTCCGTATTAATTCTCTATGGCTCTGGACCCTTTCTTTTTCTCTTTCCTTCCTATTATTTCAGGCTGTTCTCTGTGAGAAATCCTTTTCTCTAAATGTTCATGTGCACATTTCATTGGTAGATAAGAAAATGTCAGTAGTTGATATGTTCTATGAAAGTCAAGATGAAATTTTTATCAATCACAGATCAGTTTTTAGTCCTTAGTATACTTTTTCATGATAATCTCCTGCTAGACTGCAGAACTTTCAAAACTTACTTTGTTTAGAGGTATCAGAAAACAGCCTGTGAATGTGCATTGTTATGCCACTACAACAAAACAATCTCAAAACAACCTGCATAATATGTTGCTTAAATGTATTTTTTAATTTAAAAAATCTTATTTTTAACATCAGCCGAGTAGCTGGGACTATAGCAGCATTTCCCTTAAATTACTTGGGAAGTTATATAGGTCCTTAAACTGTGATTCAGAATTGCTAATTGTTCTTTCTCTCAACCTAGAAGATGATATCAAGTAATAATTTTATACAACACAGAAAGTTGTTTTGAAAACAATTCCTGCTGAAACTCAAGCAAACAGTTTCTTTTATCTGATTTGTTCTGATGAGACCCATATTGTAGGCTATTCCAAATTGGGACTTTTTACACGTTTCAGACTCACAAAGCAGAGCATAGAGCATGATTAGGATTTCCTAACCTCTTTCAGTATTTCACATCATGTTTGCATATGTATAATTTGCCAAGCTCCTCAGTTTTTGGGGTTGGCAAGCATTATGGTGGGATGAGAGAGGCTAAATACATTTGCCTTACTTTTAAACTGTTTTTGTCCATATGTATTCTTTAACCACATTGTATAGAGATTTAGCACACATATGAATGATCTCTTTCACCCTGCTTGGCAGAGAATTGGCTATAGCAGTGAAACAGGCATCTCTCCTATACTTATTTATTGCATTACATCTTTCAAAATTATCTGTGGACTGTGAATATTGCAGTCAATTGGGGCAAAAGAGGAGAGGTAGCATTTACTGTAAATCTACTGCCCTTGGTGGAACATGCTAATTACAACATGCCTGTGAAATAAATAATATATGCATTTTATGAATGAAGAAACAGGCTCAAAATGTTAAGTAACTTACCCAAGTTTAGGTAACTATACCAGTAAGTGACAGAGCTGTGTTTTAAACTTGGTTCTGGCCAGTTAGCTTCAAAATACATTTTTCCTATTTGTTTTCTTACAATTAGAGAAATATGCTTTCTTGTTTAATAGGTAATATTCCTTAATCTTTGGGAACTATGCAAAGTACAATGTTGAATCAAACAATCCTCCAATCTCTAATGAAAACCAAGGATAATTTTTCAGAGAGAAAAATTAAACTTCTTAACTGCAGAAGTAGCTTAATGTTCATTTCTAATAAATAACATTTAAAGCTTTATTTTAATGAAACAGTATAAAGAATTCATTGAAAAAAGTGGTTTTTGGTAAAAAAAAAAAACTTCACAAAGTTTCTCTGGTATGTAGTATAATACTGGATTTCATATTTTCCTACTTTTTTGTTTTTCTTGTTTTTATCTTTGATTTTGTTTTGGGGGAGATGGAATCATGCCACATTGCCCAAATCAGCCTTGAACTCAGCAGTCTCCCACCTCAGCCTCCTCAGTAGCTAGGAGTATGGCCATGCACCACTCTTCCCAACTACTTAAAAATTAGGTTGTTCAAAATTTTAAATCTTTCCTAAACTCAAAAAGGAGGTAGGTATTTTTGCAAACAGCAGAGTAGTATAGCTTTTAGATCATGTTTCACTTTAATTTTTTTCTTAGATTGCTTTTATGT
Organism: Hydrochoerus hydrochaeris; assembly: GCA_004027455.1. Taxonomy (NCBI): domain Eukaryota; kingdom Metazoa; phylum Chordata; class Mammalia; order Rodentia; family Hydrochaeridae; genus Hydrochoerus; species Hydrochoerus hydrochaeris. The sequence continues at coordinate 527,088 of PVLA01000009.1, forward strand.
ACTGTTAATTAGGTGAGTAGTTAAGAGAAAACTGAAGAGACTGATGGATAGATTTGAAATCCAGTCTGTAGAAACTGTAGCAATGGATTAGAACTAGAAATGAATCAAAACTTTAAGGCTTTACTCCTGGGTCTATGTGTAATAACAGGTACAGTATAGAGAAAGGATGCAGGGCTTAGTTGTAATATAAGTAAGTAAAAGGGATTTAAATCAACAGAAAACTTAGTATGTGAGTCAACAGTGTGCTGTGCACGTACCAAAAATAGTGCAGATGTGAACTGCATTAATATGTTTATTGTCTAGCACAAGGGAGCTGAAATGGCCTTTACTTTGCATTAGTTGTATAGGGGTTGGAATATTAGCTAATTGCATGTAATTCTGTGTAAGTCTTCAAGGTGAATCAGAGTGTACTCAGAAGAGGATGGCAGTAAGACACATCCACCTCAAGTTATCTAGAAAAGACCAGACTCAGGGTGATTTATGGTGATATGGATAGATTTATTTCCTGTGACTTTGCAGATAGCCTACAGGCAAGTTAGTCTTCATTTATTTGTAATCTTCTTAAAGGGAATTAATATATAGTGAAGAATTTTTTCTAGAAGGCAGTGCTTTTTCTGAGATAATCAGAGAAGGCTGCTTGGTGAACCTATATTCTTGTCTTGATAGTGTTCACATATAGGCAACAACAGAGTAGAAAGAATTAAAACATATAATGTATAGTTGGAACAGCAGATTTTTGAGATCCTTTACCAATCCTAAGTTTTTTAAATTCTAAGACAAAAAGGACTTGATGGAATTTTTATGTCTTCATAAATATAGCTCACCTTGATAATAGTGATTTACATTGGTATAGCACTTTATAGTGATTTCTTGAGTTATCTTAGTTTTGAGCCAAATAACCCTTTAGGTAGATAGCATAAATACCCCCATTTGAAACAGATAAAATATTAGATTGAAAGGAAGTCTGAATTGCTCCAAGTTATAAAACTTCTTAAGTGGCAGATGTATGGCTCTATCTCTGATCTACCCATTCCAAGTTCAGTGTTGTTTCTGCTGTACTAGTTTGCTTTAAAAATAAGTTGTAAGTCGTGATACTTGTTTTGCATACTTGGAAAATTGCAAGGTTCTCAAATTTTATTTCCATGGATAATACAGGTATAGCTTAAGTTAGACAAGAGTTCTAAAAGCCAAATAATGGGAAGCTATTGAGCACATATGTGTTACAGAAATATAACTGCTTATCATTAGTGAAATGACAAAACATAGTTTGTGCTGCTAGATGAATCATTGTGCTATTCTCTAATATGGCAAATGCAGAAGAAGTAGCAAGTTGGTGGGCCACAGGTGAGGTAATTGAATTTTAGATACAATAAAAATAACATTGAGTACCAGATACTGTGCTCAGAATTGTGTCATTTATTTCATTTAGTCTTCACAAAACACACTCTGAGGATGTCTTTTCAAATCTTCATTATCCATAAATAAAGCTTAGTCTTAATAATTATCAGGGCTTTATAATTAACAATGTGAGAAAAGGAATTTGAATCTAGATGTTGACTTCAAAGCCAATATTCTTCAGAGCAACTATAAGATTTCTTTTGGGTGTTTTCATGATGATAATCGCAGTTGGTGGAATAAATAAATGGTTGTAGCTTTTAGGAAAAAGTAGTGTCTTGAAGATAGTTGGGTGTCCTTACCATAGAAGTGGACAATATGTAACCTATGAAACTTGCAGTAAAATAAAAATTTTATGCCTGCTTTCCCCCTTTTCCTGCATTTTGGCACCATTTTTGTGCTTTGCAGTATACTGTATAGACATTGCCTAACCTAGGAACATCCTCTAGGAGTAGGTGAAAATGAAAGATGCCATTTGTATAGGGCAGTAGACCTTTTATAATGAGGGTGATATTTTTTTACCTTTTATCTCCAGATTAGCACCTAAAACAAAGCATGAGTGATATGTAATGAATGAATGAATGAACAAACAAACAAATAGTAAATAGGGATGGGAAGAGTAGAGTAGAGAGAGGAGTTGAAACTCAGAGAAGCTGCCTCATGTGACATATTGGGTAATGGATGGCCTGCCTTTTACTTACCGTTTAGAATGCTCCAAAGATGGTCAGCTTAGACCCTTCTACACTTGTTGAAGTAAAAAGTAGTCAGAGGGATACTCTTTATCCAGTGAAGGAATGAGATAAGACCCTCTGTATTCCTAAATTCTTTTTTTAACTACACATATAATACACATTCATCATAGACACATTAGAAAATTCCAATAAGAAAAAACAAAATTTAAATTGTCTAAAATCCTACTATCCAGAGATACCAACTGTTAACATTTTGGTGTATATATCCTTCCAGAGTTTTTCCCATACAAATATATACATTTAGATATGTATATATTTGTTTAAAATGGGACCATTACAATCCATATTGTTTTGTAAACTGCTTTTTCACTTATTAAGTGTGACTGTCTTTCCATGTCAATAAATTTACATCTTTATCATCATTTTTAGTGATCACATAGTATTCCATTATATGGATGTACCATAGTATATTTAAACAGTTCTCTATTGTTAGGAATTTAGATTTCAAATTTGACGTTCTTAGAAAAAATGGTGAGCATTTTTTGTACACTTGTCCATTTGAAAAAAAGGATAGATGAGGTATTTGAAAATTGTGTTTTATTAACAGACTCAGGTGCCTTTCTGAAAGGTTGTGCTGATTTACACCTTTTCCAGCAGTAAAGCCAGAGTGCCCTTTTTTCCATGCCACATTAGCACTAAGTGTTATATTTTGGTAAACCATTACCAATTTGAAAGGCAAAAGGTATCTTTGGGTTAAATGCATTTCTGTAATTGGTACTAAGGCTGAATTCTTCTCTTATTGCTCATTTCTGTTGTGGTTCATTTTTGTTTACAGGTTTGCAAAGCAAAGCTCGTTATGTATGAAGAATACCAACCCTTTGTCATATGTTGCTTTATTTTTTGTAATCAGTTTGTCTTTTATATTTTATTTGTGTCTGGTAGAAGTTTTAAACTTTTCTGGATTTAAGTTTCATTTTTTTCTTTATGATTTCTACCCTCCTTACCCCATGATTATTATTTACCTGTATTCTAATACTTATATAATTTATTTTTGACATTTAAATGTTTTATCCATCTGGAATTTACATAGGTATAAGAGATTAAGCTTAATTTTCTCTGAAATAATCAGTGTCTCTGATTAGTTATTAACAGTTGAGTTTAGAATGTGTTTTGCCATCCAAAATGCTATAAATGATGTTTGGTGAGGCTTAAGACCACTTGTAATGCATTTAACTAAAATAAACTCAAGAGCTCACCTGGAAAGGTAATCATTTCTTACATTATTTCCATGGAAAAATGTTTTATAGTTTCAAGTAACTAACTTACAGATGAAGTTTTGAAGCACAACCTGTTGCAATTTTGAAACTGCATTGTTAGATGGTAGTTCTGCTTTACTAGAGCCCTTTAGAAGTGAAAGTATTCCTGAATGACATTTTTTTTAGTCTTCCTTCATTTAACTTGGATGTGATATGTATTTTGGTAACTTTCTGTTTGCTATGCTTTTCACAGAATGGACAGCAAATTATGGATGAACCTATGGGAGAGGAAGAGATTAATCCACAAACTGTAAGTAAAATATTGTATTATAAGATAGAGACAGATCAGATACCATAAATTTATTCTTGTTTTTTAAAATGAGCAATCATTTTATACTATTAAGAATGTATTGAGGGCCAGGGATATAGCTCAGTGGTGTAAGCACCTGCCTGTTAAGTGCAAGGTCCTAAGTTTAATTCCTGATACAAAAAAAGTATTGATACTTTACATTAATTTTATCAAAATATAGTCTTGAATATGCCAGTGACCTTTCTAAAAACTATTTGCTAAGACTGATATTAAGAGAATGACAAAGCAAATCGCTTTGTACTATTGAAGGATTTCATTAATGTATTTAAAAATACTGACTATAAATTTATTAAAGAAAAATACATAAAGATCATACTTTGTAGAAATACTAATATTTAGAATGTAACCATTTCCTCACCCATTTTGTTGTTGTGGTGGTGGTTCACTCCTGAATCCCTACTAGATCAATACCTAGCACATGATACTCATTATAAATAATATTACATAAATGGAGTGATAAATTGTTACCCCTCACAAGATATACATTGTCAGCAGCTTAGCTATAATCTTTTTATTCAATTCATAGGAAAATTATTATTTATGTTTATAAAATACATGTTCTGTAATTTCCCTTTTCACTCATGCCTTGAACATTTTTTATGTATAGGTAAAATATATGTACTATAGATCTCTTTTTTAAATGTGTACACAGTAATCTGTTTTATGCATATCGTACATTTAATGTAATTTCCCCCATTTGTGAACTTATATTTCAGTAGAATGTAGTCTTAGAAAAGGATATGTTGGAACAAAAGTTATGAATGAATACTGAACATTGAAATCTTAGTAGACATTACCAAATTGCCTTGCAAAAGGATTGTAAAGTTTTAACGGTATGAGACTACCAGTTCAACTCTTTCCTGCTCAGCACTGGACATTATAAGAAAATACTGAGCTACTCTAAATATGTATTACTTTCTCATTTTAATTTGCATTTGATTATTAGTAAGGTTAAATATCTATAGACTGTTGACCTTTCTATTTTATGTTCTGTCCAATTTTCTTTTTTTTATTTAAAGAGGAAAGAAAACAGGAAAAAGGTAGAAATATTACAGAATTTCAAGAAAAGAAGATAAACAGTAAGAAATCACTAGTTGATAAACTACATATTGTTCTTTTAGAAATAGTTATTCAAGTTACAAAATTAAAGCACACATAGTGGACACTCAAGCAGTGAGAGTGCAAACAGATCTGTTCAAAAATCCAACAAGAACCTAGAAATATGGTTATCAATCCCACACACCTAAACATGCAGCTATATCTTTTATAGCCAATTTTCTTTTGAGTTACTTTTTGTCTCATTATTTTATTAAATCTTTGAATATATTCTGGATATTTACTGCATGTTTATTGTATATCTTGCAGATAGATTATCCTTTTTTCAAACGTTAAATCTGTTTCTCTTTTATGTATATGGAAGTTTTTTTGTTTTGTTTTGTTTTTTATTTTGGTGCCAGGAATGGAACTCATGACCTCACGCTTGCCAGGCAGGCACTTATACTGCTGAACTAAATCCCCAGCCTGAAGTTTTTATTTTTAAATGGTCATATCTGGCTTCTTAATTTTTTGATTTGGTTAGGCTATCCTTCCCTGCTCCAAGGTTATAAAAATACTTGTTCTCTTACATTTCTACCTATTAAGTTTTTCTTGCTATTTGTTTGTTGCTATGATTTTTTTTTCCTTTTGCATTTTTATTTTGCATCTGTGATCCACTTGGAATTTTAGTATCTGGTATGAGGTAGAACTCTTAACTTCTTTCCAACTACATAGCCTGTTGTCTTAACCCCTATTTATTGAGTAAATAAAATCTATTCATTACCCACTCATTTGAGATATCTGTTTTATCATATTTAAATTAACCTTCTAACCCTATATAAGTTTGCAAGGAATCTCATAACAAATTACCACAACGTGGGTTGCTTAAGATAAAAGAAATTTATTCAGTCAGTGTTTTGGAAGCCAGTACTGTGAAATCAAGAGTTTCAATAGGACCCTGCTCTCTCACTTCTAGGAGAGGATCCTTCTTTGCCTATTCCAGCTTCTGAATATTTCGATTTTATATAATTTTTCAATTACTGTATTTTATTTTATTATACATTTTTATATGTAGTAAGATAAAGCTTCTCACCTTTCTTTTAAAAATTGTAGTTTGCTGGCACTTAATTCTTCAGATAAACTTAAAAATTAATGTCAGATATCTTCTAAAAATTGTATTGGAACTTTCATCAGAATTGCACCGTGCAGCTTAACAAGAAAAATTATTTTAATAGTCTTCACATTCAGAAATATTCAGTTATTCTTATATTCTATTATGTTGTGTTATCAAAATTGTATGGCTTTTTACGTATACTTCTGCATTTCTCATTAAGATAATTCATTGCCACTCTGAGGGGCTGAGACCAGAGAATTGCAATTTCAAGTGCAGTGTGGACAGTTCAGTGACTTGGTAGAACCCTGTCTCAAAATAAAAATAAAAAGTAAAAAGCACTTTCCTGAATTCAGATAAATTGTCATGAACTTTGTGTCCATTAAGGAAGAATGAGGGCTTATTCTTCTGCTTCAAATTCCATCAGTGGTTTTGGGCTTCCTTTAAATAAATTCTAATCTCTACAGCAGGACCTACTGGGCCCTGCATAATAAAGCTTTGCATACCTGTTTTCTCCATAACTTCTCTGGCCAAACACTTCTGCCCTCTACTGAAAAACAATTCAGATGCATCAGCTTCTCTTTAGTTTCTAGACTTTCACAGCTGATTTTTCCTCCCCCATAATAATCTTTTCCCTTACCACTACCCTCCTTTAATCCCTAATCATCCTTCAGGTTTGAGTTTAGATGTCATTTCAACTGAGACATCTTCCTAACAGACAACTGTACTTCCACCTTGAATTAAGTGTTTTCCATTCTGCTGTTAGAGCAGCCTAATGGCAACACCCTGCCAGATCCCATTATTTATTTACTTGTCTGTATTCCCTACTAAACTGAACTATTATTTTATGTGCTAGTTGGTGATAATTAAAAGAATACATAGATTAAGTTTTATATAGCATAGGGACCCAGGTATAGGGGTTTAGTGCCTAGGATTGCCTTCAAATTTTGTCTAGATTCCTACACCCTCACAAACCATTCAAGGCATTTTACTTCATTGGTGTATAGTATTTATTTGCATGTAGAAGACATAAAAATGATCAGTAAGTGTGAATACTGATTTTCCTGTCATCAGCTACCTTTTTTCTTTGTGTAACAATTACTTTGGAAAGGAAAACTCCAAATTCTAGTCTCTTTAAACTGAAATTAAGTGGTTTGTGATATTATGTGTTTGTCCTTTCTGTTAAAATATTAGTAGCACTTACATTTGAGAAAAAACTATGTTCTAGAGACAGGTTGAAAAGATGAAGGATTAAGATATTACCAGCAATATAGGTAAGTTTTTTTTGAGCAGATCATTCCAGATTTTATAAATTAAGTTTAGGTATCAAATAAAAGCCTAGTATTTAGTATTTCCTTAATGATCTTAAATCTAAAAGACTATAAAAACTTGTATTGGCCTCAACTTTAAATTGTACTTAGGCTGGGCGTGCTGGCTCACACCTATCATCCCAGCACTTGGGAGGCTGAGGCAGGAGGATCCTTGCGAGTTTGAGTCCAGCCTCGGCTACAAAGTGAGCTCAAGGCCTGCTGGAACTGCATAGTGAGCCCCTGTCTCAAAAATACCAAAAAAAAATTGTATACTTAGCTTTCTCTTCTGTTGTGCTTGATGGTTGTTACTTTGAGACAAAAAGTTTCACTATGTAGCCCAGGCTGGCCTTGAATCTCAATGATCCTCCTACTTCAGCCTTCCAAATGCCGGGATGGCATGCTACCACAGCTGGTTAATTGTTCTTACCTTTAATACCAAGTCTTCCTTTTGTCGTCTACTAATAATTTACATAGTGAAAGGTGAAATGTTACATTAGTTATCTATTTGGTACATTATAAATAATCCCAAACTTAGTGACTTAAAACGTGTACATTTTAATCCCATAGTTTCTGTGGGCCAGCATTCTGGGAATAGCATAGCTGGATGTTTTGTTTCATAGACTCTCAAAGACTGAAGTCAAGGTACTGGCCATGTTTTGAGCCTCATCTGAAACTTCACTGCAGAAGAGTGTGTTTTTAAGATCATGTAGTTGTTGGCCGAGATTAATTCATTCTGTAAATGTGTGTAAGGAATTAGCTCGCTAGTAAGCTTACTTGCAGGTTGATTGACTCCTTTTTCATGATTTAGAATGCAGAGAATAATGATAAGGCAGTTTTGACCAAGACAAGACAGTAGAAAGGATAGAGAAAAATAAAAATGAATGTGAGTTTCCTAAAGATTCAATGGTCTAGTGAAATGTCTTTATCCTAAACTACCCTCCTATCCATGGACTTCTCTGTAAGGAAAATATAAAAGTTTACCTTGTTTGATTGATTCATTGCATTATGTGATCTTTAACTTGCTGCAGCTTATTTTGCATTTAACTACATCTGGCCATTGGTTAAGCAAGTATTTAATGTTTATTAGGTCCCAAGTACTCTGCTACCTTGTTAGAGACACAAAAGCATGTAAGCAAAACTTGTGATTTTTATTTATTTCCCCCCTCTCCTGAACTTGTGGTTTTGAAATGAAAAGATAAAAAAGTCCTCTTCTCTCCTGGGAAATTATCACCCAAAACAACATGGAGAATAAGAAAATAGAAACTTGGTCTTTGAAATAAGAAGACTTGTATAATTTGAACCACAAGTCATAATATGAAAAGCAGATGTGAGAGTGATAATAAGAGGAAGTTATAGAGCTAGGTATGGTGGTGAGACCCTATATGAAGAATAAACAGGATTGGGGTTGTAGCTCAGTGGTAGAGCACCCCTGGGTTCAATCCTCAGCATTACAAAAAAACAACTACAAAAAACCCAGAAAGTTATGGGTACTAATTGATTTTAAAATAATATCCTAACAGAGAGCTTGTCTTATTCACAGCCCCAGATTCTCAGAAGAGTGCAAAAATAGGCTTTTTAGATATTTTGAAAAATGGAGGGTAGGCATGGGGCTAAAAACAGAAATTGAGTGAATGATGATATAAACAGTCTCTATGTCCCCACTCATCTGGGGATGAAAGGTGTTTCATTAGTGAAAAGCAAAGAGTATCTAGACCTGGGGACCTCAGGTACAGTAGGAATTAGGACAAAGTACAGTACTAGACTGAAAATAAAGAGTCAAGTGAAACCCTACTAGTGAGTGGCAATATGGCCCCATTTTATCTACCAGCACCACTCTCTTGTAGGCAAGAGAATGAGTTGTCCATACTGAAACAAATTTATAAAGGCTACCTACTTGGCCATCTAACCTGTAAGGAAGCTTACCATTGTTTTTATTTAAAGAGAAAAAAAAACAGGAAAAAGGTAGAAATATTACAGAATTTCAAGTAAAGAAGATAAACAGTAAAAAATCACTAGTTAATAAATTACATATTGTTTTTTTAGTAATAGTTATTCAGGTTACAGAATTAAAGCACACAAAGTGGACACTCAAAGGAAGCGCTTACCATTTGACAAGGCTGAAAATTTCCAAGCCACTTCTTAGTGTGTACTTTTGCTGTTGCTCAGTCTCTTGCTCATTTCCCACTGCTGTCTGTTTCTATCTCTGTCTATCTCCCTCCCTCCCTCATCCTCCTCCTCATGTGTTCATTCTCTCTCTCTCTCTCATTCTCTCTTTCATACACACACAAAATGATATCGAATTATATTTCCCAGACTTGCCATAGAGTCTTCCTGCCTCAGCCCCCAAGTAGCTGGGAATACAGGTGCATAGTGCCTTGCTCTTAGATATTAGTGAAAAGCCAAATATCACCACACATTTGAGAAAGGCTTTCAACATGAGAGAATGAGATCTTAAAAGAATAGGCAATGCAGGTAAAAGGAAATATCACTGTCCTTTGAGCAATGACAAAATTGATTTGTAAAATAAGAGTGTGTTGCTATTTTAAAAAGAACAATTATAAAAAACAAGAAATTTTTTAGATATTAAAACTGATAGGAGAACTCTGGGACACCGAGGCAAGAGAATCACAAATTCTTAGTGACTTACCAAGACCCTGCTTCAAAACTTATAAGGGGGCTGTGTGTGTACCTCAGTGCAAAGCCCCCGGGTGCAATTCCCAGTACCCTCCTCTGCCACACACAAAGATAGAAATGGTTCACATTTTAGTACAATTATTTAGAAGCTAAAATCAAGAAGTTTTCCTAAAAAGTAGAAGAAGGCAAACAGATTAAAAACAGGAAAGAAAAAGAAGAGCAATCTGATACCTAATAGGAATTTAGACAATGAGAGAAATGGGGGAAAAGAAAATACGAAAGAAAATCAGTAAGAAACCTCTAAAATCAGAATGCTTGTTATGATGAATGCTGTGATGCATTTTTATTGATGATTTTTTTTAAATTTTATTTAAAGAGAGGAGGAAAATAAAGCAAAATAGAAAATTAAAGGGTAGACATAATACAGAATTTCAAAAAAAATGAACAGTAAGAAATCACTAGTCGATACATTACATATTGTCTTGGATGTAATTGTTCAAGTTTCAAAATTAAAGCATACAAAGTGGACAAACAGTGAGGCTGCAGACAATTCTGTTCTCTGATCCAAAAAAAAACGTAGCAGCATAATTATCAATCCTACATCCTTAAATATACATGTGGTTATATCCTTTAGAGCACTTGCTTTTCCTCCTTTTGGTTTTTAAGTACATTATCTGTTTAGTTATATCATGTTTCAGATTGCTCAGCACCTTACTGATGTGTTTTGTTGTTGTTATTGACTTTTTTTTACTTTTTCTTATTTATTATTATTTTTATTTTATTTGTTTATTTTATTTTGAAGGTAGTAAAATACAGCAGAACAAGACAGGACATAGCCAGCTGAGGCAGTGCAGTGAAATTGGCACGGAACCTCACAGCAGGTTACCCGGATAACAGCAATAGGTACAATAGTATATCTGGTTTTCTTCACAATAGTTGTTCCTTCAATCAGGTAGAGCAATATTGAAGGAAATACCAAAATTATAAAAACAGAACATTGAATACAGCAATACCATTGATCACAACAGAGCAAAACAGAGATAAAAGTATTTGCCTTCAAAGCGATGGCAGAAGTAATTCCCCCTTATTTGCTATATTGCCTATAGTCAGACTCGCAAGACATGCTCAGATCTCTCGCTCTCATATGCTGGGAGGCAGGGAGGATGGATGTTTGATTCTTAGCCCGTGCACCAGTAGGCTTTCAGCCGCCCACCAGAGGGATGAACTAGCTGCCCGTTTTCCCAGCGCCCCAAGGTCCAACATGGCGCGTCACCGATCTCAGGAAACACTGATATGGTTCTCACCCTGGGGCAACCGCGGCTTGCCAGGCCACAGCCACTTACCAGAGCGGCATGCTGGCAGCTGCTTGATATTTTTTCATAATGGTGTGGTGATAACCACCCTCTTAGATTAAGTGGAATACTATAATACCCCCCAAATTTCCCAAATGAGGATCACTATTCTCTGAATTAAAATAACCCATTGAAGCCTTATAATGGAAGGGAAACAGAAAATGTTTTGCTCTCAAGGAGATTGATTTTTATGCAATAACAAAACAGGAGTAAAAGGAGGTCCTAAAAACTTTTAGAGGTTTTTAAAATCATTAAAAAAAAGTTTGGATATAAGAATTGTATCAGACTTTCCAGCATTAGAAATTAGAAAACAAAGAGTAATGCCTTTAAAAGGTATAGAGAAAATGATTTTCAACCCCAGTGTTTTCAGACACCTGTTTTAGGAAATTGATGGAAAATGGGCTCTGCCATCAGTAGAGAATTGTTCAGTAAGATAAGGAGGCATGATATTCAGGAAACAAAGGATTTAACACTACAGGCCTGATGAAGAAATTTCCTTCCCATTATGACGAGTAAAGGAAGCTTCAGAAGACTAGCTCATTCAGTAGGCTTAGAGAGTACTCAGTCCAGACTGAAGCAGACAAATGGTTCCAGACATGCTACTTCCAGAGACAGCAGAGTTGGGTGTTGGTGACATAATGAATTTGCCAGTAGCTTCGAGTATTGAAAATCTATGTGAGAGACTGTTGCAAGGTGAAAAAGAGTTGAAACAGATACAAAGAAAACAAATTTTTAAACGAAGCAACTATAAACTTAAGGAAAGACAAAACTTGTCTGTGGGGAGGGATATAACTAGAGTACCTCAATAGTGAGCATTATTTACATAGTCACAGTTATTGTGAAGACTACTGATTTAATAAAAACTGGTGATGTGAGTGCTAAGTCATTTGTCTAATGGGTGTCCAGAGGTAATATCTGAAACTGATGACAAAGTAGTGTTATTTATCATATAGTGTTAGTAGTGTTATTTATCATATAGTGGAAAATAGGAACATGAAAAGGGTATCAAGAACACGGGGTGTGCCTGCTTTTTTAGGTATAATCCTACCAGCAATTTTGACCCTTTAAGTCTTGATAAAATTGTAAGTGAAATTTTAACAGTAGTTGTAACTGCTTCACAAAAGACGTGAGATATAACTTGAGTTTTGAAGAATAGGTATAAGATTTTGAGGCATAAATGTTAATGTTGGAATGAAAGCATTCTCATAGCACAATGTTGTAAATAGAAGCCAAAGGGGAAAAAAGCGAGATGTATTAGAGATAGTTAAAACAGTTTGTCTAAAAAAATTCATAAAGGAAAGCCTAATTTCTCATGAATATAAAATACCTTGAAACAGATCTCCTTGATACATGGAGTTAGTCCTGGTGTATCATTTGAACATATCCCTTAGGTTTGTATTTGTGGTAGAGTCATTTAATTTTGGCTGGATTTTTCAGACTTTATATCTTCCTTTCTTCCCTTTGGTTTTTGTCCTACAATCTGTCTCTCTCCTATACCTTTGATCCTCTTCTTGAATATTAATATTGTTATCCTTCCTTCTGACTTTCTAAAATTTCAATCCTTTCCTGTCTTTACATACCTAAAGACTTTGATTTTCTCCATGTATTTCGTAAAACATAAGAAATCTTATCTAATTAAATTGATCCAGAAAATTAACCAGTAGTCATCCCCTTCCATCTCTCCCCCAGGAAGGTACGCTTATTAATCCAGATTTATGCATAATAGGTGGATTTCTTACTCACGCAAACCAGTATCTTTTGGTTTTCCTTCTCTGTCGAAGAGATTGGATTGTTTTTATCTTTGATTCCTGTAGGACTGAAGCGGAAAACTACCTCCATAGCACAAGGTAGAATGCCTTATATAGCACCTCAAGATAAAACAGTTTCCTAGACTCCATCATTTTCTATCATTTCTTGGTTGACCAATGGACTATGTGCTCTTGTATGTTTCATGCTGAAGAATAAAGAATCTTGGCTGTTAAAGTATCTTTAGTGTTCAAAGAATAAGTTTCCTGTTTATTGAGTGTCTTAGTTACTTTCTTGTTCCTGAGACACAATACCCAACACCCAGAAATTAAAGGAAAAAAGCTTTAATTGGCTCTCAGTTTTAGAGGTTTCAGTCCATAGTTGGGTGGCTCCAAGGCAAGGTGGCGTGGCAGAGGGGCCTGACAGAGGCTTTCTTATGACCTGGGCAGCAGGAAACAAAGACAGGCATCAAGGGAGGAGGGAGGGAAATAGATCTTTCCCAGCCACACCCCCCGTGTCCCACCTCCTCCCACTCAGGCTGAACCTCCCACCATCACATTTAGCCATGAACACATCAGTGGAAGAATCCACTAAAGGGTATCAGGCCCCCATGATCCAGTCACCTCCAAAGGCCCCACCAATGAGCACATGAGGCTTTGAGGGGGCATCTAGATATAAACAATAATGTGAAGGAAATAATTCTGTTTAAGTCCTTATAGTACCAGGCAAAGGTCCTGAGATTGAGAATGAAAAACAATAAATAAGTACCTAGCATGAAGAGCCTAATAAGTTTTTTCCTGTCCTTTTCCTTCCAGAGGCTGGTTCTGTTTTCTCAGATTGTTCACCAGGGATAAATTATGCCCCTTAGAAACTAGGGTAGTAGCCAGTAATTTTTAGCTGACAATAGGGCTAGGCTCAGGCAAAATTGTAAAATGTGTTGATTTTCCTTTAATTGGTCTTTGACCCTTCTTTTTTTGTCACTCATCCATTCCTTCATTCATTTATAAATAAGAAACAGGATCTCCTTATATTCCCTGTGCTGGCCCTGAACACCTGGGCTCAACTGATCCTCTTGCCTAAGGCTCTGAGTAGCTGTACTCAGCTCCCCTTTGTCATTTATTTCTAATGAGTATATGTACATGAGATGCTCATTGTACCAACTTTGTAAATATTACTACAATCCAAAACACTATATTTATATCAACTCAGTTTTCATAGCTCTTATAATCATGTGCATGACTGTTAAGAATTGGAGAAAATTTGTTAAAAATAATACAGGTTGAGTATCCCTGTCTTGAAAAATCCAAAATGCTCCAATGTCCAAAACTTTTCAAGTGCCGAAATGATGCCAAAAGTAGGAAGTTTCACATTTGACCTGATTTTGACCTGATGTGACAGATTGCAGTCAAAATACAGGCACACTAAAAATACTGTATAAAATTACTTTTAGTCTGTGTATACATAGTGTCTATGAAACATAAATGAATTTTGTGTTTAGACCTGGGTCCCATATATTTATCCCATTATGCATTTGCAAATGTTCCAAAGTTAAAAAAAAAATCCCAATCCTGAAACACTTCTGATGTCAAACATTGAGGTTAAGTGATGCTTGGCTTGTAAGGATAAAAATAGTTGAAAAAGCTAAACAATAAGTTATAGATGATCTCAAATGGTAGTAAAGGAATAGCATCCCTGTGAAGGACACGCAACAGTCTTGTTGGTCCATTAATAGTAATTTCTTCCATCTTACAGTCATACTGTTACTGTTGAAGATGCAATGATGAATGTGATGCTTTGCATAAATATCCAGAGTATTTAACTAGTTATTGGTGGCCTGTTGGTTTTTGTCATTCTTTTCCTTGAAAGTCCCCTCAAGCTGCTTAAACACATTGATTTGAACATCCAAAATGATACTCATAGCCATTAATCTAGTGCATACTTGCACACTTCTTGCAGTCATCATGGTTCAAGCACTAAATGAATTGCAGAAAGAGAATCCTCGCAGAGTATACAATAAGCAGTGTAATTACTTACTCAACACAGGAAAATCCATTAGAGTTCTCACTCATTGTCAGGGAAAATTGTGGCATGGTACATTAATACTTATTGACTAGCTGTGTAGAGTATTTGGCATTCTAACTCTCTTTGGCTTAGTGTGTATTTTAATATTCAGAGAAGGGATACCCTAGTAGATTTAAGTATATACCACTTAGGAAAATATTTTTGAGATAAGTGACTTAAAATTAGCAATACTGATAACATCAGATTGGTTATGTGTACACAAGGCAAAATTTTCAAGCACATAAAGCCTTCCTTTGCTAATTTTTGGCCTTCATTGTTTACTTTCACTTCATTCACTTCTTAGTGTCTCTTTCCTCTACCCTAAGACCTAAAAGTTCTTTTTATCATTGTTTACCTCTCATAGGTTGCCTCTGATCTAAAATCACTTATCCTCTGCTCTAGTCTATTCATCACAATACCCATTTCTTTAGGTTGAATGATCTCATCCACATTTGGAAAGGAAGCAAAGTGATGTAATTATGTTATGTGCATGTATGAATAGTTGACTGAATCATCCTGAAATACTGGTATATAGATAGTTGTAACTCTTATACCTGAATGAATATTTTAGCTATTTTAGATAAGCATGACTAGTAAAAGGTACTTCAGGCTAGCAGAAAAAAAAATGTGTGGATGAGGAGGGGAATGATATATTGCTACCTATTGTGAAATGCTGACCTTTAACAGTGGTGCTGCTGCCTCTAACCCTCTTTCACACCCATGTGAAAGACAGTATGCTTTCCATCAAGACAGCCTTACAAGCAATTCCTGTCAGTCTTCTAGGAAGCCTTTACCACTAGGTTCAAGTTAATCATCTTTATGAAACTTATTTTCCGTCTTTTAAAATCTTAGCCATTTAGCACTTTATAGCATTAGCTATTGGTAAATGTGTGCTAAAGGTTAAATTTTGCATTAGATAAAAATTCATAGATATTAAATCCTTTACTGTTTGAAAAAGTCAGTTATCCATACAGAAATTATATACAAAGGAATCAGTTTTTTAAAATGTTGATTTTAAGTTTTTGTTATAGGCCTTTTATTTACTGAAGGATTCAACTGTCATAGGGTCTTGAAGATGATTTTTAATTGGATTTGAAAGTAGTTATTTTTCAAATGTATAGTATAGAAAAGTTTTCAGAAACTCTACCATGGAAAGCAGAACAGTTTATAACCACAAATAGGAAGGAGTTTAAAACATCCTAACAACTAAACCATTTACAGATGAAATGATATAATGCCTGGGATTTGCTTCAAAATAATTAGTTATGGTAGTAGGGAGACATGAATATGTAAAACAAAACTGGTGAAATCTACTTCTAGGAGTGCTTGAAAATTTAATTTCAAAGAGTGCCTGAAGTTTAATTTCAAAAGCGTAATAGAATACTAAGTGTAACACTATACTGATGTGAAAATCTTGCCAAAATGTATGGTTTTTAAGAAAAATTGAAATTATATCTTTTGTGAATGGGCAGAAAATCTCTATGCCTATAACCATAGGAGAAATTTAAATCATTAGAAAATAACCACTAGCAACTCACCCCTCCTACAGTTCCAGACCCCAGTGAAATTGTTGGGAGAGAAATCTTTGGAACTTTAAAGAAGTATATCACTCCTGGGGTTTTTTAATTGACTCAAAGCATAGAAAAATTTGCATCACTGTCTAGTTTATTTTATAAAGTTAAATAAGCTTAAAATGGAAATTGGCACAGAGAAGGAAAACATGCTAATTTAATTTATGACTATAAATACAGGGCCTGGAGATGTGTCTCAGTGGTAGAGCTCTTGCTTTGTATGTGCAAGGCCCCAGGTTCGATCCTCAGCACCACAAAAAAAACCTGGATATAGTTACAAAAATGTTAAATAAAATACTTACAAATCAAGTACAGAATAATATTAAAACAATGAATAAATAAATGAATCTGCCACTGGCAAAATAAAAGAGCAGCAGAAGAAAGGAGAAAAAAAGAACTGAAATGTCTTATGTACATGTACTCAGTTCCCAACAGTGAATGTAATCATTATGTACTGCAAGCATGTACTAATAAAAGTAAAAAAAAAAATTTAGAGTTTCCTCGTGTAGCTCAGTAGTAGGGCACTTGGCTGTTACTCATCACTCTGGATTTCAATCCCTAGCACTGAAAAAAAAACTAAAACTGTAATTTTCCCAGAAATACAACATAGATCAGTACTAGGAAATCTATTCATCTAAGTTATCAAATCTTTAGGTCAAAGGAGGAAAAAATAGGTGGCCATATTAATAGATAATAAAAATATTTCCTATAAAATTAAACATTCATTCCTCTTTTAGTCAAGAGGAAATTGTCTGACCTTAGCATGATATGTTTAAAACCAAATATTTATATCCTATCTAAGTACTTTCGTGAGTGCATTCCCTGGATCAGGATCAAAGGCATTTGTTAGCATTCACCTTAAGTTCCATAGACTGAGAAGTTTGGGTTTTGTTCTATGATAGGAATTCAGTGAAGAATTTCAGGTAGAAGCATAATCTGGTCAGATTTCTGTTATAAGATTATTCTCATGCTGCAGAATAAAAGGATTATACAAGGAAAATTTGGAAGCAGAAAAACCATACTCCTGATAATGCAATTCTACTTTTAGAAATTATTTCTCTTAAATGTTAATGTGCACAAAGGATGAGACATTAACAGTGCTATAGATCAAATGTCCAACAATAGATTTGTATTGTACGTTTTTGGGTGGTCATCAACAAGGGATTGAAGGTTATTTAATAATTGAACAAGGGTCAGAAAACTATCCATGGGCCTGCCAACTGTTTTTGTAAATGAAAAAATTTTTTAATTAAAACATGGTCTCACACATGCGTTTTCCCAATGTATTGGCAGAGTTGACAGAAACAATAATGTCCTGTAAAGATTGAAATATTTACTATCTGGCCCTTTACAGAAAAAGGAGTAGCTAACATGTAGTGTGGTCCGTGTGTGTGTGTTTATACAGAAAAATACTAGAAAGAAACACTCCAAAATTGCTTTTAAATTATAGTAAATTAGATCTGGGAAGTAGTTCAGTGATAGACCACTTGCCTAGCATGTTCAAGGTCCTGGGTTCAATTCCCAGTACTACAAGATGATGATAATATATAGTATATGACAATACAAATATGATGAAAATATTTGCTGAAATTTAGTAAGAGAAATTTTAAGAAATATGTTAGAGGTAAAGCATATAAACAATATGTAGTTTCGTATGTACAGTCACACAAAATAGCAGCCATTAGGTAAGGTCTTACAAGGTGTGTTTACTTTGGGAATACCAAGAATGGGGCTGGCTCTCAAGATTGAAATGATCCAGACAATAGGATGTGCTTAAATAGCAACCGATGCCTTAAAAGATAGATGGAAGGACTTTAAGAACTCACTTTATAATTAGGACATAGATATCACCTACATAAAGCGTTTGTTAAAGTGATGAGTTTAACATGATTATAAGGAATTCTAGTCATATAAGCTAGTCTTCTAACTTTGTTTATGGTGCCTTTTAAGGTAAAGAATTTTTTTAATCAAATCTGTATTAGTACTTTGTTTTTTGGCCTCTGTATTTTCCAAATATCACATGTCCTAATGTTTCTCTGTGACGTAAAAATGCTGCATTTATTCTTTTCACTTTTTGTTTTTTATATAGCCATGCCACATTTTTTAATTAAGGTATCAGTTGATCTCAGGGAGACTTACTTCGGATTATGGTGCCTGAAATATTGCTTCGTTTTCTTAGTGCTAATATTAAAAAGCACATACAACAAAATAAGAATTATTAACCCAAACAGTAGTAGTAATTAAAACCAACTAGAATTTCAACCAGTTCCTTAAGTTTAGAAATGGTTATTTGCTCTTGTTTAGAAGTATTTCTTGAATAAAGTTGATGACTGCTCTCTACAGAGACATTCCTTAATTGATTGTGCATTAAATATGATCTTTACTTCTACTTGACCTAATCCTAAGAACTACTTCATGTTCAGACTGCAGTTCTGTGTTAGGTGATTTTCCTAAACTTACTGCCTTTTTGGAGCATCATAAGACGCTTAAGTAATTCCTTTTGGGAAAATGGGAGAGTTCTGTTTCTAAGTGATTTCCTTGCTGAAAAATTGAGACATGCATTTTTCATTGAGAGAAGTATGCAGTTCTCCAGGCAAAATTCAAAGTTCCATCATAGATTATTTGATTCTAATATATTTGGTTACATAGGATGATTTTTAATTGAGCCATTTTACTGTAACTGGAATGTCTATTAGGTCACTTGTGACCTAATAGTCTTCATTCTATTAAGTCATTCTATTGCCATGAAAAATTTGATATAGCAAAAAGAGCCCTACCTTTTCATGTCATTCCCATTGCACATAATGGCACTCCAATGTTTACTAAGTGAGTAATTGCTGAACTGAGTTCTAGTTAGAGACAACTTCATCACCAAGTACATGTCCACCTCAACCATAGTTTCTCCATTTAGAACATGAAGTGATTATTCTTGACATTTTCTTCTCTTTGTTTTTCATTTTTGTTTTGGTTTAGTTTGGTTTTTGGCTAGAAACAAAAGGATTGAACCCTAGACTTCACACATGCTAAGCATGTACTCTACTACTACTCTACACCCATCTGCTCCATGTTCTTGGTGTTTTCAAGAGTCCCCTCAGCTGCTGAAAATTCCAGTAGCTTAATAAAATTATTATAGGCTATGTAGATTAACACTTGAGGTTTTTGTTGGTGCCACATAAATTAAGTCTACATTAAGTAGAGCATTTTCTGACAGCTCTTGAAACTGGTCCTTTGATTGTTTTAAGTAGCATTATTACAGTTTCCAAAGCAAAAATATTTTAGAATAACTTTTGTAGAGTATTAGAGGCTAACGTGGGATAAGGGGTTATATGGCCTCCTTTTTATCCAAATCGGCTTCTCAAGTGTTCTGTTTTGCTTGTTAATAAGCCCATAGATTGGACTTTTTGTAATTTAAATTTTATCAACTAGGAAATAAGTTTTATCAGGGAGCCTTCAAATCTTTGCCTTAGTTGATAATTGATGGTATAACCAGTGTCAATTTAAACATAGTTCACTTTCATTTAAGATGAGAATTTGCCTTTAAATCTCAATGTAAAATTTTTGTGCATATGGTCTTCATTTCTATCTATAATTATGCAATTCTTCCTTACTGACAGGGAACACCCACTATATGTCTATATATAACCTGACAATCATCTTCAGGCCACATCTGGAGTGTATGTATAAACATTCAAAAGGGTAAAAATCCACGTGTGCATCAGCAACTTTTATTATTTTAATAGTGGTGACTAATTTCAGCTGCTTTAAAAACTCATATAGTTAATAAATACTGGCATTTCCCAGGATTTTAAAATAATAACATTCATTTTACCGGCTATGAAAATTGTCTGGACTGCTGGGAACCAAGAGAAAACATTTCAACAGGATTTGGCTATCAGCAAATCTGTTTCAGTTTCCTGTTCTGGCCTCCCTACCTATCAGCTACTTAGTGCCCCTGTTGGCAAGTTGTTCCTTTCTTTTACCGCAGGAAAACTGTCCAGCCTCTTTTTCTAGCATTTTCAGGACCCGCCTGACAGGAAATTTTCTAATTGCCGGAACAGCTGGTAGGAGAAAACTTTGCAGGGGCTTGGTCTTCCCCTTCTGACTTAAGTTTTATCTTCAAAATTCCTTTATCACCTTCAGAAATTCCTTTATCACGATCATGGTTTCATAACCATGTTTAAATTTTTATCTTTTCGTGTTCGATCTATACAGGTAAGCTTTCTTCAACTTCTTTTAAAGAATAAAATGTTTTAGCTGGAACTACCTGTAATTATGCTAGTTATTCCATTTTATATGTTAAACTTTTCAAAATTCAAAACTAGTTTTGATAGAACTATTAAAGAACGGTATTTTTATTTATTAAAAGTAAGCCACGAAAGTATGTTAATATATTTCAGGTCTATATAATTTGTCAACTTGTTTCTACATTGGCATTTTTATGCTGGAGTGATTTTTATCTTGCTAGTGTTTTTAAGTTCACATAATAAAACAAATGATTTAACTCTCAGTATTAAATCAAGATTGAAGGGAATTGCAAACTTATTAATTTTAGGAAAATATTATATAAGCAATTTTTTGGCAGGTAGGAGTGTGTTATTTTAAGTAGCCAAGGACTTAAAAGCCGATTTCTGCTTAAATTGGTTCATGTAAAAACTTGAAAGTTTTTAAGCAGATCTATATTTAAGTAACCATAAGCAAGTAATTTTATCTGACGTAGAGTAGGCACCATTTTTAAAGAATTCATTTATTAAAAGTGGGCTTAGTGGATGATAATTTGCATTGTATTTAATCTAAAATCCTGCCAAAATCAGTTTGATATTTGTCATGAGAGTTGTACTATCCGACTGTACTTTAAAAAGAGTTAAATTTGTCCATTGAGAGTCCTACTTGGGAGAAAACTGCTTTTTAAGGTAGTGAGTGAGAATGTTAATTTGGAGAACCAGCAGTGCTGTTTTCTTAAACATATTAAGACTTAAAAAATTTGATTAAATGAAAAATACTGAGTACATTTATCATTCCATTGACAAATGAAGTTAATTGAATTTGATCAAATAGTAATGCTAAGTAATTTTTATGTACTTTGATAATCTAGAAAAAAGAAGTTAATATCCTTTATGAATAAAAGCTATTATAGAACTATGAGTATTTATATAGAGAGTGATAATTTAACTGCTTTAGAGTTATCTTTAAAAGGGGTAAAGTATGCATTTTTCATTTGTAAGATCTTGCTTATGTTACACCAAAAAAAGTTTTACACATCCATGGTTAAAAAATATTTTTTATTGACTTTTGCCAGGGAACATTCAAAAATTTTACTTCAAGCTTTGATAATGTTCTGACATTCAAAACAATTTAGAAAATACAAATGCCTCAAGAACACACTTCCTGATGCAAGGGAGGGGAGGAAAAAGGAAATTATGTATACAAGCCAGGGCATAATGCCAAATGTTGAGTCATTCTTTAAAATCAGTTAATATCACCCAGTTTGTTTTCTTAATGTTAGTAAGTTACAATATTAGGTTTTTAAAATAACACAAACGCACAACATTAATTTCAAGTCATTTTATATTTTAGAATCAAGAATATATATATATATATATATATATATATATATATATATATATATATTTTGAGACAACATCTCAACATCTCACTATGTAACTCAGGCTGATTTGAACTCACTGTGCAGTCCAGGCTGGCCTTGAACTTGCTAAAATCCTCCTGCCTCAGCCTCCCAAGTGCTGGAATTACAAGTATACACCACCATGCTAGACCAAAATTATATTTTTCCTCCAAACTTGAAATATTAGATTAATTTTTCCCCTAAAGGATGAAAACTTGAAAGACTATTTGTTAGTCCTAGGTATTTAGTATGGGTGACAAATATCTGAAAAAGACAAAAATGTAAACAAATGATACAGGATTATGATAATTTCATAACCAGTCTGAAAATTTTGCATACAATCAGATCTTTGCTTATTAAATGAACATACATTTTGTAAAACTAATAATATGGAATTTTTAACTGTTTTAAATGCACAAAGTAATGCTGGACATGTTGGCACATACCTATAATCCCAACATTTGGGAAACTGAGGCAAGAGGATCATTTTAGACCTGCCTTGGGCTGCATAGTGAGTACAAGACCAGACTTGACTGTATAATGAGACTGTCTCTAGAAACAGAATGCACAGAAAAAGTTTGTGTGTGTGTGTGTATGCTTGGTAAAAATGGACAAGTATATGTGTATCACTTAAAATAGAGTTGTACTAAATAATGTAAAAATATGTGAGCTCGGGGAAATTATAAGTGCCCTACTTTATTGACAGAATTCTTTTTTGGTAAAATTATAGGTGCTTCATTATGTACTTATAAAAAAAGTCTACAAAGTGTCAAACTATTGTTACATGTTTTTGTGTGACATTTATTTCAGTAACAAGCAATTTATTGATATGTTTGTCACATGCAAATAGTAGTGTTTTCTTGGCTTATCAGTGCCTTCAGATATTTGATATTCCTCTCTGCATTCATCTTACTGGATTCCAGCTATGAGCTAGAACACACTGTTGCTTTCCTATCTGTTGCCCAAGATTGCCCAACTATTAGTGTTAAGTCCTTGTTGAACAGTAGATCATTTCTGAAATATTCATGTCCCCATGACATAGACCATTGGTTTGCAAATTTCCAAGGGAGTCCAAAATGATTAAGCCACCTAAATAATAAGACTAACCTGTAAACTATGGATTCTGTCTTAGAAATTAAAATGAAAGTTCCTCCTGAGTTCAATTCCTAGTACCAAATAAATAAAAAAATAAATTTTAAAAGTGAAAATTCTAATTCCTCTTTTCTGGAAGCTTCTTTTTCCTTTCACTACTCATTTTAGAAGCTACCCCTCAGCATATCCTAGTATAATTTTTGGAGAAATGTTTATAATTATTCATATTGCCAACATTCTAAAGGTATCTTAGAAAATGCAAATTGAGCTCAAACACTTGCATGAAATACTACAATAACAAGAATAATTGTTTATGTTTGTATAACACATTGATTTTTCTATTAGCACTTATGTACCTGGAAAAATAGCATTATACGGAACAAAATAGAAATAATAGTCTTTATTTGACAAGTTTATGTTTCTGGTTTTGTTAGATTTTCTCATTATGTTGTTTTTTACTGTGACATATAGTTATGTGTCTTGATTAAATACGGTATACTTTATCTGCTGATCTCAATATAAATAACTGAAACTCTCTGTGCACTTAAATTTATTTTCTCTTCTAATATCTTTCCTCATATATGCTCTAGTGTTTACTGTCTTTAATCCTTTCTTTTTTCTTTTCCTTTTTCATTTTGTACTAGGAATCGAACTTAGGACCTTATACTTTGCCAGGCAGGTGCTTGTGCTGCTGAGCTATATTCCCAGACCTTTAATCTTTTATTAACTCAAAGACTTTTTATTCTCATTATGCAGAATAGTCATTTTTTCATGTCTAATTCTCCATCCAAATGTCTTTTTCAGTTTTGTTTTTTAGAATTATTCCTTTCTCCTCTTTCAGATCCCAAATTATTATGTGAAACCTTTAAAAATTTAGTGTGTTTTCTTAAACAGTTTAATTAAGGATAGAACTCTCCATATTTGCCTAGGAATATTTTTCAGCCTCTCTCCCCAATAAACAGAGTTTTGTATGTAGCATTTGTTCTGCCTAGTAGAGCCACAACATGGTATATTACTATAAACTGTTATTTTCAGACTTCTTTGTACCCTCTGCCTTCCCTCCAAAACTATTCTAATTATTCCAATAGAGAGAATGAAGATTTGGAAATAATCAGTGCTAATACAATGTAGAAGTTAAACTGTGCTGCATAATGGGCTTTTATAATTCAATCTCTAGTATACAATTTAAGAGTATATTTGCTGTGCATTTGTTTCCCATCACTTGGTAAGTCAGTAAAGGGTAGTTTTTTATATTAATTTGAGAATTTATAATGTTATGCTAAAATAAATTCGCTTGAATTCTAGCAGGAAAAAGTATCTGATTAACTCAGTGTTTTCTTCCCCTTACATTTACTTCAACAGGAAGAAGGCAACATCAAAGAAATTGCAATCACACATCATGTAAAGGAAGGACATGAAAAAGCAGATCCTTCCCAGTTTGAACTTTTAAAAGTATTAGGGCAAGGATCATTTGGAAAGGTAAGTCATGAGTATGTGTTTTTTTTAAATTGTTGATAGAAATAGAAAGTAGAACAGTGATCACTAGAGGCTAGGAAGACGAAGAGAAAGGAATACAGTGAAATTAAACAGGTACCAAGATATATTTAGTTACATTGTAAAAATATAGTCCAATGTCCTACAACATAGTAAGGTAACTATAATTCACAGTTTTATTATATACTTTATTAAGAATTAGCAGGACTTGGTAGTATATGGCTGCCATCCCAGCTACTTGAAAGGCTAAGGCAAGGAGAATCATAAGTTCAAGGCTAGTCTGGGCAATTTAAGTGAACTCCTGTCCCTAAATAAAAATGTTGAAAGACTAGGGATATAGCTCAGTAGTGGAGCACTTGCCTAGCATCTTTGAGGGCCTGGATTGGATCCCCTGTTGGCACAGGCCTATAATCTTAGCTACTCTGGAGGCTGAGTAAGGAGGACTGGGCAACTTGACAAGACCCTGATTCAAGGATAAAACATAAGGCCAGAGATATAGCACACCACCATAAGTGCCTATGCAGCAAGCATGAGGTCATGAGTTTGATCCCTGGTTCCCAAAAAAATAAAAAATATATAAAACATTAAAAAGGCTGGGGATATAACCTAGAGCTGAAGCACTTGCCTGAGTTCAATTCTTGGTACTACAAAAGGAAAAAGGAGATATATACACACAGAAAAGTACTAGAAGAGAGAAATTTGAAGCTTCCAAACATAATTTTAAATTTTTAGGGAAAGAGAAATGCTAAATATTCTAATCATTCATTACATAATGTATATATGTATCAAATTTTAGCACTATAGCCTATAAATATGTACAATTATTATGTATCAAATGTATATGCATATATTTATGCACCTTACAGAAAGAAAAAGTGAAGTATAGGTTAAAAAGTCACAGGGAACTGAATGAAAATTTAAGTTAAAATTGGGATAAGGAAAGTTGATTTTTGGAATTCTTGTATATTTCATATACATGGGAAGATAGAAATATTTTATGAAATGCCCCCATTTCCTACCAGCAGTATTTTCCATGTTTTTACATTTCTTAGTATCAATAAGTGTAGAACATGAATAGTCATTCAAAAGTATATTGCAAACTTTAGGAAATTTGGAGTATTTACTTCATACTTATTTTATCTTCAAGACCACATGACCTATCTAGTTGTGCTTCTGAAATTATTAAAAAATCACAAGATATTTCATGATATTCTGACCTCTTTTTGAGACTGTGGGAGGTTGGAAAGTGATTTAAAAATGAGTACAAAATTTGCATTCTAGTCAATAACATCTGGTGTGGTGTGGTTTGGTTTGGTTTTGTAGTACTGGGTTGTACCACTGATCTACATGGCCAGCCTATTTATTTATTTATTTATTTATTTATTTATTTATCTGTTTGTTTGTTTATTTATTTATTTATTGTTTTGAATCGAGGTCTCAGTAATTTGCCCAGGCTGGCCTCAAACTTCTGACTCGGCCTCCAGAGTGTCTAGAATTAATAAACATGTGCCACAGTGCCCAGATGTGTTTTTTAATATTAAAAATAATATTTACCAAAGCTACCAAGTAGTTGCTCCAGAATATAGGACATCTTTATCAGTTTTCTATTTCTTTCTCTTTTTGATACCAGGGATCGAACTCAGGAGCACACGTTTGCAAGGCAGGTGCTTATGCCGCTGAGCTAAATCCCTAGCCCCAAAGCTAATAGTTTTCTTCAAATAATCCTTGTCCGCCTGCTGCACACCGAAAGGGTGCAATTTTTTCCTCCATTTTAAGAAATACAGCTAATATAATTACTACTACAAGATCTGTCTAGACCAGTTCTTAGCAAGAGGAGACTTCTGAGATTTTATTCAACTTTTACATGCAATAATCCCTTACCTCTTCTCTATGAGGAAACATTTGAAGATGCTATCGTTTACAAGCTTCAAAATAGTACCAGTTTGGCACTCTTGTGTATTTTAGTGGAACTGTTCAGCAATTCTTGGCTAACATAGGTAGTTTCTTACAGTTGTTAATCTCTTTCAAGCCCAAAGCATGCTTTTAATCCAGATACATACCAAGTAACCAACAAAGTATAATGGTTGCAACTTTAAACTCTAGGTCAGCCAGGCTTGGGTTTAATTTTTTTTTCTTCTACTTACTATATATTCTTGAGCAAGTCATTTAACCTTTTGGGACCCTATTTTCTTTTTCTCACTAGACATTCCTCCAGGTTTCATTGTAAGCTGCCATTGCTGTATACCTGCTACTAATTGATTTGCTCTAAGCAACTATCTTAATTGTTAACTCACATACTGCTAACATAAAAGGTTTTATCTCATCTAAATTGTTCTTCCAAACTCAGAACACTTCTGTAAAGCTGCTTGCTTTTCCTTGAATCATTCTTTCTTTTACTTTCAGTGTTAGGGATCAAACCCAGGCCCCACACCTCCTAAGCAAGCACTAACTTTGCCAGCGAATTATATCCCCAGCTCTTACTTACTTTTTTTATTTGCATATCTATTACAAAGGCATTATAACTTCAACATGTCCAAACTCATGATGTTCTCCCATCCCCAAATCTATCCTATTTCATTTTTCTCTATCACTATGAACAACATCCAGTTAAAGCAAGCCAGAAACTATGGAAGCATTCTTGACATCTCTTTCAAGCTTCCCCCAACTCACACATGCACACACGTATGCACACATGCATGCACGTATGTATTATGAACACCCCACCCTGGTCAATTTGATCTATCACCAAATTCCATTGATTTAGCAAAGATTTCTCCAATCATGCCAGTCTTCTCCTTCATTGGCACCTTTCTAGCACATACTACCACTTTTTCTCCCTGGTATATTAAAAGAATGTCCTTAAGTGGACCTTCCAAATTAATTCATGCCTCAATCCATTATTACCATAACAGCTAAAATGAACTAATTATATTCTGTACCCCTTTAATCCTTCAGTAGCCTCTTTGTTTTTTGTTTTCCTTTGGTACCAGGAATGGAACTCATGACCTCGTGCTTGCTTGGCAGGTGCTGTGCCCCTGAGCTATATCCCTGGCCCCTCCCTTTGGTTTTATGATAAGGACAAATTCTTAAGATGGTTGAGGAGCCCTTGAATCTGATACATACTTCTAAATCATGTTATGTACTTTTCACTCCCTGTTCTGGCCATATTGGTCACCTGTTTGGGGGGCTTACACATTCCAGGCTGTTCTGGCCATATTGGTCACCAGTTTGAGGGGCTTACACATTCCAGGCTCCATCCCACTAGGAAGTCATTCTTCCTCCTTTTCTCTGCCCAACACACCTTGTCCCACTTCCACCCCTTCCTTCACTGATTAGTCCTCTTGTGCAGTTGTTTATTGACTCTCTGCTGCCCTCAGACTATTTATTTTATGAGTGCAATGGCCATGCCTCAACACTGAACTGGTAGCATAGTGCCTAGCATGTAATTCTGGAAAGAATTAATGAATAACACTGCTAACCTTATATACAGTAGTAGTGAGAATTAAATGATTGAGACCAAATACACAATAAATTCTTAAATTTATATTAACATACTGCTTGATAAATCTGAATGGATGTGTTTATTTTTATACATTATATTTCAGGGAACACAATATTTATGTTCCTAGGAATTAGCGTGCTTCTCCCTTTATTTCTTTTAAAAGTGATTTAAATGCCTGTTAAACACTTGTTGTTTGTAAATGGCAAACATTAAAAATAGGCTGTCTCCTTTATTACTCATCCTAAAAGACCAGTTTAAACCAAAGTAACAGGGATGACCTGTCAGAGCCTAGAATAGCTTCATGCTAGTGCATCAGAAATGCTGTAGTGGAGGAAGGTCAGATGGCAGCTGGAACTGTTACTGCTTCTGCTGAGCATGGTGGGTCACCAGCCAAAGGGAACAGATACAGAATGCCCTGAGCAGAAGCCCAGGACTGGGTGACTGACTCAGATCTTGTCCTGATACCTCCACTGTGACACCTGGCACATTATTTTAACTTCTCTAAGCTCTAATTTGGGCATCTATAAAATAGACCTTATTTAGCAGACCTGCCTCCCCAAGTTGTCATGATCCATTACAGATGCTTGTGGAATTACTGTGAGCTAGAGTGCTGAAAAATGTTTAAAAGCTGTTGAAGTTGGATGTGGTCGTGCACACCTACAATCCCAGCACTCAGGAGGCTGAGGCAGGAGGATCCTTGCAAATTTGAGACCAGCCTGGGCTACAATGTGAGATCAAGGCCAGCATGAACTGCATAGTGACACCCTGTCTCAGAAAAAAAAAAGTGTTGAAATTTTGGAAACTAGAAGGAGAATTTTTCTTGTAGAATGAGACAGTCTTGACTGGAGAATCTTAAGGTTGAATAAATACCAGATAAATTGTAATTAATCTCTACCTAATTAAAATTTATTTCTGATCAAAAATATTATCCTCTTAATGAGCTTTAACATTTAAACAGCTATCCACCTTAGAACCACCTCTGTTAAGAATGCTTTTCTTGGGCTGGGGATTTACTTCAGTGACATAAGTGCCTGCCTGGCAAGTGTGAGGTCGTGAGTTCAGTCCCCGGTACCAAAAAAAAAAAAAAAACAGAATGCTTTTCTTTCCCTCGAATGGCTTCCCACACCTGAGTAAAAAGAGCTAAAGAATAGAGCTTGTTAATGGGGGCAGGACTTGATTATAGGAGAGCAGAACACTTCTACATTAGGGTTTCTGTGGAAGTCGTGGTGCTCTTCTGATTGTTTCCATTTCCCATTGCCTTGGCACTGTTTCTCAAATGAAGGCAGTCTCCCTTGGCTGCAGTTAGTGGAGAGGATCGTTTTGTGATGATGTGCTAATATTTTGGTATGTTAAATAATTGAGAGCTGACCCTAAGGTTAATTCTTGATCATAATTGTTTCTCCTCTTCCCAACTTTGGCAGCTCAAGAGTACTGCTACAAAAGAATGGGTAGAGGGCTGGGCATGGTGGCATGTGCCTTTGATCCCAGCACTCTGGAAATCTGAGGCAGGAGGATTACAACTTCAAGTCCAGCCTGGACACTTTAACAGCAAAGCAAGACTGTATCTTAAAAGAGAAGGGGACTGTACTGGAAGAAAAGAGAAAAGAAAAACACGCATGCCATTAGTTCATCACTACTGAGTCCTGTGTTACACTTTCAACATGTAGAGATTTTCTTTCATTGCTACATACATAAAGACCTTTTTCTCTTAATGTATAAAGGAAATCAAAATATATGATGAATGCTTATTAACCACTTAACAGTTTATTCCAACCATCGCTCCATGGCACATTTGTTTACATTCTGACTATCGCAAGCATTGCTTCAGGCACGTGTCATTTAAACCAATCAATTCTTGTATTAAATACATTTGACAAAATTGTCATTTTTATATTTCCTGTTACATTATCTTATAAAATATGCAAGTTTTGGTCATCCTGTACTTAAATAATAGGACTATAACTATATATTTTTTAATTTATTATGGTAAGAGCCACAATGCAGTTAATCCCCCTCAAAATACTACCCTTTGTTTAGAACACACAGCACCATTTTTGCCACTTTCTGAAGCAGTTCTGAAAGTTCTTTTTCCTGGGTATCTTTACAAGATGTGATCCAAAATAATAGTGAATGCTACTGCCAAGTGCCATCCAACAGAAAGGGAGGCTCATAAAATTATGGTGTGTCTTCAGTCATCTTATTCACTCAATAAAGCACCATGATACCTCTTTCTCTTGGCCAAAGTTAGAATGACCATGATAGATAAGCACTTTAAATGATTCTGAGCAGCAGGGTACCCATAGCAGTGTAGCTAAAGACATTCATGAACGACAATTTCCAAAACCGCTTCAGAAAGTGGCAGGAATGATAAAAGGTGTGTTTAGAGAAAGGGGAAATGTGAGGCATTTGATCGCAATGTGTCTTTTACTGTAATAGTTTTTTTTTCTTAAGTTTGAACATTAACTATATGTTTAGATCATATCTCCTATTACATGCTCTTTGAGATGTGGCAAACAACCAAATAAAAATTTTGTTCACTTAACATTAACAGCCTAAGTTACAACCATTGTTTACAACTTGTATAATGTGTTAGAATTTGCATAATAACTTTATTATGGCAGGGATCTTACATTCACAAAGGCATATAGTGTGTAATATTTTGTAGAATTTATTTTATCTTATTTTAAATACAGGTTTTCTTAGTTAAAAAAATCTCAGGCTCTGATGCTAGACAGCTTTATGCTATGAAGGTATTGAAGAAGGCCACGCTTAAAGGTAAGTGCTGCCGCTCTTTGTAATGTTTATGTGATCTAAACCAAGTATTCAGTAGAATTCATGTGACTGTAAGGCTGCTTACATTCTGAATTGATTCTATTACCAGCTTTAAATTTAGACTAATTTACTATGGAGATTTCTCAGAAGACTAGCATTGGAAGTTCCATTCAATCCAGCTGTTCCCCTCCTCCGTATTTTCCCAGAAAACTGAAGAGGTCATATCACAGTGATATGTGTGCATGCATGTTCATAGCAGCACAATTTGTAATAGCTAAATCTTGGAAACAACCAAAATGTCCATCAACCGCAGAGTGGATGAAAAAGATGTAGTATTTTTATACAATGGAATATTACTCAGCTATAAAAAAGGATGATCTTGAGGCCTTTGTAGGTAAATGGAGGTAACTGGAGACTATCCTCATAAGTGAAGCAAATAAGAATTATACTTATAACTATCACATTGTGTCTCTAGTGTAAAAATTAATAACTGTAGGAGTAATAAAACCCAAAATGTGTGATCACTATTGTAAAAAAGAGAGGGAAAGAAAGTGCTCTAAAGGATACACTTGCATGTATGTTTAAGTGTGTAAGATAGATAAGCATATTACTGAGTTTTTGTTGGCTTATTGAGCAGAACTGTTTGCAGTCTCACTGTTTGAATGTCCACTTTGTATGCTTTATTTTTAACTTGGGCAACTATTTCTAAGATAACAATATGTAATTTATCAACTAGTGATTTCTTAGTTTTTTTAATTCTGTATTATTTCCACCCTTCTTTCAGTTTTGTTTTTTTCTCTTAAATAAAACTTTTTAAAAAATCAGAAATTTAGACTGATTTCTAGTGAATTTTTCCTGCAAAACTAGAAATCATATGACTAGTGAGAACAGAAATTGCCATATTATAAAAGAAGTATGATAAATTCATTTGAGCAAGTAGAAGTTGTGAACATTAAAATTGGATTTGATGCATTTTCAAATTAATTATTTTACTGTGTTTAAAACTTACTGATTTACTGGAAGCAAAATGTCTTTTATTCTAAATGACTTTATCATCTTGACTTTGGTTATTCTGAGCCTAAGATTTTGAAAACTCTAATGCAGGATCTGAGGAACAAGCTCTGTCAAATACTAAAATTTATTTAAAGCACCCCTAATTCAGTATATTATTGGTATAACTAATACAAACATAGAAGTTTTTGAAACAAAATAGTACAAAATATATTCTAAGTTTTATTATATTGCTACAGATATTGAGTACCTGGTGTACTGTGTAACAAAGCAGGTGTATAGAACAATGGGAAATTAAATGATGTCACAGATTGTGTTTGAAATACCCCTGAGCAACCTGTAAAACAATTACCTTAAGACCTATACCATAACAAACTCCAACCTGTTTATCTCTAAAAGATAAAAACTCCTAAAAAGAATAATATAACTCTATTGTTGTACTTAAAAAAATTATCATACAGATATCTAGGCAGAGTTCAAATTTCCAGTTGTCCTTACTGTTATAATTCATTTTCTTATAATTTGTTTGAACCAGGATCCATACTTAGCAATTGGTTTGTCTCTAAGTGTTTTCATTTCTATTTCTTGTTTTTCTCTTGTAGTTATTTGTTGAGAATACTTGTTCCCTCCCTTACCCCACCCTTTTTGAGGCTTCCTGTACTTATTTCATGGGTGTCATATCATAGTGATAGTTTTGTTCTGCTATCTATATTGTCTGTTTCCCTTTATTCTTGTTTTTTTCCTGTTTTATTTTGCTATTTTTTATGCTTATAGCCTTTTCTTAAATGTCTAGTGATACTTTCTAAGTACCTCACTTAGGAGTGAGGTACTGAAAAGCTGATTGAAAAGAATATTAGAGTTAGATTTTAGCTTTCTCTAATCTGCTATGTTAATTACCATTGACACATCTTCTGCTGCTGCTTTCTCTTCTGTCCTTTGTTCTTTTGAATTTATACATATCGTAGTCCCCCTTATTGGTGTTTTTACTTTCTTTAGTTTCAGTTACATGCAGTCAACAATGGTCTGACAGTATTAAATGAAAAATTGCAGGAAAAAACAAGGGATAAATTTTAAATTATGTATCATTGTTATTAGTATAAAGAATTCCTGCTCTGTCCCACCTGGGACATGAATCATCCCTTTGTCCAACATACCCATGCTGTATACAGTACCCATGGCCCATTAGTCACTTAGTAGCTATCTTGGTTACTAGATGGTTATTGCAGTGCTTGTGTTCAATAACCCTTATTTTACTTAATAATGGCTCCAAAACACAGAAGTGATATTGCTGACCATTTGGACAAAGAGAAACCATAAATGCTTCTTAAATGAAAAGTTGAAAGTTTAGTAAACATTGTGAGAGAAAAAGACAAAGATTATATCACAAATGTTTTGTTGTAGTCTCTTGTTATAGTTTGTATTTTTCTATTTTATTATTAATCTCCTACTGTGCATAAGTTATAAATTAAACTTTACAATAGGTATGTATGTATGGTAAAAATCATAGTACATATGGAGTTTAGTACTATTCAGAATTTCAGGGATCTACTGGGACTCTAACCCTAAGTTCCTCACAGATAAGAGGGGACTATTGTAATTTATCTATTAATGTTATTTCAATGGAGTTTTGGAAAAAGATAGCAAGTAAAGCATAGATATTTAACCAGAAATTTCTTTCTGTTTTAAGGTTCCTATTAATACAGTAAGTGGAGTCAAATAAAAGCTGAAGACATTAGGTCAAGTTAATGGAGAATTTTGTCCTATTAAAGTTGGTCTGTCAAGACTAAAAGATTTTATGAACCAGCCTAAAACAGTTTCTTTCCTAATATACATAGTCCTAGAATTTATTCTGATGTTGAAGTCAAAGAGGGTTTAAATGTAATAAAGGTTTAAGATAGAGTTTAAAAGTTGACTGATACAAAACATGATTTCTTCTGAACTAGTGTAGACTAATAAAAATTCATGATTGTAGAATGATTTGTATTTGTCACTAGGCCTTTACAATAAGGACAAGAGTCCAGAATAGAATTATTACATCCTATCTCAGACAAAAATGAAAAAAAAACTTCTAGTGAGTGAATCTTACTGCTCATATTCAACTAAATAAGTTCTCGTCAATGTTACTTAAAAGGAAATGTAGAAAACACACACTCAAGATAATCATAATCAGAAGAAAATCATCTTGTTGAAGCCTCTCATTTTATAGAGGGCAAAATAAGTCCCTGAGCAACAAAATGATTTGACCTAGGTAATTCTTCCAGTTAGTAACATAGCCAGTAAACCATGTAATTTTTGTTTTCATTGGGAAAGAATTATAGAAGGATATATAATATATTGTGGATATGTTGATGGATATTCTGATTACTGAGCCAAAAAGTAATTTTTAAATGATACTCTTTGTATACTTAAAGAGGTAGAAATTTTGAATCCGCCTTTAGTAGGAATTAATCCAAGATTTTAAGGGTAACAATGGAAAAAGAGCAGATTTAAAGTAGATTAGCAGGCCTCGGTGATTAATTTCATTCACATAAGAAATAAAGCATATTAAATATGATAAGGTAGGTACCAGAGTTTTAGGACAAGATAATAAAAGTCATAGGGTAATAAAATTCACAGATTGATATTGAATTTGATATATTAGCTGGAAAAGACAGCTGTATAGACTTCCAGAGCAGTTGAGTGCAGCCAGGGTATAGTTCAGTGGCACAGTGGCTGCCTGGCAAGCGTGAGGCCCTGAGTTCAATTCCTGGTACAAAAAGAGTGTTTACTTCAGCAGCACATATACTAAATTTGGAAACAACAGTTGATTCATATTCCTGACTTTTCCATTTTCAGTCATTTGGCACCAAAATTTCCCAGTTATGAATACAAAACTTACATATTTTTTATCCATTTGTTTTCCCCAGATTTCTTACTCCCATGTTTTAAATATCTGTAGTTACCTTAAATTCAAAATAAAACCAAATCAACTTTCTCCCTGTCCCCATTTCACCCAAAAAAGACTTCCATTCTTTCCTAATCATTCACACAATCATTGAGAGTATTTATCAGAATGTATTCTACTCATTTATGTGTCTGTCATTTCTACTATATTATGAGCCTTATGAGGATTATCTTATTTGTATTTGTATTCCTAATACCTAGCACATAGGCTTTGGTCAGGAAACGTTTGGTTGCTGGAAGAGAGCTTTGCCCAAAAGTCAAACATAAATTCATCCTAGTATTCTAACCAAGAATCTGAATCCTCCTTAATTCATTTCCCCTGTAATCAATCTCTGATGTGACCACTTCCTGTTCATCATTAATACCTCCATGTCTGTGTCTCTCTGTCTGTCTCTCTCTCTCTCCCTCTCTCTCTCTCTCTCATTAGTCTTTTTGAGACAGAGTCTTGCAGTTCAGTCTGGCCTTGAGCTCACTTTGTACCCAGGCGGGTCTTGAACTTGCAGTGATCCTCCTGCCTCAGCCTCCTGAGTGCTGGGATTACAGGCATGTGTCGCCACACCTGGAAATGCCTCCATTTCTTACTTATGTTGACATTCCATACCTCGTCTTTTCTAGGACCTGTCTTTCCAAACCTAAATTCTACTGGAAAAGTCTTACAGCTTTTGTGCCCTTACTCTGGCTCTTTCCTCTAGCCTTCCTATATATGTTAAACTAATCTTGCCCTTTTCTAAATTCCTGTGCTTCTCATTAGTGGTAATAAAATTGTTTTATCCTATAATCATATTCATAGTGCTATTTTTGTATATAATAATGATAGTTATCAGTTACCTAAATCTCTCTTACATACCAGGCTGTAGGTATAAACCTTATTTCGTATGGTCACATACTTACACCCAAAATTACAGTGGTATATCTAATCTCCATTTTATAGCTGAGAAGTAGTAACTAAGGTTCAGAGAAGGTAAATAAGTAATTTATTCTACTACACAGATCTGAATGTAGATCTTTCTGTCTAACTCCAAAAAACTATTCTCTCAGCTGTACCACAGTATTTACTTTCTCCCTCTCTTCCCTTTCCTCCTTCCCTCAAAATAGACCTTTGTGAGCATATCCATCCTTTATTATATGTGCTACATTTTATAGATACTTATTGAATGCTTATTGAATAATGTTGATAGAAGCATCAAAACCTATTTCAGTTTGTTGTTGTAGTTTTAATATTTCATTAGGGTGCCTTGTTTTGTTAAAAGTTGCATGCTTTTTTTGCCATTTTCAACAACTGGTGAAAATGCTTGTAAATTTGACATTAAAGCCAATATTTAATGTTCTTTAATTTTTTTTACCTTAAAGCATAGATTTTATGAACATACACTATTTCTTTTGGTTGCATAATGTAAAAGATATTTGTATTACTTTTGTAAATTTAAGAGCAATAAAATGTTCACATTTTATACATATAAGCAAAATTTTATTTAAAATAACCACTAAAAATAATTTGTTTTTTTAATATTTAAAAAATACAGTTTATTATATGTGCAATCTTTTGTAGTTCGAGACCGTGTTCGAACAAAAATGGAACGAGACATCTTGGTAGAAGTTAACCATCCTTTTATTGTCAAGTTGCATTATGGTAAGTTCTGAAACTTCTCTAATCTCTTCGTCTTGTCCCCCCATTTCCTGAGTATTTTCAGATACACTGTTTATATAAATATTTGCATATATTTGTATGTGTTTAACAGATGCATGTGTTACAGTCATGAAAATTAAACTGTTATTTCTTAGACAAACATTAGAAGCTTTTGTTATTTTAAACATTATTAAAGTTAGTTTCTGAGTGGTAACCATGGAAATAGATAACAATGATTTTTTTTTATTATAAGAAGTAGTAACAGTGTATCAACATTCTGTAATCCATGTGTGATAGCCTAAGATAAGGACAAGAAAAATCTACCTTCAGTGATCTAAAACTGTTACCATACTTTTTCTTTTCTCCAAAGTCACATGCTTATCAGTGTTATTAAAGACAAAATAATTCTTACTGCGTGTAATTAAATCAACCCATATTTTTTCCTGTAGTGGCATTTTTAAAAATTTTACTTCATGTTTAAGTAAGACTTTTTCTGTTTTAAGGTATTTTTATTGATCACATGTTTAAAACTATTGTATTTCTGAGAAACTTACCTATAGAAAATTTAGTGTTTTCATAGTAAGAAACAATGCATTTAACATTTCCACATGGGAATTAAATCAAGTGCTTTTCTTCTAAGTAAAAATAAGTTTAGATCTATGACTTAATCATAAATGTGCTGAAAGAATATTCATTTGTATATGAGTTGACCTAATATAAGCTGAAACAATAAATTAAACAGAAATTTTTTTATTTCTTCATTCAGCTTTTCAAACTGAAGGGAAGTTGTATCTTATTTTGGATTTTCTCAGGGGAGGAGATTTGTTTACACGCTTATCCAAAGAGGTATATAATTAATGTCTCTTCTTAATCTGTTTATACTCTTTCCTGTTTCAACTAAAGCTTTGTTATATTTTAGTATTATGGTTATCAGATATTCTCTAGTGGTCTAAGATTCTTACATTAAAACAAAACCAAAAACTGTTTCTTTTAAATTTATCCTAAAAATAAGACTTTAAACTGACAGACTGTCCTTGTCTTAACCCTGCTCCTTTTATTTTTTAGTTTTTTAGTATCAGAAGTGATAGTGTATCAAGATATCCTTAATCAGTAGTAGCAATACAGCATGCATTGTAAAGATCACTTTTTATTTCTAAAATGTTACTGTGTGGAAGGGATGGCACAAAGAAATTAGCTGTTACTTTAAATGTAAAGTCATTTCTTCCATGGTGTATAGCTAACATTTAGTGATTGTGTTTGTAAATTTATTTCATTACTGAATTGTAAATAAATCTTTGCCTAATTAGCATATTTGCATGTCATTTAATATTTAAGCTCTAAAGTAGAACTTTAAATAAAAATCAGATACAAAAAAAAATAAAGACAGATATTACTATTATCATTATTTTAGGTGATGTTCACAGAAGAAGATGTCAAATTCTACTTGGCTGAACTTGCACTTGCTTTAGATCATCTACATAGCCTGGGAATAATCTATAGAGACTTGAAACCAGAAAAGTAAGGAATCATGCTGCTAAGTTGAATACCATGTTTAAGAGATCATAAAAATAGTGATTTCACAGAACTCCCATAGCATTCCATTAGAGTACCTGTGCTTCACATCTCTGCTGGTTAACAGTATATATTCTTATTCTTTTTCAATCTTGGTTAATCAAAAATATTCTTGTTCTTATTTTCATTCTGTGATTTTTAATGAGGTTGAAATCTGGTTTTGAATTTTAGAAATGTATTTTTGTGTGTTCTCTGTTAATGGACTTTGCATATTTTTCATTTCAACTGCTGTATTTCCCAGTGGTATATAAAAGAACTTTACAAATTAAGAAATTTTAACTGTTAACCTAGAAACATATAGTCCAGGCTACTCAGGAGGCTGAGGGAAGATCATTGGAACACAGGTTGGAGGCCAGCCTGGGCATATAGCAAGACCCCACCCCACATTAAAAAAAATGCTGGAAATGATGGCACATGCCTTTAATCCCAGTACTTCGGGAGGCTGAGGCAGAAGGATCACAAGTTTGAGTTCATCCAGTCAGCCTAGCAACTTACTAAGACCCTGTCTTAGATTAAAAAATTAAAAAGGTCTAGGGATATACTTCAGTGCAAAGGCCCTGGATTTGATCACAGGTACTACAAAAAAAAGATGAATTTTGATTGTTTAACATACATAACAAACACATGTTTTACTCTTTTAATTTTAAATTCATTATTTTAATCTACATACAATGTTTTCTCAGTCACATTGCCAGTATTTTGTGATTTTTTTCCCATGACCTTTATTCTTAGAAAAGTTTTTCCCAAAACCTTGATCACATATTTTTCTTCTAATTTGATAATTTTCTTATTTTACTTATAACTCCACCCAGAAATTTTGTGTATGGAGAAAAATAAAGAACTTATCCTAAAAACCATTTATTGAAAATTGTCTTCTTGTAATTGCACATTTCAAAATTAAACAA
The DNA here is from genome assembly GCA_004027455.1 of Hydrochoerus hydrochaeris. Taxonomy (NCBI): domain Eukaryota; kingdom Metazoa; phylum Chordata; class Mammalia; order Rodentia; family Hydrochaeridae; genus Hydrochoerus; species Hydrochoerus hydrochaeris. The sequence goes on from PVLA01000009.1 coordinate 566,162, forward strand.
ATTTTCCAAAGCTTTTATAGTAGCAATCATCAAAAAGCTGATATTTAAACTGTAAATACATACTTCCATGTTTTAATTTATCTTGTTTAGAGACTAACACTAAGCTAAAAAGTTTTTATTTTATTATAAGGAAAAATATAAAAAATAAAGGCATTTTATACAACTTTATTGAGGTATAGTTCACATACCATGCAATTCATCCATTTAAAGTGACACCAGCCTGTAGACTTAAGTACATGAGATGCTGAGGCAGGAGACTCTCTTGAGCCTAGGAGTTCAGGACCAGCCTGAACAACATATTGAGACCCTATCTGGAAAAAAATGTATAGTTCATTGATTTGTAGTATATATAGAGTTATACAACCATGATCTTTATCAGGTATTTTGAATATTACTTTAAAATGTTATGTGCAAAATGTGAATTATATATTGTGACAGCAAGTATTGGAAGCGATCTTTTGGAACTCTTTTATATGAGCATATAGAAATTGTTAGAGTTTTACACCTTATGTTTTCGTTTTGGGTACATTTCCTGTGGTCCTATTTTATTTCCCAAACAACTACTGACTTTTCCTCATTGCTTTCTCAACTTCTAACTATGATGATACAGAATATGGTATAATTCTTTATGAGAATAAATATTCAAGGGCTAGAGTATAGTTCTACAATAAGGAGTTTGCCTAGCATTTGCAAGGCCCCATGTTCAATCCCTAGAATAAGAAGAAAAAAAGAGTATTCAACCATATAATCCTTAGGAGAAAAAATTACTATAAACATAAGATTAAACATTCATAAAAGTATTTTATAGTATTTAATTGAATATACTTGTAATAGATCATTATGTTAGCATCAGTCTTAAAACTGTATGAAGCATGGGCACTGTCTCAAGGCTTGAGTAAAATTAAATGTAGGTAGAATTGTTTATATTGAGATCTTTCCCATAGGTAGCTAAATGTTGAGATTAAATTGAGATAATATTCAGTTTGTAAGTTATCCAGGTAAACACCATCACAAAGAACTTGAGAGACATTTACATTTTAAGCCAACTGTTTATAAACTTACATATTCTTTTTAATTATGTCTGTTATAATAAATTGACTATAAAATAATTCTGAAAATAATGCATTCATAACAAGTATCTTGTTATGAAAGAGACTTGAAAACTATATCACTACTGAATTATCTACAGTGGTAAACTTTGTTGTAATTGTGCTGAGTTGATGTATAAAGAAGACTGGTGATATTTTTCCAGTAGTAAAATTTTATAACAAAATTTGACTTGCATACTTTGTTAGAATTAAAAGTAAATAAATCCCTATATTATGGTGTAGCTTTAAATGAAATAGTTTTTGTTTGACCTTTCAAGTCAGTATACTAAAATACCTATCCAGAAATAGTTATTGGCACACAGCTTAGTGCCTATTTCTTTTTGTAGCTCCATAATTAATGACATTACTCTTCACTCAAATATCTCTGCAAGCCAATATCATTTTCCAGTTGTCTTTCTGTCATGAACCAGAATTTGCTAAATGCCTCTTAGCATTTTCTCTCAATTATTTTCTGAAATTGTAGATCTCATTATCACTTTGTCCCTGCTTACCTTTTATGATCTCTGTTGTCCTTGTGGAAAAGCAAAAACAAAAAAATTAAAATACTTTGGAGGCCCTCTGTAGACTGGCCTATTCAACATTCATTGGTCTGTGCTCCACCATTTACTGGTCTTGAAAAATGTCTAAAGTCAAACATCTAGGTGCTCATAATTTTCAAGAAGACCAAAACCACTGGAGAATGTATACAGTGAAGGTCACTGAAAAAGAGTGTGGGCAAGGTGATATATTAAGAAAATGATATTGTAGGTTATGTCCAGAAGAAAAAAAAACATAAAAAGGGATAGTTGAGTTTGATACCTTAAAAATGACTAAGACTTACACTTTGGACTTTCCAGACACTATTATGCAAGCACTGGGAGATTTAGGCCACCTCTGCAAAAAAGTAGAAGACAGCAGCTTGGAACAATGTAGCTTATTTGATTATTGAAGCACTTCTGGTTAATTCATACAAGTTCATGGCATTGCCTTTGTCATCCTTTATGAATGTGTGTTTGAAAAAATTTTCCACCATTACCTTTGCCTTTTTATTTGTGGTCTAAAACAGTATTTTAGTATAAATATGATCTGATGCTTAAGTCATTTCAGTTTTAGCTTCCATAAATCTCTAGTGATTTAAAAGATTTTCTTTGTTTTCTTTCAGCATACTTCTTGATGAAGAAGGTCACATCAAGTTAACAGGTAAAAATCCCCATTTTTTAAAAAATATTCACTTCTATTCTGCATAATTTCCTTTAAGATTGATTATAGTACAAATATTGAGTAATGTATTATGTTACAAAGTTAGATTATAATTTTTAATAATTAATTCAAAGTTTAACATTTTTCTGTGCAAATTATTGAGGATATTTATGATTTCAATATTTATTTTGGCAGATTTTGGCCTAAGTAAAGAGTCTATTGACCACGAAAAGAAAGCATATTCTTTTTGTGGAACTGTGGAATATATGGCTCCAGAAGTAGTTAATCGTAGAGGTCATACTCAGAGTGCCGACTGGTGGTCTTTTGGTGTGTTAATGGTAAGGTCTGGATTTTTGGTTTCTTAGGAAATGGAAGTTGTTATTTTTTTCACTACATGAAAGTCAGGGTAAGCATTAGGAGAGAGAAACTGGTATTTTAATTTTCTATGTTTTATAGTGTAGGTAACAAATAATAAAGGTGATTACTTTTAATGTAGGATTATGGAACCCATTAGTTAATTTCATCTCATCCTAATTTGAAAAGGCAAAAATACTTCTTTTACATTGTCAGCTAATAGTAGCAATTGAAAATGTTAATGGTGCTTACTTTTTATGAGAAACTGGTCTATTAGAAAGTGATACTTTAAAAAAATTCATAATAAACTGGCATATCTGTCAGATTGTTCACATATATAACACTTAAAAATTACCATTTAAAGTGTGATTTATTTTTACAAAGGAACTATATAACTCATTTCTTAGGAATTATCGAGAAGTTCAATAATATAGGAAAAACATAAATCACTTGTTTTATAGCTAACAGTTTCAGAAGATATGTTTGTAATTAAGGTGATGCTTTTTTTAAGCTCTGGACTTGAGATTTTGTACTTAACGACTAATGCCTCTGATTATTTTACCTCTATATAGTTTGAGATGCTCACTGGTACACTACCTTTCCAAGGAAAAGATAGAAAAGAAACCATGACTATGATTCTTAAGTAAGTATCTTGTAATGGCAGTGTTAAAATAGAGATTTCAAAATACATCAGGTTGAGAAATAAAATTTTTAAATATTAGATGTAGTATAAGAAATAACTAAAATTTATCAATATTACATAATTTAAATATGAACAAGGTACATAGGTTTACAGTACTCATTTTCATTATGTGAATGATGAAATATTGAAAACTTTACATTTGAGATTTGAAATATGGCAAGTATGCCTGTTATTCTACTTCTATCTGCATTGTCCTATAAGTCATAGCCAATATGGTAAAGCAAGCATGAAAAGTATGACATAAATTTGAAAAAGAAACCAAGCATGGTGGCACATACCTATAACCCCAGCACACAGTAGGATCACCATGAGTTCAAGGCCAGTCTGGGCTACATAGTAAGTCCATTCCAGTCTGAACTACATAGCAAGACCCTGACTCAAAAGGGAAAAAAAAGTAAAGTTGCCATTTTTTTAGATAACTTCTGTCCATAGAAAATCTGATCATAATATAAATTCATAGAATTAAGTTTAGCAAAGTTGTTGGTTATAGGGTCAATAAAAAATTTATTCTATGTGAATTTGTTTTATATCTGTATACTCACAACAGAAAATGATAATTTAAAAGAAGATGCTATAGCCAGACATGGTAGCACACCTATAATTGCAGCTATTCTGTAGACAGGAGGAAAGCATAAGGTCAACCTGGAAAATTTATAGAGATTCTGCCTCAAAATAAAAAGGAACGGGAATATAGGTCAATGGTAGGATGCTTACCTCGCATGCTAAAGGCTGAGGTTTAATGCATAGCACCAAAAAAGAAGTGGAGCCAGGTGTGATGGCACATACTTGTAATCCCAGCACTCTAGAGGCTGAAGCAGGAAGATTGCCTTGAGTTCCAGGCCACCCTGGGACTATATAGCAAGACGTTGTCTCAAAAACCTAAACAAAAAAGGGAGGGGTGAGATATTGTTAACAATAATATAAAAAGTTATCAGATCCCTAGGGGCATAAATTTAGCAAAAGTTATACAAGACCACTATACAGAAAACAGAAAGCTTAATATTTGTGTGTGGTACTGAGGATTGAACCCAGCACCTTCACATTGAGCTACATCCCCAGGCCTTATTTTTTTATCTGGAAACTTATATTAAAAGAAAATTTATAAAACCCAATAGCATGGAAAGATAAGCCATATCTACATTATAACAGACCCACTGTTATATAGATGTTCTATAAATCAGTGTTAATCTAATAAAAATATTATGTAAATTACATACATAATTTTCTGTTCTATTACCTGTATTTAAAAAGTGAAAACCGGGCTGGGTATTTAGCTCAGCAGCACAAGCACCTCTCTGGCAAGTGCAAGGTCATGAGTTGGATCCCTGGTACAAAAACAAAAAAGTGAAAACCAATTAAAATTGATTGTAATAATGATTTCATTTAATTCAGTAGCCAGTGTGTTACCATTTCAACCTGTAATCAACATTTAAAAATGATTCAGATATAATTTTTTCATATTTGTTTGAAATTCAGTGTGTATTTTTCACTTACAAGTTGGACTGACCACATTTTTAGTACTCGGTGGTCACATGTAGCTATTGGCTGCCCTGCTGTCCATCAAGACTATAAAATTATAGTCTCAATGGAAATCAAAGAAACTTCTAGTAAGTTTTTTATGTGGAACATTTTTATGTGGAACTTATAGACTGATTCTGATCTGATAATGGACCAAGAATAGCTAAAACATTCTTAAAGATGATCAAGATAGAAAGACTTGTTTTACCAGCCTTCAAATTAGGGCAATATGGCATTGAGATAAGTAGACTTGTGCAATAGAATAAAAAGTCCAGAAACATATATAAACTCTTAATTTACAACCAGTGGGAATTGCAGAGCAGTAGGGAAAGAATAATGAGTCATACTGGGAAAGATTTCATTAACAGAGAGTAGAAGAAATTTGTCACACATAGAGCCAATAAAGGACTTGTACCCAGAATTATCAAAAACTCCATTGAAGCAATAAGAAAAAGAATAATACAGCATGGACAGGATACTTAGGGACCTCACAACAGAACACGCAGTGGATCATAAAATTAAGATGCCCAACATCATTAATCAGAAAATGCAAATTACCTGTCAGGGTGTTGCATACCTGTAGTCCCGCCTATTCAGGAGGCTGAGGCAGGAGGATCCTGTGAGCCTAGAAGTTCAGCACCAATGTTAGTAACATAATAAAAAAGAGAATGTAAAAGCCATGGTGGCACATGCCTGTAATCTCAGCACTTAAGAAGATGAGGCAAAAGGATTGCCATGAATTCTAGGCCAGCCTAAATTACATAATGAGGCACTGCTTCAAAAAAAGAAAGTGCAAATTAAACTACAATAAGCTACCTCTATATAACCAACCAAAATGGCTAGAGTTACAAAGCTGGCAAGCTGAACATTATTCCCTCTAGAGAGTATAATCACTGTACTTACAGGAGAGATTTTGCACTCAGTTGTTTAGAAGCCCTCAGGTAGGCCCTAGACTATGGCAGAAAGTGTATAGTTTCTCATTTTTACTGATTGGAGTCATCACAGACTTAACAGATCAAAGATGGGCTGCGGATATAGCTCAGTGGCACAGTGCCTGCCTGGAAAACGTGAGGTTGTGAGTTCAGTTTCCAGTATCAAAAAAAGAAGTCCAGGAAAATATTTCTACTTACCCTTGGAGGTCACAAAATATATGGTAGAGATCCACAGAAGCCTCAAACTGCATATTGTTACCAGAATAGGACAAAACAAACCAGGAATGGTGGCAAACATCTGTAATCCCAGCTGTAGGGTGTTGTAGGGGAGGCTGAGGCAGGAGGTTCCCAAGTTCCAGCCCAGCCTAGAAAACTTGGTGAGACCCTGTCCCAAAAAGGGCTGGGGGTGTAGCTTAGTAGTAGAGTACCCCAGGTTCAATCCCCAGTTCTATTCCCCACCAAAAAAATACAAAAGATTGCCATAGTGGGGAAAAGATACAGTAAAGATGCTTAGATTAGGAAAAGTACATACCCATCATGTTCACAAGAATACATAACTGAAAGTGGTTAAATACTTGATAAAGATCAAGCTCCTTAATTTGCCACAAGGATTTCAACAGAGGAGAATATGTCTATTGCTTACCTCAAAAGCATTGGAGGTTACAGGTTTTTACACCTGTGCTCCTAGCACTGGAGAGACTAGGTAGGAGGATCACCAGAATTTGAGGCCAGCATGAACTACACCACGAGAAAACAAAACAACAACAAAAAAGCACTAGAGAAACCCAGGTGAATGCCTGTAATCCCAAAACTCTGGGAGACAGATAGGAGAATCACAAATTCAAGCCCTACCTGAGCAGTTAAGCAAGATAGCAGTTAAGTCCTGATGCCATAGCAGCTTCAGGTTTTAAAATACAGGTCATCTTTATTTCAAGGTGGTGATAAAATGATTCATTAAATGTATTTTAAATCCCAGTCCAAAAGAAAAAAAGACTGACAATACAAAGTGTTGGTAGGATGTAGAACAGTGGCAACTTTCATACATAGCTGTCAGGAGTATAAATACTCATGTATCAACTTTGGAAGGCTGCTTTTGTCATTATCTTGTAAAGATAAACCCATTTATCCCACTCCTAGGCATGTACTCAATTTATTTTTATCGAAGTACACTTGCATCAAGACAACCACAAGCTGTTCATAGCAGCATTATTTGGAATAGTGGAAACTGGATGAGTATCAATAAAAAAGAAATAAATTATAGTAGAGTCACACAGTTGAATACAGGAAGACTTATATTCACTGGTGTCTGTAAATATTTTAGGGTTTTTGGACCACACACAATCTATCAAATATTCTTTATTTGTGTTTATTAATCCAGCCCTGTAAAAACGTAAAACAATTTTTAAATCTATACAAAAATAGGTCCAGGCTTTTCCTTATAGGCATATGTACTACGTGTTACTCAGAGAGATTGAATAAACCACAGTTATGTCCAACAACTCGAGTAGATCTCACAAGGATGTTGAGCAAAAATTCATACACAAAAGAATACTGTAGTTCTGTTTATAAAGTTTACAAAACAAGCAAAACTAAAGCACATTTTTAGGGTCCATATTTGGATGGTAAAAGCTGGAGGCAAAATAAGGAAAGTGGTTACAATGGATGAAGAGTTCTGGCAATGTTTTATTTCTCGTCCAGATGACTGTTCACTTTCTGGTGAATCATTGAGCTACATACTTCGGGTGGTTTTTTGTTTGTCTAGTGAGGTTTTTTTTTTCTCTGACATTTTTATGTTATTCACAATAAAAGTTTAAAAATATATACTACATAAATGAATGTTTACTGAACTTTCATAACTGAACTTTCATCATTCCATCTGCTCTGATCCTCTTCTTTCAGCTAACAAATATTCTGTATTGTTGAAAAAAACCAAAACCTTTCATTGGCCTTCCTTTCAAGTTACTAATACCATCTTCCTGCATTCTTTCAATTCAAGGTCTCTTCAAAGAGTAGTTTATGCTTTCTGTTACTCTTTTGGGAGCTTCTTTTATTCTACAGCTGTTTTAGTCATTCATCCCCCATCACTTTCCTGAAACTGTTTTCACTATGGTTGTCAGTGGTCTTCTGGTTGCTAAAACCTGTTACAGATTGTCAGACTGTACCATTCATTCACACAATTCATTCAATGGGTAATTGAGTTCTTGGTATATGTACTGGGGATGCAGTGTGAATAACACTGAGATCTTTGGTGGTCTCACAGAGCTTATGTTTTTAGTGGGGAAGGTAAAGAATTAATATTTAAGCAAATATAGTAATTTTAGGCTGTAATGGGAACTGTAGGGATAAGCCAAATTACTCTACTGAGGCAGTGAATTCCATAGGAAGTGAAGGAAGGGGCAAGAGGCAGGAGGCATTTTAGATGTGAACCAGTTAAGGAAAGTCTCTCAGTGGAGCATTTGACGCTGTTGACCACTGTTCACCCCCTTTGCTTTTCCTACACTCATCTGCTTCTCCCTTTCTGATCATTCTTCTTTTGGTCTCTTTTGTTTAACCATTCATCCTCTGCCTGTTTTTCTTTCTTTAACTATAAAATTTTTCAAATTTAAACTCTGACAATGGAATAATAAAATGAACATGTATAAGTACTTGTCACCCAAATTTAACAATCAGAGATTTTGGCACATTTGCTTCATCTATTCCGTTTTTCTTTTTAACACAAATATTTTAAGCATTCCAGACATGTCATTTCTCATCTATTTAATTCAGTTTGCCTTGCTAAAAATATGGATGTGTTCTTATATAATAACCACATATGAGAATATGAATAATAATGCTTAGGTTTTTTCTAACATCAATCCCTAAACCATTTTTTTAGATTGTGTCTTACAGTTGGATCCAAATCAAGTCTACACATTCCATTTGGTTATGTTGCTTAAATTTCTGATAACCTAGAATGCCCTACCCCTATCTTGGACCTGCCTTTGGTCAAAACTGAGTCAGTTCCGTTTTCTGAATTTATATTGTCAAGGGAATCTACCACCTCTTGCTATCTGGAACAAAGCACATAAAGCTAATTTTATTGCTTACTTATAATAGGAGGAGCAATGTTGTTCCAACAGAATCTCTCCAGGCAGAGTAGACCACTGATCTTATATACTGTTGGGGGGAAAGGTGGAGTTCAAGAGCTGGCACATTTTCAGGTCCATAAGTAGATTGACATCATCTGTAAGTGCATACTTACTTGAGTGTGAATGGTGTTGATTAGTCGATACTCAGGTGTGCTTATGTTGAGCTACATGGCTTATTTTCAGAGATAGCACTTACTGATAGTTTGACTGGGAAGTGTTCACCAGAGATGTGTCATTGACAACTGAATGGATTTAAAACTAGGTCTGAGCTGGACATGATGCCACATTCCTGCAATCCTAACATTCTAGGAGGCTGAGGCAGGAACTGGCAAGTTTAAGCCCATCCTGTGCATTGTAGTGAGGTCGTGAGACCCTATCTCAAAATTTAAAAAAAATTAATAAAAGAACTAGGGTTGTGACTCAATGTGAAGGCCTTCTCCTAAGAATGCAGAATTTTTTCTTTATTCTCTTTGTACTGTTGACTTGCTTCTCTAGCCTGTTTTTGGTTAAACTTTTAAACCGAGTGAGGGGTGCTGTATACTTCAGGGCAGTCTTGAACTTACTTGGTGTCAGAGAATGGCCTGGAACTCATGGCAATCCTTCTGTCTCAGCTTCTCAAGTGCTGGGGTTATAGGTGAAGATAACCATGCCTGGCATTCATTTATTATTTTTTTGTGCTGAGCATTGAACCTATGACCTCGTGTACACTAAACATTTACTGTATCATTGAACTACACCCACCAGCTCATATTAATTATTTTTAATTCCCAAATTGTTCTTTTTCAGACCACCTTTTAGATGCTCTTCTCCTTCAGGATTCAATCTCTTATGTACTTTTCATTCCCTCTATACTCATTTCCTCAACTGACCTCAGCTTTCCTCTATCTCCTCTCAATATTTCATTCTTCCCAAATCATTTTTGTTACATCAGTTAATCAATCCTCCATCTTATATATTCAGGTATTCTCCCAGTTTGATGTCTGAACTATATTTCTCTGCTTCAGCCCTTCCTCTGCATTGCCCTGCTCACAGTGGTCAGGCCATGGGGACCTGTTACCTGTTACTCTATTGGACCATGCTCCAAACTAGAGCTCCTAGCACCTCTTCCCATTCCAAATCATTCCCTGCTGCCCTTGGAGTTAATAGGTATTCTCTGAAAAAAAGAGGTACTGGAGACAAATATCTAGAAAATAATGATTTCTTTAGATTTCTCAACCTTTTTCATAAAACATGTTTTATTCAGTATCTCCAACAAGGGGGTGTAATAGATAGCATTCCATAAACTGGCTGGATTATGAAATACTTTTTGTTACTGCTAAATATCTAGAGAGATTAATGTTATCCAGTAAAATTTTGGTGAACACTGGCCAATGAGTAAATTTTCAATCTGTAGTTTGCATTGAAGGCCTTTCCCATTGTTCCATATTAAATTAGATATCCACTACTGTTCTCTTAGCATTCTTTATGTATATCCTTCCGAATTTGTCTCTTAATGTACCAATGTTATCAAGTCTATTTTACCACTGACCATGAGGGCCGATCTTTAGCTATATCCACAGTATGAAGCAGTATCTGGCACATAATAATTTAGTAACAATTCACAGTAATAAGTAGACCTATTTGTGAAAAGAAAATTTCTCTGCTAGCCATTTTCTCCAGCTCTGTTTTAATTGCCATAGTTATAGGATCATTGGTTTCTTTAGTTCATAGGTTTGGAAAAAGAAACAAACAGTATAGCTAAAACATACCTTAAGCTCATCCAGGCCAGTGGTTTTCACATGTACCACAGAGTCTTTGATCTTCCACAAACCCCTTTCCCATCAGTTCTCCCTCCCTGCAGGGGCTGTTAAAAGGATTGAAAGGTAAAAAGTGGCATATGAAGCACATGTTCTCTTCACACTTTTTAATATTGGGTTCCTTAAATTCTGTTTGAAAAGGGATACTAAGCCAGGGATTTAGCTCAGTGGCATAAGCACCTGCCTGGCAAGTGCAAGGTCATGAGTTCAATCCCCAGTACCACAAAAAAAAGGGATACTAAGACTACAGTTTCTGAACCATTGATACAGATTCCAGTCCCATTACTTGTGAAAAAGTGTTAACAGGCAGAAAGGGATTGATTTTTCCCAGGGTCACATTTTTTTTAGTAAAAGCCATGGCTAAGGCTCAGAAGACCTTATTCTCACAGTAGTCTTTGCAAAATTCTAAAAGATAAAATCCAACAAAAAATGTTGGACTAAAATTCCATTAATGTGACCACACAATCTGTTATACAAATGTTATAATAGCTTTACTCATAATAGCCCCAAACTAGACACAATACAGATATCCTTCAACAGGTAAATGGATAAATGAATTGTGACACATCCATACAGCAGCCTAGGCACATAATAAAATAGCTTAGAACTAAAAACACAAACGCAGGCACAAAAAAACTTGAGCCATGTGAGTGAGATTGGTCAACACCTGGTTGTGATTTGCAGTACTAGGGGTTGAACCCAGCGTTTTTGCACTGAGCTACACACCCAACCTTTTTTAAATTTTCATTTTAAGACAGGGTCTTGCTAAGTTGCCCATGCTGAGCTTGAACTTACAGTCTTACATCAGCCTTTGAGTGTGCCAAGATTACAGGGGTGTACCACTGCACCTAGCTTGCTCTATAGTTCTGTAAGACATTACCATTAAGGAAACCAGGTCCAGATGATGTCTGTATTACTGCTTGTGACTGAATGTGAATGTACAAGTATTTCAAAAATAAAAGTTTAACTTCAAATTTTTTTAAATAAAAATCAAGATACTTCAAAAAATACATGTTGTTATGTGGATTTATTATTTAGAGCCAAACTCGGGATGCCACAGTTTTTGAGTCCTGAAGCCCAGAGTCTTTTACGTATGCTTTTCAAGCGAAATCCTGCAAACAGATTAGGTAAACATTTTAATGAATTAATTCCTTTTGTGTGTGTGTTGGTGTTTGAGTTTAGTTTTTTGAGAGATGGATATTTGTTTTTATAGTGAGATTATTAAGTATTTAGCCAAATATTAAAATCAAATACTAAACAATATATATTTCTCCTTGAAATAAAACTATCAATCATCTTTTGATAGGTGCAGGACCAGATGGAGTTGAAGAGATTAAAAGACATTCGTTTTTCTCAACAATAGACTGGAATGTAAGTGTAGGATGAAAATTTGCTTGAGATTTTTTTTTTGGTTAGTACATTATCTAAGTTTCTCTTTTTTCCTCCAGAAACTGTATAGAAGAGAAATTCATCCACCATTTAAACCTGCAACTGGCAGGCCTGAAGATACATTTTATTTTGATCCTGAGTTTACTGCAAAAACTCCCAAAGGTAAAGAGAAATAAAACATGAAAACTCAAATACAAGGCATTAGACTTTTTTCCTTGTTCAGTCAGACCTTTCCCAGGGTATTTCTTCATGTTATCCTAAAATCTCCTAAATTTGCTGCTTATAAACCTTGTGTTTACCCCTCCCCAAGTAGGAGCCTAAGACTCATAAGATATCATGTAGGCTGCACTATTTACGGTACCCAGTAGCCATGTATAGCTAATTAAATTTAAATTAATTAAACATTTAGTTTCTCAGTCACACTAGGCACAGTCCAAATGCTCAGTGACCAGATGTGGCTACTGACTAGCATGTTAGACCACACATATAAAATGTCCTTCATTAAAGAACCTCAGTGGTTCATTGCTAATTTTGAAGGTCATTAACCCAATAATTCATACATTTATTATACTCTTCAAATGAGTTAGCTATTTTCTAAGCTCTGAGGAAATGGGATGTTAAGAGTAGTGGTGGCAACAAGTGATCAGGACAGATGTGATGCAAGGCCTCACTAAGGTAACCTGGGCATCAAGGGGTATATAATGGTACCTGAGAACTCTAGATTAAGTAAGAAAAGTCATCATTTCACTGATTCTTCCTTTCAACTTTCAAAGGAATCTTCTTAGTAATTTCTTATTCATTTCCAGATTCCCCTGGGATTCCACCTAGTGCTAATGCACATCAGCTTTTTCGGGGGTTTAGTTTTGTTGCTATTACCTCAGATGATGAAAGCCAAGCTATGCAGACAGTTGGTGTACATTCAATTGTTCAGGTGAGTAGATTCCTTGATCATTTTAGATTTGAAATGTTGTAAAATATATTTCATTATATGAGTAATAAGATACAGATTATCTACTGATTTTTGGTGAATATCTTAAAATGCATGTTATATCATTACTCTTAGAAATGCCTTTCATATGTCATTGAAAAGGCTGCATGAACCAAAAGCCTAGATACCTATGTGACTTGAAAGTAAAATTCTAAGCAAATTGAGTTGAAATCACCATCTTCTTTGTTCCCTCTCCTGTGCCTCAAAATGTTTGTCAGGCCTACTGTGCTTCATCCCCAGCCTGTTTCAGGTCTGCTGTAATGGATTGAGGTCTGCTGGTTTCTTGACACCTTAAAATAGGGGTCAGCACACTTTCTTAGTAAATGATTAGAAAATAAATATTTATAGCTGTATTTCTTTTCACATGGCTATTCAGCTCCTGCTATTATAGCATAGCAACCAAAAACAGTCCATAAACAGACATGTCTGAGTGCCAATAAGTTTGTTTACAAACTGATCCTGGTGGCACATGCCTCAAGTCCCAGTGACTGGGGAGCCTGAGGCAGGAAGTTCAAGAGTTTGATGTCAGCCTGGGCAACAAAGCAAGACCCCATCTCCAAAAATGCATGCATACATACTTTATTTACAAAAACAGACAGTGAACCACGTTTGTCTCATAGGCTATAGTTTACTAGTCTTTGCCTTAGATAAAATAACTAAAAATGAACTCAAATCCTAAATTTTCCAAATTTTGTGTCCTTGTTTTTTTGCAGCCTCCTTTGTCATTAAGAAGAAATAGTTATAAGTACTGCTTTAGTGTACAACTGCCAATTTATCTTGTTTATAAGAGTTGCAGAAAAAATAACTAAAGATCACAAGAGCAGGTTATTTTGGCAAGGGATGGGGGATTATAGGAAAATGAACTAGCAAATATTTTAGAAGGACACAAGTAATACACACATTAGATTTCCTTCCTTACTAGTATTATGGATATGTAAGTTTAATTTGTCCTAATCTGATCATTATATATTGTATACACATATTAAAATGTCACACTGTAGGGCTGGGGATATAGTTCATTGGCACAAGTGCCTACTTGGCAAGTGTGAGGTCATGATTTTAATCCCCAGTGCAAAAAAAAGTCACACTATGTACCATAAGTATATGAAATGACTAAATGTCAATTAAAATATATTTTTAAAATTTTAATTCATGTTTTTAATCATGGGGGAAACTACGTACTGTATGCCTTTAAAAACATGACATTGTATTTAGAGTATTATTAATGCTTAGATTTACTTGATCCTTAAGTTGCTTTTTCTCTATAAAGATTTTTTGCATGAATAATTCATCATTATACTTTCCAGAAAACCAGTTTAAAATGTTTTCTAAAGAAACCTTAGGTTACTGTAGTTTGTCCCTTTTACTATGCAAGCACATGAATGTATGGCAAGTTTTTAAATTGTATCTTTTTTACCTAACATAGAAATCATAGACTTAATATCCTACAGAGTTCATTTTCTACCTAATACAAAGCTTGTAGGCATGGAAGGCCTCATATCAGTATAATGAAGAGCAGCATAACTTCTCTCAGCTTGTTTATAGATACAGTAATTTGCCATTTATCATGCAACGTATATTATTAGTTCCTACAACAGCTTCTTTAGCAGAAGTTGTATAAATCTGTAAGTTGAAGATGAAGAAAAGCATAGCTGCAGAAAATACAAAATGACAACTTGTATCACTTGCAGATGCATTGTTTCTTCTGCATTACCCTTTTCGAATGCACAAGCACAAAGTTACATGGCTTATATAGGGTACATGTGAAACAATACAGGTGTTCTAATTCTGAATCCTCCTAGTTGTGTCTACTCTACCAGAGTTTCAAGCTTCTTATTTCCACAGGTGCTTCAAAAACACTTACAGTTGGCTGAGTAGAATAGAGCTAAATCAAAGACAAGATTTTAAGCCCCTTATCAAGTCTTTCTGCTTTCTTTTGTACATACATATTTTTTTCTTTTTAACAAACTTTTTTAAAAAGTGTATGTCTTACTATAAATATCTACTTGTAGAAGAATATGTGCTATAAAGTCTTTTTATTTTTATTGATTCATTTATAGTTAACATCCACAGTGCATACTGAATACTCATAACCCAATTATGAAATGCACTAAAGGCATTATGGAACTCATTATCAGTTTATAATTTTATTTGTAGCAGTTGCACAGGAACAGCATTCAGTTTACTGATGGATATGAAGTGAAAGAAGATATTGGAGTTGGCTCATACTCTGTTTGCAAGAGATGTATACATAAAGCCACAAACATGGAATTCGCAGTGAAGGTAAATATTCTTAGGTTTAAAATGCAAGGCTAAGAGCTTTTGTTTGTTTGTTTGTTTTTGGTACTGAGAATCCAACTCACGACCTCACAGCTGCGAGGCAAGTGCTGTGCTGCTGAGCTATATTCCTGGAGCTAAAAGTTGTTATTCATGCTTGTTGCTACCAGTTAAAAATTACATTTTTCCTTTGATAAAAGTACCTTTTATGTTAAGGTAATACAATTTTAACATAATACAATTGAAATGCAGTATTTTATAAAATTAACAGATGTTAATAAAGAACATAAACTGGATGTAGTGGCACACAGTATAATCCCAGCATGTTGGGAGGCTAGGGCAGGATGATCACAAGTTCAAGCCTAGCCTGAGTAACTAGTGAGACCCTGTCTCAAAATTTAAAAAAAAAAATTTAAAAGACCAAGAATGTAGATCAGTACAAAGGCTTGGATTCTGTTCCTACAACTGCAAAAAAATATGTGTGTGTGTCTGTGTATATGCATGTCCATATATGTATGTGCCTTAGTTTTCTCCTGTTGCTGAGACAAAATACCCAGTGTATAAAGTTAAGGGAGGAAAGGTTTATTTAACTCACAGTTTGTAGAGGTTTCAGCCCATAATCCACTGGCTCCAAGGCAAGGTAGCACATGGGAGAGGGGCAACTTTTCATGGAAGATAGAGGAAGCAAGGAGAGAAAGAGAGCCTTCTTCTGTCCCTTATATTGTATGCAAGCTATCCACCCTAGGTCAGGTGTAGCACTCACACCCTTAATCCCAACATTGGACCATGAGTCAGTCACAAACTCTAGGTTCACCCACCTCTGAAAAGCCTGCCCCCCATGACTGCATGAGGCTTTATGGGGATACCTAGACACAAATCATAAACAGTATGTATATATTTTTTAAGTTCCTTTCATTATAAAAATTTAAGGTAAATTTAAATATCTGAACTAGTGATTGTCAAAGATCTTAATCTGGAATCATGGAACCATGATCCATGCAAGCTAAAGGTAAGATGATCATATATCTAATTAGCCCAGGGTAGTACCAGTTTATACCACACATAATTAATAGAACTCCTTTTAGCTTCAAAAGACCCCATTTTATGGTCAGGGTATGAGAAACTTCCTCAAAATTGTGTGCTGAATTTTGTTTGTATTTTTCTGGCAAAATTGTCCATTCCTTTCTTTACATCATCTAAAAAGATCTATGAAGAATAAAAGAATAAGAGCTACTACCATAAAATTTATTATGATTGCCAATTATAATTTCATCAGTTGTCCGGAAACAGAATTTTCTAAGTTAAAAACTAAGGCTCTGTGATAGTTTAAATATCAAACCTTTAACTATGAATAAATAAATACTATATTCAAAGTCTCTGCCTTTTCATTTTTTGAAGTAGGAATCTGCTGTCCTTCTGTAGCTAATTCAAGTAATGAAAAAAAGCTTCTAGCATATCTTAAAGTTTTTATATTAGTTTTTAAGTATGGGTAGCTTATATTGACTTAGTAGGAGAGTTACATAAGTTGTTATTACTATTCTAAACTTGGATGTAATTGCTTTAAAGAGTCATCATTGTCCATAAGGCTTCCTGCCAGATGTAGGGATAAATCACAGAAACACATTTAACTTGTTATTTTACTCATTACTCTTAACTGAAATCTGGAATACATAGAAATTTTTAAAATGCATATATGGAACAAGGAAAAAGGAATGATATGCTTGATGGGTAGTTTAAGGATGTATCTTTAGTCCATAAATACATCGGCAAAAGTAAAATGTCCAGAGGCCCACTTTGAATTACAAAAACCAGGAGCAGGATGTATAAAGCCTTGAGAATATCGCAAGCTATTTATGGGTTCCTGATACTTACATTAGAATCATAAACCCCGTCCCAACAAGATGGTATTCTACTGAAATTACTTCACATATGAAATCTACAAGCACAAGTGTAGATATTATGTACATTGAACACAGATTAGCATATTAAAGGATATTGCTAAAAATGTTACCTCCCAGTATGTTCTAGTTTTGAAGAAACTAGTCCCTGGTCACATCACTTGACTTAGCATGCCTATTCTACACAGCTCTCTTAACCATCCATTTGACTAATTCCATGCTAAGTCATTTGCAGATGACTACAGTTGGTACTTATTATGTTTGTCTTCCCTGATCTCAAAATATGGAACTATTTTACAACTACCTTCATTTCAGAAAGATTAGACTGATACTGAGGATTAAGTTTTATCCTAGGCTTCACTAGTAATTGAGTATTTATTGTATACATTAATTACCAAACTGTTTTTAAATTGAATATACAACAAGTGGATGGAAAAGCACTTTCCTAGTAGTGTGAGGCCCTGTGTTTGATCTCCAGCACCTTAAAAAAACACACGAAGGCCACAAAATTTGTTTCATACTACCCTTCAAGGACATTTGAAAGCCAAACTTGCCCTTCTGAAGTGTAATATTAAATTAATAACAAGATGAGGTGGGATACACATGTAATCTCAGCACTATGGAAGCTGAGGCAGTAGGATCACTGCAAGTTTAAGTCCAACCTGGACTATACAGTGATTTCAAGACCAGCCTGAACTACTAGCAAGACTCTTGTCTCAAAACACAAAAATATGTATATAATATATATTATGACACTAACAGATTAAAACATTGAGAAAAATACTTTTAAGAATAAGATACATAAAGGGTTAGAAAGATGTGTTAGTATTTTAAAAGGATTTATTATAAATGAATTCTTGTAAAGTAGAATTCTAGCTGTGATTTTCTACATAACTTGTGCTTAGATTCAAAAATAAGCTTGTTCTACTTGTTAATTTTTATAAGGAGCTTACAACTAATGGATACTTCATTAAAATACTTTATTAAAAGAAAATTCATAAATATTTTTAACACTGGTGATATCACAGATACATCTTGTTCTTAATTATCTGTATTAATAAGGAGTTAGAAGTTGACTGCATTCCCAAATGTTTAAGGCATTCAGACATGGAAGAAAAGATGTATTACATTGGAAAGAATGTGACTCATGGGTTAGAATTTATAGCCTTGCAGTCTATAACAAATCTGTCTTTCTAATTAAGCAGTCTGACCAGGTAGTTAAATAAATCTGATTGATAAATGGCTTGTAAGTATATTACATAAGATGATAACACTGGTGTATTATACAACAATTTAATGTTTCTGTTCATGAGATTTATGATAAATATTTGACTTTTAGATTATTGATAAAAGCAAGAGAGACCCAACAGAAGAAATTGAAATTCTCCTTCGTTATGGACAGCATCCAAACATTATTACTCTAAAGGATGTAAGTATATTTTTTAATGAGGATTGTGTGAATTAGTTATTTAACTCACATATGGGATATTTTCAAACATTTGATAGACAAAAACCTTGGCATAGTAAGTTTAAAGAGTAAATTTGAGGGGCTGGGGATTTAGCTCAGTGGCATAAGTGCCTGCCTTGCAGGCGTGTGTTCGTGAGTTCGATCCCTGGTACTGATAAAAAAAAAAAAGAGTAAATTTGAGGGCTGGGGAAATGGCTCAATTAGAGAGTGCTTGCCAGACCTGTGTGAAGCCTTGGGTTCATCCCCAGCACCACAAAAAACAGTAGAGCACAATTTTATGACATTATTTTAAGGAAAAATACATTTATATATTTAATTTTCTACTTTGTCTTTTAAGAAAGGTATTTTAACATTGTTTTTAATATCTACATTTACAGTCAGGCATGGTGGCACATGCCTGTAATCCCAGCACTTGGGAGATTGAGGCAGCAGGATCCTTGCTAGTTTGAGACAAGCCTGGGCTACAAAGTGAGCTCAAGGCCACCCTCAACTGCATAGTGAGAACCCTGTCTCAAAAAGACAAAAAAAATCTGCATTTACTTGAATATATACACATATGTATAGTCTTAATATTCTGCATAACTGCCAGAGAATGCTGATGCTTCTATCTACCCATGTTACTTCCCTGCCTATAATTCGTACTCCTCAGCCCCTCAAGGCTCTGCCTTCCTCTAGTTTTACACTTCCTCACATATTCTGTCTTCCAGCCATGCTATAGTATGTACCATTATTTAGCACGGATGGAATTTCTCCTTACTTGTTAATATTCCTACTTAATTTCTGGCTAAATTTGTCTTTCAGATTAAACAAAACTGGGTAACCAGTAGTTGATTCATTTTTGTGTATCAATACAGAAGTTATACTATTGCAGACACTGCAGGAAAATCACAGGAGTGTGTCATTATACCTGTCTTTCCTCTTATCAATAGGTACAAAGAGAATGAGAAGAAAAACAGACCCTAGGAACATATGTTCAGA
Source organism: Hydrochoerus hydrochaeris (assembly GCA_004027455.1). NCBI lineage: Eukaryota > Metazoa > Chordata > Mammalia > Rodentia > Hydrochaeridae > Hydrochoerus > Hydrochoerus hydrochaeris. The sequence goes on from PVLA01000009.1 coordinate 585,879, forward strand.
GTCCCTTTGTTTACAGTGCACATAGTTGCTTTGATTTCTATGTTAAGTTTCATAGAAAGAATTTACAGGATATTTTTTGACATTCAATCCCATTAACTCCTGTTTTAATATTTTAGGTGTATAGTTGTTTGCAAAGTTTATATCCTCCACTGGTTATGACAAGTAGATTTTTCTTGATTTTAAATACCATGTGCTGATTGTGTCACTGGAGTGTTTGAATTTTTCTTGATTGTAAAATAAGATTCAATTTCTCTGTAATATTTTAATCTTTGAGGCACACATAAAGCTTCAAATAATGTTTTACGTTTTGATGTTGAAACTTACAGGTATATGATGATGGGAAGTATGTGTATGTAGTAACAGAACTTATGAAAGGAGGCGAATTGCTGGATAAAATTCTTAGACAGAAATTTTTCTCTGAACGAGAGGCCAGTGCTGTCCTGTTTACTATAACCAAAACTGTTGAGTATCTTCATGCACAAGGGGTAAGTCTTTTAACATTATTTACACACATATACACATTTTCTTTTCTTAGTACTTGAGCTAAAATTACAAATGTGGAAGTTTTTTCTACACACAGTGGAAAATAACTGTTAGTCTCATTATTCCATAGGTCTTCCTCTATGTAACTTTTCCCATTGAACTTGAAGTGCTACTTTGAAATTCTAGCTTGTTTATATTGAATTCTTATGCTTTCAAAGAAGAAGGTGAGATCTTATGACCTTGCACACAGTACCATTTCTGCTAGGTGACCTTAAAATCCAGGCTCTCTTCAAGTTAGAAACAGGACCGAGGTGTCCTGGATTCTATTCACAAATGGAAGGAAAGCCTGGGGGCTAGGGATGTAGCTCAGTGGTAGAGTGTTGCCTAGTGTGAGTGGAGCCCTAGGTTTAGTATCAAAGATAGAAGAAAAAACAAAACCTAGAAAAGGACATTCTTAAAGTATATGAGCCCAAGTAGCCAACTGGCATTTAGGCTGGTGGATGCTCACCTTATTTCTTCTGGCATATAGATTCTTAGTAACTGACCAGAAAGGTGCTACTTTTAAAAGAAATAAAATCTGGGAGGGCAAAGATTTAGTAAATAGTAAAACAAATTATAGTTTTAAAGGAAAGGAGTCTGCAAAGGAAAGAGGAGAGGAGAAAATGGGGACGAGGGAAGAAAAAACAGAAGAGTGTAGAGGGGTAGAAAGCAAGAGGAAAAGATTGCTTTTATTTTCTTTATATTTTTGATTAACAAATAAAAATGGTATATATTTATAGTGTAAAACAAATTTAGATGTATGTATATAAAAGATTGCTTCTTAAGAAGTTTTCATTTCAGTCTTCTCATTTTGTCTTTGACCGTAAATGCCAACAAGTGGAATGTGTGAATTCTAGAGTTACCTGCCTGTAAACTGAAGTTAAAATTCAATTTCCTAAATTAGTAGAATTCAGTCTTCATTTAATGTCTGATTTGGTCTGGGGATTTAGCTCAGCAGCACAGAGTCTGGCTGCCAAGCACAAGGTCATGAGTTTGATTCCTGGTACCAAAAAAAAAAAAGGTCGTCTGACTTTTCAGTCATCTTAAATCTTTCATGTTCTTTTCCCAATGCGTGATCAGTAATTAGTAAAATATTAAGGAGAATTAATGTTCTCAATGTTAGGATCTAAAACTAAAATCTCTGTTTAGAATCTAGACTCTGGCTGAAGATGTGGCTCAATGGTTGAGTTCTTGCCTTGCATGCACAGGGCCCTGGGTTCAATCCCCAGCAACATAAACAACAAACAGAAAAAGAATCTAGACTCAGAATGTGATGATGGAAGAAACACCTAAGTCTAAAAAGGAGTATCAGAGAAGCTTATTTTAAAGAAACATTTAAGTAGTTCATTAAAAAAAGGAAAATAAACTGGGCATGATGACACGTGCCTGTAATCCCAAACACGTACTCTGGGAGGCCAAGGTCTGAGAATTGCCAGTTTGAACCCAGCCTGGACAATTTAGCTAATTAACATGACTGTCTCAAAATAAAAAGGCAAGTAGGTATGTAGCTTAGAGCAGAGGCTCTGGATTTGATCCCCATTAGCAGGGGGAAAAAGACCATAAGTTACCTTTCTGCAGATACGAGATCTTCACCCGTATATCAGATAGGTAATACTTAAAGCCTAGGTTTGAGTTTTAGGCTTTTTTCTTTTTACTGCTAAACTCCATGTCTGTTCAATTTAGTCTGTCAATACATCCTTGTTGTATACCTACCTTGTATATACTATTCCTTTTACTTAGAATGATCTTTCCCATCTTCTAAAAATTGTTTTATTCCCCTCCCTCACCTTTTGTGTCCTGTTTAGTGTTCTTCAAGTCTTGATTCGAATGTTGTCCCATCAAAGAGAGACTCCCTAACCATACTATTTAAAGGGACCTTTGCAGCTCTGCACCATCTCTCAACTTTTCTGTTTTCTGCCTCCCCCACTTCTGTGCAAGCTCTTGGCATTCAAAGACAGGATGTTATGGGTCTTGTTCACAATAGCTCCTTACAGAATAGCCAGGCACTCAATAAATATTGTGAAATGATTGAACAACCTGGAGATAGATACTGTATTATTGCTAATTGCACTTCTCTGTAACTCCACTGCTCCGCTGGATAAAGGAGAGATAACTACTATTTTTTTCTTCCTCTTCCTCGCCCCAGGTCTGTGTCAGTTAGGCTTAGATTATCAGCACTTGTCTTGTTAAGTTCATTGCTTGACAATTTGTGAATAAAGTTCAAATGTAATGTTAATATAACTCTTTAATTTGCATTTCAATTAGGTGGTTCACAGAGACTTGAAACCTAGCAACATTCTTTATGTGGATGAATCTGGTAATCCAGAATCTATTCGAATTTGTGATTTTGGCTTTGCAAAACAGCTAAGAGCAGAAAATGGTCTTCTCATGACTCCTTGTTATACTGCAAATTTTGTTGCTCCAGAGGTAATGTGCGAGAGTTTGTTTGCCATGTTTTGTTATATTTAAGAACTCATTTGCTACATTTAATACAGAATAGTTAGGAATTGTTTAATTGAAGACTTATTCAACAAATAACTAGGATAAAATGCTAGCTAGCCCTTTAGTTCCATGTTTAATGTTTTAATGGCATCTGATTGCCTACAGGAGAAAAAACTAAAATTCTTAATAAGATACTACAAAAGCTATTCAATTTATTATCTCCTACCTGAAGTTCTGGCCACTCTGAAATTCTTGCCTATCACTGATGTTGCTCAACCCTTTGAATACCATCTTTGCTTTCCTACTTTCTCCCTTTGCCTACTGAATTTTTACTTATGGGTCCAAGATAAAATGGTTTCCATCTAGCCTTTCCTCTCTCCCCCAGTATCAAGAATAAATTGGGTTAGAGGTGTGGCTCAGTGGTAGAGCATTCACCTATCATGTGAGTGGCCATGGGTTCAACCCCGAACTCTGCAAAATAGCAAAGAGTAAATTACTTCTTCATCACTGACATCCATAGATCTTAAGGCATGATTTACGTATAATACATTGAATTTCCCCTGCCAGATTGTGATTTTTTAGGAAATTGATTTATTCATCATAGCTCCTGCCTGATAATAGCTGATAATTGTTAAATGCTTGAGTGAATCAATATGTAAGTAGTATTTCGCACTGTATCATTTGTACTTGGTTATGTGTGTCCTTAAAATTATCATTACTTGTAACCATTTCTATGACCTCATGCAAAATATAAATATGTATGTTTATAGGTATATAAACAGCAGTGTATAGTAATAGTAATCTTTTACTTTCTCTAGGTTTTAAAAAGACAGGGCTATGATGCTGCTTGTGATATATGGAGTCTTGGTGTCCTTCTTTATACAATGCTTACTGGGTGAGTATATATATATTATAAGCATTTATATGTCAATATTTCCCTTAAATTAGCTATTTTTAAAAATCCTTGTGTTAAAATGTCTGTTTTCTCATGCTGTAATGATACTATACTTGTAGCTATATCATTAATGTCTTAAGATATTAAATTTGTTTTTCCATCTTTTTTATATTATTGTCATAAACATGCACATCTTTAATGTTTTCTTCTATAATATGTTTTAATTAAAATATCATGTATATTAAGTCTAACATTTTATAACCTACTCTTTGTCCTGTGGTATTTTATTTCACTGATATTTTTTCACTTTGAGAGATTTCAATAATGTATTGTATTTACTGAATTACTTAGAGTACCTCTAGAAACTGCAACTAAGTATACATATATGTAAAGATTACTAACCAAAAAGGAAATTTTGTTCATTAATATTTTAATTTTATTATAAAATAGTTACACTCCATTTGCAAATGGTCCTGATGATACACCAGAGGAAATATTGGCACGAATAGGTAGCGGAAAATTCTCGCTCAGTGGTGGTTACTGGAATTCTGTTTCAGATACAGCAAAGGTAAGTATGGATTCTTATTACAAACTCTTGTTTTGTTTTTTTGTTTTGTGATGTTTTGGGAAATCAAATTTGGCATCTGGCAAGCAAAGCATGTATTCCACCACTGTGTTAATCTTTATCTCTGTTATAAGCTTTTAAGAAAATAATTTGTAATAAGCCATGGTAATAAATGCTATCAGTTAGAAACTTGTGCTTGTTAAGTAGCAAAAAGTGGTATTACCAGGTAAACTCCAAAATGGGCCATCTATTTTTCTTTCCCAAAAGACATTGGTATGACTTTGTATCATATGTCTAAAACTATTTCTTACTGACAAACATGTTAAATAACAATACTGATTCTCCTCATGATTTGTCTGCCTGCTGTGTGCTACACACTGTAATCCTCACCACAATCCTGTAAATATATAGTAGTGTCTATTTCACAGTAGAAATCCAAGGACCACAGTTTTACTGTAAATTTTGTCTATGGTCAATATCCCAGATACATGTATGGAATTTTTAAGTGTCTAATTCCAAAGCCCTTATTTCCTAGAATAATGATACTGCATTCTATTTTTGATTCATATTATGGAAAAAAAGCATCTCATCATTTTTACAATAAGCAGTGGCATATTTCTATAGCCTTTGCTCAAAATCAATTGAAAACCCTTCCCTAAATCTACCACCTAATAAATGTGATATCCTTTTCTTCTCTACTCTATTTTCACTTCATTCACACAAAATTCTTGAAAAGAATAAAGTTTTACACTTCAAAATAAGAAAAATATAAGGATGAAGAAACATTACTAAAAGTGCTTGCGGATTTTTCTTTAGGGATGGAAGATGGAGTTGAGGTGACTGTATAAGTAAATAGAGCACATCAAAATTTTCATAAATTCTTTTGGCATAAACTGCATTTAAAATGAAATATTAGAGCTGGGAGTGGTGGCATGTACCTGTAATCCCAGCACTCTGGGAAACTAAGGCAGGAGGATTGCAAGTTTAAACCCAGCATGGACAATCTAGCAAGACCCTGTCTCAAAATAACAAAAACAGGCTAGGGATGTAGCTCAGTGTGAAGGCCCTGTGTTCAATAAATAACAAACTGAAATGTGAAGGAGGGGTGTATCTTAGTTACTTTTCTCATTGCTGAGACAAAATACCCAACCCCCAGAATTAAGGGAGGAAATGTTTATTCAGCTCATTTTGTAGAGGTTTCAGTTCATAATCTGCTGCCTCCAAGGCAGGGTGTTGTGGCAGATGGACATCACAGAAGAGAAACCGTTCATGGTGGCAGAAGGTAGCAAAGTAACAAGGGATGACCACAGCTCTTTCTTTCCCTTATATTTTATCCAGACTACTTAGGGCAGATAACACACACACCCTTAATCCTAGAGCCCTTGATCCTAGCATTGTACCATGAATCAATTCCAGCATCACACACTCTAGATCCAATCATTTCTGAAAAAGCCCCACCTATGACTCCATGAGGTTTTGGGGGGACATCTATACACAAACCATAGAAGGATGAGTACTATAAAATAAACAATAAAATGAAATGCAAGGATAGAGGTATAGCTGAGTGAGCAAGCACATACTTAGCACGTGAGGCCCTTGATTCAATCCCCAGCACTACCCCCCAAAATTAAAATCAAATCTTAGCCTCTACCTTTTTCTAACAATAAAATATATTAAACTAGATACTTCACTCTTTCTGAGTACCCATGTCCTTTGTAATTACCTTACTGAACACCTACAATGTGCTTGATAATGAAAGCCTTAGAGATAAAAGATGTGACAAAAATAGAATTCCTGGTATCAGGGAACTCACAGTCTGAGAGCCAAAAATGTATGTACTGTAACACTGGTATAGTTTCTGTGCTGAAGTTCACAGATGATACAGTCAGAGGATATCTGAGAAAAGCTTTGCAGAAACAATGAAGGAGTTTGTCAAGCAGATTGAGGTGCAAAAGATGGTAATCCAGCCCAACCTGAGGGAACAGCAATGCAGACAGGTAGTGACAGTAGCATGAGAGTAGCAAGGTACTTCCAAGCTGTTCTTTTGATGTGAACAAGGGAGTTAACTGATAACCCCAGATTGTGAGAAGCTTTGTAGCTCATGCTCAGGATTGTGTGCTTACTCTAGGTATTAGGAAAGTGTCAAAAAATACCGAGCAATACAGTGACCAAATTTTTCTTTTTGCACTTTGTGAAGCAAAAATTTTCATTTATGGAGTCCTTCACAAACTGTCATGATCAATTGTGAGCTACACCAAGTAATATAAATAATGTAAAGTCACATAATAAAATATCAGAATTTTCACATTGCTTGCTCTTTGGGTAAATTAAATCCAATTGAGATTATGTCTATAGTTTTTCCCTCATTCACTTTCATTCCAATATGCTTTTTTGGTGAGAGAAATAAATACAGGTGAAGATGAAGATAAAAATAGAGCACAAACAATAGCATCCACCTTATTACTAGTAATGTCTGCTACAGTTGACATTAACTTGTAATTACAAGCATGATGTAATCCCATGATTACCCACAAATTAGCTCTGTCAATTCCAGTGTGTGCCTTCAGGAGCAAGCTGCATACATGAATAGAGTGAGTCATTTGGGCCATATATGGCATATGTAACTTTGAAAAGAGGACCATAACTTCCCTTAACTGAGCATTTATGTGCCACAAGCTCTGTTATCACTCTTATGTACATTGTTTTGTTCACTCCTCACTGACCTAATATTAAGGACATGTAAGAGTTTGTGTATTTCAGATCATTAATGATGAGTGCCCAAACAAATAGTGGTTCAGAATTTGACACAAATAGAAGAGAAATTTGTAAGCATAATAGAATTGCTAGTTTGTTGATAGAACACAAATGAGGGAGAAAGTTTTGTTTTGCCCCTGTGCAGATTTTTCCCTCTTTTATTCTTTAACTGTTTTGAAACGGGTATAACTATGTTGCCTAAACTGACTGGCCCCAAACTCCCTGGCTCAGGTGATCCTCCTGCCTCAGCCTCCTGAGTAGGCAAATAGATATATGTTGCTTTGTCTGGCTGATTTTTTTATTTTTACTTAAATTCAGTAACTTATGCCTGTTCTTTTCTGTTAATGATAACTAAAAATAAGAAACTGTAAATGTCTTAATAGCACAGAGGTGCTTAAAGCAACCCCTCCCCAGTTTCCAATATCTAATCAATTACCAGGTTCTGTCAGGTTTTTCACCTAAATACTCAATTTCTTATACTCTAGTTTGAAGCTGTCATCTTTCACTGGGCTCTAAATTGAGAGTCTCCAGAGCCAGGCGTAGTGATGGACACCTATAATCCCAGCACTCTGGAAGCTGAGGCAGGAGGATCACCGCAAGTTTCAGGCCAGCCTTGGCTACTTAGTGAGTTCAAAGCTAGCCTGACCTATATATATTGAGACCCTGTCTCAAAAAAAAGTGTACAGGCTACTTATAGCCCCACATCCATTTTATTTCACACTTAGTGTGATCTTTCTAAACTACAAATTTGAGTGCATTATGTTCTCACTTTAAAAGCTTTATTGCCTCCAGAATAAGTCCCTTTGTTAATATGGCTTACAAAGTCCCGACTGATCTGGACCCCACTTAACTGTCATACTTTATTGGCTGCCACATTCTCCTTGACAATAAATGTATGCATACTGCAGCTATACTACACTCCAATCAGTTCCTCAACTGTGATATGTTCTCTCATACCTAAGAGCTTTCCTCCAAGTGTACACCCTTTTGTGTAGCTGAAACACTTTCCCCCAATCCTTTCTCTAATGTAGCTTCTGTTATCCTTCAGGTCTCCCTTCCGTCTTAGAAAGTCATTTCTAAGCCAGCCCACCTAGTTCAAGTCATAAATCCTTTTGTGTTCTTCTAGCTGTATCTTGTATTTGTCCATCCTTTCAGGACTTCCTTGTTTTGTAATTGATTCTTTCCCATTCCCTCACTAAACTGAAAAACATGCGGCTGGAGTTTTTCTCTGCCTGTATGTTTTTGTTTTTTGTTTTTGTTTTTGTCTTTGTTTTTGTTTTCTTAAGACAAGTTCTCATTATGTAGTCTAGGCTGGCCTCAAACTTACTACCTGACCTGGGTTAGCCTCCAACTCAAGAACCTCTTACCTCACTTCTCTAGCTTTTATAAATAACAATTATGTTGTCATTTTGAAAGGTGTAAAACCAGGTAGTGATAACATGGATCTGTATTCTATGTATAGGAAAGTGTTTGATAGATAGGTGCTATTAACAATGATTGTCTCTGGAAGAATAGTAGTCTGGTGTTCTTTATGTTCTTTCACTTCTTTGTATTTTCCAGTTTATTTGTAATGCTCATGAGTTACTTTTGAAGGAGAAGAAACTTTTTAGGAATGCTATAATCTTCTGGGTTATAGAAGCCATTCTATTTAGAGCCCTCCAATTAAATTCTTACTATTGGATGTTCATGTTCTGCTTTTCAGTGTTACCATAAGTACACAAAAAGCCCTAAGTAAGTAATTGATATTATTTAAAAATGAACCTCCAACAATGTAGGAAACAGAAAATCTCAGGAAAAATAACCAGAATACTTACAGGTACATAAAATGTGGTAAATTGCTCCTTTGTAGTACACCAAAACTACCGTTACTCAGTAAGAGAGAAAAGAGAGGCTTGAGTACTTTTTTTCTAAATTGTCCTGTTGATCAAAGGGCTGCTATCAGGAAAAAATAGTCACATAGAAGCTAAGGAAGAATGCTTACCAGTAACAAGTACCAGAGACATAGAATCAAAAAAGGAATCTTGTTTTATCTTTCTCTTAACAGGACCTGGTGTCAAAGATGCTTCATGTAGACCCTCATCAGAGACTGACTGCTGCTCTTGTGCTCAGACATCCTTGGATCGTCCACTGGGACCAACTGCCACAATACCAGCTAAACAGGCAGGATGCACCACATCTGGTAAAGGTGAGCATCCCCAGTCAGTCACTGTTTTCCAAATGTCACTCTCTGTCACCCAACACCTTTGTCTTTCAGCCTGCATCTAGTTCTGGGATGGCATTCTCTTACCTAGGTGGCTTAAAAAGAAAAAAAATCAAGGTGTACCGAAACATCACTAATGAACTGTACATAGTAGTGCACATCTGTAATTCCAGCGCTCAGGAGGCTGAGGCAAGAGGATTGCCATGATTTCAAGATGAGCCTGGGCTAAATTGTGAGTTCAAGGCCAGCTTGAACTATGTCTCAACCTCCTCCCTCCAGTATAAATATATCAGTAATAAAATTAAGGGTAACTTTTGAATTTTGTCAGTCTCCATTAGTAGATTTATTCAGTATCAGGCATTACAGTTAAATTTAAGGATTTTCTAAACTGAAAGAACATGCTTTGTAGTCTCTCATATTAAAAGATTGCAAGACAAGAATTGAATATCCCTAAGAAAAGTGAAGACTGTGAGTTTTAAATCCATCCCTGTCCTCTCACATTGATTAAATCAAAGAATTTAAACAATGTTATTTTCATTATGAAACTAATAACAGCTAGGTACATTGGCATATGAAGAAATTATGCCAATAAAATGCTTTATTTCAGATTTGTGTACATGCTATTTCTGTTGTTATATTTCCCTTTTTCAGGGTGCCATGGCAGCTACATATTCTGCTTTAAATCGTAATCAGTCACCAGTTTTGGAACCAGTAGGCCGCTCTACTCTTGCTCAGCGGAGAGGTATTAAAAAAATCACCTCAACAGCCCTGTGAAGTGACCTCAGTGAGATATTTGGTACCATGGTATAAGCTGATAGCACAAGTTCTGGCGACAGGTAGCACATATCTGAGAGAGACCTGCAAGCACACACTGTCCCAGCTGGTACCCATAATGCTGCTGCTCCTGCTGCTCCTGCTTTCGTCTCTTCTCGCTTTAAATGATTGTTAGCAAGTTAGATTTTCCTGGAGCTTTGGATGAAACATGATGAAGATATATTCACTGAATCAACAAGAAAAATAATGAACATACAAATACCACCTAAAATACACTGAATAAAGTACTCTACACCATATAGCATTATTTTTATAGAAAATATTTCATGTCCCTTAAATATTCTTTGTCAGTTATAGGGATGGACAGTTTATGTTAAGCACATAGCATAAACAATCCGTTTATATTAGTACTGTACCCCTTGTGCCATCCAACATTTTGTATGTTTTTGTAAACAGTTCATATACAGTACATTTCTGTACTGCTTTCTTTAATGTATACATGCCTTGTTTAACTTGGAATCTATTAACTATTAAATCTGATTAAATGGTTCACCTGGATTAACAGTATTGTTGGACAGCCCTATAAATGGCCAGATTGTGGAACAGCTGTTGAATGTAACACTTTCAAAATGTACATATCTTTTCCATGTCTTTTCTCTGATTTGTTCTTTTGTTTGTTTCTTAAAGTCAGGTGCTCTGTCAAACTAACCTAGAGAGCTCTTTTGGTAGAGAAAGTTGTATGTATGTGGCATGAAATCAAGAATACATCTATGAAGTTAGTCTATGTGTTTTGCAACATCTTAGGGTCCTTTTTTCCTTAATTAAGAAAGTAGTCCTTGCACTTTTAATCTTACATAGTATATCATTTGGGATTTTGCCAGTATACATCAAAGACCTTTAAAGGTCTAAAAGAGGTTGGTGAAGAAAAATTTATCAACCAGTAATTTAAGTCCTGTTAGATATTTTCTGTTTAAATAGATATTCTATATTAAACACTAATTGGAATGTAATAAAGGCCACGAGCCTCTACATGAAATTAGATTTAAATTTTCTTATTCTAGGGAAATAAAACATTCTTGATCAAACAGTATCTATCCTAACCTGAAATCATACCTAAAGTAGGCCTAGTAAACGTTCAGCATTATTTCCTACATCTTTCCTGATGATAAAGAACCTTTGACTTCAGAAATGATCAATTTTCCTAATAACCCTGGGTCTCTTAAATTACAGTATTTATTATCTACATCTATCTTGCTGGCTTCCACAATTTTATCTGATGAAAGGAATTACTGTACCCATCATTACCTGCGTCTTTGTCATGCTACCTAGCATATATCAGTATGTAATGTAAAAAACATAGGAGCAAGGAAAAAATGGTTTAACTTACCTCATCAGGAATGTGCCCAAATCAATCTAAGTCATGTACTAAGCCATTTACATCAGAAATATTCTCCTGCTAGAAGCTTTAACTCTTTCCCCTAAAAACACAAAGCCAAGAAAAAAGTGGTTTATCTGAATGTTTTTGAAGCCACTTGTCATTCCTTAAATTGCCCTCTATGCAATTAAAGAGAAGAAATCTATAATATTCCTTTTGCCTAAATGACATAAAATGATTATTGCATTGAAATCAAATATGTTTATATTCTAAATGGAAAAATGTATAAGAGGAAGAGTATCAGAACATCTAATTAAAGTTTTTTGAAGTTTTTGAGTATGTGGACAACAATTAAGAAGCTACTTTCTATTGCTTGGAAAGAAAATTGTTGTTTTCTCCTCTGTTCAGTGTTTCAAACCGTGGTCATCCCAAATTCTGTAATTTTTGAAATTTTAATGTAACTAAGTAGAAATATATTTTCAAATTCTTGACACTTATGCTACTCATAATCATTTAGGTGTGCTGTTCCTCATAGTCTTTTAGAACTAGAAGTAAGCATATAAATCCTTATAAATCTCTTGGTCAAGTTTTCTCATATTTCATATAAAGAACTTAAGAGTCAAATCAAAGCCTAGAATCCTCAGCTTGTCCCCATTTACAGTAGTTTCTTTTTCCTCATAACACCGTGCTACCTTTCCTTTATATTATCACCGACCAGTAGCTAGGTTTAAAAAAAAAACTATGTGTTTCATAGGGCAGTTTTCTACTGGTATATGATGCCAAGTTTATTTATTTCAAGGATAATTGCCTTCTTTGTCTAGTCAAGCTGCCAATTTTGTTGTAGAAAAGCAAGGTATATATTCACAAAGTGGAAGGCTTACTGCCTAAAAAGCAGCTAATGGACAAATGATTTCATCAGTGATTCTGGTGTTCCCACTGCCTTTGGGCAATGATGTCCTGTAAATGTAATACTTATGCTGGGTTAACCTTTCCATTAATTTCTCAAAGTCCAATTCCTCCAAGACCCCTAAAATACTCTGCTCTTCACCAGTTGCTGCCAGTTTCTGGGACTTTTCTCAGGAATTGTCAGTCTTAAAGATACTGTGAAAAAGGAGCTAAACTATCAGGACTTTTAAAAACTTCTTAGTTTATAACAAAATAGTATCAAAAATGATAGATTGTGTTTAGCATTGCCAAATACATACTAGAAAGTATGAACTTTACTACTGTGTTTTGTCTTTACCCTTTGAATGATAAGGTAAGTTTTTTGTCCCTTTTTATTTTTGCTTTTTATGAATCATTTCATCCTGTTTCACAGAGATAGCTTCTTTCTAAGTACATCAGACATTTCATTTTAACAGATTTGATGTGAATATATTTATTCACAAGCAATCCCAAAAATATAATAATTTTGACAAGCCCAAAGTAGAGATACCATGAAGCTAGCATGCAGGAACTCACTCATCAGTGTCTGGAGAACTGGTTGTGGTGTGTATGTGACAGAGTTTCCACATTTCCCATGCAGAGCACTTAAAGGAGGGTTTTGGGGCCAACCATTTGCCATCTGTTTATGAGAAGTGGCTGCTACTGTGGTCAAAGAATATCAAGGGAAGTGGGGCTCTTTTGATGTGCCCTGTATCCTTAGCCCAAAAAAGAATTGAACAGAGCACTAGTGGGTGAGTGCAAAGGCTTCAAGAGAAGGCAGAATATGTTTAGTAGGAAAGAGACTAGGATAGGTCCAGCCCAGGATAAGTTTTGGCAGAAAATTATTCAAAGCCCGGCATGGTGGCTCACTCCTGTAATCCCAGCACTTGGGAGGCTGAGGCAGGAGGATCGTTATGAGCTCGAGACCAGCCTGGGCTACAAAGTGAGCTCAAGGCCAGCCTGAACTGCATAGCGAGACCCTGTCTCAAAAAAAAGACAAAAAAAGCAAGATTTGGGGGCCTTGGTATTGTGTTTAAACACCATGGAGATCAGCAATACACGTGCCAACCTGGCTTTGGTAATCTATACTTCCTGGACTTTATAAATGACTTACAGTTTTTAAACTTACATTGCAATATTTTTATAGAGTGAATTCTATCTTATGGTGGTATTGAGCAGTTGAGACTTACGAATGTAAAGGGAAAGGAAAGGCTTATTTTCTGTGATTTGCAAATAGGTGGATTCCATGCCTGATCTTGGTGCTTAAACCAGGAGGTTCCAGTCTCATCCTAGAGATCTGTCCCTCTGAAAGCCCAACATCCTGTGACTAACTTTAAACTGGACGTATACTTTGAGCCTTATTTAACTCACAGATATATTGACTTAACTTGGTATTTTTTATTTCAACTAATGAAAATAGTCCTCTTTTCAACCCCAGGTTGCTTACTTTTTGTTGGTCTCCCTAAGTGACTGTTGGTGGAGACCAATTAATGAAGGAATGAATTCATTTTCTTGAGACTGTAGTATTCTACAGAGCCACATTAAACCACTTTTTCCAGTGAAGAATCTACAGAATGATAATACTCAAATATGGATGGCCAAGAAGAATTTGTATCTACAATGTGCTTTATGTATTCTTGACACTGCTGTATTTTGTGTGACCAAGTAACTTGTAACTGGTTCCAATGTGACTGAGTGTTCTCAAACAGTTCTAGTAACTAAGTCAACTTAATTTTCTTAGACCTGGTATTACCATTGATGTCAGATTTACCACTTTGATTCCAGTCTTTTAGCTGTTCATAACAGGGCATACCAAGGGTTGAGATAAGAGCCTACTTCCTACCTCGTAAGGCACTTTCCTGATTATTTTGCCAATGTAATCTTGAACTGCATGATAAGCTGTTTAAATGTCCATGACTTCTCCCAGAGCAACTAGCAAAGTATATGACATTTTGAATAGAGATTAATGGAAAGGAAAATTTAGAGATTTAAGTTCAGAGGTGTAAACCTCAAAAAAATGTCTTTAGAGAACATACCATTTGAGTACAGTAAGTGTAAACTTAGAAGAGAGTCACTCTAACAGTCGTAAGTAGATTAGTTCAATATCTAATGGAAGTGAGCATCCTACTCCTATTATCACTATAGTACTGAATGAACTGTATACTGAGTTTTTCAAACAAGTATTTAGAACTGTTAAATACAGAGCAAGGGCATAAGGATAAAGAGTTTGGTTTGTGTTCCTGTAAGTGTAGTTTACCATCTAAAGCTTTGTTTTTTTTTAATTTTAAAGAAAGCTTCAAAGTATTGCCATTCATTAGCATCCTTAGTGATTGTGGGTGATGAGTTTGTAACACTTAAAATTATATATATGTATTAGTTTATCTTAACTCTTGCCCTAAACAAAAGGGAAGATACACACCTAAGGGATGTAATTATTTTCCATTTTTGGCCATGGGTGGGAATGGGGTGGGGATCTACTTAAGCAGTTTTTAAAAAAGAAAAAAATCACAAATATTTTTCTACTATTATATATGATCTTACTTTATACTAGTTTCTCTCTAGTAAAGGCATGCCAGAAGCCCAAGGTACCATGTCACAAGTTCTTACATATTGTACCTTTTATTGGTGGTTAAATTGCATCAGATGTTTGGCACTGCTGCCATAATTATGAAATGCTTGTAAAGTATCAAATATCCCTGAATCCTTTAAATTGTTTTACTTAAGAGTTTAATCTGGGAAGTTTGCAAATCATACTATTAATGTGTAATCTAAGCTCTTTCAGATGTATCCAAGAATAATCCTGGAACAATATTGCTTGTATTCCTGTCATAGAACAGGTTTTGTAATCTTTAAAAGAAATGAAAATTTATATAATAAAGTTTCAAATAAATGCATGTATGTCCCTTTTATCAGATTATTTTGATTATATTATGATTAAACTCTTAAAATAGTAAATTATTCTATCCAAAGTGTATTTGTGAAATTGTATTGCTAGATTTTAAAATAGGAATATTTCTGCATTAATAAGTACAAAATAATGTTGCTGTGTATCATCTTGCTCTCCTCATGATTTGTCAGATTCACATAAGTGATACATTTTACCGGACACCATACAAGGTAATCGGCTGGCAGGAGTGAAACATTCTTTTTTTGAAGTTCAAAACTACTGGACTTGGCTCCCAACATGCCCCTTTTTCTCCCTCATTCTAGTGTATTTTGGATTCAGAATTAAAGAGCAAGTTTCCTTTTAAGTATTATATGAGGAGACCTTGTTCAAACAAAGGGAGTCATTTGTTTTTGCAACATCCATTCGTTACTCATTCATGTGTCTGTTCATTATTTACACAATTTAATGAGCCCCAGTCATACCTCAAAAATGTAAGAATTCTAAGTTTTACAAAAAAAAAAAAAAAACCCTTAAAGACGAAGTGTATCTTGTTAAAAACATTGTAAAAGGACTTTCCCTTTTCTTTTTGCTAGTGAATCTCATTAGCACGTTTGAAAGGAAATTTGAAGGTATTGATTCCTGTAAGGAGTATGTTATATAGGACAAAAATGAGCCCTTTCTTTCTACTTGACTTTTTTAGTACTTTTATATTAAGTGTCCCAGACTGGGTGGCTTAATAGACATTTCTTTTTTCAAAGTTCTGGAATCTTGAAGTCCATGACCAAGGTACCTGGCTCTTTGAGACACCTCTTCATCCTGCTCATGGCCACCCACCTGCTGTGTCTTCTGTGGTTGATCCTGTGGGCATACAAGCTGCTGGTGCTCATTTTTTTTTCTTTCTTTCTTTTTTGAACCCAGGGCCCCTTGCCACACCTCAGCCCATTCTTCATTTTTAAGGATCCTAGTAATATTGCATTAGAGCCCTAACCTAATACTCTCATTTAACTCAGTCACCTTTTTAAAGGCCTTCTCCAAATACTGTGACATTTAATCGAGGAACTGGGAGTTGGGACTTCAACATACAAATTTGGGAAGACACAATTCAGCCCGTAACAGCTGATTTAAAGGGACTATGCACTTGAATTAATTTGTACTGGTATTCAGTGTACAATATGGAGTGTTAATATCGATTTGGCATCATACTAGGACAATGCAAGAATGTTTTCTGTCAATTTCTAAAAGATTACCACATTGAAAATTTATTATGGCTCTGGAGGTCAGAGGTCCAATACAGGTTTCAGTGGACAAAAATCAAGGTTTTAGCAGGGTATTTCCGGAGGTTCTAGGGAAAATAGGTTCCCTTTTCCAGTTCTTGAAAGCAGCCTGCCTTCCTTGACTGTGGCCCTCTTTTCTCCATCTTCAAAAGTAACAGTAGGGTTGGATGTGTAGAGCAATGGTAGAGGGCTTGTCTAGCATGTTGAAGGCACTGTTTGTTCCCCAGCATGAGAGGAAATAAAACATTAGCAATAATGGTTTAGTTCTGTTTACATGCATCTCTGACCCCTGTCTTCTGCCTCTTCCTTTTCCTCTTCCATTTTTAAGAACTCATGTAATTAGATCTTGTGTACCCAAGTAATCATGATATTCACCCATCTCAAAGTTAACTGATAAGCAGCTTTCATTGCATTTGCAACCTTAATTTTCTTTTGCCATGTGAGGTAATATATTCACAGTCTACAGGAATTTGGATTTCAATACAGGCATTTTTGGTGTTCATTAGTCTACCTCTGTCACTTCTTAGACGAACATAGACTGGTGATATTTGCCACAGTCATGCTTCCGTAGCTTTGTGTTAATGCACCCTCAATTGATAGACTTGACACACTTAAAAAGGTAGGTTTTAAAAAGTATAGAAATATGAATTAAGGCTGCCTTAGGAATCAGGGCAGATAGTCTAAGGAAGCAATAAATATGCTGAAACCTTAAAAGGGAAATGCTAGAATATACTGTACAGAGAGAATTGAAGGCACTCAAGAAAAGTTGTGTGACTAAAGTAAGAGATGTAAGAAAAGAAACAAGACATGAGGCTCAAGAGATGGAGGCCACATTGTCAAAGATATAATCAATCATATAAAGGGATCTGAATTTTATCCTCATTCTTTATTGAGTTTGGGTTGTTGGTGTCATTTTGTTCTCTTTTTGAGATGAGGTCTCACTATGTTGTCCAAACTGGACTCAGATTTGCAATCCTCTCACTTCAGCTTCCTCAATAGTGGGGGTTATAAGTGCACACCCTCGCACCCGACTGTCCCCTTTCTTTATTTCCTTTTCTATACAGACTGAACCTCATGGTCTCAAAATTGATCATCTAAACATTTCTCTCAGAAGCACCCTGAATTTTCCTACATCTTTGCCTTTATACTGCACCCACCAAGAAAAACTCAAATCTTGGATCATTTTGCCTAACATGGAGTAGTGACGAACACCACCACTCTACATTAGTCTGTATGTACAGTTTTGGATACTATGTTGAAAGAAACCATATAATTTTGCAAACTGATACCACTGTAAACTTTTGTTTTCTAATCTCAGATAAATTATCAATGCCATTTGTATTTTATTTTTCCTTGGTTAGATCATTTTCCTATTATTTAATGAAATACAATGCAGAAACATGAAGTTCACCCATTTAAGCTGTACAACTTAATAGGTTTTAGTGTACTTACTCTTTTTTTTTTCTTTACAGGGGATTGCACCCAGGGTGTTTGCTTTGAGCTACATCTCCAACCTTTTTATTTATTTATTCATTCATTCATTCATTTTTGAGCAGGATCTCACTATGTAGCCCAGGCTGGCCTTGAACTCGCAGCGATTTGCCTCTGCCTCTTGAGTGGTGGGGTTATACACATGCACCACCATGAATAGCTTTATTTTTTATTTTGAGACAGGATCTAAGTTACTAAACTCCTCAGGCTAGGCTCAAACTTTCACTCCTCCTGCCTCAGTGTATACCACTCCACCCAGCTCCTTACAGTCTTAACACAGAAACCACAACGATTTGTTTGAAACCTACCAAGAATCACAACAAATGATCTGATCTCCTTGCCTCTCTGATTTTGATCTTATCTCCCCAAACTTTCCTCTTGGTTCACTACATCCGCACTAGCCTTTATGCAATTTTTTTTCTTTTCCTTTTCCTTTTTTTCTTTTTTTTCTGTTTTATTTTTTGTGATAGCCTCTTGCCTTTGAACTCACTACATAGCCCACCAAGCTGGCCTCAAACTCACTGCACTTCTCCTGCCTAAAATTCCCAAGTGCTGCGATTAGAGGTATGCACCACCATGCCTGACATATTTTTTGTTTTTTTAGACACAATATTACTATGTTGCCCCGGATGGTCCTGAACTCTTGGGCTCAAGTGAACATCCTACCTCAGCCTTCTACACCATACCCAGCTCATTCTCACTCGCTTGCTTGCTTGCTTGCTTTTGCTTTGCTTTTTCTTTCTTTTTTTTTAACACAGAATCTTGCTCCATAGCTCAAATTGGCTTGGGACTCACTATGTAGGCCTGGCTGGCCTTGTACTCGAAATCCTCTTCCTTTGGGCCGGGGATTTAGCTCAGCAGTTCAAGCACTTGCTTGGTAAGTGCAAGGTCGTGAGTTCCATCCGGATACCAAAACAAACAAACAAACAAGAAATCCTCTTCCTTCAACCTTCTGACTGCTGGGATTACAGGTTTGTGCCACCATGTCCAACTTTGTTATTTCTTGAACATGTCAAACATGCTTCCACTGAGTGTCTTTGCCTTTTGTGTTTTCTCTGCCTACACATTTTCCCCACATGTCTACATCATTTATCTCCTTCCTTATGATTCTAATAATTGGTCAGCTGTGGGAACCATGCTATAGTAGAGAAATGAAGCTTGACATTTATTTTCTCCTTTGAGGCTTTATATCAGGTAATTGACAGATATTATGGGGTTTTAAACATTTAGACTTCCTGACACTTGAAGTGTAACTGATTATTTATTGTGTACTAGGCACAATTGCTAAACACCAAATGTATTATATCAGTTTAATTACTGCAATATTATCAGTATCATTCCTGCACCTAGTTTACAGATGGGAAAATTGAGGCTTATAAAGAGATTAATTGTTCAAAATCATAGAGTAAAAATGTTCTACAGAGCTTGGATTAGAGCCCAGGTCCCTGTAACTCCAAATCCCAATTTCACAATCACTTGACCTTGAAGCAAAATTTAAATAAATTTCATAAAGACATCCTTTCATCCTTAATTGCATAAATCCCAAAATATTGCAAGCAGAAAGAAAAATGACTTTTGAGTACCCCATCATCTCTCAGTTTGCCTCTGAGAAGTACATCTGTCACTGGGTTTCTAAACCTCAGCTCTATCGTCATTTTGTACTGGAGCTAGGGTTGTATTGTGCACTGTAGCCTGATTAACAGCATCCCTGCCTCTGCCCACTGGATACAAACATCAGTGCATCTCCCCCCAGTTTTGATAACCAGAAATGCCCTATAGTGATAAAGAATGTAAGTGCAGCACAAAAGAGAAAGGGTGCAAAAAAATTCATTTAAAGGTACAAATATAAAAAATGAAAGATAAAAAGGCAAGAAAAGTAAAAGATAATAAAGACAAGGACATAAAGCTCCCACCAGCTGGGAGGGGGTTCTGACTAGGATATCTACAAGAGCTCTTTGTCTAGAGGTTTTTAAAGGGTTTAGAATGGAGCTTGAGCTGTTATGTAAGCAATATAAACTCTACCCTATAGGAGACTACCTATTTCTTAGAGTCCAATCTATGTAGGGTCCACATAGGGCCCAACCACCCTTGAGCCAATGGTTTGCCTGATCATGCTATGGGGAGCTTCTGGAGAACTGAAGGACACTTGACAGATGTTTTTGTTAAGATCTCTGGAGGATCAGAACTAAGCAGACTCAAATTTGGACTTCCTGGCCCCATTTTAGGGAGGCTGTCCTTCCTACCTAATGGAATCCTAACTCCTATCTCACTAATTCCCATTATAATAGGATGTTTAACAGCATCCCTGACCTTTGGCTACTAGATGTAAACATTTCTGCCTCTCCCCTAGTTGTGACAATCAGAAATATCTCCAGACACTGTCATATGTCCCCAGTAGAGAATGACTGTGTTAGATGACTTTGTCAGATCTGGGGGACAAGCACCACTGCTGTTGTCTGTGCAGTCCACTGGGATTGTAAACTCAGCCCCAATAAAAAATAATTAGAGATATAAAGTTTAACAAAAGGAAGACATTTTATTTGAAAAGTGAAAAAGGAAGGGGAAAAAGGGAGAAGATAGCTACTTTGGAAAGTCAGAATCAGAATAGGGAGCTCTGGAAAATGGAAGATCTATGGGCCCTTCATTCCCAGCTGCTTTTAAAGAGGGAGTCAGAAACCCTCCAACCCCCTAGAATTCGCCATAACTGAGTTGGCTTTTGGGTATTTCTACCTACCATCATTTCTTCCAGTGGTCTAAGTGTAGCTTCTTTCTGTCTGTTTACTTGTCCTTGACCTACCTTTTAAGGCCTTTGGAGTAGGTGACTAGATGGAAAGGGAGGTACCTTATCCATGGTTAGCTTAGAGTTAGTAAGGAGGTATGTGGACATCTAGTGTACTCTGTAATGACTCTAGAGTGAATAATATAGTGACTCTCAAGTGAACACACACATATCTATACTGGATTGGTTTATTGTTTGTGTACTTGGCTTTCTCTGTGTCCTGCCTGTCAGTTCTTTTTCTGGCCTCTTGGTGCAAGTCCCAAGGTCATTTGGTGCCTTTCTTTATCTAGTTTTTCTTTCTTTTCCTACTCCCATCCTCAACCTGCTTCCAAGAGGAATTTCTCTAGCAAAGTTTGTTTTTAGCACCTTCTAGTCAGGATTAGCTAGAAGACCTAATGAGGCCCCTATTCCATATTTTTTCATCCACAGACCCCTGCCCTTTCAACTATACTTTATTTCTCTGTCATTAAGTATGTCCACTTCCCTAGACAGATGATCTTAAAACCTTACTGTTTGCAGAAAGATTATTTATTTAAAATACATTTACTTTGAATTGAAACTATTCACCCAGCCAACTGTGTAGCCAACTGTAGCATAACCATAACAGCAGTGCCATAACCAAGTATAGTACCACAGACTGGGTGGCTTAAGCAACAGAAATTTGTTTTCTCACAGTTTTGAAGGCTAGAACCCTAAGATCAAAGAACAAAGTTTCTGTCCTCTGAGGTCTCTCTCCATGGCTTGTAGACAACTACCTTCTTGTTCACATGCTGTTCTCCCTTTATGACTGTCTGAATTTCTTTTTCTTTTATTTTTTTGGTTTTTTGAAAGTGTCTGGCTATGTAGTACAAGGTGGCCTTAAACTCACTACAAACCCCAAGCTGGCCTCAAACTTGTGGCATTCTCCTGCCTCAGTTTCCCAAATGCTAGGATTACAAGTATGCACCACCATGCTTGGGCTAGTATCTTTTTTCTTATAAGGATACCAGTTATACTGGATTAGTCCCAGCCTAATGACCTCATCTCAATGTAATCATGTCTTTAAAACTATATCTACAAATACAGTCGTATGCTCAGGTTCTGGGGGTTAGAACTTTCATGTATGCATTTTGGAAATGCACATTTGGGCCCCTAACACCAAATTTACATCTTCTTTTCTTTTTCTCTTTTTGCCTAGAAGTACTGAGCATCCACTTTGAACCAGACATTCTGTTAAGTGCTGGTAATAAGTTGTGGTATCTGCCTGGGAAGGTTTTGCAATAAGATATTTAAAAAGTAGCAACAAGTGTCATGGAAATGTGCTTTGGTAATGGATGACAGACAGCCATCCCCCTTTCCATCAGGTTCCCAGACTGGCTAGACAGGTCAAAGAGCCATGCTAAAAGTGAGCTAACTCTGAAGTTCATGAGTCAGCAACTTGTCAAACCTCGAGAAGCAGGTTTGTTACAAAGCAAGAAAGGGGAAGGCCAATCAGGAGCCGGCACTACTTCAGCCTGCCCCTTACTATGGCGTAAGTCACGCCCATTTTCTCAGCTCCCCTCGTCTCCCACCCCTGTCCAATCCGGCGGCGGCTGGGAGAAAGCGTCTACCCGGGCTGTAACAATAAGGGTCAGTTGGCCACGCCTGCGCCGTGGAGCCGGGGCGGGGATGGGGCGGTGGTAACAGGGTTGGGAAGGCGGGTAGAGGACTGGCCTTACCCGTGGCGGGAGGCGGGGAAAATCAACGCCAGAAGCCTCGACGCCATTTGCTGCTGCTGAGCGTGGGCGCTAGCGGATCTCAGTAGATCTAGCTCAATAGACTCTCCCGCGCACGCTACTCGGCCTCCAGCGCTAGTCTAGTCCCACGCGGACCTTCGCTGCACCAGTCGCGTCCCTCGTCCACGCCGCAGCCACCCGGGAAGAAGTCAGAGAAGCCGCCCCGCCGTTCATACCATCATGCCCAAGAATAAAGGTAATGCCGCTTGGAACCTGGGATACGGCTAGGCTCGGCTTGGTTTCCTCCGGCCTGCCCACGGCCTTCGAATCAACCCAGGCCCCAGTGACCTTCCTACCTTCCCGCCCTGCCTGCCTGGGGCTTGGCGGACCGCGTGCGACTCTGAGCTGAGAGACGAGGGGAAGTTACTAGTGTTGTCCAGTTTGATCACATTGGGGTGGAGCCGACGCCATTTTTGTGGGGCCTCCCTTGGGAGAATGTGGGCTTTTGCCCCTGATTCGCGCCAGGCTACGGCGGCGCTTTAGGAACCCGAAGGGACACTGCCACTGGACCTCCTGGGCATCGCAGATGAGTTCCTCCTTTATTTTTACCAGGCTTCGGAGTTTAATCCTCGCGAGCTGTTCTAAACTTTAAAAGGGTCAGGTCTTCTCTTGTGCCCGTCTGGTACTCCTGCATGGGCTGATTTCTCCACAATGTTCAGTATTATTGAGGCTGTCCCTTGGTCCCTTTAAACAGCGGGCGATGCCTTGAGACATTTTTTTCTCCTTAATGCAGTAAGATTTATCCCTAGGGACTTTGCTACATTTCTTTACAGGTACTTGATTTATGTTAACCTAAGTTTGCTAATTTTGCTTCACATGTATCCATGATGGGAATAAAACTGCTAAACATGCACAAATTATCAAGACTTGAGGGTAAGTGTATTGGGGATTTCCAAAACAGAAGACTTCGCCAAAGTTAAAGGAGAACACTCCTAAGGAAATTCACCTTATTATAGACGTACCGTGTTTCTGTTCTAATATCTTTAGAATTTATCAAAGAAAATGGTGCGACTAGTAATAGGGAAAATTGTATTTCCTATAGGAGAGGAGGAGGATATCAGAAGTTTCCTTTGAGTATTCATCTTTAGGACCTTCTTCCCTGACTCAGGCCTGCCTGTGAAATCTACTTACTACTTGATTGGCACCGGGGAATCTTCCTCATTTAGTCTTTGTAGACGTCATTACATCCTTCAGGATACTCCCATCAGTTGTATCAAGGACTTGGTGCAGTCCTCTCAGGCCGCTCTATACTGCTGCCCTCAGAAATCAAACTTCCAGGTCTTTTTTGTGGCAATAATTTTTACTACTAATTATTACAGGAAAGATGGTGTGATAGCATAGCATTTTCAAAGTCTTACAATTTTTCTTTTAATCTGTAAAATCATTTATTTTGAAATGGTAGTTGGATTACATCAGTAGGTATTTTATTCTCATCATCATTTCTGCTGATTAAATACCCAGTTCTTTCACTAGGCTGTAAACTTTAAATTTTGAGACAGTCTCCTTATGTAGCCCAGGGGCTGGTCTGAACTCACTATGAAGCCCCAGTTCGTCTTGAACTTGTGGAAATGCTCCTGCTTCAGCCTCAGGAATGCTGGGGTTATAGGCGTGTGCCACCACGCTTTGCTGAAGGACGGGAATAGCATCTGTTTTAATTATATTGGATTGCTAGTATTTGAAACTTAGGAGATGCTCAATAAATATTTGTTGGACTAAATCATCTCCCTTCTATTGTTGATGCCACACGTAGGTGAATAATAGGTTCCCCTTTGGATGCAAGAGGACATGACTTCTGCACTAAATTGCATCTAGTTCATTAGCCTCTTGTCTTGCTTAAGGAAGATTTCACGTGGGAATTTCTCCAAAATACCTCTGTTTGATTTAAATGGGGAATCTTAGAATTTTAATTTAGTATAGGGACTATTCTTATTTTGGTTAAAGGAGGGGTACTTTTCAAGACATCTGAATTTTACGAAATTTGGTAATACAGAAATAAACTTATACTTACTTGCCTGTCTTCACTGGAAAGTTCAGAAGCCCTGTAAATGTAATCTTGTGGTTAACACAAGTATGGGCAAAATTTGCTGTGGACTATATGTTGCGTGACTTTTGAATTTATTCTCACCAGTTTATTTCCTCTACAAATTTTTAGAAAGCCATCCTCAAATGAGGAAAAGGCATCCTTTGGCCCACTCACAAAGACCATATGAGGTGAGGTGCTCCTGCTCCTTGAAATAGTAATACTATGATTTTTATATCACCACTCTTGTAGGACATATAAACTATACTTGATTGGTTCATTTGAAGGCTTGCTGTCTTGGTTACTTTTCTGTGGTTGCTGGGACACCCAAAGTTAAAAGGGGGAAAGGTTTGTTTAGCTCACAGTTTGTGGACCTAAATTTTAGTCCATAATCAGCTGGTTCCAAGGCAGGGTGTCATGGCACAGGAGCAACACTTCAAGGCAGCAGAAGACAACAAAAACAGCAAGAGCAAAAGGGGGAGAGCAAGCTTCTTTCTCTCCCTTGTATGTATGCAGGCTCTCTACCCTAGGGTGAATCCTATAAACCCACATCATCTCCATGCCCTCCTCTTGCACAGGATGAGGATGTTTACATAGTCAGGACCCTGGCTGCCTGCTGAGCAGCTTAGTTTAAGCCTCTAAACTTCTCAAAAATTGATGCAATGTATCAACTATTACACTTGCCAAACTCTGGCATGTAACTCACTGAACGGATCAAATATGATCCTGGCCCTAGTGCAGCTTGCAGTTTATTAAGTTGAAGATCTGGCCTGCATAATGCCTTGAATAATTCTAAGAAACCAGTTTTGGTGTGCCCTAAGAATGTCTGAAATATGGAATTCTAAGGATTGGGATGTATCCGGAAGTTGTAGAGGCCCACCTGACAGTAGCACACAAGAATGTGAGACTGCCCCAGGAGGGAGGAAGTGTACTGATTGAAGAATTTAGATGTATGGAACTGGGGAGTGCTTTTCTAGCATGTTCCAGGCCCTGGGTACAATTCCCAGCACTGCAAAAACAATAATAATAATTTAGATGTATGTGTTTGCGATGGCCAGGAGAATATTCTGAGTTGTTGACTTTTTGCTGTATCCAAGTTCTTCACCTATGCCTTTGGTGTCACTGCTACTTAGAGCTTTTTACCCAACTTTTTGGAATGACTGCTAGTATGGTTTAGGTTGTAGAGTGGGAAGGTAATACTGTGGAGAAGTACCTGAATGTGGGAACTAAGAGCAAAAAAGGATTGCGTGTGAATGTGATCACCCCTGCTTACTGACTAATCTTAAGTGAGTTCTCTGAGGTGAATTTATTGTTAAACTGGAAGTAAATGTCTGTTGCTACCTCATGAGATGATTGTGACAACTAAATGACATTATTACGCAGTGATTATCAGTACGGTTACTAGGGTCATATAACAAACAAGAATGTTGAGGACCATCTTTGTGAAAAGAAGATAAAGTGAGGGTTGCTTTGGGGAGTTGTTTTGGTTTGTTCTTGAGAGAGGTTCTTGCTATGTAGTTCAGGCTGGCCTTAAAATCACTATGCAGCCCAGGCTAGCAACTTGCAGTGATCCTGCTGCTTCAGCCTCTCAGGTGCTGAGATTACAGCAGTGTACCGCCATGCTTGGCTGGTAAATTGAGTTTTATTCAAAACAGCTTGATGACAAGTTTATGAACTGCAGTTGTACTATTGGAATGTCATATATAATCATACAGTGTGTAGCCTGTACAGATTGGCTTGTTTCAGTTAGCAGTGTCTTTTCAGGGCTTAAAAGCTGCTTTTTATCATAGAATAATACGCCATTGTGTAGATGTTCAGTTTATCTCTTCACCTACTGAAGGACATCTTAGTTGCTTCCAAATTGGGGCAATTAGCACTTTGCTTTATAACTTCAAATATCCAGTGTATGCTACACCTTATAAAACTCAAACTCAAACTCTTGCAGTTGTTGGAACTGTTCTGTCACCACAAAGTCAATGTGTTTGTTCAGTGATAGTTTTATAAATTTTATCAAGACCCAGTATATTTCAGTTGTGGAATGAGAGCATAATTCTATGGAGAGGTAATCTAATGTAGAAACAAGGCACAGTAAAGGATTAAAGGGTGAATAGCAGGTGACCCCACTGTGGCCATAATTTTAAGTGAGTTATCTAATTTCTTTGAGCTTCAGTGAACTTACTGATAAATCAGGAATAAATGTCATCTCATAGGATGATCATCATGCCAACTAAGTAGACAGCATTGTGGCATGATAGTTCAAAGGAGTGTCACTAGTCATATAACAGAAACAAGAATGACAAGTAAACTGAGGTTGTTAGGGTTGATTGTTGAGACATGGTCTCACTATGTAATTCAGGCTGGCCTTGAACTTGTGATCCTCCTACCTCAGTGCTAGAATTATAGACATGCCACAACACCCTGTGTAAATTGAGATTCAAATGGAAATTTCAACAAGTATGGTATTCTCTTATAGCAAGTTGAAGATCATCAGTGCTCTGTCCATTCTTTTTACTTTCATTTGGGAAACATCAGGTTCCTTGTAGAGGGCCTGGCTTCAGAAAGCATCCAAGCTTTTAGCTTAGAAGAATTTTTACATGATATGATCAAAATATATTTAATATTTAGGAGAAATAATTACTACAGTAAAAGACACATCATAAATCTCCCTCAAAATACTCCCTCTCACTTACAGCATGCTTATCTCATCATTCTTGCCATTTTCTGAATCCATTCTGGAAGTCCTCTTTCATGAGTAGTTTTACAAAGTGGCAAAAATGATGGGATGAGTGTGTCTGAAGCCAGGGGTTGTGGGGAGAGTAGGAAGAGGTATTCTGAAAGGGGTTGGTTAGTGGCACTGTGTCTTTTACTACAAAAAATGTTTAGATGTAAGTATCATATTTTTAAATCACAGCATGTATGTCATTATAATTTTATTTGGAAAGATTATGTGCTAAGGTTTTTTTTTCTTTATACTGTACTTTTATATAATATATGCTATTTGTACTTTTTCTCAGAAATTTCATGCAGCAGGTAAGGTCATATATTAACATTTAATATGATGGAACATTATAAATTTAAGAGAATTGACTAACCAAATTAGATGAATTTTTAAATTGAAATAATTTTAAAAGGTAGTTTTATAAGCCTTAATATAGTTTCTCTTCATAATGTTTTGCACATACTTGATGTCTTTTTCTTTCTTTTCTCTTAACCATTAGGTAAAGGAGGTAAAAACAGGCGTAGAGGTAAGAATGAGAATGAATCTGAAAAAAGAGAATTGGTGTTCAAAGAGGATGGACAAGGTAAGTGCTTGTAACATTTTTTTCTTTAGATAGGGAATTCAGTCTCCAAATTTAAAAGCAATCCTATTGATAATCCTGCACTGTTAATCACATGTCCCATTTGCCTTTCTCTATTTCTCATTTCTCATACTTCTCTATAGAGCCTTTCTTTCAGTAATCTTCCTTCTTGGGCTTATTAAGACTGCCTTGAGAATTAATGGAGTTTCTGAAAAAATGGAGGTTTCCTTGTTTTGTGTGAACATTTGTGTTATGATTAAGAATGACTTCTACAGTCCAGAAAGGATCCAGCCTAAAAGCTATGGTTGACAATTGCATGATTTAGTGAAACGTTTTGACACTAAACAGTGCTACACAGTGTGTTCAGTAGACTGGATATTTGAAAGGTGAATCCAAAGTCTCTACATTCTCCATTTCCATTAGGGTATGACTTCATAAAATACAAAAAATATAACTGAACATTTGGTCTTTTTAGATTGGTTAAGACCTAAATACATAACACTAATAAATTCCAACTAGATCACTTGCTTTTTCCCCTATATTTGGGGTGATTTTAAGCCTACAGAAAAGTTGCATCTTACTACAGTTAGCTCCCTAAAGCTTCCATCATTCACTCACATTGAGACACGGTTGCATGTGTGTCAAACATTCTCACATATCATGATCAAATAATTTAAATATTAATATAATATTATGTAGCAGAATGTCTATGTTTTAGTTTTCCCAATCTCTAGCACTTTAATAGAGAGCTTTTTGTCTTTTTTCCCCTTCAATACTGGGGATTCAACCCAGGGCACTCTGAGCTACATCCGCAATGGTTTGCTTTTTAAGACAAGTTCTCACCAGGTTCCCTAGGCTGGCCAAGAACTTGTGATCCTCCTGCCTTACTCTCCTGAGTAGCTGGGATTACAGGAATACAGAACTGTGCTCAACTTTTGTCTTTCTATACAAAAGTTTTGGTGGATATATTCATGCTGTACGTACAAGCTGCTAAAAATGAAATACGTTTTCTGGCTAAAAGACCTTTTTTTCTTAGTCATTCTTACCTTCATTAACAGTTGAGCTTATTGGCACACAATGCTTTTTCTTCATATTTTTTGTCTACTTTAGAAGGAGAGGCTGCTAAGCATCTTGAGGTGCTAGGTTCACTACAAACTAGATGGCTTCTACATGTCAACCCCACAGTTGAGTTTGTTTACATGTTATTGGATAGCCTCTTTACAGCAGTCTTAACTAAATACCTAAAGGGTCTAAAGCAATGTGGCTTGTGTGCCCCAAGTGCCATCACCCCCAGGTCTCATAGTCACCTTCCTGGTGTTTTCCATTTGCAGTGCAATTAACAAAGACATTGTTAACATTAAGCTACTTATACTAAAATTTGCATGACTTTTGCCTCTTAAGATTCTGAGGGAAACAAAATTGGGCAAGGATTGGAATGGGAGAGATTGATGAAGTATAATGTATATTTTGGGACAAGCCACCTTTGATCTCTGGGGTAGAGCATACCATCATGAAGACAGTAGTCATTCTATTTTCTCAAAATGAGCAGATAATTATATGTCTAATAGCACAGTCAGGTTTTAATACAAACAGCATTACAAAGCCTTGGTTTTTTTTCTCTGCCATTAAGTAGCTTGGTGTGTAATTCTCTTGTACATATTTATACATTGACTGCATGTATTTATTCCCAACCAATACAACCATGTGGTCTGACTTGTTAATTTTGCATGGGCTTTTTAAGTTGTTTTTATCAAAAAGCAAGCAATATCTCATATTCTTTTTCTCCCTCCTCCAGAATATGCTCAGGTAATCAAGATGTTGGGAAACGGACGATTAGAAGCAATGTGTTTTGATGGCGTGAAGAGGTTATGCCACATTAGAGGGAAATTGAGAAAAAAGGTAAGTGGGGAGATTTGTTTTACTCTAATAAATAATTGGTTTCAGGTGTGAGGAATGTATATTCATGTGTCTGTGTGTGTTTGCACCTGTGCATGCTGGCGCTTGACTGCAGGACCTCTTGAATGTTAAGTACAAGCCCCATGGCTGAGCTGCAGTACATTCCCAGCTCTCCATCTTTACAGTTTTTATGGGCTCAAGAGTTTACCTTGAAGTCAAAGAGTAAGATGCTAAAGGTCGTTTTATATAGATACCATTGTTTAAGGAAACATTTGCACCACACATGTTGTATTCCTACCCAAAATATGTAACGAGATTCTGAATCATGAGGTAATAACCAGCAAGTCCAAATTGAAGGTCATTCTATAAAACAAATACCTTACATTTAATAAAATGTTAATATTATGAAAGGAGAAAAGGCTGGGTAACCATTCCAGTTTTAAGGATAGTTAAAGGGCCCTCTTTGTATTCTAGATTTCCTGTTAAGAGGATAGCTGTAAAGGGTATTCAGAAAATTTAAATAAGAATCATGTTGTTTGAAAGTCCAAACCCTGTGGCTAGGGGTGGAGCCTACTTTGCAGCCCCTTTGTTCAGTCACCACACCAAGAAAGTCCCAATTCTGAATTTGAAGGTTTATTAATATCCTTCTGTTTCTAAGCTAAAACAGTTTTAGTACCTGTGTATGTGTAATTAGGTGAAAGAGACAGATGACACAACTATGTAGTTTTATATGATAACCACTTGGAATTGTATTTGTTCATGATCTTAACTCTTTTCATTACTAAACTAATCATGTTACTCTAGAATTTTATTCTTCATTTTTATTTTAAGTAAAACATTTGGTGACTTCTTTTGTAGGTTTGGATAAATACCTCAGACATCATACTAGTTGGTCTCCGAGATTACCAGGTAGACATTACATTAAAAGTCTTTGTTGTTTACTTGCTTGAATTTGATGAGCCATTTCTTTATCACTATTAGTGCATGTTATATATCCAGACTAGTGGGTTACATTTTACCATATTCATACATACATGTAGCACACTTTGATTATTCATCCCCGTGACATCCCTTCCTTTTTCTTTCTCCCTCCTCTCTCTTTTCTACCTTTTCCTTTCTCTAATGTAGTTGTGTTTTAGACATTGTGCTAGGTGCTCCAGGGATTATAGCTTCCAAATGCCAGTCTATGTAGTCAGCACAACATTTTTATTAAGGTAAATGTTCCCCCTTTTTTATATTTAAATGTCCCCCCGTTTTTGGTGTGAGTCTATTACATAGTGTTGATTTTATTTAATTTTACTTGGTAAAACAAAAAAAATCTTGCAATGGACCCTTTCCCCCCCATTTTTTTTTTGATACCAGGGATCGAACTCATGATCTTGTGCTTGCCAGGCAGGCACCTAAGCCACTGGGCTAAATCCCTGGCCTCTTGCCCCAATTTTTAAAAACTTACTGGTTTGTAAATAAAAATCTGGGAACCATTATTGTAGGGAATACCACAGTCATGAATCAAGCTCCCTTCTCACAAAAGGCATATAGCTTAGTATTAGAGTAAGAGAAGCATATAAGTAACTAGGATACATACATAGTGTGACTCCAGTATGTACTATAAGTGTAGATGTGCACATGGGAAAGAAAATGATCTCTTATCACAACCATGACTTTACATTCATTTTGATTATGAGGTCTATTGATGTTCACCTGTTGGAACTCATCCCCATTTGATAATATCTGTATTTTTATACCCTTGATTGCACTCTTGATTTTTTAATTTATATTCCAAAATAACAATTTCATCTGAGTGGCACCCACCTATAATCTTAGCAGTCTGGGAGACTGAGGCAAGAGGGTTTGCAAGTTTGATCCCAGCCTGGGCAATTTAGTAAAATAAAATAAATAATAAAAGGACTTGGAATGTAGCTCAGTGCAAAGTTCAGTTCCCAATACCAAAAATAAAAGAGAAGAAAGAGTGATAAATCTACAGTTTAAATCATTGGGTTCTCAGTTGTGGGCATTTGTGCCTAGCAGGGCACGTTGTCAATGTCTGGAGACTTCCAGCTGTCATAATGGGGAGGGAGCAGTGTTGCTGGCATCTAGTAGATTGAGGCCACAGGTGATACTGAACGATTCTGTGTAATCTCACGTAATCATCGGTGACCTTGCTACTTACAGGGTAGTCTGTAGTATCACTGTCTGGGAACTTGATAGAAATGGTTCTTGGCCCCATCCCAGGCTTCCTTAATCAAATTAAGCATGTTGGCAAGATCTCCATGGGCTTCTATACATTTCATGATTTAAAAAGTTCTGGTCTGAATGACGCTGTTCTTAATTCAGTTTTCTCCTTTAGATGAAGTTCTTTTCAAATGGAGAAGTGTAAATATTTTAAAGCAGTATTTATCAGACATTTGCATCAGAAATACCTAAACAACGTCTAAAACTAAATTGGTGGGCTTCATATCCACTAATCTTCATATATCATGAAAATTCCCTAAGATTCTGATTGATACATAACCTGGGAAGTACAGTTATTTGAAAAGGCATGTAGATTTCCTTAGGTCACATACCAGAGACTTAGTTTTTTATTTACGTTGTTTGATCAACCTACCAATTATGGTGCCAGGGGACTTTGTATTCCATGGAAATTTTCTATTACCTAAAAGATTTGAGTTTGTACAGTTAAGGTCTGTAAATGTATTTAGTCAGTCATTGTTAAATTAAGCATGTAACCTTCTGGCTTAAACACAAGGTTCTTTTTCAGGGATAGAAAACTATAGATTTTTAAAAATTGTTTTTAGTTTGGTTTGTTAGGACAGAGTCTCCCTATGTAGTTCAGGCTAGTCTTTGATCTCAGCAGCCTAAAACTCCCACCACATCCAGCCTAAAACTTTAAACTTTAAAGAAAGAAGGATTTGTAACAAAGCAGTAAGTTTATTTTATTCAACTTGAAAGTAATTTATGAAATAACTGATATTTTAGTATAACCTGTTATAAAACCTACTTGTTTGTATTTAAGGATAACAAAGCTGATGTGATTCTTAAGTACAATGCAGATGAAGCAAGAAGTTTAAAAGCATATGGCGAGCTTCCTGAGCATGGTAATGACTGAGTTAAATTAACTTGTCAAATTAACTTGTCAGATGGTGGCTAGATAAAGGAATTTTTGTAGAATTTTGGAGATTTATTTATTATAGTATACTACAAGAAAAAAAATTACAACTCTCTTTTTGACAAATATACTTTAAGCAGTTATGCTTTTACGTTCCTTCAAGAAGGGCCAGGAGTGTGGCTCAGTGGTAGGCTGCTTGCCTGGCATGTGTAAGCCCTTGGATTCAATCTCCTACACTGCAAATATATTTTTTAAACAATAATTCCTTCTGAATGTGGTGGCACATACCTGTAATCCCACACTCAAGAGGCTGAGGCAGAAAAATTGCAAGTTTGGGACCAGCCTGGACTATAATGCAACCCTTCCAAAAATAATGAGTTTATTTGCATAAAAAGTCAGTTTTCAATCTATTTTATCCTTGTATCAGTGACCTGCAGTTTTTTAAACTTATATGCTTTGTTTTCCCACTTCTAAATACAAAAGTATTGTATTCTTAATACTGACAACTTAAATCTCTTATAATCTCATGAAGGAAAATACACGTTATATATTAGTTTATAAGCTTATATTTTCTACTTGTCAGTTATTTTTCTGTATTTTGGAGTTGTCAGCATTTATGATCTAAGAAATAATCATATCTGGAAAGGAGTAGCGTATCTCAAGGAAATAAAGTTGTGTAGCACGTGCTCAGAACTTTTTTTTATGCAGTTCAGGCTGGCCTTTGGTCACTATGTAGCCCACACTGGCCTGAAACTCTTTGACAGCCCTCCTGCCTCAGCCTCCCAAGTGCTGGTATTATAGGCATGTGCCACCACACCCAGCTGCTCAGAACTTTTTTTTGAAGTATACCTAGAAGATGTCATAACTTCAGAATTAATGTTATTAGAACTAGCCTTGGCTAGAAATGAAAAATACTTATGTGAATGACCAAAAACATTAAAAAAATACTTTTCATCTTGACAGAGCAACTACCTTTAGGAAGTACTGCACAATATTTTGCTGTGCATAATAGGTTTGGTAGATAAGAGATTTGGAAGGTGTGTCTTAAAATGAAAACTCTGATTAAATTACAAAGTTGGCTTGTATGAATTTCCTTATATACTTCAGTACTTGCTATCAAGCCCACTTATTCATTTTAGTAACATCTTGATTTTATATTTGTTGTGATATCTTTAGCTAAGATCAATGAAACTGATACATTTGGTCCTGGAGATGATGATGAAATTCAGTTTGATGACATTGGAGATGATGATGAAGACATTGACGATGTAAGTAGATGCACCCTGATTTTCTGATTTTTGTTTGTAAGTTATCCATAGGGAAACCAGCCCTTTCTCTGAAGTTCTTTTAATTCTGGGAATCTGGAACACATAAATGAGTATATTTTGAGACTTAGCCATTGTTTAAAATCCTCAGTATTTAGAAAACAGCCAACCTGTATACTTTGAGAATTCTTATATACATCTTCCTTATTTCTTCAGAACAAATCAGTGTTTGCCTTGGCAATATGAATGCCAAGTACTCTAATTACAACTTAAAGAGTACTTAGGGGTGAGGTTATAGCTCAGTGGTAGAACATATAGTGGCCCTGCTGGGTTTGGTCCCTAGCACTGCAAAGAAAAAGAAATAGAGTCAATGTCTAAGAAATGTAACATCTTATCAAAAGAACATGCCTGCTCAAGTTAGCCATTAGTATGTTAAAGAATAATCTTGTTTGAACCAGCTTAATATTGAAGCACTGAAATTAGAACATTCATTAAATGCCTTGTCAAAATGATTTATCTGTTGAGTATGTACTATCAGTAAACTCCTGATTTCAGTATGTTTATTTTGAGAAAGATGTATTTTTTTCCTGATAAAGCAGTAGTTCCCACAAGAGGCTGTTACTGCATTTAAATGAAATTCAAACATGATTTTTTGGCAATACAAATTTAGTGACTGATGTAACAAGGTACTCTTACATGTTCATATCAGAGCCGTAATTCATGTCTTGTTGCTGGGTAGTTTAAACCACCTGTAGTACATATGTAGCTGTCCCATCACATGATTTTTTATTTTATTAGTGCCACTGATAAAAGTGATTAGATCCCATTTTCCTACCAGTGGTACAAGCAACCCAATGGGACAGTCATGAATGTACCACTGTTCAAGCCAGTGGGAACTTGTGAAATCTGGTTTTGACCCCCTTTACAAAAAATGTAGTTCAGAAAGCACCCATGTGTAAAAGCCCCCACATAGTACTGTTTCATTTTATTCAAAGATGTAATTTCAAAGTATCTAGAACAGTTGTTCCTGATCATGATGTGCAGTAGTAATATTACCAGAAGTTTTCAGAGATACCAAGCCAGGTCTTTCTTAGGTCTGATTTAAGCAAAATCGTGCGGTTCTACACATTCACCTCAGGGTATTGATTCTAGGACATACACACACACAGAACACACACACAGATCCTCAAGTCCCTTATATAAATGATATAGTATTTCAAGCTGCCCATGGTGGTGCATGCCTGTAGTTGTACTGTTCTGGGAAAATGAGGCAGGAGGATCACTAGAGAAACATTGTCTCAAAATTTTAAAAAGGCTAGGTATTGTAGAGTAATACCTCAGTTCATAAATGCTTCTGTTTGCAGAGAATCCATTCTGTTCACAAACAAAAGCATTTGGCAGGATTTTGTTTCTGTTCACAAGCTCCACACTAGGTTAAAAACATGACCATGGCCATCTTGCCCACACAAATAAAAATGTAGCGATCTTACCCAAAATCATAAAACCAAGGTACTGCTGTATTTCAGAGCAAAGCCTCTGAGTTTAATCCCAAATACCACCAAAATAATAATAATAAGTAGAATAAATTTTAAAAAGGGCTGGAGATGTATGTAGCTGTTACAAAGGCCCTGAGTTTAAACGCAGTACTACAAAGGAAAGGAAGGAAAGCAATTCTACCCTACTTGCACATAACCTGCGTGCATCTTCCCGTATATTTTAAATTGCCTCTAGATTATATATAATGCCTAAAACCCTGAAGATACTAAATAAATGTTGTGCTGTGTTGTTTGGGGAGAGGTGGCAGAAAAAATGCATATAGAATACAGTTTTTTCAAGTATTTCCTACAAATTGTTGAATCTGTGGATTTGAAACCTGCAGATATTTGATTTGTCACATATCTATCCCTAAATCTATCCTTAGTCTTAAATTTTGATGTATCTCCAAACAGTTATAGAGAACCTGAGTGCCTCCCCCCAATACGTATGTACCTGTTTACTTTTAAACATGGTACTATTTTTGCAAACATGTACATTTTAAAGCATAACCCAGTATAGGTCTAGGGGTATATTTCATTTGTAGAACATGTACTTAGCATGCTCAAGGCCCTGGGTTCAGTCCTCAGTACCTTATTAAAAAATCCAAAATAGAAAATGAGAAAAAGTAACATGTATTTTTTATATATATTTCACTTTCAAGATCTTGAGCTGAGAAGATTCTTATGACTAAGCTGTTGTTAATACCATATTAGTCACTTTCTCATTGTTGAGACTCAATGCCTGACACCAACAAATTAAAGGAGGAAAGGTTATTTTGGTTCATGTTTTTTAGAGGTTTCAGTCCAGGGCAGAAGCAGCACAGGGGAAGGGCGTGCCGCAGAGGAAAGCTGCTGTGGCACCTGAGAACCCTATTTCCTGGAGACGTTGTCCAGATGGTTTATAGGTGTTCTAGCTGTGCTCTTACACTAGATTAACTGGAAGAGATTTAGGACATACTTGTCTAGTTCTTAAAGAGATCTCGTTTCCTTGTGTCTGTTCTCACTCCTAAAATACAAAATTTCAAATCACTAGCCCAAAAGAAAAGAAGAAAATGCTAAACTTCATTACACATATTCTAGCCAGCTGAGGTGGCACATGCCTGTAATAATAGTAGTTAAGCTATAATAACACATACTTCAGGAGGGTAGCAATTTTGACGCCAGCCTAGGCAGCACTTAAAAAGGGGATGGGATATAGCTCATTAGTGGGAAGAGTGCTTGCTGAGCATGTGTGAGGCCCTGTGTTCAATCCTCGTTATTCCAAAAAACAAAATCTTTATAATGTGCAGCATTATACAGGACCTCATAAAGAGCTCTGTCAGCATCCCAGAATTGGGAAGTACCTGTTTCCCAGATAACCTAAGGCATAAAGTTCCACTTATATGTAGTAGACTGTGGAAGTATTCTTTCTTTTGACTTGATGTTCTGTTCCCTTTCAGATCTAAATTGAACTCAACATTTTACATTCCAGTTTTTTGGAAGATTGTCCTACAGTTTGGATTTTGGCCATAACTCTCCAAGAAGTTTTCATTAGCATGATTGTAATTTATTAAGGCAGTTTTGATTTGGTTCTAAGGTATTTGTTTCTGTAAAAACTGTAAATGATGTATCATCTCAAGTGAAATGTTAAGCCCATTTTGGTTCTATTGATGTAATGGAGCTTACAAATAGAAGACCACATGTATTTCAAAAAAATAATACATTACTGCCTTTCCTGCTTCGAACACCTCCAGTAAGTAAATGGATGTTTTGAATAAATCATTTGCCTTGTATTCATTATAGATTGTGATTAACCCCTAACTTTTGACTAGCCTATTGACTATACAGAATCTTTCTGTATATTCTGGTTACCTAGATGTTCCCTCCCTCAATATTTTGATACAGTTTACTAGAGGCCTAAATCTGCATTTGAATTAAAACAATAGGTTTGTTTTCCATATTTAGTAGCATGTGCCTATTTTTATACTAATTTTGATATCATTGCATTTTTTTCATGATTTTACTTTGCCATCTTAAACAGGGGCTGGGGAAACATTTCCCAAATGTAGTTTTGACAACCTGGGTTTTAGTTTTGAATTCATGAGGTTAGTTGCGGAAGTTAAACACTAGGTGGCACCCACTTATCTTAACAATAGAAATATTGTAATTGTTGCGGTTTTTTTTAATTACTGTGTATAGAAAATTTCCCAAACAAGAAAAGATTGTTTTGATCATATGTGTGCAGGCTATTTTTACAGAACAGAAAGGTTTATTTTAAAATGTTATTTTCAGAAGTCATGTGTGTAGTTGTAATTGTGAATGCTTTATAAGCATTTAATTAAGCTCAGTGAAAAGTCCCTAGGTTCCAAACTCAGTACAACATAGAGGGTAATAAAAAGACGATCTCTAATTTCTGAATGGAAAAGACCGCTACCATGAGAAGTACAATAAAATAATCATGCTGAAGAGTATATTATAGCCTCACTTTGTAATGAGGTGTATTATGTGGACAGTTTTGGTTGGTGAGGTTTTTTTTGTTTTTGTTTTTGCTTGTATTGCGAATTTAGATTTACCCTTCCTTATTTAGTTCATCAGCTTTTCTAATAAAACGAACTTAGGGCTAGGCTAGTCAAACCTCACTAGCTACATTGCAATCATACACCTTTTTAAAGCAGATCCATCATGTTTCTTGTGGAGCTTTTACTATGTTGGTCTCCAAAGAATTTTTCAGTGATGGAGAGTAATACACAGTGAAATAAATAAGAACTTTTAAAATCCCACTTTAAGGGGGCGGGGGAAAAAGCTCAGTGGCAGAGCACCTGCCTGTCTGACATATGTGAGGTCATGAGTTTGATTCCCAGTACCCCCCGCAAAAAAACTACCACTTCAGCTAATTTTCTTTCCTAAGTATGCAAACTCTGAATTTGAAATATGAGGTACTATAAACATTACAGTGTGTCATTGTGGTTCTTGTTTCTTATTCTATGGAATTTCTATGCATTTACCTAGGTAGAATGCAGCTAAGACCAAGGGCTGGTTTTTTAATAACTCAGAAGAAACCATCCTTGAACTACGTACTTGGCAGTTGTCTTCCTCAATAACCTAAACCTGGGGTATTTATGCTTCTATACCTAAAAGTGTTTTGCTAAATTTATTGTGTATATAGATCTCTATGTGTGACCTTACAAAGAATGTTTGAACTCTTCCACAAGTGATACAGTTTTGTTAGGGATAGTGCAACTCAAAAATAAGTTTTTCTACTTGTGTCCTTTAGCAAATATGTTTTAAGAGTTTTTTAAAAATTACTATGACCCCAGTTCATGTACCTGCTTGTGGTATATTTTTCATGTGTTGGTATAACAGCCCAATCTAGTATTGTTTACATCTTGGAAAATCTAGACTCATAATGATTAAAATAGTTGAGGTACAGTTGTAGCTCATACACAGTGCTACTTTTAGAAATTCTTTGACTAACTTTGATGTGAAAATTGTATAGTTTCACTGATTTGATTGTTTCAAGTAAGGAATGGAAGTGTCCACAAGAAAATCTGTTTCTGTTTTGTTTGCTTGGTTGGATTTTTTTGTTGGTGGTGGTGGTATTACTTTTTTGGCTCCCATGATAGCGTGCTATAAGCAATACTCAGAAAAAATATTTTAATCCTAAGAATAATGCTTCTTCTAAAAAGGTATAATAAGTACTAATAATTAGTTTGATAGTGTTACGTTTTTAATAGTTTATTCTATTTCCATTTAGAATATATGATGTTGTGTTATTAAATGGCTAAAAAATCAAACGAAGAATTTGTGTAAAAAGACTTGCCAAAACTTATTTGATTGTTGAATCTTTATTGAACATCCAGCTTTTAAAGGGGCTTCTTCAGCCTATAAACTATGCATGATTTTATATTTTATTGAAAAATAGCCATTTGTTTACTCATCACATCTATGGAATAATGGCTATAATTAGCTGCTTAAAAACTGTGTGACTTGTAATTTAACTTAATCTCATTTCTTACACAAATATTACACTATCATATTGAATAACATCTTTAGTAGGTATAAACTGCTGTCAGTGTTGACTTCAGAGAAACTCTGAGTAATCAAATAGATAAAAGCATGTTTTGAGTAAAATAGATAGATTTCTATTAATTTGTATTGTGTATAGATGTATCAACATACTGTATTGACTGTGGCCTGACAGTTAAAAGTATCAGAATGAAAATGAGGTTCTTTTGTTACCTGATTGTCTTAAACATTTAAAAGGATTTACATTGGTTTAAGATGTTTATATTGCTCAGTAAGTGTAAGTTTCATTTATATCGTTTGAAACACCCACAAATTTTTGCGGACTAATTGTGTCTTTGATTTTACCTTAACCCAGTTACACACACACACACACACACATACACCACCTTTTTATTTTAACTTGATACAGGGTCTCACTACGTTGCCCAAGTAAGGCTCAAATTTGCAGTCCTACCTTAGCCTCTCAAGAGTACAACCACTGAGCTTTTTACCATTGCTTTTTTTCTTTCCTATTTAGGAAAGAACAAATTCTAAATTCTTGATACAAATGTGAAAAAGCACTAGACTCTCAGGTATAAAATGAACTGAGTGATTTGGAGAGTGTATTGGACTTTTCCCCCACCCCCGGTACTTTGGAGGCTGTGTGCTAGAAGAGGAAGAGCAGAGGCTGTTGGGGTCCAGTGTCCTGCACCACAACCCCACTCTGCTCTCTACTGCAGATAACCACAAGTGCTTTCTCCAGCTTGTCTCAGACTCAGACTCTGAACCTATACAATGTGGATGATCAGAACGGTACCTGCCTCACAGAATTGTTGGGAGGATTAATAATGTAGATATTTGTATATATGATACACCTAGAAGAGTGTCTGCCTGTTTTTCACTTTGATGTCAAGGACTGTGTAAGAAAATGCATGTCTTCTGTATTCTCTATTTACCATATCTTTTGCTTGCAGTCTTTGATTCCTATAATAGGTCATGTAGAATATATATTTGTATATTCATGTGAACACAATTGCTTCTGACCTTATTTAAAAATTTAGTGTAATACTAAGAAGTCTCAAAGTTGCTTGAAGATATTTTATAGAATACCAACTGTTCTATATTTCTTTATAGAAAGTTTATAGTTATTAGTATTGATGGCTGTGGAAATACTTCATTTTTAAGTTTTAATAAACCATTTTACTACAGGTTTATGACAACTAATTAGTAGTAACTGGTTTAGAGGTTTCATTTCTCACCATGTGTAATACTGTAAAGAAATCAGGTTCAAACTACTGCAATTAGAAAATAAAATATAAATCAGCTTTGAACAATGTATATAATTGATTCTTTTCAAACTGTTTATAACATTTTAACTAAACTTTTGTTCATAGTGATTTTCTTAAAATTTGATTTTTTAAAAAATTAAGAAAAGATATATTTTTCATTTTTTAATCTTTGTTTTTGACAATGCACTGAATGAATCCATTTAATTACATTCCAAATATGGGGTTGCATTTATCAGCAAACGAATTTATTG
Organism: Hydrochoerus hydrochaeris; assembly: GCA_004027455.1. Lineage (NCBI taxonomy): Eukaryota > Metazoa > Chordata > Mammalia > Rodentia > Hydrochaeridae > Hydrochoerus > Hydrochoerus hydrochaeris. The sequence continues at coordinate 627,160 of PVLA01000009.1, forward strand.
CAAACCTGTGCCGAAGACCTGTTCTAATGTCCAGAGTAGTCTGAAAATTGCCAAAATCACATTCAACAGAGGTGCTTTTGTACTATACAAAGACCTATGTATAAGTGAAGTAAATGTATTTCTGGCCCACTGGCCCACTTTTAAAAAGCTAGTTTTTACTGATCTAATCATGTCTTATTTAGTTCACAACCTGATAATGGTAGATGAAAAGTAGGGCTAAAATCTGAGTCAGCTTACATTGTTAATTACTGTCAGATATAGAATTTTTTTGTTTTTTGTGGATTATAAAGTTCATTACATATTACGTATTTATGGTGTGTGTGTGTGTGTGTGTGTGTGTGTGTGTGTGTGTGTGTGTGTGTGTTTTGAGACAGGGTCTCACTATATTGTTCAGGCTGGCCTTAAACTCATTATGTATTGTAGACTGGCCTCAAACTCACAATGATCCTCCTGCCTCAGCCTTCTGATTGCTGGAATTCCACACACACCACCACACCTGGCTCATATCTATGATTTTAAACATTTCTTGAACTAGGGCCTTGCACATGGTTGGCAAGTGTTCTACCATGGAGCTATATCCCCAGCCCTAGAGTTTTCTGAATTTAGTGAGAATATTGAGGAAAAGGCTAAACTTGGTTTTTATATACTCTCAGTAAACACAGATTTCTGTGACCATATAATTGTATTTCTTCCCCATATACCAAGCAAACAGTCATTTCTGCAGGAGGCAGATACTAGCTGAATGTCCTATAATTTAGTTCTGTCACTAGCTGAAGATTAACTCAGTCTCCAAGACCGTAACCCGTACCACACCTCAGATGCTGATCACAATCCAAATTGTTTAACTGTGCTTCTGACCTACCAGCTTCAAGGTTTTCATAACCCCTTCTTGGGATTATTTTGCTAGGGCATCTCACAGAAGTCAGGGGGATACATTTACTCTGTATTACCACAAAGGATAAGGTGAAGAATACTGATAAATGCCGAGATCAAGAGAGAAATGTGGCAGGGGCACAAAACCACCATTCCAATAGGAGCCACCCTCATGTTTGGGTATTCTGAAGTTCTGAACCATGTCCTTGAGCCAGAGTTATTTATATATCTTGACCAAAATACCATGTTGCAACACATTGAATATAAAAATAGATATGAGACTGTCTTCTGTTTTGGGTTGTTTTGTTTTGGTACTGAAGATTGAACTCATGACTACACGCTTGTAAAGCAGGTGCTTATGCCACTGAGCTAAATCCCCAGCCCAAGACTATCTTCTGTTAAGCTAGAGTTTTGCAAAAATTTGACTGCCATCTCAAATTTGATTGGGTTGTTTTTTTTGGTCACTTTTCATTAAAATTATGTAAAACATTGGGTTTATTATTAATACATGCAGTCTTAAATTTATATATAATATTTATTGAAAGCCCTCCCCTAAATATGAAACTAGGGGGAGTGTGGGGCCAAAGAGGTGAAGGGGGATAGAATGATCAAAGTGTGTTATGTGCAGGTATGAATGTGCCAAAGGGAAAACCATCAATCTGTATAACCAGTATGCACTAATAAAGCTGTGGAAAACCTATATGATTATTAAGAGACAGAAATAGCTCACAAGTGGGCTTATCACTCAAAGGAAAAATTGACATTTTTTGCCAATGATCCATTTACACTTTTAAGGGAAATTAGAATCCTGGAACTGAAATTACCACCATTATAAATTTTTTTGGATTCCCAATTAGGAGTTAAAGGCTTTCTGTAAAGGACCAGATAATAACTTTTTTACACTTTGCAGGACATATGGTCTCTGTTACAACTATTCAGTTCTGCCATTGTAGCATAGTAGATTTTAAGATATTCATCTGTCAGCATAGGTTCTAGGAAATTAATGGGAAAAAAGCCAGGAAACTTGAATGCCATTTAGAAAAAAATAAGTTTTGTTCCTGGATGGTCTGACAATAGTGTTACTAAAAGTTATTTTCAATTTAATCTTTGAGTTTCATATAATTGCAATTAATATTACAGCAGGATTTGAGGATGGGAGATTAGAAAACTTTATAAAATAGATTAATATGTTATTAATATCAGCCAATTTTTAAGAAGTGCACAGGGCTGAGAATGTAGCTCACTGGTAGAACATGTATTTAGTATGCACACCACACATACAGAAAATGCCAAAAGAGAACTCTAGATACTAAGTTACACCATAAGTCATAGTAAAAAATGAATGCAGAAACTAACAAGATTATCTCAGAAGCAAGTCTTTGTATGTATGAATTTGATATATGATTAAATGGCCTTTAAAATCATTAAGGGAAAGATTAAAAGATAGTGCTGACAAAATTACATAGAAAAGTAAATTTGAATCCCTTACACCATTCTGTAGGTTGTTTCTTTACTCCACTGATTGTTTCTTTCACTGTCCAGAAGCTTTTCAACTTGATGTAATTCTGTTTTTTAAGCTATCTTCAGTGTATATTTTTTGGCCTCTTTGTCAAAGCTCAGTTGGCTAAAGGCACATAAGATTGTTTCTGTGTCTATTCCATTTGTCTACTTTTGTGCCAGTACCATACCGTATTTGTTAGAGTAGCTTCATAATGTAATTTGAAGTTCAAAATTGTGATTCTTCCCACAATTTTGCTCTTTTTGCTTGGGATTGCTTTGGTTATTCTAAGTTTCTTTTGGTTCTAGCTAAGTGTTAGGATTGCTTTTTCCAGTTCTATGAAGAATATTGGTATTTGGATAGATATTGCATTAAATCTGAATATGCTTTAGGTAATATGGTCATTTTAATGATACTAGTTCTACCTATTCAGAAACAGGTGATGTCTTTCCATTGTCTAATTGCCTTCTTCAGTATCATTCTTCAGAGTTCTACAGTTTTTATTCTAGAGCTTTTTTTTTATCTCCTTAGGCTAACTGAAGGTTGATTCCATTTGACTTAACTATACCTCTCCTGGGTATATTCCCAGGAGTTAAAGACATTAATTTTATATATATAATAATTATATATAATTAATAATTATATATAATTATAAATTATACATAATTATACATATATTATACAGTAATACATGTGTGCCCATGTTTTGAACAGCACAATTCTTAATAACCAAGCTCTGGAAACAGCCTAGATGCCCATGAACAAATGAAAGGATGAAGAAATTGTATATACAGTGGAATATTACTCAGCCATAAACAGTGAAATCATTTCTAGGTAAATTGGCAGATTTTGAGACCATCATGTTGAGTGAAATAAATCAGTCACAGATAAATATTGCATGGTTTATCTTACATGGAAATCCAAAAATATAAATTAATGAGTAGGGGCTGGGGATTTAGCACCTGCCTGGCAAGCATGAGTTCAATCCCTAGTACCCCCCCCCCCAAAACAAGTGAAGTTAGGCTAGGGATATAGCTCAGTTGCACAAGTGCCTGCCTGGCAAGTGCAAGGTCCTGATATCCTGTACAAAAAAAAAAAAGTAAAGAAGATGGTAGGGAATGGTGGTAGACCTTGGGGAAGAGAAAGGGAATCAGAGGAAAGAGGGAGGGGGAGGAGATGGAGGGGTGGTACAAGGCTCAAAATGATCAAGAAATTATAGTAATCCATGTATCTCATACACTAATAATTTTTTAAAAATAACAGTTCCTGTGCTTTTATTAATTTTGCTTAATCTTAACTAGGCTTTCATATAGTTCCAGATACTGGCCCTGACTTGCCTGCTTCCCTGCTCATTTGTGTCTCCCTTAATTTCCTCTGGCCTGCTCAGTATACTTGCATCCTGCTCTAGGTACACCTTTGGGTGTGGCAGGAACACGTTCATCACAGAAACATTTATGTTGCACCAAAGACTTGTTCCAAGCATTCTTCCAAGAGACCCAGATGTCAGTTCCTGAGGGCTTCAACTCCATTTTTAATTGAGATGTAATTTACACACCATAAAATTCACCTGTTTAATACGTATAATTCAATGGGTTTTAGTATACTACAGGTATGAAATGTTACACTAATTCTAGAACATTCCACCATTCCCCAAAGAAACTTGCACCCATTCAACTTTATTTATGGTGGAGTAGAAGAAGAGGTCAAACCCCAGGAGTGTTCTACCACTGAGCTACATGCCCAGTTCATTTAATTTTTTTTTTTACTATTTTCGGTTTTTTTAACACTACTGGGAACTGAACCTTCTCAGTGAGTTACATCCCAAAGCCTTTTTAAGTTTTTTTTTTTTTAATTTTGAGACAGGGTCTTGCTAAATTGTTGTTTTCCAGCGTGGGTTCAAATTTGTGATCCTCTTTGCCTTACCTTCCTAGTAGCTAGGATCACAGGCCTGTATCAGTCAACACACCTGGTTTGAAATGCTTTCTTAATCATATATATCCTTCCTCCCCCAGGATGGGAATAAAAACCTCCAGACAAGCAACTCTGGGAAGCTGAGGCAAGGAGATTGAAATTTCACGTTCAGTGGGGCACGTTGCAGGATTGCGGGAAGTTTGAGGCTATCTTCGGCCACGTAGTTCAAGGGTGGTCTGAAGTGCATAAAGAGACTCAAAAAAAATTTTCAAGCCCTGCCTGGGCAGCTTAGAGAAACCCTGTCTCAAAACAAAAATAAAAATGGCTGCAGCTATTGCTTACCATGTCAGTCGTGAAGGCCGTGTGCTCTATGCAGTAATCAAAATAAAAATTATTCAATGCACAGCCTAGGGTTATCACTTGGCAGATGGTAAACACTTTAGAGGCTTGGGGTGACCAGACAAAGATAAGCTTCTTTGGTATGATTGAGCGTTATTTTGTGGTGCTCGGGTCAAACCCTAGGCCTCACACAAGCCAGGAAAGCACCACTGAACTACCAGCTCCTTCAACATGTTTCTGAAAAAAATAAATTACGTGGCAGGGGTAGAAGGATTGGGAGGTGGGGTTGCCTCTCCTGTCTTCGACATGTACTTCCAAGACAAGTTCAGCAATTTCTTGTGTGCATCTTTCCAGAGAAGTCTTTGGCGAGATTTTTGAAATGGCCGTCATGCCCTGCTTTTCCTTAAATGGCGACCGTAATAGCCTGCCGGCGGGTGAGGACCACATGTCTTGGTGGGAGTTTCACTTCGTACCTAAAGTACGCAAGAACTGGAACCTGTGTTTGGAGGATATATCCTATGGTGCCTACACATGCGGCACTGGCCGGAGGACCTAGCTCAGAAAGGTATCCAAAGTGGCAGCACTTCATACGCAGACGCCATGTGTGTAAACCTGTGCAAGCTACATAAGAATGTGTTCTGGGTGAACGTGTGTGCACTGTGTGTGTGTACTGTTCACACAGGATGTGTGTGTATGCTATCACTGCAATATTTTGGTTGTCCACGCTGCGTATGCATGCTGCCGGTAAGCACCATTCAAAAGAACTACGCACACTGCAGGTCTGGTGTGTGTAGTTAGCAGTAAAGACCGGTGGGTGCATTATGGGAAGACTGTTGTGCATATTGCACGTGCACGCTATTCGCATGCTGCGTGAGAACCGTGGGTCCCACAGCACGTGCATACTCTGCGCGCGCGCGCGTGCGTTCTATGAGAAATTATGCGCATGCGGGTGCGTGAGAGTCTGGTGCGGCGTGGCCGGCCAGTATGAGCTGCGCGCGCGGTGTTAGAACGCGTGCGTAAGCGGGCGCGCGCGATCCTAGTGCGGCGCGGCGGGCTGGGCAGTGCGCCTGTGCGGCCGGCACATCTAGATGGAGCGCGGCGGCAGTTTGGGGTCGAGCGCCCGAGCTGAAGGGGCTTCGAGGGGCATTCTGCTTCCCGGGAAGATGGCTGAGCCGAGCGTGGTGCGGACCTCGCCACCCAACCACCGTCCTGCGGGTAGGGCCCTGGGAGTGTCAGGGTGAGGGCCAGGTTGGGACCCCCCGGGGGGGTGTCGGGGGGCACGAAAGGCGTGCGTTAGGGAGCAGTGAGGGTGGGGGCATGGCGCAGAGCTATCATGAACGCCCCTTGCCGGGTCTAGGGTTTTCGGCGGAGGATCCCTCGAGGTTGTGCTCCTCTCCGCAGGTGGCTAGGACCCCTCCCGGTATGGCACCAGCGAATGAATACCTCGGGGTGGCTGTGGGTCGATAGGTGTGCTTGGGTTGGAGGTAGCGGTTCCCACGTTTGATGTGCGAAGGGTTTCTGGGATGTTAGTCTCTGTCCTCGAGAAAGAGCCAGCGTGGGGGGACGCTGAGGTGGCCCAGGCGATCTCCAGGCGTTCGCCTTGGCCTGCGCATCCGCGTTTCTGAGTCCCAGAAAACGCGCACCAGCGGTAGCTGCAGTCCACGCCAAAAGTGGCCCAGCTTTGCCGCTTCTTGGTGACCCCGGAGGACAAAACCGGCGGGTCACACCCTTGCAGGGACAGAGGGAGCGGCCCAAGCTAGGTGACCCCGCCGCCCAAATGGGTTCCCTCAGATCCCAGGTGTCTGGCCAGATCGGGGGGGGGGGGGGGGGGTTTCACGTGACAGCACAGCAACTGGGGCTGCTGATGCTGAGAGCCCGTAGCGCTGGCCCCATACTGGCCATCGCAGCGGGGGCTTGTGAGGACATTCACCAGAATTTGATAAGCAGATCTGGAGTCTTCTGGCGCTATTGTTCTGTAAAGTGGTTGCAGGTAGTGCGGAGGTGTAAGCAACTTAGAAACCGATTTCGTGCTGTTTTTACTGGCAATACCTTTTGTTTAGTTTTTTTCTTTAATGTGAGCTGTTTTTTTAAAAAAAAATTTTACTGCAGTCTAACAAGCATACAAAAACCACAAAATCTTTGTACATGTGTTTTATATAAGATATATCAAGCAAAAGATATCAAGGGAGATTTTTTTAGTCACTTAGAACATGCTTTTCATTGGAGTAAGGGCCAGTTTCTGATTGGGGCTTATGTTGCGTCAGGGAATGGCTTAAATCATTTTTTAGTTTGTGATTTTATCATTTTTTATTAAAGGCAAAACAATAAATATCTCAGGATAGTGATATGCATAAATACCTTTTAAATCTGTGTTTCTGTATTCATTCTTGTTGCTTGAGAAACTCAATATACACCTAGTGGAAAAGAACTCAGAACCCACCCACCAGACCTTGCCCTCCCTAGCAAAGGGAACCTAAGTTAAAATATCGAAAAGGAGAAGTTAAATAACAGTTTGTATGTTTATTTGGTTGGAAATTTAAGTAATAGTTTTATTTAGATGTTTTGTTGTACTAATCAAAGGTTCACATAGGGCTCTATGGTTGGACCTTCAGTTTTTCTGAGGATGTTAATTTATTTGAAGGGACTTGAGTAGAGGGATACCTTTTTTTGGTCGTTGTTTGTTTATTTGAGAGGTGAGGCTCTCACTGTGTTGCCCAGGCTAGCCTCAGACTCACAATCCTGCCTCGTCCTTCTGGGTAGCTGGAATTCCAGCCATGCACCATCCATACATAGCTAAAGGATGAGGAGTTCCCTAATAAGTTCTGTTTGGAAATTCTAGGGTAGAATCATTTCATGCACCCTGCTGAAATTAAGGTTAGCTTAAAGCTCTTTTCCTTCGTTTTCATTTGAAATTGAAAATAAGCCAGACATGTTGGTACACACCTGTTAATCCCAACACTTTGGGAGGTTTAGGGAGGAGGGATTGCAAGTCTGAGCTCATCCTGGGCAATTTAGTGACTGAGACCCTTTTTCAAAATTAAAAAATAAAAAAGGCTGTGGATATAGCTCAGTGTGAAGTGGTAGCTCAAAAAAGGGAAAGGTGAAAATAATGAAAAGACATGTTATATGAAGGTATTGTTTTGCAGTACTGGAGATTGAACCCAGGACCTTCATATTAAGTTACATATCCCAGCCCTTTTTAAGGGAAAGTCTTACTAAGTTGCTAAACTACCCAGGCTGAGCTCAAACCTGCGATTTTTCTGCTTCAGTCTCTCAGAATGGGGTGAATGTTTAAAGTATTAAACTTCCATATACATTAGGATGAATATGGAAAATTGAAATACTCAATTTAGGTGCCAAATGGTATCATAGTTTGCTCATTTGGGGGTACCATGGTTTATTTTTTCATCCTCAGAAAAATGTTTGTTCCTTGGGACAAGGATATAGCTCAGCAGCACAAGCGCCTCTCTGGAAAGCACGAGGTTGTGAGTTTGATCCCTGGTACCACACACAAAAAAATGTTGATTCCTGAGATTTTATTATGATCTATCCTGGACACTGATAATTTTGAATTGCCCAAGGTCTTATCCTGTAGGATCCATTCCTAATAGAGTTATCCTGCATTTCTAGGAGATCAGCCATTGTTCCTAAGCTTGTAGTAATTGCTGTGGGACCTGCAAAAGGCCTGAGATATTTAGATGCTCTCATTTTATCTCAGTTGGGGGATACAAGTGAATGAGTGGTTTGCTTCTTATAGGAAACAGCAAAGGAATACTTCTAGTTGTTTCATATGACCATATCCATAACCTCTGTTTGTTTCCATTACTCACCAATGATGTTCCTTTTCTTTTTACTTACCTACAGGATAGAAATTACCAAATGTACTGTTCTTGTTAGTGCTTGTGTAAAGTGCACAGTGTAACAAATGAGGAGTAAAAATTATTGTTTCTATCTGCTTTAATACCTTTAGCCAGCAGATAGGATCCCCATATCTCAATTGTCATTTCCGATTTCATCGTTTGTTACATAGGTCTTTTGCCCCTCTCGGCCTGAAATGCCTCCCTATCCCCTTTTCCCTTCAGAGACTCACTTCCTCTGGACCCTTTCAGTCAAAATTAATGTACAATACTTCTTTCCGTCTGGGCCTGTAGTGCAAAATACTCTTTTTCTGCTCGTGTTAATTATATTAACTTTCTAATTCCTCTAGGTAGGTATTCATTGAGTGCCACAGTATAGGGGACTGTGCTGGTGGGTATGGTTCTAATAAAGGAATAGATTGAAATTCAGACTGCCTTGGTTAAATGTCAGCTGTATCCTTCTTCTGTGTCACTTTGGGAAATTACTTCACATCTCTTTGTTTCAGTTTTCTCATCTTTGATATGGGCTCAAAAATAACACTGGGACATGGAGCACTGTTTTGAGGATGAAGCAGTCAGTAACTCAAAAGCAGTGCCTGTCTAGAGAGTACTTGAGCTGGTTAGTCATTTTTAACCATGGGTTTCTCAGATTGTTAGCCTGAGGGCAAAGCCTGGGTCTGGGTTTTAGGTGCCTGCTGCAGCACCACCTGCTGCAGAGAGTAGCTGGATGGTCATCCTACCCTTCCTCAGAGTTTTGTGCAGGTTAGGTCTATAACCAGCAGTTACTGGTTACATTAGGCTGGAGCAGTTTTGCTTGGTTGAGTGAGCAATAAATACTCATGAGTTGAATTAAAGAAGTATGTCAATGGAGAAGTTTGAGGTAATAGAACTATAAAGCTTGCTTCCTGAAGTCTGTTGAACTTTCCAGTGTATTCTGCAGGTAAATATTCTCTTACTGAGTTGAACTAATTTACTCATTACTCCTGGCAGTAGGAAAAATGTCCACTGGATCTAAAAAACTAGACTATTGGGTCAGGGGTTTAACTCAGCAGTCTAAGCATCTGCCTAGCAAGCATGAAGTCCTGAGTTCAATCCCTAGTACCAAAAACAAAAAACAGACTATTTTATAATGGAAATTTGAGGAAGGGAGGTACAAATTATTTTCATTTAATTTACATTGACTGCTGTGCCTGCTAAGCTGTATCCCTTGCCTACACTGACTCTTGATACACATTAACAGAGACTTTGGGATAGCTGCGCATAAGGAGAAGCAGCCATTACCTCTGAATTGCTTGGGACTACAAGCAGGATACAATGGCAAGAATTGAGTTAAAGTTTCAACATACATTTAAGAATGTAAAATAGTGTTTTAATTAAACTCAAATCTTTCTCACTTTCCCTTGTCCCTTCATAATTAAATTTAAGACATTTCAGAACTTTTCTCTAATTCTTTAATAAGGAGGTGGTTGTTTTGAAGGAGGATGGAATTCCTTAAATTTTTATAAAATGAGATTTCTTGATGTCCTTCCACCTGCATTCTTTCATACTCTGACCTGGAGCAGGATTATATAGGGGTATAAACTAGAAGTTCAAGGAATCGCTCCCAGGAATTCAAAGTAGGTTGGGGCTGAGTAGCAAAGGCTGAGAGTTCACTTCCCAAGAAATTGGTTCTTTATCCTTTTTTTTTTTTTGGTACCAGGGATTGAACTCGCAACCCAGAACTTGCCAGGCAGGCACTTAAGCCATTGAGCTAAACCCCCAGCCCATTTTATCCTTTTTTATATTTATATCCTATTTTATATTTATTTATTTTCTTACAGTACTAGGGATTAAACCCAGCCTCGCATATGCTAGGAAAGCACTCTATCACTGAGCTACATCCTTGGTCCTCAAGAGTTGTGTTTAAAACCATTCTTGAACACTCGGATCCTAAAACTGCTTGGATTTAAGGAGGTTGAGTTTGATCATATGTTGCTCTAGCATTCTTTTGACAGTGTATGGAAAGAATCCCTGGGTCAGTAGGTAATGGCACAGAGTTGTTTTTGGTTTGGGAATTCTACCTTTGTTTAGTTATGGCAGTATAGAACTTAGCAGGACTTGTGCTGAGTTAGGGTATTTTTGTTTTTGTTTTTGAGATGGGGTCTCACTATGTATTCCAGGCTAACCTTGATCTCACTCGGTAGACCAAGCTGGCCTTGAACTCCCAGAAATCCTCCTGCCTCAACTTCCTAGTTCTGAGATGACAGGCATATACTACCATGCCTGACTTAAGTTAGTTTTAGACTTGAAAACTTCCCCTGGCCTGGCCCTCTAGCCTTTTTGGAAAAGAGTTCTACCAGAAGAAGAAAGAAGCAGTGATTGGGATGTTGTGAACCAAGGAAAGAATTGAGCACTCTCTGCCTCACATCTGAGGCATACCTCACATTCCCTTGGCATGCGGGATTCCACATCTAATCATGAGAGGCTCTGGAGCAGATTAGGCTTCTGGATTCCCCCTGCATCTGCCTCTGAGATCAGTCTGAATAATACAAGCCCTGATCTGCTTTTCTGTTGGGAAGACTTTGTTTATTTCTTGCCTAAGAACTTTTCCCCTAAAAAGCCTTCTGGTTAGCAGAGTTAAAGCTGTAATTTAAACAAATGAAAAACAGATATGAATGAGGTATACCTGTACAAAATGAGGGTGCAATGGTCATGACAAATGCCTGAGATTCCTTGGAACGACAAGTTTTGTCCCTAGGATTCATCACTTCTAGTTAGTGCTAGATTCATTCACCATCTGAAAATATACTCCTCAATTTCAAGTAGGCTTGTGCCTTGTAGCAACCAGACAACCCTTTGAACCTATCTTGCTCCTTTGTTACATCCATCTCCTTATTTTTACTTTTTCCTTATTTCTGTAATAGCAGTTTTATTGAGATAAAACTCATATATTATACATTTCACCCACTTCAAATGCACAGTTTTGTGGTTTTCAATAAACTCACAAAGTGGCATGACCTTTAGCATAGTCCATCTTAGAACATTTTTGTTACCCTCCAAAGAAATCCTGTGCAAGTTAGCCATCATTCCTCATTCTTCCTCACCTTCTATCCCCTGATCCACTCTGTAAAGCCCCTGGAAGTCCTTAGCTTTTCATGCATACACTTGTTGTGGTCACCTACAGGGCCATGGATGGGTTTTCTTTCATCAGAAGTTTACAAACCATCCTTCTGCACTCATCCTTCACTTCCAGAGAATTGTTTTTGCCCTGAGGCCTTTTCATCTCCCATGCTACCTTACTCCTTGGAGCTGGTAAAACACTTAGAATCTGAATGCAATCTTCTACAGCAATCTACAGTTATATACTAGCCCCTCAACACATACACACTCCTGTTAGTTCTAATTCCCCTAATAATGGTGGTAACTGATTGTTGAACACATATGTACTAAGCACCACTGTAAATTGCCCAGGCTGGGCTGGAACTTTCAGTCCTCCTGCTTCAGCCCCCCAGAGTGTTGGGTTCACAGGCATGCACCACCACAGCCATTATAATTTCTTATTAAACATTATTTCGTTTCCTTACAATTACCTTACACTGTTTTTTCCAGTGTTAGAGATGTTTCAGATATCTATTATGATATAATGAGTTACCCCAAAACATCATTTCTCACAGTTCTGAGGATTGGTTGGCTCATATGAGCTGTTCTTCTGCTCCATTTGGGTCAACTGGAGTCACTCCTGCCACAACAATCAACTGGGAACTCTTTTGGGCTTCAAATATCCAAGATGGCCTCTCAGTGTCCAGATGTATAACTGCAGGAAGTCTGTCCTGGGCTTCCTGATGGCAAAAACTGTGCTTCAGGGGTAAGGAAGCATAAATTACCAGTTCTCTTGAGGTCTGAGCTAGAAGTGCCAGAATATCACTTTTTTCCCTGTCCTGGGGATAGAAACCAGGAGTATTATACCCCTGAGCTACATCCCCATCCCTTTTGAGACAGGTAGTGAGACAGGTTCTCACTAAGTTGCCCAGAGTGGCCTCGAATTTATGATCCTCTTGCCTCAGCCTCCCAAATAGCTGGTATTGCAGATGAGTGCCACCACACCCAGTTTCAGAATGTCACTTTTGCCGCATTTAATGGTCAAAGCAAGTTACAAGGCCAATCCAGACGTAAGGGGAGGGGAAATAGTCTCCACCTCCTAATGTGAGTAGTAGCAAGAAAGGAGTCATTAGTGTTCCTTTTTTTATTTTTTATTTAAAGGGATAAAACAGAAAAAGGAGAGAAATATTACAGAATTTCAAAAAAATAAATAGTAACAAATCACTAGTTGATAAATTACATATTGCTCTTTTAGAAATAGTTCAAGTTACAAAATTAAAGCACACAAAATAGACACTCAAGCAGGGAGACTGCAAACAAATCTGTTCAACAATCAAACAAGAACTAAGAAATATGGGTAACAATCCTGCACATATAAATATACATGCAGTTATATCTTTTATAGCACTTCCTATTTTCTCTTTTTTACAATAGCAATTATACATTTTTTATTTAAACAGAAAAAAAAACAGGAAAAAGGTAGAAATATTACAGAATTTCAAGAAAAGAAGATAAACAGTAAGAAATCACTAGTTGATACATTGCATATAGTTCTTTTAGAAATAGTTATTCAAGTTACAGAATTAAACCACACAAAGTAGACACGAAAGCAGTGAGAGTGCAAACAGATCTGTTCAGCAACCCAACAAGAACCTAGAAATATGGTCATCAATCCCACACATCTAAACTTACATGCAGCTATATCTTTTATAGTGCTTCCTATTTCCTCTTTTTTTTACAATAGCAATTATACATTTTTAAAATTTTATTTAAAGAGAAGAAAAAAAAACAAAACAGAAAAAAGGGTAGCAACAATAGCAAAGAAAGAAAGAAAGAAAGAAAGAAAGAAAGAAAGAAAGAAAGAAAGAAAGAAAGAAAAAGGAGAAAAAGCCCCACTAAGGAATCAGTAATTTATCAATTACGTACTGTCATCCTGGATGTAGTGTTCAAGTTACAAAGTTAAAGGGTAAATAGTAAATATTCAAACAGTCTGACTACAAACAGTTTTGCTCAAAGATCCAACAAAGATTCAGCAATATGGTTATCTGTTTTACACACTCAAACATACATGCAATTATATCCTTTAGAGCACTTTCTTTTCCTTTCTTTTTTACAATAGCAATTAAACATTTTGGTTCTTATTTACTTTTTACAGTAGACACACAATGTGATATTTATAAATATGATTCTTATTTATTTCACTAATGAGGATAGTCTCAAGTTGTTTCCATTTGCCTATGAAGGCCTCAACGTCACCCTTTTTTATAGCTGAGTAAGATTCCATTGTATAAAAATGCCACATCTTTTTCATCCACTCTGCAGTTGATGGGCATCTTGGTTATTTCCAGGATTTAGCTATCACAAGTTGTGCAGCTATGAACATAGGTGCACATATATCACTGTGATATGAACTTTTCAGTTCTTTGGGGAAGATAGCCAGGAGGGGGATAGCTGGATTGAATGGGGCTTCCAATCCTACTCTTCTGAGAATTCTCCATATGGATTTCCATGTACTGACTCGACTTTGCCATGTTATGTTCCAGTTGTTGCTTTCTGCTTTTCCTCTTATTTAATTGCTCATCCTACCTCGTGGTTTCTTTCTGTTGTTGTTTTGGGGATTGTGGTCATTTTTATCTCTGTCTAGTATGTCTTTCAGTACTCTTTCTAGGGTTGGTTTGTTGGGCATGAATTTCTCAGTTGTTCTTTGTCATGGAAGTATCTTGTTTCTCCATTAAATTGGAATGAAAGTTTTGCTGGGTACATCAGTCTGGGTTGAAGGTTGTTTTCTTTCAGGGCTTGAAATACCTCACTCCAAGCTCTTCTTGACATGAGGGTTTGTGCTGAAAAGTCTGCCGTGATTCTAATGGGCTTTCTTTGATAGGTGAGTTGTGTCTTATCTCTGGCAGCTTTTAATATTCTGTTTTTATGCTGTATGTCTGAGAACTTAATTATTATGTGTCTGGGTGTGGATTTATTTTGATTGTGACTGTTTGGTGTTCTATATGCCTCACTTATTTGCATATCAGATTCTTTCCCCATGTTTGGGAAATTTTCTGCTATTATTTCTGTAAATACGTATGTCATTTGCCTGGACTCCTGTATCTTCGCTAGTGCCCATTATTCTTATATTGTTGCTCTTGGCATCATCATGAAGCTTCTGGATTGTCATTTCATGCTGCTTTGTTATTTTTAAAAGTTCTATCCTTTCCTGTTCACTAACTGTGATCCTGTCCTCAAGGTCCAAAATCCTGTCCTCAGCTTCCTTTAGGTGGTTTTGCATGCTTTCAATAGAATTTGTTGTTTCTTGGATGTCTCTTTGAGTTTGTTTCATGAATTCTGCTTGTTTTCTATCTTGTTCATTCAAAGTTTCAATCAGTTTCCCATGCTCATGTACTTTTTTCTCTAGTTCTTCTTTAGCTGCATTCAACAACTCCTTTACTAAAGTTGTTATTTCTATCTTTACATGGGAGATTACTTCTAATTTGATTTCTTCTATAGCCTGATGCAGTTGTTTTTTTATTTCACTTGCTATCTTTTCAGAGATTCCCGGTGTGTTACTTTTGGGGTCCTCCATTTCAATGTCGCCTATGGTTGCTTCTAGTGAACTATATGTTTGAGACTGCATTTTGCTTTTTTGTTTTGTCATTTTCACTCTTCCTGGTGTTTTCTATGTGTAGGAGGGGATCACACACACTATTTTCAGACACAATAAAGTCATATGGTTAGTTGTAGGGGGATTTACTACTGGCCCTATTTATCCCCTGTACACCTCTATTTTAGGAGTATAATCACCACACTGATACAGTCAATCCAGTGTAGTCCAAAGTTTGCCACCTGGGAGCAAAATTCCAAATTTTCTCACACTAACTGAATCCCATTGAGATTTTCTCATGTTCCGGGTGGGAGGGCGGGCCCATCTGTAGCAGTCCAGGGCAGTTTTCAGTCTTGGGCTGGCCTCCTCAATGTTCCCGGTGGCAGGGCGTGCCCTCGTTGCTGGTTCTGCGCAGCTTACCCCTGATGCAGGCTTCTGCTAAGTTCCTGCTGGCAGGGTGGGGCCACGGTTTTGGTTCCAGGCAGCTTACCCCTGATGCAGGCTTCTGCTAAGTTCCTGCTGGCAGGGCAGGCCCTCAGTGGTGGTTCCGGGCAGCTTACCCCTGATACAGGCTTCTGCTAAGTTCCTGGTGGCAGGGCGGGGCCTCTGTGGTGTTTCTGGGCAGCTTACCCCTGATGCAGGCTTCCACTCTAGTGTTCCTTTTTGAAATTTCTACTGCAGTGATAAATACATGACAATTAAAAAAGACCCAGTAATTTGCCCATTAGCACACAGTAAGCCACAGACCAGGCTTTATATCCAAGTGTGTTCAACACCAGAGTTTTTTTTAACCTTCATGTTATTGTGTCTCCAAAAATGATAACAACCTTCTTTTGCACACAGGCTATGCTTCCCATGTTTTCTAGACCATTCTCAGTATTGTCTGTACACATCTTACAAGGGTGTTGTGTATCTTTTCCTTAGTACAGAGTTGTTTTTCTCCCTGGTTGTGATGAGGACCTTGTTCCTTAGAATTACAGCAAAAATATTATTAACTAAAATGCTTAGAGGAAGAGATATTCCATTTAATAGAATTTCCTGGTCTGCTAGGAATGGGTCCTTTTCCTTTCTGTCTTTAATGTTGAGGATCTTTGAAGACAGCTTTTCTAGTAAGGAAGCTATATTGGGCTTTTGCTGTATCTCTCAGTCTTCTCTGAAAGAATTTAAGAAGGTTGTCTGATATTTCAGGCTAGTGTGTTTAAAACTAACTTTGGTAAAGAAACAATTTGGAATTTTCTTTTTAAATTCTAATCTGCTGTTGGCTGATATCTTGATAAATTAGAATAAAGACTCACTAGAAAAAATAAGACATGAAAATTACAAACCCTAATTTGTAAATATTAGATCAGATTAAATATTAGATTTAAAGATGTCAATGAATGTGAAATTACTCTTTCAAATTGCTGTATTTCTAAACATATATTTTCAGTAAATGCCATTATTATGGATTGATAATGAGCAGTAAGGAATCTAGCTCTCATATATAGGCCCCATGCCACATGTTTGGTAGTTCTGCTGTGAGCCAGCATTTCCCAGAGGGTTTGGCCCTAAGAGGATTTTAGGTTGCATGTGAACAAACAACTTCTTAACTTTGAGTTAATAGTTCTATGGATTCTTTAGTTGTATTATAAAAATATGACTGGTATATAGAACTATGATTTCATAAATAGTGTCAGAATGAGTAAAAAGTAGAAATAAAAGTCAACTTAAAGAAAAATATTAATAGGATAGATCAGTGTTTGCTAATAAAAGTAGAATTCTAGCTACATATGCATAATTTTAAATTTTCCAGTAGCCACATTTAAAAGAAAAAGGAACAGGTGAAATTAATATATAATTTGTTTAACCTATTATATTCAAAATATTATTAGCATGTATTTAATATAAAAGTCATTAATGACATATATTATCTGTATTTTGTAATTCCAATATATATCCATTTGGATTAGACATGTTTTAAGTGCTCAATAACCAACTGTGCCTGGCCGCTCCTGTATTGGACAGCACTGACCTAGAACGTCTCCATCATGGCAGAGAGTTCTGTTATAGATTAGACCTCATGGGTGCTAAGTTGCCATGGTATTGTGTATGATTAAGATGCTATCAAGGATGGTATGAAGGTGTTGTATTGAGCCTAACTTTAATTTCCTTTGTGTGGATGAGGTGCATGGGAATGGAAAGGTGTTCTGATAAAATGGTCTCTCCTTATGTAGGATGGAGTAGGACTGGATCCCTGTACTCTTGAAGGAAGAAGCTGCTTTTGATTTTTCTAGCGTGGGCAAGGAGACTGCATTGGGGCTGAGACTATTGGGATCCATATGCAGATTGTTGCCTTGGGGACCTGAAAGACTGTGGAAATGGGGTGAGTTTGGACTCGTGGTAATTGTGAGGCTGTTATTGAAAGAAAAGAGTATTTTTTAAAACCCCACATAACCATAATAGTGGAAGGAGAGAGCCATGTTTACCAGCTCAGTATCTGCCAGGTTTTGTTTTTGGGGGGAGTCTCCTTGAGGAATCAACCTTGCTGGGTAGGGTCTGCTGAGTCTGGATGCCATGACCTTTGTAAAGTTGGAATGCTCATTCCACCACCCATGGCAAATGTCATTCCTTTCTAGTTTCCTTGTTATAGAAGCTGCCTGCTAATTCTGACCAGTCTATTAGGACAGATGTCCTAACTCTGGGAACTAAACCGTTGGGCAGTTGCAGTGTATTCTTGAATGGTTCTGGCCCTCTTGTTCTAAGGTTGGTTGTGAGAGCTGGTGTTGGATATAAAAGGCCTTACTGAACAAGACCAGTTATCCAGCATCTACATCAGAACTCACACGACAAGTCCTTGCCCAGACCAGTTGACCCCAGACCAATTGGTCAGTCTTCACCTTTAGACAAAGTCCTTAAGTGTTGACTATTCAAGGGAACAGAGATGAGGGGCAAGGGAGAGGGGAAGGGGAAATAAGAATAAAGATATGCCATGTATAGGAACCTAATAACCCCAATTAATGTACACATTGTAGGCCATAATAGGAGCTAGGACAAAATAATATCAGCATGAATGAAAAATTGGCAGGAGAACAGGAGAAGGGAGGGAAGGGGGTTAAAAAATGGAGAAGAGGGCCAGGGATTTAGCTCAGCAGCATAAGTGCCTGCCTTGCAAGCACATAGTCGAGAGTTAGATCCCCAGTACAAAAAAAAAAGATAAAAAAATCATGTTATAATATGTACATGTAACCAATTCCCAAGATGATTATAAACTACATGAACAGCAAACATGAACAGATAAAATTTAGAAAAAGATTTGACTGTTGGTTTAACAAGCCAACCAGTGTGGTGTTCTGGTTGCTGTGGAAGATATTTTGGATTAACTTCTTTTCAGCTCAGTTTTTTTGTCTTTACCTTTTTTTTTTCTTGCCCACTTTCCATGTGTATTTCTGTTGGATTCTATATAAACAGCTTTAATCCCTTCTGAAAGGAGAGGGTACATAAATGAACACCTGAAGATAATGAATACAGAGCAAAGAATGGCTTTGCAGCTGGAGTCTTTATCCAAGCATCAGAAGCCCTTTATTAAGCAGTGTTCTGTGTCCCTGTTTTAAAACAAAACCTTAATATATGCCATTAACTTGAAATAACCATCAGTCTCCTGAGATAAGATTAATCCTCTTTGTAGAAGAATAATTAAGTAAGAGAAATGGACTGTTTCATGATACCTTGTTCAGCTTTAATCTCTCTTAGTTGTTTCATTCTCTCTGTTTCAACCAAGGGGCCTTAGGAGATCCACTACCTTTCTACTGATGAGTGTTGAATGTCTTCTGTTGTACCTAATTTTATCTTTACTCCTTAGAAACTAAGAGATTTCTTTCCTTTTTGAGTGTGTAAAGATGATTTAAGAGCAAATGCCTCTTATAATCAATTCAATCAGGAGATAAGACAAGGTATAACTTTCTATGGAGATGGAATTGTGTTAGATCTAAACTGTTCTATATGATAGATAGCCATCAGTTGCAGGTGGCTATTGAACACTGAGTAACTGAATTTTTATTTGTATGATTTTATTTGTTTTGTTTTGTTTGAGAGAGGGTCTGCCTATGTAGCTCAGGCTGGCATCAACCTAACATTTCTCCTGCCTCAGGCTTTCTGCCGTTGCTATTACAGGCATGCACCACCAAACTCACCTTTTGTCTAATTTTGAAAAGTTTAAACTTAAGTATCCATATGCCATAGTGGCTCCTGTATTCGACCTATGCAGCTAACTAGATGTTCACTAACCATGGCAGATTAAGATCAGGAAAAAAAAAAGTTTTATATCTCAAGCATATGACTTCAAACTCATCTATTCTTTTTTTTAATTTTATTTTTAAGAGAAAAAATAAAATTTCAAAACAAGGTAATAGAGTAACAGTGGTGAATACATTGTGTGTTGTTAGCTTTAGATTAGTTTTCAGAGTACAAGGTATAAACATTTAATTGTTCAAACAATATTAGCACAAACTTTTCTTTTCAATGAACTAAATTAGTAGTGTACCTATCTTGGTTGTATATGTGGCAGTGTGTGTGTGTGTGTGTGTGTGTGTTTGCATGTTTTTGCTTTTCCCTTCCTTCTTTTATCCTTCCCCCATCACAGTTTCTCTTTCCTTTTGAATAGTTGCTTCCCATTTTACAGTATTTGTTGTACACTTTGGATCTTATTTACTTTTTCAGATTCTTGTTCTAGGGAGACAATGTGATATTTACACATGTGAATCTGGTTTATTTCACTGAGTATGGTCTCAAGTTGCATCCATTTATCTAACAAAAGTCTAGTTCATCCTTCTTGGTGGCTGAGTAGAACTCCACTGTATAAAAAGACCACATCTGACCCAGAACTCAGCACAAGCCCGCCTCAGGGCAAGGCTGCCCTTAACCTCCACCGAGGGCCTGCCCTGCCACCAGGAACTCAGCACAAGACCTCTTCAGGCATAGGCTACCTGGAACCTCCCCCATGGGCCCTCCCTGCCACTGGGAACATTGAGGAGACCCACCCAAGACTGAAAACTGCCCTGGACTGCTACAGATGGGCCCGCCCTCCCACCTGGAACATCAGAAGATCTCAGCGGGATCAAGTTAGTGTGAGAAAATTTGGAACTTTGCTCCCAGGTGGCAAACTTTGAACTACACCAGATTGACTGTATCAATGTGGTGAGTATACCCCTAAAATAGAGGTGTACAGGGGATAAATAGGGCCAGTAGTAAAACCCACTCCAACTAACTGTAAGAATTTGGTGTGTCTGAAAAAAGTGTGTGTGATCCCCTCCTACACATAGAAAACACCAGGAAGAGTGAAAATGACAAAACAAAAAAGCAAAATGCAGTCTCAAACATATAGTTCACCAGAAGCAACCATAGGCGACATTGAAATGGAGGACCCCAAAAGTAACAAACTGGGAATCTCTGAAAAGATAGCAAGTGAAATAAAAAAACAACTGCATCAGGCTATAGAAGAAATCAAATTAGAAGTAATCTCCCATGTAAAGATAGAAATAACAACTTTAGTAAAGGAGTTGTTGAATGCAGCTAAAGAAGAACTAGAGAAAAAAGTACATGAGCATGGGAAACTGACTGAAACTTTGAATGAACAAGATAGAAAACAAGCAGAATTCATGAAACAAACTCAAAGAGACATCCAAGAAACAACAAATTCTATTGAAAGCGTGCAAAACCACCTAAAGGAAGCTGAGGACAGGATTTTGGACCTTGAGGACAGGATTACAGTTAGTGATCAGGAAAGGATAGAACTTTTAAAAATAACAAAGCAGCATGAAATGACAATCCAGAAGCTTCATGATGATGCCAAGAGCAACAATATAAGAATAATGGGAGAGGAAGACAAGATGGCTGATCAGTGAGCAACAAGATACAAAGCCTCCCAGGAAAACCAACTCATACGCCAGAATAAAGGACCTTGGAGAGACCCAGACAGGGATAGATGGATCCTGTTGACCCAGGAAGAAATTAAAACATAAAAAAAGCTCGTCAAATACTTCGGGACTACAACTGAGACAGCTGAAGATTGCAGGACACAGCGTTCTCGTGGTGACCCAGCAAGTGTGCACCAGCTTGGATCCACACCGGCTGGCAGAGCCACCCAGACTCGTTCCCGCTGCCACTGGCAGGAAGAACTTCAGTGCTGAGGGCTGGGGTTGGTGAGCCCAAGGGAGAGCGGATCCAGTGAAGGGACTTTGATTAATCCACGGTCAGTGCTGAGAATGAGACCCCTCCACACATGGGAGGGGCGCGACCAAATGGGCAACATGTTGGAATCGGGCAGGAGGAGCCTGAACTGGGAGTGGCAGTGACTTCAGTTGGTTGCTCCCTCCCCAGAGCAGATTCATTGGATTTGCTTGGACTGGGCCGGGCCCTTGGCCAGGACCCAATGAGCTGTCCCAAATCGATTCCCTGTGCCTAGCAAACACAAACTGGGTGAAGGCACATGAAGTTTGATTGGCCCAGTCAGGAGGGGCAGACATACACAACCTGCTTATACCTCAGTCACAAGAGCAGGCAGGAGAGGGCAGAGGTCCCTTGCCACTGTACTTTGGAGGAACCGTAGCCAACAGGGAAGGGGGCTAGGACCTACACTATAACCTGTGTGAGGAAGCCTGGGGCATGACAGGAGAGAGAGGTGGGAGGAGGCCCCCAGCCCAGAATCCTGACAACACTGAACCAGGAAAAGGAAAAATAAGAGTAACTGAGGGTGGCAAACACACAACATCAGACATGGCTTCAATGGACATTAAGAGAGATCTTCGGGACATTGTAGAAAAGCTAAAAACTGAAATATTAAATCAAGTAAAGCAGGATATGAGTAGAGTAATAAAAGAAATGCTCTCAGGAAGCATCTCTCAGGATGACACAGATGGAAAAAGGGAGGAACACAAAAAAAGGAGAGAAACATTCTATAAAGAATGTAAAGAAAATATAGAATACATGAAGCAGATTCAAAGAGACTATCAGGAAATTAAAAACTCCATTGAAAGCTGGCAAAACTCCTTAAAAGAAACTAAGATTAGACTATCAAAACTTGAAGACAAGTTGGCAGTGTGTGATGATGAAAGGAAAGATCTCTTAAAACTAACAAGGAAACAGGCAATAACAATACAAAGGCTAGAAGATGACAAGAGAATCTACAATTTAAGAAATGTGAATGAAGAAGCAGGAATACATACTGGTGAATCACAAAGGCTATTCGTGGAAATAATTAAGGAAAACTTCCCAAGCATGGGAAAAGAAAATGACATTTGGTTATGTGAGGCATATAGAACCCCAGCCACCTACAAGCAAAATAGATCTACATCCAGACATATAATAATCAAGATGCCAGAAATTCAGTATAAAAACAGAATATTAAAAACCATCAGAAAAAAGAAACAGATTACCTATAAAGGTAAGCCCATCAGAATCACGGCTGACTTCTCGACACAGACCATCAGATCAAGAGGAGCTTGGAGTGAAGTATTCAAAGCCCTGAAAGAGAATAACCTCCAGTCCAGATTGATGTACCCTGCAAAACTGTCCCAAAAATTTGATGGAGAAACAAAATGTTTCCATGACAAAGAGGAACTGGGGGAGTTTGTGACCACCAATCCAACCCTACAGAGAATACTGAAGGATATTCTAGAGAGGGAGAAATAAAAATACCAGGATTTTAGGAACAGTGGCAGAAAGGCCTCAATGATTGGGGCAGGCAGTAGAATGAAGGAGAAAAGTAGACAAATGCAGGAAAACAGCATGACAGAAATGAGGCAGAGAAGAATAACTAAAAACTAATATAGATGGCCATGATATGCTATATTGTTAATAGTGCATGAGGATTTAAAACCCACATTACTCACACTACTCTGCTTAGATGTATTATATTCTGTTCCAGTCATTCTACCTGTACTAGATTTGAGGGCACAGACACTAATCCCAAAAATAACAGGATGTAGTATGGTAATCATCCTTAATTTCCCATTAACTTAATGTAAAGCTCTGAAAAGCTTTAGATTTTTACCATGATTTATCATATTTTACCATGATTGATCGTAATCGAATATGGTTTGTTCAATTGCGGTTTTGTATTGATAGATTTTATTCAAAGCTGTTATGATTGATAGTATCAAGCCTGAGACTATAGGGAACTGCATTTAAGATGGCAAGATCCATTAGAATATCCACTATGGTTAGATTATTACCTGTCGTTGAAGTTTTATGCTGTCTACAAACTTTTATTTTTACTACTCATTATTTACTGATATATTCAGTTATACTGCTATATTCAATTATGCCTGATGATGTAGACATTCTATTGAAGATAATAAGAAACAACAGTAATCATTGTAGATCATCTTGTACTATGGTTTTATACGACTTTTTGGTTTCATGTTTTTATAGGAATTTGTTTTGTTTTGTCTTACTAAGATTTGTTCTTCCCTCTAATACAGAAAGTATAGAAATACATGCAGAGATTCATGCATGCATAGCTGTTTACACTCTCACTATTTGACTATCTACTTTGTATGCTTTAATTTTGTAACTTGAACAACTATTTCTAAGAGGACAGCATGTAATTTATCAACTAGTGATTTCTTATTGTTCATGGTTTTTTTTTTGGAATTCTGTATTACCTCTACCCTTTAAATGCTTTTGTTTCTCTCTAAATTAAATAAAATGAGTTTTTAAAAAACAGAATAATGGGCATTAGCGAAGATACAGGAGTCTAGGCGAATGACATACATAAAGCATTTACAGAAATAATAGCATAAAATTTCCCAAACATGGGGAAAGAATCTGATATGCACATAAGTGAGGCATACAGAACAACAAACAGTCACAATCAACATAAATCCACACCCAGACACATAATAATTAAGTTCTCAGATACACAGCATAAAAACAGAATATTAAAAGCTATCAGAGAAAAGACACAACTCAGCTATCAAGGAAAGCCCATTAGAATCATGGCAGACTTTTCAGCACAAACCCTCATGTCAAGAAGAGCTTGGAGTGAGGTATTTCAAGCCCTGAAAGAAAACAGTCTTCAATCCAGACTGATGTACCCAGCAAAACTTTCATTCAAATTTAATGGAGAAACAAGATACTTCCATGACAAAGAACAATTGAAGAAATTCATGTCCACCAAACCAACCCTAGAAAGAGTACTGAAAGACATACTAGACAGAGATAAAAATGACCACAATCTCCAAAACAGCAACAGAAACAAAACCACGAGGTAGGATAAGCAATAAGAGGAAAAGCAGAAAGAAACAACTGGAACATAACATGGCAAAGTCGAGCCAGTACATATCAGTGATATTCATAAATATAAATGGCCTCAATTCACCTATAAAAAGAAATAGATTGAGAGAATGGATCAAGAAACAGGACCCCACAATATGCTGTATACAAGAAACACACCTGACCCAAAAGGAAACTCATAGGTTAAAAGTCAAAGGATGGAAAATAGTATTACATGCAACAGGAACCCAGATTAAAGTAGGGGTTGCTATTCTATTTGTAGACAACATGAACTTCAAACCTAGAATGAGTAAAAGGGAGAGAGAAGGTCACTACATACTTGTTAGTGGTAAATTTCAAGAGGAAGAACTAACATTTATAAATATATATGCGCCAAATACAGGAGCACCCTACTATATAAGACATATACTAATGGACATGAAAAACCAAACACACATGAACACAATTATAACAGGAGATCTTACCAGCCCATTATTCCAAAGAGATAGACCAACTAGACAAAAAGTCAGCAAAGAAATAACAGAACTGAATCATACCTGTGAGCAATTGGACTTAGTAGAATTTTACAGAGTGTTGCACCCAACCACATAAGAATACACATTCTTCTCAGCTGCACATGGGATGTTCTCCAAAATAGACCATATATTATCCCATAAAACATTCTTAATTAAATGCAAAGGTATTGAAATCATACCATGCATAATATCTGATCATAGTGCACTGAAATTGGAAATTAATGGCAAAAGAAATTGTAAAACCTGCATAAATACATGGAAATTAAATAACAGCCTTTTGAACAACCAGTGGGCTACAGATGAAATTAAAGAAGAAATAAAACAATACCTACAATTCAATGAAAATATAGAAACAATATACTGTAATCTGTGGGATTCAATGAAAGCAATCTTAAGAGGGAAATATATAGCAATAAACTGTCATATCAAGAAAACAGAACGAGCACAAATAAACAACCTAATGCTCCATCTCAAGCTTCTAGAAAAAGAAGAGCAAGCTAAACCCAAAGCTCATAGAAGAGAGGAAATTGTAAAGATTAGAGCAGAAATCAATGCAATTGAAACTAAAAAAACAATACAAAGAATTAATGAATCAAAAACCTGGTTTTTTGAGAGAATCAACAAAATTGAAAAACCCCTAGCTAACCTTATCAAGAGAAAGAAAGAAAGAAAGAAAAAACCAAAATTCATGCAATAAGAACTGAAAAGGGAGAAATTACTACAGATCCCATGGAAATTCAAAAGATCATAAATACCTACTTTGAAAATCTCTACTCACATAAATTGGAAAGCACAGAGGAAATGGACAGCTTTCTAGAAACATATGAACTACCAAAGCTCAGCCAAGAAGATATAGCAGTTTTGAACAACCCAATATCAGCTATTGAAATTGAAAATGTAATTCAAAACTTACCAACAAAGAAAAGCCCAGGTCCCAATGGATTCACAGCTGAATTCTACAAGAAATTTAGAGAAAATTTGATGCCATTACTCCTTAAACTCTTCAATGAAATTGAGAAAAAATCCATCCTCCCTAAATCATTCCTGGAGGCAAGTAGTACTCTGATACCAAAAACAGAGAAAGATCCACCCAAAAAAGAGTACTATAGGCCAATCTCACTAATGAACATTGACACAAAGATACTCAACAAAATACTGGCAAATAGAATGCAGCAAATCATCAAGAAGATTATACATCATAACTAAGTGGGGTTCATTCCAGGAATGCAGGGATGGTTTAGCATACGCACATCAATAAATGTAATACACCACATCAACAGAGCCAAAAACAAAAACCATGGTCATCTCAATAGATGCAGAAAAAGCTTTCGGCAAAGTCCAACACATGGTCATGATAAAAACCCTTCAGAAACTCAGAATACACGGCGTCTACCTCAACCTTGTAAAGGCCATCTATGACAACCCAACAGCCAACATTATACTAAATGGACAAAAACTGAATGCTTTCACTTTAAAATCAGGAACAAGACAAGGATGTCCACTATCACCACTCCTTTTCAACATAGTTCTGGAAACACTAGCCAGGGCAGTAAGACAAGAGAGAGAAATAAAAGGAACAAAGATAGGAAAGGAAGAAGTTAAATAATCACTATTTGCAGATGACATGATACTCTATATAGAAGACCCACAAAACTCCATTAAAAGACTGCTAGAGGTAATAAGCAAGTTCAGCAGTGTAGCTGGATACAAAGTCAACACTCAAAGATCAATAGCATTCCTGTACACAAAGAAAAAAACTCACTGAGGGAGAAATTATGGAAATATCGCCCTTTACAATAACATGTAAAAAAATGAAATACTTAGGAATCAACCTAACTAAAAATGTAAAAGACCTATATGCTGAAAATTATACTATGCTGAAAAAGGAGATTGAAGAAATTATTAGAAAATGGAAGGACATTCCTTGCTCTTGGTTAGGAAGAACAATGTGAAAATGGCCATACTCCCAAAACTGTTATACAGGTTTAACACAATCCCAATCAAAATACCATTGACATACCTCACAGATTTAGAGAAAACACTACTAAAATTCATTTGGAAACAGAAGAAACCTAGAATAGCAAAGGCAATTCTAGGCAACAATAGCAAGGCAGGAGGCATCTCAATTCCTGACTTGAAACAGTACTATAAAGCCACAGTGATAAAATCAGCTTGGTACTGGCAAAGAAATAGACCTGAGAATCAATGGAACAGATTAGAAGATGCAAGCACAACTATAAAGACACTCAGCCACCCTGATATTTGATAAAGGGGCTAAATATGTCCACTGTAAGAAGAATAGTCTCTTTAATAAATGGTGTTGGAAAAATTGGCTCTCTACATGCAGAACACTGAAACTAGATACATGCATATCACAATGCACAAAACTAAAGTCTAAATGGATCAAAGACCTCAATATTAAAACAGAAACACTAAATCTACTGGAAGACAAGGTAGGTAGAATTCTTGGAGACATAGGGGCAGGCAGAGAATTCATGAACAAAACGCAATCTGCATGGGAAACACTTTAAAGAATCAACAAATGGGATCTCACATTATTGAAAAGTTTTTCCACTTCAAAGGAAATCACCAACAGAGTGAAAAGAAAACCAACAGAGTGGGAAAGAATATTAAGCAGCAAACCCCTCAGGCAAAGGACTTGTGTCCAGAATATATAAAGGATTGAAAACATCAAGCCCCCCAAATTCAAAGACCCTCTCCAAAAATGGGCATCTGAGATAAACACACAGCTCTCAGAGAAAGATACACAAATGGCAAATAAATACATGAAGAAATGTTCACCATCACTGGTCATTCAAGAAATGCAAATTAAAACAGCATTGAGATTTCACCTTACTCCGGAAAGAATAGCTGCCATCAAGAACGCAACTGATAACAAATGTTGGCGAGGCTGTGGGGAAAAAGGAACACTGCTCCACTGTGGGTGGGAATGTATACTGGTGCAACCATTATGGAAGTCCATATGGAGAATTCTCAGAAGACTAGGATTGGAAGCCCCATTCAATCCAGCTATCCCCCTCCTGGGTATTTTCCCCAAAGAACTGAAAAGTTCATATCACAGTGATATATGTGCACCCATGTTCATAGCTGCACAACTTGTGATAGCTAAATCCTGGCAACAACCAAGATGCCCATCAGCTACAGAGTGGATGAAAAAATGTGTCATTTTTATATAATGGAATATTACTCAGCTATAAAAAGGATGATCTTGAGGCATTCATAGGCAAATCGAGACAACTTGAGACTATCCTCATTAGTGAAATAAATAAGAATCATATTTATAGATATCATATTGTGTTTCTAGTGTAAAAAGTAAAGAAGAACTACAAGAGTAATAAAACTGAAATGCGTAATTGCTATTGTAAAAAGGAGAGGAAAGAAAGTGCTCTAAGGGATATAACTGCATGTATGTTTGAGTGTGTAAAATAGATGACCATATTGCTGAATCTTTGTTGGATCTTTGAGTAGGACTGTTTTGTCGTCTGACTCTTTGAATATTTACTATTTACCCTTTAACTTTGTAACTTGAACAACTATATCCAGGATGACAGTATGTAATTGATAAATTACTGATTTCTTAGTGGGGCTTTTTCTCATTCTCCTTTTTCTTTCTTTTAGAATTCTATATTGTTGCTACCCTTTTTTCTGTTTTGCTTTTTTTTTCTTCTCTTTAAATAAAATTTTAAAAATGTATAATTGCTATTGTAAAAAAAGAGGAAATAGGAAGCGCTGTAAAAGATATAGATGCATGTATGTTTAGGTGTGTGGGATTGATGACCATATTTCTAGGTTCTTGTTGGATTGTTGCACAGATCTGTTTGCACTCTCACTGCTTGAGTGTCCACTTTGTGTGCTTTAGTTTTGTAACTTGAATAACTATTTCTAAAAGAACAATATGTAATTTATCAACTAGCGATTTCTTACTGTTTAATCTTCTTTTTTTTGAAATTCTGTAATATTTCTACCTTTTTCCTTTTTTTTCTCTCTTTAAATAAAAAAAAGTCCACATCTTTTTTATCCATTTCTCAGTTGATGAGCATTTGGATTTTTTCCAAGATCTAGCTATTACAAATTGTGATAACATAAACATGGATGCACATATATCCTTATGGTTTTTAATTCTGGGAAGATAACCAGAAGAGTAATAGCTGCGTCAAATGGGACCTCCAATCCTAGCTTTTTGAGAAATCTCCACATTGATTTCCACAGTGGTTGCAACAGTATACACTCCTACCCAAAGGGGAGAAGGGCTACTTTTTCCCCATAGCCTCTCCTGCATGTGTTATTGGTTGCTTTCTTGATAATAGTCATTCTTTCCAGGATGAGATGGAATCTCAGCGTTGCTTTAATTTGCATCTCTCAAAGGACCAGTAATATTGAACATTTTTTCATATAATTATTTGCTGTTTGTATTTCTTCATCTGAGAAGTGTGTATTTATCTCAGATGCCCATTTTTGGATTGGATCTTTAAATTTGAGAGGTCTGATTTTTTTTTTAGTTCTTTATATGTTTTCAATAGTAATCCTTTGTCTGAAGAACAGCTGGTAAATAGTTTTTCCCACATTATGGCTTGCCTGTTTACCCTGTTGCTGGCTTCTCTTGCTGTGCAAAAGCTTTCTAATTGTTTTGCTTTGGGTTTTTTGCCAGGACTACATTGTTTGTTTGTTTTTGTTTTGTTTTTATCACAGTATCTTTATAATGTAATTTCCAGGTCAGAGATTGTGATGCCTCTGGCTTGCCTTTGTTGCCCAGAATCGCCTTGGCTATTCTAGGTTTCTTCTGGTCCCAAATGAATTTTAGGATTGTTTTCTATAATTCTGTGAAACTCATCTAGTCTTGATCACCCCTGTATAAGTTCTTTGATTTGGCACTTGTCTTCTACCGGTCTCTCATACTTGTAAGCCACCAGGAACAGAACTGGTGATTAGCTCCTGTGGTTCATATCTCATCTATAAGGTGATGATGAAACTAGTAGACAAGACTTATTTCTGGTTCCTGTTGGCCCTGGGATGCCTGTAGTCAGCCAACCCCTCTCTATCTATGTCTTAACTTTTCAGGCTGGCACTACTAAACAGTAAAAACTAAAACCAGCATCATTGGTTACACAATTTGGTGGGAGAAACTGGATTGACATACAAGGTCTTACCAAACCATAAAATGAACCTATTAGCTATTTAGGATTTTGGGGAACTATAGGGAGACCTTTTCCTATAAAAAGTTGACAGGGCTGTTGTCAGGTACCTGGACCATGAGCATAAGACAAAGAACCCTATGGCAGGACCTGAAGTTGGTGAAGGCATTTGGAGGCATCAAGGACCACAGCTGAATTAATCATGTTCCCTATTCTGTAGGATGTGTTCACTGAAGTAGATAAGTCTCAACTTTCTCATTCCAGCTTGCTCTTCACGAACTGACTGCAGGCATTGGCTCACAGAACTACATTACTCATCTGTAAATGAGATGGGTTGCTAGGTTATTGGTGCATTTCAGCTCTGTGATGCTATGGTCCATCAATGGGTGGCCCAGAAAGAAGAAAAGATGTGGCTGGTCTTCATTTTTGCTGTCAGGATCACCAGCCACACAGCACTGAATCACCCTTCCCTCATTGTATCCAAACCCACAGGTTCTGTTATCCTTTGTCTTTTGAACCGCATCTGTGTGGTCAGTGCATTGAGTCAGACACTTAACTAGCACTGTAAGAATGTTAGGGATCTCTGTCCCTCTGTCTATATCACATCCCCTGTCATGAATCCATCATGTCACTCTTGCTTTAACTGCCTTTGATGTCTGCCTAGCACTTCATGGAGAGTATAATCTAAACTGCTACTGAGGTTTCCAAGTATTTTAAGATGGGACTCCTTCTCAGCCTTCAAGTTCCCTCTTGCTGGTAAGTGACTAGTAGCTCATAGTGCTCAGTACACTTTGTACCCTCTTGCACCTCATGACCATGTGCATGCTATTCCCTTTGGCCAGAGTTCCCTTTTCTTCATCTCTGTGTACCCTGTTCATCTTTCATTACTTGACTTATACCGCACTTCCTCCCTGAAGCCTTCCCTGACCACACACCCTTTTATGATTTCCCCCTTTTCTCTTTCATTTTCCATTACATTTACATTGCAATTACAGAGTTGATTATGCTCATACAGGTAAATAATGTACAAATACAATTGGGATTCGAATTTGGAAATTAAGTGTACAAATCTTAAATACTTAATCTGATTAATTAATTAATTGTTTTATTTTTTTGGTATGGGGGTCAAACTCACAACTGTATGCCTACAAGGCAGGTACTTATGCTAAATCCCCTGCCCAGTCTGATTAATTTTTAATGTATAGATATATGTAACCAACCTAAATCAAGAAGTTAAATATTTCCACTACCCAAATGGTTCCCTCATGCCTCCTCCTAATTATCATCATCTAAGGTAACCATTTTTCTTATCTCTTTTCACTATAGTTTTGCTTATTTTTTAATCTTTATTAAAATATATTCATATACCATATGAAAAGTTCTCCCTATAGCTTCCCCTTATCTTTATTGTGTTAAAATTATAGAACATAAAATTTGCTATTTTACTGTTTTAGGAACAGACACTTCACAGAGAAGAAATACAAATGATAAACAGATGCAGGAAAACATGTTCAACATCTCTGGCCATTAGAAAAATGCAAATTAAAACAACTCTAAGATTCTGTCTTACTCCAGAAAGAATAGCAATCATTAAGAAATCAAACAATAACAAATATTAGCGTGGTTGTGGTAAAAAAGGAGCTCTCCTTCATTGTTGAGAGGAATGCAAATTAGTACAATCATTATGGAAATTAGTATAGATATTTCTCAAAAACTGAAGTTAGAAATTCCATATGACCCTGCTATCCCCCTGCTAGATATCTTCCCCAAAGAGCTTAAGTCATCATACTTCAGCAATACACGCATACCAGTGTTTATAGCAGCACAATTTGTAATAGCTAAACCCTGGAAACAGTCTGTATATCCATCCACAGATGATTGAATAAAGAAAATGTATATATGATGGAATACTACTCTGATATAAAGAATGACAAACTTGAGACATTTGTGGGAAAATGAATGCAACTGGAAAACGGTGTTGAATGAAATAAAGCAGACACATAAGCTTAAATACCATATGGTATTTGACTAAGGCAAAGCAAAAACAAAAATAAAGGATGGATAGAAGGGGGAAAAGGGATGACTCATGCTGTAGAGAAGTAGTTCAAGGGAACAAGGGCAAGGAGTGAGGAGGAAGGTGAAATCAGTAAAATAAAGATAAGCCATATACAGGAACCTAATAACCTCAGTGAAAGTAAACATATGCCATACCATGAGCTATGATTAGTAATATCAACAAGAATGAAAGTAGGGATGGGGGGATTAGAAGAGGAGGGAGGGAGGGAGGGAGGGAGGGAGGGAAGAGGATTAAAAAGAAATAAGCTATCTTGTATACATGTACCTACTCCCCAAGATGATTATAAACCACATGGACTGCAAACGCGTACTAATCAAATCTTTAAAAAGTTTTTTAAATTTGCTATTCTAACC
Source organism: Hydrochoerus hydrochaeris (assembly GCA_004027455.1). NCBI lineage: Eukaryota > Metazoa > Chordata > Mammalia > Rodentia > Hydrochaeridae > Hydrochoerus > Hydrochoerus hydrochaeris. Next base: position 659,676 of record PVLA01000009.1, read on the forward strand.
ATTTGAAGTGTACAGTTTAGTGATTAATTAAATAAATACATTTAATTAATTAAATACATTGATATTGATGTGCTTCTATTACTACCATCCATCTCCAGAAATTTTCTGTCAAGTGTATCTTTGTATGTGTGCACACACACATATGATTTCCACTCAGCTTTATGTCTATAAGATAAACCCATGTTAATACAGGTGCCAGTGGTTTCTTTCTTATTTCTGAATAGTATTAAGCTGTGTAACTATGCACCAATTTGTTGTACCCATTCTTTTGCTTATGGACAGTTGCATTATTTTCCATTTCTTTTTCCTCCAATTAAAACTACAATGAACGTGATGCTTGTATAAATACATTTCTGTTAAGATATACACCCAGGAGTGGGATTACTGGGTCATAAAATAGGCATATATTTAGCTTTAGCACATAACGACAAATCTTTTTACAAGGTGGCTTTTGTTCATGCCTATTGCTGTTGTGACAGATTATCAGAAACTTAGCGCCTTAAAGCAGAACAGATATATTATCTTTTAATTCTAGAGGATAAAAACCCTAAATCCCAGATGTGAGCCAAGCTTTTCTGAGAAGTGTCTAGGGGAGAATCTCTTTCCTTGTGACACCTTCTTACACTTTCAAGAGCAGGTTAGCAACTTTGTTTTCCAACCTCTGTATCCACTGACAGGTGCACTCACTCTCACTAATTCTTCCACCTCCCATTTGATGACCTCAAGCTCACCTGGGAAATCCTGGAAAATCTGTCTCAAGAGCCTTAACTTAATCGCATCTGCAGAGAAAGGGCTTCTTGTCACATAAAGAAACATTCATAGGTTTGGAGACTGGAATATAGTCATTCGGTTGGGGGAGGGATTATTTTGCCTGCCACATGACTACCATTTTTATTCCCATGAGAGTTCCAGTTCCTCCACATTTTGTCAGTACCAGTACTGTCAGTGCTTTTAACTGCAGCTATTTTTGTGTGGGTATGAAGGCACATGCATGGCTACCACCTCAGGCAGTGTGTCCTCCATTGTTCCAGTGATAGCTTTACTGCAACTTACCTATATAGTGTTATGAATATTTGTTTATATAGCTCAGTCTTATCCCAGTCAAGCACTGCTTCATGAAGCAGAAATTATATAGTAGTTGATTTAATAAATGCTTCTTGGTTGCTAAGAGCTGACTGAGAGACAGTTTTCAGTGGAGAAGCTAAGCCCTAAAGATGTAAATGCAAGTCTATGCTAATCGTCTTGCCTCTGTCTCAGCTCCAGGATCTCAAGCAAGTTCTCTCCAATAATAATAGGAATAGAGCATAGAACTTAGCTTTTAGCTTTTGCAAGCTTGTTGTCTTTCCCAAGATAGTTTATCTGTAAGTGAGTAATGTCTGTGAAGAGATTTGGGCCTCATCTCCTAAGGGTATGGGTTGGAAATGATTTCACTGTGTTTGCAAATGAGAGAAGAATGAGTTTCGGCAGGCTTCTTGGACTTTTTGCAGGGACACAAGTTTGTCTTGTCCTGGGATTCAGCTCATATAGCAACAAACTGCACCTTCTCACTTACACAAAAGAAAGACTTGAAGGTAGTAAGTAGTGCCTTCAGGACCTCAGGGACTATTGTATGTGTAGACTTAAACCTGCCATGGAAACTTGAGACCAGAATGTTTGAGGCCCAAAGTCAGAGTAGAAATTAGTTTTCAATGCCCCTGGATGCAGGCTGGTGGGCATATATGTCTTGATGCTAGAAAGAGCAACCCAGAAGTTGGGATGAGTAGATGTCAAAAGGCAGACAAAATTGTGGCTTCACTGGGAACTTCCCTATGTGAGTAACCACTTTTTACTTTCTGTTTTACTCCCTAGAATACTTCATTGGGCACACACCTGGTTTCACAAGGGCTATAAGGTTTCTGGTCCTCCCTCTTTTTTTTCTGGCTGCTGAGGTGTTGGCAGTGCTCCTACGGCTTGCAATTACTTTGACCCTCTGGGGTATGGCATATCCACGGGTCTGGGGGAGGACTTCCCCAGCCCTCACAGGTAAACCTGTCTTTTATTTTTATTGAGATCTGGCTGTTTAGTATTTGGATTGAAAGGGAGTCAGTCTTTGGAGAAAAGTATTATCTCAGAGTGGGAGTCTCCTATAGCAGGCCTGTGCAGGGCTTATTAGCTTCCAGTTAAAGTTACTGTCCACATCACAGCTTTAGTGATTTCAATAATTAATCAATATATGTGATTCATAATCTGATCTAAAACAAGCCAGCCATGGCAGAGTGTAGGTATGAAGGGACTTAAGTCATGTTACAAGTTCACACACCACAAGGGCCGGGATGGCTCAACAAGGCTATGGCTGTGTGTGTATGGAGGCCAGCTGATTTCTTAGACATCCCCTCATATCTGCAGGACCTGAAGTGTAGAGGTCATGTGGCTGCATTCATGCTGAGAACTGTCCCTCCAGGATTCTTGCAGGCTCCTCTTTTGCTCCCCTTATCTTCGATCAAAGAGGCTGAGGGGATAAGCAAGCACCTGCCTGGCAAGTGCAGGGTCCAGAGTTTGATTCCTGGTACCACAAAAAAAAGAGGTTGAGGGTCTGGCCTTTTGGAATTACTCTCTATTAATCAGTGAACTCTGAGTCTAGAGGGGATTTTTTTCTTTTATCCTTGCAGAAATAGGGTTTGAACCCAGGGACTTACTATGCTAGGCAGGTGCTCTACCTCTGAGCTATATTCCTAGGCTTTAAAAATTTGTTTAGAGACAGGATCTTGTCAAGTTGTCCAAGATGCCCTTAAATGTGGAATCCCCCTGCCTCAGCCTCCCAAGTAGATGGGATTATGGGCATAAACTGCCATGCCCAGCAGGCCTGGAGTGGATCTTTAGAGAGAGTGTGGGGTGAGCTCCTCCTTTTTAAGCAATTGGATCTTCACTTTTTCGAAGATACACATTGGATCTCCACTGGACATTTTCTCAGGCTGAAGGGGCACCCCTCACCTCCTGGGTTAGGAAGTTCTCTATGTTGATATAAATCTGTCTCCTCTTGCTATACACTTTGTAGGACGAACACTTGGCATCTTTTTTTAAAAACCTCCCAGTCTAAACTCCTAAACTTGAAAACATCTAGCATGCCACATAACTCTCTTTGCTTACTAAAAGCCGAGTGTAGGTTCCACAGTTCCAGAAAATCAGATGATTTTTCTGTTAAGCTCTGGGCCAGTGTGTAGGACAACACACCTAGCACTGTGTGTTAAGTTGGAGCAGGGGCAAAAAATAAAGAGTATTCCTCTCTTCCTCTGTCTATGGGAAAACACAAACTGCACAAAATGGGAAGAGAAAGTTCACCTAGGGCAATGAGAACCAGAACCTGGATTCTGACATACTTACAGGAAGAAGCAGAGGAATGCTATTAGTTGCATAATTTCCAAATGGAGAACAATTATGTATTTTAAAATTTCAATTTATAGGGCTATGGCTGTGGCTCTTGCCTAGCATGCACAAGGCCCTGGTTTCAAATCCCAGCATTGAAGGACACGAATAAGAACAATAATTATTATTTCAATACATAAATTAAGCTCTGAATAGGAGAAAAAGAAATGTCATTCCTTTGCAGAAACTGAAGTACATGGCCTAAGATATGTGCCTCTAGTAAAGTATATGCTGAGTACCTGGCAGTGCTGACCTGATAACCACAGGACACCCAAGTGTAAATGGCTGTCCCTCCCCAAAATAATCACCTGCTGTGGAGACTTGTACATGTGCAAAAGGTTGACTTCATGCCTCCAGCCACAGTGAAGTGTGTGTTCATCTGTGGCCAATTTTTATGCTTCCATTAATGCTAATTTTCAGTGTTTCTCTTACAGTATAGCAATTAAAGTCTATCTTAGTAGGTCACCAGCTTTTTGGAAGCCAAAAACTGTATATATCAATAAAGTATATAAGTGTATATGTCACAAAAATGTTTTATGTATGTATGTGTATGTGTATATATATATATATATATTTATATATATATATATATATTAATCTGGAACCCTGTACTTAATACAAAAATAAGGATAAGCACATTTCCTACTTCATGGAACACTACTTATGTGTAAGGCACTGTGCTAAATATATATAACCTAATATAATCCTTGTGTCAGCCCCATGAGGAGTTTCAGTTATTATCCCCATCTTACAAGTAAAGCAACTGAGGCCAGAATAGGCCAAGAAGCTAATCTGCTGCCCCAAAGCTAGTTAGTAGTCAAGGTAGTGTCTGATCAGATTAAGAGATTGAGTCATAAACTCTTGACCAAGAAAGAGGTGGCAGGGTTACCAAAATGGGCAGTTTATGCAAATAGAGAAGTTTATGTCTGTATCATTCTGAGTTAGAGAAAGGAATAGAGGCTTATGGTTTCTGGGGAGAAGCAGCCACAAGCTTTGGGAAGTGGAAGAGAGGGATGCATGGTGGGCAAAGATTGCCTTACCATAGAGATAAAATCTCTTGGGTAATCATTATTACATTTTCCCTAGGCCAGTTTTAGGCAGATGAGGGGGAGGCTCAAGAAAGTAAGTACTTGTATCTTTTGCTTTTGGAATTACTCTTTAATATAGATAGAAGGAAATTGCTTTTACAAAAGGGCAATTGCTTTTTCAGAGCTATTTCTCTCTCTAGATTCTCTGAATAATTATGCCAAAGAAATATATTTTGGGGTGGTATACTCTGAGGTTCCACTTGGATCCTTAGAGATATGGACCCTAATTTTTAATTGTTTTTCATAAACTTTAACACTACCCACTTTTAAGTGTATGGTTCAGTGCTGTTAAGTGCATTTTCCTTATTGTATAACCATTACCACTATTTCTAGAACTTTTCCATTAAAACAAATATTTTTGTATTGTAATTATGTTCACTGTGGGAAATTTGATACATGAACATAGCACATCTTATGTTTTTGTTCCCTACCCCTCCCATCCTTCTCTCCTCCTTCAACTTTTCATTCCCTTCCCATTTATAAAAGTGCTGTTTCCATTTATTCGATTCTTTTTTTCCATCCTTTTCCTTTCCATTTCTTCACCTCCCTCTCTCTTGTTTCCCCTTCTCATTTGAAAAAGATTTCCGTACTTCCCATTATGTATCTTTTATTTTTCTCTTTATTTACATCCAATCAGAAAATTTTACATCCCTTAAAAAAGCAACTCCCCATTCTGCCTCTTCCTAATCAATTACTCTTGTAACACTATTCTATTTACATTTCTGTAGATTTGCCTATTCTGGGTACGTAATATCAGTAATCCCTATTACAGAATTTATTAGTATCTCATTTCTTTCAAAGCCAAATAATATTTCATTGTATGGATTTACTACGTTTGGTTTATCTATCTGCTAGTGGACAGTTGGGTCACTTCTTGCTTTTGGCGCTTGTAAATAATGCTCCTGTGAACATGGGTGTGCAGATATCTCTTTGAGTTCCTGCTTTCAACTCTTTACAGTATGTGCCCCAAACTGGAATTGCTGGATCATATAGTAATTGTTTTTGGCCCTGATGATTAAGAAAATACTTTAAAAACCAGGCACAATGACACATGCTTGAAATCCCAGCACTTGGGTAGCCGAGGAAAATTTCTGTGAGTTCAAGCCCAGCCTAAACTGTATACCAAAGCCCTATCTTAAATCCCCCTTCAAAAAAAAAACTTTTAAAAATATTATCAAGATACAATTCAAATAACCATAAATTTTACTCTTGTATATTTCAGCACCTTTTTAGAATATTCTGAAGATTACATAGTTGTTCCACTAGGCACTAATTTTTATTGCTTCTTAGAACTAGAGGGGAAGAGAGCATCTTATGACTGTGGTTTTGTTTTGTTTTGTTTTGTTTGTTTTTTGGGTTGTTTGTTTATTTGTTTGTACCTGGGATCAAACTCACAACCTAGCGCCCTCTGGGCAGTGGTTTATGCTCCTGAGCTAAATCCCCAGCTCCAAGAGAGATAATCTTGAAGGTGGCTGCGGGGAGCTTTCAAGATTAGTATGAGAATTTTTTCCCAGTATATACTTTTATTAGTGCATATTAGTTTTATAAAATACAGTAATTCATTTTATAGCACAATGCTTTTCAAAAAGGATATTTGTACCAAAATCCTTGAAATGCTACGTAATCATGAGCAGCAATAGTCTGCCCACCATGAGGCTTTCAGACTTGAAGTTCAGAAATGTTCCCCTGTTACCTGACATATTTTCAGCTACTCATGAGGCTTTCTTTTATGGAATGAAATGTTGAAGAACCTCACAAATGGGTCAGATTCCCCAGCAATACTCTGGAAGCCTGGCACTAAAGGAACATTTAATGTTGTATTTGTTTTGCCACATAGCCTTTCTGGTTTAAAACTGCTTCTGTTTCTTCTCTGGGTTTGATCCTAAATTCTGCAGCTACTTATGTTTGTAAATATACAAACTTAAAGGCCTTAAATATTTACTATAAATGCCTTAAATATTTGATTTTCAGGCTCAGCTTACTCTGCTTTGGAGCAAATAATAAAATTCATTTGCTTTTGTTATTAAATGCCATTCATACATACTAGGATGCTCTAGTTTTTCCTTTTTCTTATCAGGTAATTGTGGTTTTAACAGTTTATGTTTTAAGAATGGTTTGTTGTGGTTTTCTGATAGTTAGCCAATTTTCCTTTTTTTGAGGTAGTACTAAGGATTGAACCCAGTGTCTTATGCATACTAAGCAAATGTCCTGCCCCTAAGCTTCATTCCAGTGCTCTTTTTAAAATATCTTTCAGTTTACACACTTAAAGTGTGTAACTCAAAAGTTTTTAGCATGTTCACAGTTGTACATCCATCACCATAATTAACTCAGAATATTTTTATCACCCCAAAAAGAAACTCCGTACTCATAAGCAGTCACTCCCTATTTCCCCTCAACTCCCAGACTTTGGCAACCAATTTTTGGCTAGTTTTCTTGAATCTTTGTTTAACTGGTTTTTTGCTCTCTAAATTATACATAAACTACCATTCTTACCTCCTATTCCGTCTTATCTTTTTCTCATCCTTCCTTGTCTCCCTCCTTCCCTTCTTTTCAGGTTAACTCTAAATCCTCCTTATATTTGTCCCCACACTGGATAAATTGGTTGATGGGTACAGCTGAAGGGATGAACAAAAATGTAAGGATGGATAAACAGCACAGTTGACCCATGAACTGCCCTTGTAAATCACCTGCCTTCATTCTGTCACTTTAGGGCTGAATTTCTTCTCACTGGCTGGGCTGCAGAGTCTACAGAGCTAGATGAGTGAGATGGAATGGGGCTGGAATCTGTCTGATACTGATCTGTACATGATCTGGAAGCCGTGATCTGAGGTTTCAGAGGGAGCACTGGGGTAGAAATCCGATGCCTGCCTTCCCGATGCGCAATTTCCAGATGTGTAAGAAAATCAATATTTAACAATCAAATTACAATTTTAAATCTGCAGATATCAGTATTTAGCATAGTTACTGACAGTGAGAAAATACCAGTTCAGTATAGATTTTTTGTTTGTTTCCATAGTCAGATATCTTTGGTTTGAGCTGTGTTTCTGCTACTTTTACTACTATTGTGGCCTTGACCCAAGTCACTTTATCTCTCTGGAAGCCCCTTTCCTCCTTTTTGAAAAGGGTAATAAATTTGACTTCATCAGATTATTTTATAATTTTTAGTAATATGTTTCATAATACAGAAGGAATATATTCATCATGGAATACATATACATAACACATTTTTATCCTTTTTACTGTACTTACTCTCCCTCTTGTAAGATGTAAATAATGTGTAGAAAGCACTAAATACAGCACCTAGCACAGAGTAAGTTGAATGTTAGCCATTTGGAGGTTGGGGTGGGAATCTCACTGTATTGCCCAGGCTGGTCTTGAACTGCTCTTAAGTGATCTTATCTCAGCCACCCACATAGCTGAACTATAAGCATGTACCACCACTCCTAGCTACAAATGGTAGCTGTCATTAAGAAGCCATATTTTAATGTGTGCCTGTTGTATACAAGGTACTGGGTTAGATTTTTTGAGGAGTAACCAAAGCTCCTTGAATGGAATTTGAGATTTTTTTATGTTGTAATCATGCCTGGTTAGTACAGACTTGACAGCATCCACATATTGCTTATCTTTTTACAGCTATAAATTTTACTTGTTAAAGTTTCATAAAACACAATTAATTATGGACACTGCACAAGATTTGACTAAATTTAAGTTCTTGCTGGGAATTGTAGATGTTATTATTTCTTATGGATAGCCATTAGTAGCTTTAATCAATGCAAACTGTCTTGCTCAAAACAAATAACCTTGACAAAAGAGTTTACTCAGGGTCCTATTTAATGACAGGATAATAAATTTTGTTGTTAAAAAGATAGTAGCAATATTTGTTCCTGGGCATGCTACATATATCTCTTTCTTTACCTCTCCATATTGCTGGAAGGAGTACCAGCAGGTCCTTACTGTGAAATTTTCTAAGCCACATAGAGAAAAGCACAGTGCACTATTAGGAAAAGATCTGTCCTGCCTTTATTCTGTTCTAGACTAGTCTTAGTTGGGAGAAATAGAATACAGTAAGCTGCTATTTTGGGAGGAAGTTCAGCTTCTGGTTTTGTTAAAACAGAAAATGATGAATATTGTAGTGATAGAAGTTCTGTGTCTGTTTCATCTAGGTAGGCCCTCAGTGCTATTACGGAGCTGGCTAGAGTAGGTCACAAGGGCATGGGATTGGCTTGTAAGATCAGCCTTCACACCAGGTATTAGGCACTTCAGATACTGCCTCAGCCCCTTAATATTTTCTTAGTTGTTATCTAAGAAATTATTTGTGAGGATTCAGTTTCCTGTCAGTAAAATGGATTGAAACTTCTTGCAAGGTGGGAGTATGCACCTGCATTCTTGGCACTTGGAAGGCTGAGACAGGTGGATCACTTGACCCCAAGAGTTTGAAACCAGCTTAGACATCATAGACCCTTTCTCATAAACAGACAAACAAAAAACCCTATTTATTTCTTAGGGTTTGCAAGATTAGAGAAAAATTAGAATTAGAAAAGAATACATCTAAACCAGGCAGCACACTTGCTTACATAGGTCAGAAGTGATTCTTGTGGCACCTGCAAATGAACACAAAAATCAGACTAGTGAATTTGTTTTGGTCACAACGTTCTCTTGGTTAGTTTGTTCAGGAAGAGCAAACCGTGTGATATGGGTGCTGACACTCTCCTAACCCATTTAGGGTGTGGCAGACTTGCATCTTCACATGATCGTTTCCCAGCCAAACTGAAGTAGCCTTACCAACCTGCCCAGACAGTGCTCCAGATAGCCACCACCAGTTGGTCAGGCTTAGTTGGCGAGGCAAGCTGATTATCATCCCTGTAGGCACTTGTGGGTGGGGTTGCAGCAGACACAAGTGTGCTCCCTTGAACTCCTCACCCTCCATGTAGTGTCTCTCGAATGTCCTCTCTAGTCATGAGTCTGACTCAGTGGCAGACTGACAATAATTTTGGCTCTGCCTTTATAGCAGCTCATCTTTTCTTCTTCTGTTTTATTTTTCATATTATTCCTCATTCCCTTCTAGCATCTACTTCTGTGTTTTCAATTTTTATGTTTTATTATTATGTTTGCAGTACATAATTACATTCATCCTGAGGAGTTGGTATAAGCACAGCTTCATTCTTTTTGCTTCCCTTTCTAACTTCTGTTGCATCAGTCTCTTTTACTGTGAAAATCCCCAGGAAGTATTTCTATAAAGAGTCTAAGGACAAGTGCTTGGAAAGCTTTTGGTACATGCTGCAAAAGTTTATGGAGTACCTAACGTGCTAGTTCTGTGTTGTGTAATAGACCTGACACAATTCTAACTCTCCAAGAACCCAGTTTGGTAGCAATAACAAGTGAATAAACCCATTCCTTTGTCTAGTTCTCTTCTCTACCATGTGGCAAAGGCAAGACTAATTAGTTACAGAGAAAGAGAGGAAGCCAAGAGAACTGTTTATGTTACATAGCTGGTGTGTGGAACTGTGCTATTTTATTTAGCAACACAACCGTACAGGCTTTTGCTCAGAGACTATACAGAAGGCAATAGGCCATCCAGAAGGATGAATGATAGGGCAGGATATTAAATTTATACCCTATAGTTACTTTCTCTCACAAAGCTTGGGTACATACAGACAACAGTAGGGCCAAGCTGTCACTTCAAGCCTAAGTATTCCTGGTGGGTCCCTCTCCCAATGCCTTGGCTGTCCTAGCATCATTTACAACCAAGTGACCCAGTACTAGCCAAGGAGGCTTAAGAGGAGGGGCACTGGGAAGTCTTTCTGGGACCAAAAAGAAATGAACATGAAAAGAGAACCCCATCCTCCCTACTTTGGCTCCTACCTTCTTCATTCTACTCAGTATGCTTTCATATAAGAATATGAAGTTAGAGCTGTGGTAGCCATTTTGCTATCATGAAGGTGACTGAGTGAAAAAGCAGAAGAATCTTGGGTCCTTCACTTGCCAACCACTGAAGCAACCCCAAGACATTTTTCCCAAATACTTCTTGAGGGCTGGGGATTTAGCTCAGTGGTATAAGCACCTGTCTTGCAAGCACAGAGTTGTGAGTTCGATCCCCGGTACCAATAAAAAAAAAATCCTAATACTTCTTGATAAGCAAAGTTACACATGTCTTTGTAGTTTAAAACTGGGTTTCTGCTACTGTGATAAAATCAGCATGGTACTGGAATTAAAACAGACCTGAAGATCACTGGAATAGATTAGAAGATACAGCCACAACTACAAACACATTCAACCACCTTATCTTTGACAAAGGGGCTAAACATGTTCACTGGAAGAAAGATAGCCTCTTTAATAAATGTTGCTGGGAAAACAGGCTTTCCATATGCCGAACTAAAACTAGACCCATGCCTATCACCATGCATTGAACTAAAATTAAAGTGGATTCAATGATTTAAATATTAAAACAGAAACACTAAATCTGCTGGAAGACAAAGTATGTAGAAATCTGGAAGACATAGGGGTAGGCAGATAATTCATGAACAAAAATCAAACCGCATGGGATCCCAGAATCAACTGGGATCTTGTCTTATTAAAAAGTTTTTGCATGTCAGAGGAAATCACCAACAAACTGAAAAGAAAGCCCACGAATTGGGAAAAAATCTTAGTCAATTGTCTCTCAGACAAAGGACTTCTATCTAGAACATATAAAGAATTAAAATCAGGCCCTGAAATTCAAAGACCCAATCCAAAAATGGGCATCCCAGATGAATACACACTTCTCAGCTGAAGAAATACAAATGACAAATACATGAAAAAATGTTCAGCATCATTAGTCATTAGAGAAATGCAAATTTAAACAACACTGAGATTCCATCTCACTCCAGAAAGAATGGCCAGAATCAAGAAAACCACCAGCTGAGACTGGAGATATACCTGTCTGGCAAGAAAACCACCAATGACAAATACAAGAGAGGCTGTAGGGAAAAAGGAACTCTTCTGCATTGTTGGTGGGAGTGTAGACTGGAGCAACCACTGGAAATCAGTCTGGGGATTCCTCAAAAAGCTGGAATTTGAAGTCCCATTTCACTCAGCTATCCCACTTCTGGGCATTTTCCCAGAATAACTGAAAACATCATACCACAGTGATATATGTGCAACCAAGTTTATAGCAGCACAGTTTATAATAGCCAAATCTTGGAAATAACCTAAATGCCCATCAACTGAGGAATGGATAAAAAAGATACGGTATTTTTATACAATGGAGTACTACTCAGCTGTAAAGAAGGATACATTGAGGCTTTTATAGGTATGTAGATGTGACTTAAGACCATACTCCTAAGTGAAATAAATCAGATTCACATGTGTAAATACCATATTGTCTCCCTAGTGTTAAGATACTGAAAGAGTAAATAAGATTCAAAATCTTCAATAAATATTGTGAATGGGTAAGAAACTGCTCAAGGGGAAAAAATAATTCAGGGAAAAAGAGAAAAGAAGGAAGGGAAAAGAATAAAAGATATAAATTTGTATATGTACACTTAAGGTAGCTAAGATGATTGCATTAATTCTATTCTTAGAACAAAACAGTTAACATTCATAAGATTAGATAATTTTGCATGTCTGTATCTGGTAGTCTGAGTAACTCTTTTGAAAATAACTATGCAAAATAACAACCTTCACAGTGTTCCTATACCACCTTGTTTTGAAAGCCTATGTTATTGTTTGGGGCTCTTTGTTATTGTTATTTATCTCTTGTTTATCATACATTTGTTTTGCTTTGTTTTTCCCTCTAATACAGAAAGGATACATGTACATGTATAGGCTTATACATGCCTAAACCTTTTCCTAAATAATTTAAAAGAATTGATTTTATTATGTGTGATGGTATGAATAGTTACTTTGAAGAAAATGAGACATTATGTTAGCCATTGCTGATTTCATCTTGTTTTGAAGTTCAATAATGCTTTTATTCTTTGTTTTGATGGGATTTAGTCTGTTGTCTATTATTTGATTTCAATATGTGTGAAGGTATAGACAGCTGTTTTGAAGAAAACAAGAGACAGTATGGTAGCCATTGTTGATTTTCCTGTTGTCTGGGTTTGAAGGCCTGTAATGCATTCATTCTTCTGTTTTGATCAGTTTTATACTACTTTGTTTTGTTTGAATTCATTGTGTGTGAAGATATGGACAACTATTTAGAAGAAAACAAGAGACACTGTTGATTTCCTGTTGTCTTGTTTTGAAATCCTGTGTTGCTTGCATTGTTTTGTTCTGATCTGCTTTGCTCTGTTTTGTTCTGTTTTGTTTTATTCTCTTTAAAATAAAAAAATGGGCTTCTCAAAATGTGGTACATCAAACAGGAGTATTTTAATCAACTTGTAATATCTCAGCAATACAAATTCGTGGGGCCCAACTCAGCCCTAGGATCTATGGATGTGGGACCCAGCATTTCTGTGTTTTTACAGTTCCTCAAGGTTATTCTAATGCAAACTGAGATTTAAGACCCACCAATAAGCCATCTTTGTGTCAGTCAAGATCATTATTAAAGTGATCCCAGTAGGGTCTATAGGAAAAGAACTGCCATTTATCAGTCAGTTCTCTGTATCAGGGTGAGGACCAGGTTTGTCCACACTGGCAACCAAGGATGCCAATGACTATGACACACATCTATAGGCTCAATGGATTTGATGATGCTCTTCCCTGGGAAGAGAGAGAGAGGCAGTCAAGCCTGCCTAGCTAGCTATTGTATTGTTTTTCCTAAGAAAAACAGTTCTCTTTGTCTACTAAGTAGGGACTGATGGAGAAGAGGCCACAGATAGGCCAAGACATCTGAGGCCTTCTGACATACTTCTTGAGAGTCTTCTTTGAGCTGGGATCTGCACTAACAGTGGTAAACAAGATACAAGTTGAGCCTGAGCTGGAGTGGCCTACCTACTGGGATGGAAGGTATAAGGCTTTGGGGACATTTAGAATGCCCCCTCCTGAGATAAGGAATGGAGCAGGGATTGGTTCCTGGAGGAAGTAACCACTTAAACATTTGTACTCCAAATCCATGTGTATGGAGCTGGAAGTGCTTCCTTCAAATGAGAGACGGGAGCTCTATGTGGCTTGAGAACAGAGTCTCCTGGGAAATTGTTCTGTTCAAGCTTTCAAACCCCAGGACATATCTAAGAATCAGGTTGAGATGTAGATAGAAGGATATTTAAGTGATTTATTAATGTGAACTGGGCTCTTACTGTGTTTAATGGAAATTATTTACTACTTTTTATTATGTTCTACTAAATACTACTTTGTCCAAGCAGGCTGTGTCACAGACAGTGCTGTTACTGTCTTACCCTGTCATATCCTGTTCCCTCTATATTTTTCAGTTTAGTAAAATGGTTAGGTAAGTAGGCAAGCAGGCAGATTGATTGATTTTTTTTCAGTCCTCTGAACAGAGATACTTGTTAACTATTTATTTGGGACCTTCATAAAGCTACAGCACCTTACTACACCTCCCTTTTTCTGCCCTTACGAAGTACACTAAAGCAGTGTATCCCTCATTTGTCTTATCTAAAGAAGCAAGTGGGCTGCTTGTTGAAATTCGGATTTTCTATCTCCTCTGGTAAAATGCTGGTTCACCAGATTCTGGGACTCTTTATGTATGTTTTTAATGAACTTTATTAAGCAGATTTGTAATTTACATACATACACATATTTGTAGATATACTTTACATATGATGAAATGCACTCATTTGAAGTTTACTGATGGCTATACTTTGACAAATATTTGTATACCAGGAATCCCCATCACAATCAAGGTGCAGGACATTGTATTAGGGAACCTTAGATATGCCTGATGAGTAGGCATCTACTGATCAGCTTTCTGTTACTAAAGATTAGTCTTGCAAGTTTCAGCATTTCGTATAAATGCAATCATACAGAGTATGTGTTAAGATTCAGCCATGACAATCCTGGGCAACAAACACAAGACAGGGAGCATCACAATTCCTGACTTAAATTATACTATAAAGCTATTGTGATAAGGAGCTAAAGATGACCAATCAGTGATCAACAAAATACAGAGCATCCCAGGGAGAAACAACTCATATGCCAGAATAAAACATCCTGGAGAGATCCAGACAGAGGGAGATGGATCCTCTTGACACAGGAAGAAATTAAAATGAAGAAAGCTACTCAAACACATAGTCTTGGGGCTACGATTGGAGCAGCTAAAATTACTGGACACATTGCTTTCACTGTGACCTGCCAAGCCGCCTGAACTCGCACCTGCCATGACCCGCAGAGCTGCCTGGACTCTTTCCCGCTGCCACTCACAGGAACCACAACCGCGCTGAAGTCAAGGGTTGGTGAGCCCAATGGAGAATGGAGCCGGTGAAGGGACCTTCATTAATCCATGGTCAATGCTGGGAATAAGAACCCCCCCATGGGAAGGGCGCAACCAAATGGGTGACACATTGGAATAGGGCAGGAGGAGCCTGAACAAGGAATAACAGTGACTTCAGTTGGTTGCTTCCTCCCAGAGTAGATTCGTGGGATTTGCTTGGCCTGGGTCATGCCCCTGGCCAGGACCCAATAAGCCATCCCAAACCAATTCTCTACACCTAGCACACACTAACCTGGTGAAGGACCCTGAAGTTTGACTGGCCTGCTGGGGAGGGGCCAACATATGCAGCCCCTGCTTACACCTTAGTGACAAGAGCAAACAGGAGAGGGCAGAAATCCGTCACCAGCGTGCCTCAGAATAACCATAACCAACAAGGAAAGGGGCTGAGACTTCCATTATACACCTGTGTGGAAGAGACCAAAACCATGATGAGAGAGAGAGAGGCAGGAGGAATTCCCCAACCCAAAACCCTGGGAACACTGATCCAGGAGAGGGGATAAACAAAAGAGACTGAGGGCAGCAAACATGCAACATCAGACATGGCTTCAATGGACATTAAAAGATATCTTTGGGACCTTGTAGACGAGCTCAAAACTGAAATATTAAATCAGGTAAAGCAAGATATAAGTAGAGTAATAAAAGAAATGCTAAGCATCTCTCAGAAGAAGGGAGAAACACAAAAAAAGGAAAGAAACATTTCATAAACAATATAAAGAAAATCTAGAATACATGAAGCAGATTCAAAGAGATTACCAGGAAATTAGAAACTCCATTGAAAGCTGGCAAAACACCTTAAAAGAAACTAAGGATAGACTATCAAAACTTGAAGACAAGTTTGCAATGTGTGATCACGAAAAGATAGATCTCTTAAAAATAACAAAGAAACAGGCAGTAACAATACAAAGGCTAGAAGATGACAAGAGAATCTATAATAAGAATAAGAAATATGAATGAAGAAGCAGGAATAGAAACAAGTGAATTACAAAGGCTATTCATGGAAATAATTAAGGAAAACTTCCCAAGCATGGGAAAAGAAAATGACATTTGGTTATGTGAGGCATACAGAACTCCAGCCACCTACAACCAAAGCAGAGCTACACCCAGACATATAATAATCAAGATACCAGAAATTCAATATAAAAACAGAATATTAAAAGCCATCAGAAAAAAGAAACAGATTACCTATAAAGGAAAGCCCATCAAGATCACAGCAGACTTCTCAACACAGACCATCAGATCAAGAAGAGCTTGGAGTGAAGTATTCCAAGCCCTGAAAGAAAATAACCTCCAGCCCAGATTGATGTACCCTACAAAACTGTCACTAGAAATTAAAAGAGAAACAAGATGCTTCCATGACAAAGAGGAACTGGGGGAATTTGTGACCACCAATGCAACCCTACAGAGAATACTGAAGGACATTCTAGAGGGAGAGGAAAAAAAATACCAGGATTTTAGGAACAGTGGCAGAAAGGCCTCAATGAATGGGGCAGGCAGTAGAATGAAGGAGAAAAGTAGGTAAAAAAAGGCAGAAAAATAGCATAGAAGAAATGAGGCAGAGAAGGATGGCTATAATCTCTAACATAGATGATCTTGATCCAGTATATTGTTAATAGTGTACCAGGATTTAAAACCCACATTATTCACACCACTCTGCTTAGATGTATTATATTCTGTTCCAGTCTGTCTACTTGTACTAGATTTGGGGGCACAGTTACCCAAAAATAGCAGGATATAGTAGAGTAATCATCCTTAATTTCCTATTAACTTAATCTGAAGCTCTGTATAACCTACACTGTTTTACCATGACTGATTGTAATTGAATCTGGTTTTGTTAGATTGCTGTTTTGTATTGATAGATTTTATTCAAAGCTGTTATGATTGATAGTATCAAGTCTGAGAGTATAGGCAACTGCACTTAAGATGACAAGATTCACTAAAATATCCACTCTGATTTGATTATTACCTGCCTTTGAAGTTTCATACTGTCTACAATGTTTTATTTTTACTAATATTTTTACATACTGCTATGTTCAATTATACTGCTATATTCAATTATGCCTGATGATATAGACAATTCTATTGAAGATAATAAAAGACAACACAGTAACCATTGTAGATTACCTTGTACTGTGGTTTTATATGACTTTTGGTTTCATGTTTTTATAGGAATTTGTTTTTTTTTTCTTGCTATGTTTTGTTTTTTCCTCTAATACAGAAAGGATAGAGACTTAGGCATGCATAGCTTTTTACAGTCTCAGTGTTTGAATATTTACTTTGTATGATTTAATTTTATAACTTGAACAACTATTTCTCAGAAGACAACATGTAATTTATCAACTAG